>OX381593.1:1285000-2535000 GCA_947458855.1 Monopis laevigella
TAGCTCCATTCGATATCAGATTTAGAAATTATGCAGTTGTATGGAAATCTTAATATGAAAAATATGTAACGGTAATAATTCATTATTGAAGTATCGGTCTTTACATACCTACTAAACTAGGGTACATTAATAAAATCAAGATGTATCTTTTTAGTCTATTTATCGAGTCTGCTGATGCTGTGTATTATATCATCGGTGCTTTATGGTCTAAGAACCGTACAAATAGCAGACCAATAAAACGTCTAAATATTATCGCTTTGTATTATCGTTATAAAGTAATTTGTTTACTAAATTATTGTTGTAAACTAAATTATACAAGTAGTTTCGACACAGCTTTTAAACGTATTTGTTCCTATATTGTTATTGTGCATAATTTTTGATACAGTCAGCACTAAATTCTAATTACCCACTACCGTACTTAGCCTTTTTTAGTATTGACAATACTAGATTGAAAACAAATCACAATCGTAATGTTTAGGGAGTGCCCCGAATGATATTGGCTCACCGGGTTTGCGATAGCGGGAGATATCGTCCGGGAGTCAGATTGAAATTTAATGCTGACTTCACTCCATTCCTCCTCCACACTCGACGAGGATTTAAAATGGCATCACCATTTATACATACGAACCACGTTTATGTGGCTTATGTAAATAACAAACAAATAACGAATTACTTGTTTGATAAGCTTTTGATTGTTCTTAACTCAAAGTCAAAAATATTTATTTCATGTAAACCTATACAGGCATTTATGAAAATTAAAAAGAAAAATTATATAAGTTCCAAGTGTGCATTTGGCTAGGTCGCCATTCATCCCACAGATAAATGTGAAAATAAAAAATAAAAAAAACAGGGGAACTGCTAAGTTAAAATAAAAGACCTAGTCATGTAACCATGTTTTATTCTGTGGGTTCACCGGTTTTTAAAGAATATTGTCGAGGTGGTAGTCTCCTCTCAGAGTGTGGTTACGAAAAAGGCAACTGATTTGACGTTTCATAACCGCGTCATTTAGCCGCCTTGGCAGAATCCCCACCAGATCCATGCGCTGAAACATATATAATTGACCCTATTCATGTACTTTGTAGATTTGATTAATATCAGTCAGATACAAAGTCATACATATATACATACAATATATCATCACGGGTGCCTTAAGGCACCCGTGACCGCCTAGACGGCCCCAGGGTACCCAGCGGAGGGGTTTTAATCCCACCTCGTCGTAGCCGATGGTATGAGTCTACACCGAACAATGGCTAGCTCGTCGCGATGTCTTAAATATACTCACCCATCTATAAACAGTTTCACAAGTTGGTATAGTGAAACGGAGACCGACAGCTTAACGTGCTCTCCGAAGCACTATAGTGGTGTTGTCAAACAAATGTACATAATTTTTTAATTAAAAGCTCATTGGTACACACCGGGATTCGAACCAGGGACCTAAGCATTTTTAAGTCTAAGGTCTAACCAACTCGGCCACCACGTATATTGTATACAAAGTCATAAGCTATAATAATAAAAAAAACTAAAAAGGAGTGCTTGTTTGAAAGAAAAAAAATAATTAAAAGAAGTCAATTCTTAAAAACCAAATTAAAAAGTTACTGCAGTTTATTATTTTCTAATATAAATCTATGTATCAATCAATTAAAGCTTGAATTGTGTAACATTAATCCAGGATCAACGAGAAAGAGAAGAGTTGAAATCAAAAATTACGTCATTTCATACAAATGATATTTCGAAATTTCATTTTTTTTTTTTTTTTTTTTTTGTAATTTATTAGGTTCTCGAACTAGTTATGCAGAGATCAATTCAAACAACGATGTTTCGTTTTTCGTAGTACCAAAAACCATCGTTCTCGATCTCAACTCGAACGACATCTCACGGTATCGGAGTCGGTGGTTACCCTGCTGGGCAAACTTTTATTTTAAACAAAAAATTTCATTTTAAAATTGCTCCTCTCCTGGACATTAGGCATTCAGCAGTGGAGTGCCAGTAAGATATATTCTGTCTAACAATGATTCAAGGAGTACCACAAGTATTCTAGCAGCAATCGGCCTAAAATGCGTCACTGTATAAATATTAATATACAATAAAAATTAACATTTTATTAATTCCCTGTATTTGGTTTTATATTCTAAATATCTTGTGAGTTAGCCCCAAAGAAGAAATTCTTCAATTATCGAGAACCAGGGCTTTATTTAATAAAGCAATTTACAAAAATTGCAATTTACATATAAATTTGGGTAGGGTTGAATTTGCGAAGGGCGACGAAATTTTTCAAGCACATGATAATAATATGAGGTTAGAGGGTATGTTGAGAAAGGGGAGAGATATGGAGGTATTTATGGAAATCATGTCACTTGGGTATAGATATTTTTTCGCTAGTAATATATTCAAAACTATGGTTCAGAGAAATCGGAGAGGAATCATGTTATCTAAAAGCTGACTTATGTTTGACATAAATGTTCGTTGCAGACGAGAACGTATTATAATATGTTCGTTATTTAGGCGATACAAACACCGCGATGAGGTGGTCACTAGTTCGATGTAGCCTCAGAATACTATAGTCTACGAGATGGAAATAAAACGCCACTGCTGGGTACTCTGAGGCCGTCTAGGCGGTAACGCGCGCCGTAAGCTCTCTTGATTTAATTAAAATAGTGTGTTTAGGCTTATTTCATAATTATACAACTGCTGAAAGGTTCAATTACTTATCAGCAGTAACGAAAGTAAATAATAGAGTAAATAGTAATCGCTAAAAAATACGTACGAAAAGTCTCCTTTTTGTTAAGTTTAAAGATTATGTTATTATTGTTTATTAGACACGGCATGTGACTTTGCATACGTTTGCATTACCTGATGATAAGCTCTAGAAAGATCTAGAAAGTCCATGAACAGGTCGATCAATACAATTTTGTTTCACAGCATTGATCGCCCCCACTATGCCCGCTAAATAATTCGGTTTAAAGACCGGACGGCAGTAAAGGGACCGCAATACGAGTGTGGTAACATTCCAGCTCTTTTATCATTAAAATATCACCAAATACACTATGCTTAGTATTGCTCAGTCCATAAGACGAATATGTGTGGTAACATCCCAGCTCTTTTATCATCAAAATAACACCAAATACACCATAAGACGCATATTTGTGGTAACATCCCAGCACTTTTATCATTAAAATAACACCAAATACACCATAAGACGCATATTTGTGGTAAAATCCCAGCTCTTTTATCATCAAAATAACATCAAATACACTATGCTTAGTATTGCTCAGTCCATAAGACGCATATTTGTTTAAAAGTAACATAACGTGTCAGTGATCAACATTTGGTCACCTCTTTCTTCACAAACAACTAAATAATACTGTACCTTGTGTTAAAGGTCGTAAAGCACAAGTTGGTTCATAGAAAAGGTTTTTACAATCCAAAAAACACTGCAATGGATATGTAGAACAATATTTCTTCGTCTAGCTGTCACCTGGATGGATGCCAAGTTGTGCCAAATTTTTATTCGTAACGCTTCTGCACTTGGCTGTACTTAGGGGTTTATGGTTGTGCTATAGAAATATATAAAAATATTGACTTTTTTTTTAATATTACAGAAACGAAAAAATGAATAAATAAAAGTGGAAATAATAAGTTATAGCACACACTATTTTTGCATTTTATCAATATATTTTTCTAAATCAATATATTTTAAAAGTTATAAGTTAATTATTAACTACGCTTGGCCGAGTGACCAATTTCGTTATAACTTAAATATAACTTTTTAGATAATTGGTATGGTAAAATAATTGGTTTTTATTTTGAATATAAAACAACAAAAAAAGAATATTTATATATGTAGATATATACTGATAAAAAAAAAACCATCACGGGTGCGTTTTTGGCTCATGAGAACAGTTTAAACGGCCGCAAAATAACCAGCGGAGGGATTAACCCATCTTCGTTTCGTCGATGGTATTCGGAGGCAACACCTAACAAGTGGCGAGCTTGTTGCGGTGTTTATTATGGATAAGCCTCGTTGTATATAGCGATCACCCTTCCCAGGTCCGGCCTTGTTGTCATCTGCTTAATCAGTTGCGCAGTGACTTAACTATTAGGCTGGGGCCAAAGTCAAAGTTAAAATCATTTATTTCATGTAAATCTTTACAGATATTTATGAATAGTAAGCGTTTTAATACTGATTTTTGGTTGAAAAATAAAATCTTACTAGGTACCAACCCTAAGTGTATAGTCGCTACCATTATTTTTATTATAGAGGGCGCATAATTCGGGCATTGTCGGGTCCTCCAGATACGAAGCGCGTCTTAATCGGGGACTTGTGTTCGAAACAATCGCCGATCCATATCCAATGGCCCAGCCCGGGGCCACATTACTGAAGGATTATTATTATACTCCAAGGCTTCGTGACTTGTTTCTAAATTATTTATTTTTATTGTAAGTAAATAAAAGAAAACGAAACAATCTCAGATCTTTTTTTTTATGGAGCACAGCATGCGACCAGATGGTAAGCAGAGCTAGTAAGTCCATGAATAGATTCTATTAATGTAATAATAATTAAAGACGGTTTTATTGAAACCTGTCTATCTTGGCGGTGTTAATGAAACCGTTTAATCAGCCTAAGTTATAGAGTTCCTCCTATCTAAATTAATCTGCTTTATCATCAAATCAACTGCTAGCACCCTGAAAGAAGACTACCAACTCGACATGAAATCGATGCAATAGTCTCCTTAAAAAAAAAACATGGCTTGACGGTTTTAACATCTGGGTGGTGTTAATGAAACCGTTTAATCAGCCTAAGTTATAGAGCCCTTCCTCCTATCTAAATTCATCTGCTTTATCATCAAATCAACGGCTAGCACCCTGAAAGAAGACTACCAACTCGACAAGAAATCGATACAATAGTCTCCTGAAAATAAAACATGACTTGACGGTTTTTACATCTGGGCGATGTTAATGAAAGCAGTTGATTTAATGATAAAGCAGATGAATTTAGATAGGAGGAAGGGCTCTATAACTTAGGCTGATTAAACAATCAGCCTAAGTTATAGAGCCCTTCCTCCTATCTAAATTCATCTGCTTTATCATTAAATCAACTGCTAGCACCCTGAAAGAAAACTACCAACTCGATAAGAAACGATGCAATAGTCTCTTGAAAAACAAAGAATTGACGGTTTTTACATCTGGGCGGTGTTAATGAAACCGTTTAATCAGCCTAAGTTATAGAGTTTTTCCTCGTATCGAAATTCATTTGATTTATTATTAAATCAACTGCTAGCACCCTGAAAGAAAACTACCAACTCGATAAGAAACGATGCAATAGTCTGCTGAAAAAAAAACATGACTTGACGGTTTTTACATCTGGGCGGTGTTAATGAAACCGTTTAATCAGCCTAAGTTATAGAGCCCTTCCTTCTATCTAAATTCATCTGCTTTATCGTCAAATCAACTGTTAGCACCCTGAAAGAAGACTACCAACTGGACAAAGAAATCGATGCAATAGTATCCTGAAAAAAAAACATGAATTGACGGTTTTTACATCTGGGCGGTGTTAATGAAACCGTATCAGCCTAGGTTATAGAGCCCTTCCCCCTATCTAAATTCATCTGCTTTATCGTCAAATAAACTGCTAGCACCCTGAAAGATGACTACCAACTCGACAAGAAATCGATGCAATAGTCTCCTGAAAATAAAACATGACTTGACGGTTTTTACATCTGGGCGATGTTAATGAAACCGTTTAATCAGCCTAAGTTATAGAGCCCTTCCTCCTATCTAAATTCATCTGCTTTATCGTCAAATCAACTGTTAGCACCCTGAAAGAAGACTACCAACTGGACAAAGAAATCGATGCAATAGTATCCTGAAAAAAAAACATGAATTGACGGTTTTTACATCTGGGCGGTGTTAATGAAACCGTATCAGCCTAGGTTATAGAGCCCTTCCCCCTATCTAAATTCATCTGCTTTATCGTCAAATAAACTGCTAGCACCCTGAAAGATGACTACCGGTTTTACATTTGGGCGGTGTTAATGAAATCGTTTAATCGGCCTAAGTTATAGAGCCCTTCCCCCTACCTAAATTCAGGTTTATCTTAATCCGCGTTTTAAATGTATTTTGTCGCTTTTGTTTCAAGAGGAGAAAGTTTAGCTAGCCCTGGTTAGCTGGCAAAGTTTCTGAAAAGACAGTAAACGTTTCAGAGTTAACTTGCCATCCATAAACTAGTTAGATTTCAATCATAGGACTTTTTTTAATGTTCATAAAATTATTTATAAAATCTAGGTTAATAAAATCATGGTGAATCCTAAAATGATTTTAAGGAGGTACTATTAGTCGCGGTGCTCGCGCTGAGCGTCTAACAATTCAATTAACGAGATTATTTTATCATTGTACTTAATTTTATTTAAAAAAAATATATCGAGTAAATATTCTATTGTATTTTTTTTTCATGTGAAACACTTTTAGATCTTTACATTTATTTTAAAATCGTATCTCATTAATTTGGTGTAATAAAAATTAACAAAAACACATTCCAAAACATATGTTTTCACTCGCACAGTTGTAATTCCTGGCCCCAACAACGTTTCTAACTCCAAAACAAATCCTCTATTCAAAAACTCACTAAAGCAATAGTTATAAACATGCCACGTAAAAACTATGTATTATATCAACAGCAAAACATACGACAATACTACTGACTGATACCCTAGCCCCTGCACTACAATACTTTAATGCCAACTTCATTATCATACATTACTTTTTATGTTATCTTTTGTATTTTTTTCCAGGATGAAAACCATCAATGTACATGTTTCTATTAGCGACATTTAAGTGTTGATAGTAAAGTGTAACAGTGTCGGCGCTAGGTCGCGTCGCAGCGGGTAGTCGCCAGTAATTAAGCGGAACGATAAATTTCGTCAAACGATTCGTTGCGCGCGTTGTTGCGTTAACGCTGAACGCTATTTGTCTTAGCGACTCTGCCCCAATTTTGTTCGACGATCGTCGCGACTGCGGCTTCAATTACGGAAGCGCTATTGCTAAATTGAGTATGTACTGGATTTGTTTGAGAATTAAAGGAATTTACATTAATTTCAGTTAAGATTTGTCTCGTGAATGATAGAAATGTTACTTGCTTAGCTTGAGTGTTGGAAGTTGAAGCGGCGACCAACGCGATGCTTTGCTTAACAACAAAAGAAGAATAAAGTGTTTTTTCTTACCGTGGAAAAAAAATGCCTTAAATATCACTTATAGAACCGTAGAAAGAGAATAATAATACTATTTGTATGTATAGAACCCTTTTTAATTAAAAAAAAGTACATATTTTTTCCTTAAAAATAATGCCCAAAATATATACCTATTATCATATACAAATGCATATTGCCATCGTATCAAGCAAATTAAATACCTTTAGACAAGTGGCGGGGTCTCAATCGTGAGTTATATAAAAGTAGGAGTGAATTATAGACCTTTTTTGTACTTAAAGTCATTTTATCTCAATATTTATATTTATATATATAATATGAAACACGTCTAACAATTTTTGGTCTCGCCAAAAGGGGATAAATACGTGTTTCATATTTTATTTTATTTTTAATCCAGTTCGACCAAAAATATAAAACCCAGTTTTATATTTTTTCCCAAAATTTATTTTAAATATTCGTCACTACGAATCTAATAGTAAGAAACACAGCCTATGAAAATGTTTATTATATTTCCATTCTCTCGGCGTCGTACAAATGTATTGATTTCTAATTAAGTTTATTTCTTTAGTGGCTTTTCATTTTATTTCTTACTCAAATATAAATTAACTGATGATAGTTAACTGACTAGGTATTAAATCTGGATGTTACGATAACTACATAATAGTAGGTAAACATACGAAACACCATACATTGGATTTTACCCTTACGCACAGTCTGGTTAAATGTTTTACTGGCACGACTGTATCACTGAACTCAACCACTTCGCAAAACAACTTCAAAATATTTCTTCACAACTACAGTTATTGTCAGGAGAACATAATATATTTTTTTCACATCTCATGCTCTGAAAGTGCTTATTTGTGCAGGATACAGGCTGCACAAAATAGAATTTTGTGCACAAGTGCATTAACGTATCTACTCATAAATGTATGTATAATGAAAATGAACCATACAGCCAAACATGGCTCGGGCTGCTAAAAGTCTCGGATAAAAATGGTTCGTTTCGTGCACTTGTTGTAAAATCTACTATTATTACATTATGTTTAGATATGAATATAATATAATGCATTATGTTTAGAAATTTAATAATAAGGTGGTTCCGTCAAGTTCAGTATGAATGATGAACAAAAACAACAAAAAAAAAAATTTTAATAACACTAAACAATATTATTATTTTTATTCAATATTATAGTACAATTATCTAATTTTAAAAAACATTTTAAATCCACCTAATTCAACAAAATAAAATTTCTAGGTGATTGTTGGTGAGTGTGCATGCGTATATGGGTAAGTATGTGTATTCGTGTGTGGGTGTGTGTGAGTATGTACATGTTTGCTTTAGCGTGTTTGTATACAAACATATACCTAAAGTAAAAACACAGAATGTTGTATTTTTACTTTACAGTGGTGGAACTGTCATTTCAGTCCATTTGAATTAAAAGTCGAACTTTAAAGTTCAATTAAATTCACATCACTTTGAAGATAAAATTTGCAGCATAAATAATGTTTAGAAAACATGACAAAGAGTCACACATCGTGATATAAAACAAACCCCAATAGGTCGGGAGTCGCAATCCAATCTCGCCTACAACTTGGGATCGCATTCAATTCCGCAAAGTAAAAAGTAATTGACTCTGCCGCGATATCCGACAGCGATCCCGCGCCATTTTTAACGAAATATTTTTCAAAATACAGCCTGCAAAGGTTTCAGTGTCTACTCACTAAATCACAACTTTTTTGGATTGTTTCTTGTACTTAACTTTCACTAGAGTAGAATAGAAAATACAATTTAAACAGTATGCGGACGTCATAGCATGAATTTTAGTCCTATACGTAGTATTTATTAGCAAGTAAATTCAAGTATATATGTTAATATTTTTTAATATGTGTGATTGGTTACTAACCTTTTATTTAAGGCGTGGATATGGTCGGTAAAGTTGGTCGCCTTGGTGGCTCCCTTGTATGGCAGATAATAATTGACAGGTCAATGGAATCAGCTAACCACCTAGTCTTACACTAGTTGGTTATGTAGTGTGTGTTCGGTTTGGTAGTGTTTTTCATATTATGATTTCCATTCCATCACGTTTAAATTCTAAATCTGATATCGAGGTAAATATTTGTCGTTATTTTGTTAATGAATAGCTGTCTAACCAAACGCACTCTAAGGCCTCATTAAATATGTTTTTTTTTACTATTCATAAATATCTGTAAAGATTTACATGAAATAAATGATTTGATTGATTCCTTTTAAATTAATTAATTACTTAATTTTATATATTATTTTATAATTGTCTTTTAATGATTTCCATATGTGTAATTTATAATTTATATGGTACCTATATTTTCGATGTAAAAGGTGTTTTTTTGTAGATTAACTACAAAAAAATATTAGATGTAGTTAAACTACTAATTGAAAAACTTGCTGACCAGAATGTAATATTTCATGACGGGTGCCTTACGGTGCCGAGACCGCCTAGACGGCCTCAGGGTACCCAGCGGAGGGGTGTTTACCTACCAAAGAAATATTAAATTATAAAAATATTAAATTAAATATATATTTAACTAAAGTCAGGACCACCACTCAATGTAAGGGACTAAAACTAGAACTAAAAATGTGTCTCGTGGTTTAATATAAATGTGCTACAGAAGCGCCGCGGCTATCGAACTTGAGTAGTCGTTCCGACTCTATGAATAAATATTTTCATATTATTTTTAAACAATATTAAAGTTTAATTAATTTATAATGAATTTATTATATTTATTTAACTAATTCTATATAAACACCGTAACGTGCTCGCCACTTCTTTGGTTAGCCTGGTCTTTATAGTATTCTGAATTTTCCCAGACCTTGACCAGCTGCTGTAATTGTGCTGGAAATATTTTCTCATAGGCAAATATAAAAAAGTACAGCCCAAAAGTTTTTTAGTGTTTTTTTCGGATCAGTGCTCATTCATGTGATACTCATAACGGACGAAAACCACGTTATTTTAGGTCTCCTTTAGTCTTGACCATGGAGATAAAATAGCGAGGTCCCCATGGCCCTTCAATCGCCTTTCCAGTTTTGACAACAGAAGATAGCCGCCGCCATACAAATAAAAAAAAAGTGAGATCACATAATTTAAAAAAAAGTGAGAACGTGAGCGTTGATTGGTTGAAGTGAGAACAGAATATAGCGGCAACGAACTCGTTGGACATTTCGTTTCCATGTTTTATTATTAGTTTCATGGTGTTGACTCATTCGAAAGTCAGACTTGGCAAAAGGTACAGGATCATATTTACCGAAATATATAACCACGAGACGGTTTCCGGATCAGCCACAAATGATAATATTTCATGCCCTGCAGACAGCTCTTTACAAGTAGTAAATCATATGAGCAGCTCTCTAACGATTAAAGAAACAATACAAAATACATTTGGTTAAAAAAAGAACGAGTTCGTTATTTAAAGAGTAAACTCTGACTGCTTGTTTATTATAAGGATTTTTTACTTAGCAGATTTACTTCGATGTAATTTAATACACGCTCCCATTTCCAGCTCGTTCTGGTTTTTCTTTTCTTTTTACACAAAACCAGAAGTTCACAAAGAATAACAAAAATATATTGGATTTGTTAAACAATTAAGTTAATAATAATAAGTAAATAATAACAAAAATCAGAGCTCTTTGACTGTTGTTTTTTTTAAAATAAGCTAGTGTACATTTTGTTGTCCATTTTATATTATTTAATTTGATAACTAATGTTATAATTTTAATTATTATTTATTATTGTAATAATGACGTGTAATCGACGTGTACCTACAATGTACCAGGATGATAAATAAATAAAATCAACTTTTTATTAGAAGATGGTTTGTAGGTAAATCGAAACAACGATATTAATACATATTATACAAGCGGTAGAGAAAAACGTACTAATATTATAATGCCATGGATGGGAATCGAATCCGGGACCTTCGTATATAACGCCAAAGGCGCAACCACTAGTCTAAAGAGGCGGCCATAATACCAATGTGGTCTCCACCATGCCAGGAAATGCCCGTAAATGTTCACATGAATAAATATTTTTTAACTAAGATTTTTTAATTTGAATATAATTTACATACTTAATTAACTGTTCCTACCTATCTACCAACATTATCACACTATAATAACTACAGACCTCTACACCTAAATCTCAGCAACAATTCTCTTAGCGTCAGTAATTGCGGAGTGGAGGCACGTCGGAGTCAGCATTACGGCGGATATCCGCTGATATTTATAACATTAAGACCACAAAATAAAAACATAATCCCCCCAGAGCCGCTGCATAATGAAACGGTTTGTTCCCGTCGCGGATTAGCACCAGATTTCGCGACACATTAAACATTTTTGAGCCGTTTTAACGCAACCGTTATCTATGTATCTATCTAGCTTATAGTCTGGGTTTGCAGTTTTTTAAGCAACGTTAGGACCGTATATATAAATCAATTTCACATGCATATTTTTGTCTTTGTTACGTTTCTGATTCACTTGATTAAATTGGGTTTGAGTAGCGTTTATAGAAACGGGCATAAGTCCTGTAAGTCTAGTTGCAAAAGGGTTAGACCGAAAAGTATGAATAGCTTCTGTTTTGTTATTTTAGCAGTTGCCCCTTTTGTAACCCTACGTCATTGATATCCAAGTACAATACAGAACAAATTTATGAAATAACTCAAAATATTTTTTTACGACATTATGAATTTAATTCTACAGAAATTGGCCCTGAAATAAGTACCTTATTAAAACATAATATATTTACAATACATCATTGGAGAGCTCATATAAACGCGTTATCTAAACACGTTATCTACAATACATCATAGTATTTTATCAACATGTTCATATTAGGCATCCTATATGTGATCAGTTCATCTGAACTGGTCACAAATAGCAAAACTTTTCTAATGATGTTTTCTAATTAACTACCAGTAACTTTAACCATCTGATAATTCTGGTAAAAAAAACAACAAACAGCCTACAGAAGTTCTTGTGACTGTTCCAAAATATAATTTTGCAAATATGAAATGTTGTCCTTCTAAATGAACAGTAATATTTATGTTTATCAAACACAAATACGCGTAGTAAAGCTTCCTACCCCAAACAAACGCGGTTGATGTTTCTGCGGCGGACGCTACAATGTTAATCTACAAGGTATGACATTTGCTTACTATCTTACTATGGACAGGTAAGAGTTTTAGTTACGATTTTTTGGGTAATTGGGTAAGTTATCTTTTAATATTATTCTTACCACATTACTCGACTATATATTATAGATATCACACCTTCACATGAAACCATCCTAAAAAATTGACTTAAAATTAAATAGAATTATTGTTAAATGGGCACTTGGGTATAAGAAAAAACGTTAAATAGGTAAAAGTGGCTGTGTTAGCCTCTAGTATATATTTAACATAGTTTATTGTTAATTTTAATATAAATTTAGTTTAGTACCTGAAAGAAGTTTAATATAATAAATTAATTGCAAACTAACCGACCATATTAAAATAATAACTAACACCTCTAAAGTTTAAACCTAAAGTTGATCTAAACAAAGATTAAGAAGATATTCAGCAGAAATTAGACAATCTAAGTTGAACTAAGTTACCAGGACATCATAAGTCGTAAGCGGTCGGTCTGAGCGGACCAGGGATTCGGGCCGCAACGTCCACTTCCCTAAGTTTTAATCAAGGCCATTAATTACGCGACTCGAGGCTCTACGGCGACGACTTGCTTCGGGATTTAGTAACGTACTAGTTAATTGAAACTCCACTTAAGCCCTTGAGATCGGTGATATAGTGTGCAGTTGCCTGTTTGATATTTAGATGCGACGCTTTGCTCCGGTACAAGCTAATTTTAGAAGTTGTTTTAGCGCTTGGGATATTGTTTTTGTTATTAGGATTTCAAATAAGAAATATTTGTGAAATAAAAAGAACCCTTGTGGTGAGACTTGGGGTCCGACTTGCTTTCTGCTCTTAATCAATTGATCAGTTTTTGTGCAAAATTATATTTTTATTTGACAGATATATTCACTAATAGGTATATTTCTATTATTTACTAAATATTTAAAGTTTAAACGATTTCGAAATCTACATATAAAAAAAATAATGGGTGCAGAGTGAGGCAGAACATTTTATTTATTAGTTACACCCGTGTAAAGCCGGGACAAGTATATAGTTTTGTTATATAATTATCTTTAGAGAAATATTCAACCTGGTGCAAATGCATGGTGAATTAAAAAAAAAGAAGAAAATTATGCTGTTATCTGCACATAAAAAAACATAACGAATATAGATTTATAAATATTACAAGTATACCTTAATATGATAAAAATATTGTGTGGTAAAGTATATTATAGTACAGTATGCCTAGTGGTTGGTTATTGGTTTGTTACTAACTGATTGGACGGACAGACAGAATCTGTCACCTTTTTGAAATGTTTAGTATAGGAAATGCATAAATACAAAATGCGCACATTTTGTATCTAATATTTATTGGATGCAGGATGAACACATTGTATCTGTTTAGTTAATAAGAAAATCTAAATTGCTGGAAATGCCTACAATTTTGTGGTGACCACGGAGAGAGCAGGGTTGACCCTCACAGGGCACGCTACCCGCCGACATATGCTGAAGGTAATCGTTTTGCCTTCGAAGCATATTTTTTTTTTGTCATTTTGTTATTATTTTTCCTATATAATTTTATTTATATTGTTGTGATTTTGAAGGCAGTAAACGTTTATTTTTTATTTTAATTTTCAATGACCCTTACTATACTACGTACACACGCATATAACTTTCCAATTATTTAATACTGCAATTATCCAACAGAACGTTTAACTGTAATCAATCCACACACAAACACTTCCAAAAACAAACAAATCTACTAAAACTTTATCTATTCCCGACTCTGGCCAAACCCAATGGGTTCCATCAGAGTTCAATCCGCCATAACTCCGCATATTGCAGGATCCTCGCGTTGTTCACACACAGGGGCATAATTCACCGAGCGAACAAACAATTTGGTCCGCCAGCACTAATATTAGTGTAATGGATGTTTGTTTTAGCATTAACTGGTATTAGTTAGAGCTAAATCGCTTCGCTGAACCCTCAAAATGTGTTCATTCTGACCTGCAAATGTATTACTATCTACTACATTTCTTGGACTAATAATTTTGAATGGAAGGTTTATATGATAATAAAAATTATAATAAAACTCCTGAAAGTTAGATTAAATGTTTTACGTGTTAGCCGGCTTGCTGAACTCTTGCGCAAAATTATTATCCTTAACATAACGATATATATTATACTCTACAAGCTGAACAGAAAACATATCTATAATAAAAATTATAAAATCATAAAAATAGATGGTTTTGACAAACGGTCAGACAGAAAAAGAGATGTTGCATAATAAATATATCTACGTTAATATTATATCTATTATCACCGAGAAACTCATACCCTTTTGGTACTATGTCGCTTAAGATTGTCTATAAATATAAAAAAATAAGTAAATCGAACTAGTAGTTCACGATACATCCATTCAAACCATAGAGGGGCAGGACCTATAGATCTAGGTACTACGGTTAACGTCATAACCACTGGAGCAAGAAGGGCACCAGTTACTATAACTAATTAACGCAAACACATTGATGTATGCACAAGTCCAATATGCCGGCGGACTTCCTCCAAATATGTTCACATCAATCGGGTCAGCAGTGTACGCAATACATTACGTCAAATGTTGAAGATGACATAAGGCAATGTCATCTTACTTCACTGCATCCAATTTGTGATCATAGTTAAGCTAAGATACCAGTAAAGTCGATTTCTCCTCGAGGTGGTAGTCTTCTTTAAGGGTGCGGCTACGAAACATGCGGTTATATTGACGATAAGATAGACAGGATATTAAAATATACTCTTAATGCAATTTGTTTCCGTCGCGGCGTCGCCGCCCATTTCGTAATCGCATCATTTAGCCGGCATAGTGAGAGCAATCAATGTTGTTTAACAACAATTATTGATCGACCCCATTCATGGACTTTGTAGGTCTGCTTACAACCAGGTAGATACAAAGTGCACATGCATAAAAATCTTAATTTTCTCTTCACAAGTTTTAAATAGGTATAAATAGAGTTAGTTCATTACAGTACAGTGGTTCCTTGTGCGAGACTGGAGTCTGAACTAGGCTAATGCCTGTCCTACAGATCGAACAACTTTTCCCATGGAACCATGTGTCGCAAATGGAAATAAAATTTGGCTTCCCCATACAAATTGGTAATTTTAACATTACTAGTTTGTATGGAAAAGGCAATATTTTTTTTCATTTGCGGTACATGCTTCCATGGGAAAAGTTGTTCGTATTGATCAGTAGAACCTCATATTAGCCCAAAGTATATCCTTTCAAATTCACCCTGTATATTAATTTTAAGCATTTAAAATAATTATATAAGCCGTTTGGAGTTGAGACGATGGGGCCGTGGGGACCGGGAGGTCCCCACGGCCCCATCGTCTCAATGCGCATGCAATTTATAAAGAAATTACTAAGCGGTTGGTCGAAACATCTGGTGACCAAAGGGCTGGCTCGTTCCTCGGACAACGTTTAAGTTTGGCCATACAGAGAAGTAACGCAGCCAGCCTATTGGGCACCTTTCCTGCTGGTAGCGATTTAGAAGAAATATATATGTTATAGGTAAGTAGTTTTTGTTTTGTTTTGTTTTTAATTCCTTTTAAGTTATTTGTTGAAATAATCATTTGTTTTTATATATAATGCATTTTTTTTTATTAACCTATTATGTCCCACTGCTGGGCAAAGGTCTCCCTTCCCTCCTTCCATCTAGCTAGGCGTCTAGCTCGTCTCTACATCTCCTCCTGGGCCTACCGCGTTGTCTTTTCCGGGCCTGTAGCACCCACTCTGTGGTAAACCTCGTCCACATTTTGCCTGGCATTCGACCCACGTGGCCGGCCCAGTCCCATTTGAGCATGGCGGCTTTCTGAGCAATATAATTATTGATATATAATGCAACTTGGCCAATACGTCGGGAAATCAAATATTCTAACGTAAATCGCGTTTAGTTCCGCAATATTTAAATATTAATTTATAAAAATGAAGTCAGTGACTCTATATTTAAAAAAGTAACAAAACATATTGTTCACGTGTCGATCGAAGATGACAATGGTTAATAACACTTTGTATTTTGTTGCATAGAACATGAAAATATGACTGACTGTTACTGTCAGGATATTACTCTATACTGTCTCAGACCAAATGTTCAAAATGGTAGTGAAATGTTTGTTTACCTATGTAGCTCTTTACAGCGTTGTCTTTGGTACACTCAATGACGTCACATCCATGCGAAGCTTGCCATTTTCATAGCAAACTCCATAAAAAAGTCAAAAGTCAAAAATAGAAACTATATTATATATATAATTAATATATATATGGTCCAGTGTGGATTTGGCTGGGTCGCCATTCCTCCTACACGTACATAGGCAAAGGTTGAAGATATAATCAAAAATTAACGGGTAGTGAACTATTGTCCTTACGGGAGAAAAAAACACCAAATCGAACACACGCTACATAATCAACTAGTTTAAGACTAGGTGGTTAGCTGATTGCTGTCAATCATTGACTACCCTGCAACAGTGCCACCAAGGGGACCAACTCAACAGACTATACTTCCGCCCCAAAGTACCAAGTAACACAGTTTATTATTTTTAATCGACTCTTAAAACCAGTCAAATAGTCAAGGATCTAAGGATCTTATTATATAAATAATAATATAGTTTAAAATGGTAAAAAATTTACAAAACCTTAAGTCGTACCTTCTTACATATCCCCTGAGAATCATGTAAATTAATATACATATAGGGTACAGATCGTTACGATCTGTACCTTATAAAATACACATCATTCAAAATTTATTTATTTTTACGAAAATCTTTAAAGATATTTATGAACAGTCAAAAAAATGTTTTTAACAATTAGGTCTTAAAGTGCATTTGGTTAGAATTTTGACAGCTTCCGTAGACTAGTGGTTGCGCCTTTAGCGTTGTATCCGGAGTTCGTGGGTTCGAAACCCATGGCAAAAAAAAATATTGCGTTTTTTTCTGTTGTTAGTATTTATCATGGCTGGGTGTTTATAAAGTATGATATGAATTTTATCTTTGCTTCTGGTACACATAGTACAAGCCTATAGCTTAGTTTGTGACCAGAGCAATATGTGTACATTGTCCTACATATTATTATTATTCATCACCAAAGAAAGATCGAATATTTTTTTTAGCTTTACATCGGATTTAGAATTTAAACGCGCAGTAGCACTATATTAATCTTAATAAGAAAAATACCACAGAACCAAAAGCACGCTACATAACCGACTGAAATGAATAGTTAACCTCTACTATACCTTCCTAAATTTCACAAGTTGGTTTTAATGGAGCTAAGATTCAACAAAACATAACTGAGGATTTTATCCGCACAGCCACCCAGTGTAGTTCTAAAACTTAGTTTACGTTCAGATATTGTATTATTATTTAAGGGAAAGTTTCTTCCCCAGCATTTTTACCTCCGACCTTCAGAGATAATGCTTCATAGAGCATTATGCAAACTCCCCCACCTTCAGGCGACGACGTCATTATGGCCACTCCTATTCATGGACTTAAGACAAGGTAGACACCGCAAACAATATCATATAGTTTGACTAAATAAATAAATAATACCATCACGGGTGCCTTTTTGGCTCCCGAAAACCGTTTAAACGGCCTCGGGGTACCCAGCGGAGGGATTAACCCATCCTCATTTCGCCGATGGTATTCGGAGGCAACACCTAAGAAGTGGCTATAGCATCATAAATACGGTCATTTGGTTTGTTAAAATCTGGCTTAAATGTAAAAAAAATTCATCCGTTCAACATTTTTTTTCTGTGACCTCCCTTTGCGTACCGCTTCAGTAGTTATTTCTATTTTACCACCCTACCCTTTTTTAAATTATCAGCTAAGAAGTGACCACGAAGGCCTCAGAAACGATACTTTTCCCCCGTTTTTAAAACATTTTTGGTTACTGCTCCACAACTATAGGACCTAGCGTGATATTATATAGCCTATGTTACTTCTGAATAATGCAGCTTTCTAATGGTGAAAAAATTATTGCAATCGGTCCAGTAGTTTTTGAGTTTATTCATTACAAACATACAAAAATACAAAAATACAAAAATACAAATCTTTCCTCTTTATTATATTAGTATAGATTAGTATAGATATAGATATTAGTATAGATTAATAATATATTAAAATCATGTAGGTAAGTAAATTAATATTATGTCGCTCCCACTATGCCGGCTAAATGATGCGATTACGAAATGGGCGGCGACATAGACGAATTGTATTACGAGTATATTTTAATATACTCTCTGCTTTATCGCAACCACCTATTTCGTAACCGCACCCTGAAAGAAGACTTCCTATATTTTATGTATATTTTTTCTTCTATTTTATGAAAATTATTTTTCACTTCTCATGCTGTGGAAGTGCTTATTTGTGCAGGATATAGGCTGCACAAAATCGAATTTTGTGCACAAGTGCATTAACGTATCTACTCATACATGTATCTATATTAAGGCAAAGAAAATGAGCCATACAGCCAAACACAAAAAAAAGTTCATAGATAGAATTTGTTATTTTATAATATTTACTTAATTTTATTTGCCTTGTGTGTTTTTTAAGACAGAAAACAATTTCCTTCAGTATTTAAAACTGTACTAATTTTACTTTGAATTTTAATAAAAAAAAAATATGTTATACCACTGTTTTATTTCCTCGTAATCGAAGTGAAAAGCAGAGTTTATAACTCGTCACAAAACTATTTTATCCTCGACATTATTATCAGCCCTCGCCTTCGGCTCGGATAAAAACGGTATGTTTTGTGCACTTGTTGTAAAATTTACTAATAGTGCTTTCAGATTAAATTTATTTTATTCCATGACATTTTGTTTATCATGCATTATTTCTGAAGGAAGGTATGCGTTCTCTATTTTTGTTAGTTTTGTATGTGAGTTTAGTATGGGTACCCGATTTCAGGAGCTTACCGTATTTTACCACGATTAAGTGGTTCACCGGCGTTACTGAAAAAGATATCTTTGAGGTAATTCTGCCCTAAAAGTTTAGGTTTGCGACGTGATTGGCATTATTGGATTGTCATTTTGTTGGTGTATTAACTTTTTTATCTTGACATTTTGTTAACATTTAAATTGAGGTAGTTTTTTTACAGGACATCTACAAGCAACCTTTTATCCACTTTTGTTATGTATTATGCAATATCCATTGATAATAATACAGTTTTGAAAGATTTAAAAACGGTAATTGAGCAATTTCAAAATATTGGTTTCAATTTCAACTTTTTCAAATGTGAACTATATTTTCTATACAAATACCCCAGTTCTCAAAAACAAGATAAATTGAACGAATTTAATAAATTAACACCCAACATTAGGGTAATTGACAATTGTTCACTTCGTCTATTAGGATCTCCGATACTCCATGAATCGTTTTCAGTCTTCATGGAGGAAAAAAATCAAAACTTATTTAAAATTAACAGTCATATGGCTCTTCATATTTTTTATTATTTTTTATAAGAGCTCAGCATGTGACCTTGCATCCACCTGATGTTAAGCAGTATGCAATGTCCAGGAATGATACCAACAAGCGGATGCATACAGGTGAATCGCTGGTTGCCATCATTATGCCGGCTTAAGATGCTTATTCACGCTTCGTTTAAAGGACTCTAGGTTATAAGAGGAAGGAAACACGCAAGCTGTTAATTACCAATGTATTTTTGTACCTAAATTTCCATATTTTTCAAATATTCATATTTCGATGTTCACAATTTTGGTAATTTAATGATAATTTAAAAGAAATTGATGCAAACACTTAGTCAAAATTATTAAACATAAATTTCAATGATCGAAAGTTTGCCCAAGCATTCTATCTATTACATTAATTTGACCTATTCGGTTTGGAGGCTTGGGTATACGAAAAAAATCAAATATTTCTCTACCAGCCTACAGTGTTAGAGACCTCATTGGTGAAATAATAACTCCATCACGCCGTGATTTTGAGGTCTCCCACTTGGCCGAGTCCAAGGACGCTTGGCTTACACGGTGCGATCCAATGACTTACCCGTTAACCTTAAATCTCAAAAACTATGGGATGTGCCGTTTTGCAAACTAGGTAGCAAAGACCTATTGAAAAATGCTAAATCTCCTGCAGAGTGTGCCGTCTCATGGCCGTGGCCCAATGGGAATCTAGACTTTTACCTTTAATCTAGGCTTTGCCTTTATCGAAGTACTCTTCTTGACCGCAACACTCTACGTCTGGCAATATGCTTAGAGCATCTTGCAATCTTCCTCATCGCTGTCAGTATGGAGAGATGGTCGACCAACTCGGTCACCATCGTCTCTTATGTATTAAAAGTGCAGGAAGATTTAAGCCACACGCCAACCTTAATCAAATAATCCATCAGGCCCTTGCTACTATTTCGATGCCATCCATATTGGAGCCAAATGGTTTGTCTCGAAGTGATGGCAAGCGACCCTATGGCATGACTTTAATTCCCTGGAAGGGTGGGCGGTGTTTAGTATGGGACGCAACTTGAGTTGATACGTTGGCACCCTCACACCTTTCAGGGACCTCGAGTAAGTGCGCTGCCGATTATTCAGCCGAAAATCTCAAACGGCGCAAATACTTAAATCTAACTGGGGATTATATATTTGAGCCTTCTGAGGTTGATAACATGGGACCGTGGGGACCGGGAGCACATGAAATTTATAAGGAGATTCCGAAGCGTTTGGTAGAAACATCTGGTGACCAAAGGGCTGGCTCGTTCTTCGGTCAAAGCATTAGCTTCGCAATATAGCGAGGTGACGCAGGCAGTCTTTTAGGCACACTTTCTTCTGGCAGCGATCTGGAAGAAGTATTTTTGTTATAATAGATTTATTTTATAATTTAATAGAGGTTTATTTTTTAATAGGTATATTTAGGTTTTTTATTTCTGTTATTTCTAAAACCGAAACATGACTAGGTTCATTGACGGTTTTTGCATCTGTATGGGCGGTGGTAACGAGACCGGTCGGTTGGTCTAACGAAGTATTAGAGACCTTCCTCCCACTTAATTATTTTATATGTATGTTTTTACTTCCGTTATAGTAAAGGACTTTCTATTTCTATATAGTAAAGTTCAAGATGTGCTTTTTACCTAGATCCATACTATGTACATACACTATGTGATGGTATGATTGTATGGTTGTTATCATTATGTCGGTTTTAAATGGTTTTTCATTGTAAGGACTCTAGATTATTATGAGGAAGAACACGTATGCTGGTAAAGCGTTTTCAATCCGACAGTCCATTTTATTGGAGTAGGGCATGTGACTTTGTATCTACCTGGTGGTAAGCAAACCAACACAATCCTCCCACTATGCCGGCTAAATTATGCTGATCCGAAACACGCTATTTTATCAGGAAATCTCGAATCCCGTTTCGTATAACACCTCAATAAGAAATCGATGCAGTAGGTTCCTAAAAACCGGTAAAACCACAGACTTAAACTTAAATATATGACTCTTGACAGGTTTTTGGTTGGCACTGGTAATGAAACGTCGGTCAGCGTAGCGAAGTTATAAAATGTTTTCTCTTTGGAAGATATAAATATCTTTCTCCTTTCAAAGGTATAAAGATCTTTCTACCACCTTAAAAATAATTGTGTTTGCTAAAACTTAAATCTGTCACGGTATGCGCATATATTTGGCAACTAGTGCGGATTGTATATAACAATTTACAGGCTTTTTTATACCTTTAATTAAGCTTGGTTTGTTAAAATATTTAGTAGGTAATTTAATATTTATTTTATTTTCATTGTAGCACGGCATGTGACTTTACATCTGATGATAAGCAGACATACAAAGTCCATAAATGGGGTCGATCAATACATTGTAGTTTGACAATATTGATCGCTTTCACTATATGCGGTTACGAAATGGGCGGTGACACGGACGTATTTGCATTACAAGTTTATTTTAACCCTAGAAGCCTTATCTACGCCTGCGAGGCGTACACGTAATTAAAATTAGCGCCTGGTGCTGTTTAGACATCCCAGTGGCCAACGGGAGCTTGTCAATAGTGTTTGTGTCGTTAAGCTAAGTCCAGAAATTTTTGACTTATTGAGGTACCGTACGCCTGCGAGACATATATTTAGGCTTTGTGTAACTTTTTAAAAATTGTCAAAGATTATTCATGGAAAATTTATTGCACGTAGCAATAACTGGTTCATATCTGTGCTACTGGCTAAAAATCTACTTCAGCAGCCTACTAGGTACTCTAGATTCTAGTAGGCACTATTCAGATCACCACCTGTTGTTGTTAGTTGTATGTTTTGATTTGAATTAATTGGCCTTCTGCAACAACCTTGTATTTTACAAGCCAAAACCTGTAAAGAAGTATACCTCTAATCCTCTTGTGATGTCAACGCAGTAAATAATAATTCAAGTGGCAACCAGACATGATTAATTTCTACATCTAAGCAAAAGGAGTAGAATATTACATAAAATATGTTGTTCAATATCGTGTAGCCGCAAGGCTAATAGATGGTCAATGGCCGTATTCTACGGTATCCAGCCATGGGTTTCATTACTTATGCTGCAATTAACGGCCGCTACATGTTCAGGAATAATAAAAAACCCTTTAACAGAAGGAGATTAATGAAGCAACTCAGCACAGATTTGGTCAAGACTTGGATGAAGAAGTGACTTGAAGCTCCTACTTTGAATAGATTTTTATGAGAAAATATAAGCAAAATTATCAAAAAACCTATCGATGCAGGTAATGAACTTTTGGCAGGAGAATCAGAGCCTAAAAAATGTAAATACAGCGCCTTTTGATCCTACAAAAAATAAAATATCGAAATTAGGGTCCAAATATTCTGTATATTGTGAACACATACTTGCTATCTGTGCAGATTGCTCTAAAATAATAGCTAGTCGTGAAAAGATTGCCGATTACTTTAATATATATCCTAATAATAAGTATTTGATGTTAAAAGTGATAAAAAAAAAATATATTTCAGTTGATTTCTGAGAAGTGGATTTTTTAGTTTGAACATTAGGTATTTTTATTTATTTTCTTGTATTAAATAACTTTGATTGTAGTGTCTATTGGTAAAAGTATGTTTTATTATAAATTATACCCTAACCATAAATTTCCTTTAAAAAATATATATATATATATTTATGCATTTTTATAAATTCCTTTATAGGATAATCTTATATTAAATTTATATATATATAATTAAGTATATTTTAGCTTACAGGCGATCTTTAATATATATACGCTTCAGAGATGTATGTTAAGGCTTTATGTACCTCCAAAATAGATTATTACATTAGGCTTCTACGGTTAATATTATAAGCAGCTACTTTATCACCAATTCAATCGTCCGTTTCGTAACCGCACCATAAAAAGAGACTACTACCTCGACAATAAATCGATGCAGAAGTCTCTGGAAAACCGGTGAACCCACAGACTAAAATCGAAACATGACTAGGTTACTTCACGGTTTTTGCATCTATATGGGCGGTAATGAGTCTGACTGACCGACCAGCAAAGTTATAGAGGCTTTTCCCACCATTATTATATAATATATTATTTTTTAATAATATCTCTAATATACCTATTGGGTAGTATAATACTTCCCTATAAGTATATTAAATACAAAGCCATAAACAACAAACCTCAATATGTTACATAGAGCATGGCTTAGCAGAGATCGTCTATCAGCAGATAGAAAGGCTTAACCCACGAATAATGTGTTACCTTCCTGTACAAACAGCTGTCTTGTTGTTGCAAGATACTGCAACTGGAAGATAAGGGAGCGGACTAATTCTGACCAGCGATGTCTTGCCAGAGAGGGATAGAAAGAAAGCTAATCTTAAAGATATTCTACTGAAGTAAAATTTAGAATAATAAACGATTTTAATTAACGAGTAATGTGTTACTTGTATATTTGCTGTATATACAGGCATGTGTTGTCGTTAAAAGATACAGAATTTAAAACATATAAGAGGTACGAGTTTGTCCGCTTCTCATCTCATGGACCATGCGATTAAAGCCTCAATGTTCAATACAAAATTTACTAAAAATCAAAGTCAAAGTCAACATACATAAAGAAACACTGTTATTGAAAAGCTTTTGAGTTGTTCAAAAAACACGTAAAAACTACCTACATTTGTATACTATATCTGTGTGTTAAAAAAACTAAACGTGTTAAAACAAGAAAAGTAAAGAAGCCCGTGTCAGCTTTTTATTTATTTATTTGAACACTTGAAAAGGGCCATTCGGGCAATATATAACATGAAAGCTCGTGATTCTCTTCGAGAAATCTTTCCTATGATTGATGTACTGACACTACCATCTCAATATATTTATGAAAATTTATTGTACGTTAGGAAAAACTTAAATATGTTTAGCAAAAATGGCGATAGACATAATTTAAACTTAAGAAACATAGATAAAATCGATATACCAAAGTTTAGACTGCAAAAAACTAATAAATGTTTCGTCATTAACAGTATAAGGTTATTTAATAAATTACCTAAAAGCATTATAGATCTGAGTGAAATAAAGTTTAAAAATTGTATAAAACACATATTAATCAATAAGGCTTACTATAGTGTAAAAGACTATCTTAACGATAAAGACGTCTGGATCCGTCCTGATATGCAACTGAGGTCTCGCAACTAGTAAACAAATTGCTTATGTAGAATCTACCCTAGTTTAGTAGGTATATAATGTCCGATATTGTAATAATTTTATATTACATAATTTATTTTCATTACATTATGTAAATTTTGTCTTTGGATAAGGTAATCATTGATGATTACCTACTTATTTATACTTAATTTATACTAATAGTATACTGTGTAGTTATGTACATTGGTACCGTAACAAATAATCTGCCATAGGGTGTTCTACGCATGCTGATCAGTGGGGTGCATTTTGAGTATGTTACTATATATATATATTATATATATGTATGCTTTATAGCATAAGTCAATCAATAGCTGTACCCCTCTTTTAGTTTGTGTGAAGCACTAGAGTTTTTTACTTGCTGGTTTCTTTTTCTCCGGGGTGTCTCTGAGGGGATCGTCTTTACAGTTAGTGTTTATGCCCTTAAAAATACCGATCCTTATACCTTTACTTATATGTGATTGGTTACTTAGCTTTTATTTACAACAAATATTTAAGGCATGGATATGGCCGGTGAAGTTGGTCGCCTTGGTGGCTCTCTTGTATGGCAGTTAATGATTGACAGGTCAATGGAATCAGCTAACCACCTAGTCTTACACTAGTTGGTTATGTAGTGTGTGTTCGGTTCGGTAGTAATTTTAATATTAAGATTTCCATTCCATCGTGTCTAAGTTCAATTAATATTTGTCGTTATTTTGTTAATGAATAGCTGCCTAACCAAACGCACTCTAAGACCTCATTGTTAAACTTTTTTTTTTTTTTTGACTATTCATAAATATCTGTAAAGATTTACATGAATTAAATGAAAAAAAAAAAAAAAAAAAAAAACTTAATTGCCCAGTAAACAAAAGTTATGTACAAAGCCGAACTTATTGACTTAGGCATTATCTAGCTGCTAAATTCCTAAGAATTCTTTGTGAAAAAAATAATTACACAGCCCACTAACAGGGGTCCGTACAGTTCAGCAGTTTACTGAAACTTTAGCCACCACTAGTCTCAAATTATAATAGTTGACTTTACATATATAATACGCATAAAAATTTAACATTTTTATTTATTTAAAATTCTTTATTGCACTAAAAGGTTTGTTCAAAGTCGAACTTAATGCCTTAGGCATTATCTACCACCTAACGTAGCTAAGTAAAGAGAAATTAAAATTCATAAACTACATAGATACAACTACATAAAATACATAAATAATATAGCAAAAATAAATACATAAATATATGTTTAAACCTAACCTATTCTTGTATATATATTGTATATATATATATATATATATCTTGAAAATGGCCAGAGACGGAGACTCTCTAATATTCAAGGGGAGCAAGTTCCACTGGCGAGCAGCTGACATCGTAAATGAGTCAGAATATTTGGTAGAGGCATGTGACGGAATGTTTAATAGGTTATTATCAGTAGAACGGAGGTCGCGATCACGAGTGTCGCATAGAAATTGAAAGCGGGATTTGAGATAAGAAGGAGAATTAGGATTATATAACTTCTGCAGTTATTCTAAATAAAATGTCGAAACATTTATCATAGGAAATAAATTCTGCTGTGAATTAATTGTTTAAAACATAATTTAACGCCGTTCAGCAGCAGAATATCGTGAAGAATGCCGCATAGTTGTACCCTCGGCCGCTGTAAATCAACGGCCAAGGAATGTAATCTATTCGGCAGAAGATTTGCTCAACAAATTGCGCTGATGTAGATATCACAATTAAGCAGTTTGTTGTTTAAAGTATCCGACGTGCTGTAGCTTCGGATTCATTGCTATAGCGCTGTTTACTTTGCTATTTAGTTGCTGCTTTATTGCTTGTTTTTGTTTTGGATTTATGTTGAGTCATTAGTTAGACGTAGTTATAGTGTTGATCCTGAGGATTTGCTTTACCTACTTGCCACACTGTTTGGCAAGATCTTTGTTTGGTGAAGATTTTACAAAAATATGCAAGTGGCCGGTGTGTCAGGACATCGATTGCCTTGGTCAGTTTACCAAACAGAAGGGTATAGTTCCTACCTAGACGAATTGTGTATATGATATAGTTTTATTATTGAAAAAAAAAGTAACAAATGTTTATAAAATAAATTAAATCTTTTTTTTATATTGGAGCACGACTTGTAAATTTGTCTCTTGCTGGTGGTGACCTACAAAGTCCATGAATTGGGACAATCAACACATTATTGTTTACCAACATTGATCGTTCCCACTATACTGGCTATATAAAATGGAATATATAGATTTGCATGTCTATCGCGTGGGAGAAGAAGAAAAGAGAATTCAATCTATACTTGAGATTTTGGAACTTAGTTCAAAATACGAACGATAAGTTCGAAATTTAAATACCTATTTCCAACAAACCATAATATGTGTACTCTATCTATATCGATCCAAATGCTAAACATCCTGAAAGCTATTGTATATTCCATAAAAATAAAGGTGACTATTCATTTATCCGTTATGGCGACTTTAATATTTGAGTTGAAAGTTTTCACAAAAAGTATAACAGCATAACAAAGTCCGTAGAATCCAGTATCGAGGTAATGGACAAGAAACCACAGAGGCCGCAACGCCTTTAATACTAATTTATAATGAAATATGTATATTAAATCTACTATGCTCTATGGGAGAGTTCTTCCATAATAAACTAAATAGAATACTATTTATTTATTCGCTTTCTACAGTTCTCTGTAAGACTAAAGTTTTAGAATATGAGTGAGCCAAACTATACTGATACTAAAGAACTTTTAATATATTTTAAATAAAACTAAACTCAGACTCTCTTGACTACACACGAATATCGTACATTTACTCTCATACCCTAACATTGCTACATGCACACACATCTACACACAATTAAACACACACGTTCGCACAACATGCATATACACATACACAGTCACACTCACAACTATAGTAATAATGGTTTTTAACGTCATTTATTTTATTACAAATTTGAAAGACGTTAGCACACTTAATATGCTTATCTGTAATGTACAATATAATATTAGCAATAGGTAATAAATGGTTTTTCCTAATATTCATTATAAATTGTTAAAAAGGTAGGATCCTAGAGACCTGAGACCACAGACTTTGTGCCTAATTCAGACTCCAGTCTCACTAATTGTGTATCAATAGATGTTGAGAATTACAAATAAGCTTTTGTGAGAAATAAATTAATTATTATTGTATTATATTGAAATAGTTAGAGATGGAAAGAAAGATATATTTATTGATCATATAATCGCGCCTATAAAACAAGTTAGAATGGCATCACGCACTGGTTGCAAAATGCATGTGTATACCGTGGCAGATGTACCAACCCGCCCTTAACGTTTTGGCGATTCATACATCTGCCGTACTATTAAAATGTGGAACGTGGAAAGCATGAATAGGCATCTTAAGCCTGCATAATGATGGCAACCAGCGATGCACCTGCATGCATCCGCTTGTTGCTATCATTCCTGGACTTTGCATGCTGCTTAACATCAGGTAGATGCAAGGTCACAAGTTGTTGTTTTATAAAAATATATATATACATAACTGAACAATATAATAGTAGTTTTATAGATATATATATACGATGAATATACATATGTTGATGTTCCAACGTCTGCACTGGTATGCCTGTGTCGGAGTGGTCGGCGAATTGCTGCGGTTAATATGTTGGTGAACTTTTAGAATGTTATTAAAAATAATAGAGAGTTAGCGAAAGCTAGTTATAATGCAGGAGAAATTTATCATAATATAAACCAAACAGTATATCATAGTTAGTGATAGTTATAATACAGTAGAAACTAGTCGTAAGGTTTTGTTTCGTTATCTTACAACATTATATTATAATAAATTGAAAGAAAAAGGGTAAGATTTTAATTTGAGTCACCTGAGACAAAGCCAAAATAAACTGTAATAGTATATGTATACTGTAAGATTATCATTTTATTAAAATTTTGGTTTATTTATTTATTAAGATTCTTAATTAAATATAATCTGTTGGAGGAAGTCAGGATCTTATTATCATATATTTAGTTGACATTTTATGTCTTTAATATTTCTCCAGCCTCCCTCAGCAGCAATACCTCTCTACACCTTTGTAGACACTTCCGGCATCGCTCCTCATAACCGAATACTGCATTTTCCGAACGCTCACTTTACGAGAAAAACGTGTTACTAACTCGATGTTTTCAGGAAATTAAGCGATCGCAGCAGACTGTTTAGCGCTGCTTCTTTAGTGCCCTACGTGATCTAATTTGTACCACCGATTTATGCTTCGCTTTAAAACGATAAGCGATCGTTTGCAGCGATTCAAGCGATAACTGCGTTGTAATTAGTGCAGGTGTTTCAAATCAGAATATTGCTTCAGGGATTTAGGATTGTGAAAGTTGTTTGACGGTGCTTAGATTACATTTCGCGGTCGGTTTGATTGGATTTATTGCGGAAATTGTGAAACCTAAATATGGAATACGATTCTTGGAACAGTTTCGATTATTACAAAAGAACTAATCATAATACAATGGTCTGGCTTTTTAGAATTCTAATCCTGTTTAGTTGCTGATTCGAGCCTTAAAACACTCGTATATAAATTATTAATATTTAAAAAGTCGTCTCGTGTAAAGCCGGAAGAAGGTTTAGCCGTGGGCAACTATATAGAGTTACTGTCATACCCCAGATATTAGATTTTTTTTGCAACAGATTATTTATTGTAAAAGGACGGACTTAATGCCTTTAGGCATTATGTATCATCAACCACCACTATACTTATCCCCACATCGATAACATATTACGAGTACCTTTGCTTGAGTTTTTATATAACAATCATTAAAGTCGGTTGAGATTTGACGAAAATAAAGAGTAATAATGAAAAAGCTTCTTTTATTCGCTTAGATTTTGAGGAGTTTTATTCTCCAGCTACAAATATCGTCATCAGATCTGCACATTTGTTAGAGAACTAATTTGATGACATACTTACTCATTTAGTTAAAAATGATTTTCCCAAAAATAACATAAGCGTCGATTGAGAACCTCCTTTTTTGAAGTCGGCTAAAAATAAGAATCCCGATCAAATTGAGGCAACTTTTAAAGTATCCCAAAGCAATAGGGCGACAGAAGTTGCCGCGCGTAATGTTATAAGGCAAGAGGAGTTGCCGAGGGCCAGCGAGAGTTGTTCGCGAGATTTACGATCATGTTCCTGCTCTCGGACACTCGTCGTCAATCTCATTGTTTTCATTGTTTAACGGCATTCTGCAGTGGAAACTAATAGTAATCTATAAATAAATAGACGACATAATTTTAGTACTATTTTTTTATAATGCATCTATGATAATAATAATATATAGAACCTTTCACACATATTGCCATAGTTAAAAACTAAGCACCTAGCTTGTACAACGATAACAACACATTATAATATTTTCTATAAGAAAAAACACCAGTATATATATATATATAAATATATATTAAAGGGTTGACTCTTCCTTTGAAACTAACGGACACGAGTTCCACGATTTCAAGATTTTTAATGAGAAGTAGGTAAGAGACAGGTCAAATATGGGCTGATTTTATAAATGAAATTTCTGACGGGAAGGTAAAATAAGTGTGTCAACAAATCGTTACCCGGCTCCGGAAACCACCTTCACCGTTTTCAAATTGTTGTCAAAAGACTGCATACCTGCCAACACCTGCATGCATCCGCTTGTTGCTATCGTTCCTGGACATTGCATACTGCTTAACATCAGGTAGCTTGTAAAACAATTAAAAAAAGAGCAACGGTGGCCATTTAACCAATATTTTGTTTCATGTGTAAATGTCATCATACTATACATTTTTTTTTTTTAATTCAAGTTCTTAATGAGACACCGTTTAATAATTTATAATTTGGAATAACATGATCTCAACTAATAAAAAAATTCAGAGTAAACAATCTATCATAAAATTAACACAGCGACAATTTCCGCCAATTTATTATTATTTTTAAATCATATTCTACGTGATACAAGTCTATTTCTAAGAAACTATACTGGCTGGCTACTAGACCTCGCTGCACACAGTTATTACATTAATTAAATGTTAAATTAAAATATTTTTCTTAAATTGTTAAAATATTTTATTAATTTCACCCAGGATTACACAATGCATACAAACAAAATCTACCAAAATAAATGATTGTCGTGTCGTCGTAAACGAATGGGTAAGTGCAATGGAAACGCACCCCAGCTGCAATGTCTAACTTATATTGCATTCGGTATTTATTGCGTTCACCTGTAGCCTCCCTCCCCTGCGATATTCATCCAAACTACTTCCAACAAATATTTATGTGCCCAAGTCAGGACTTACTTCAGGTCCGCTTTAAAACTGTTTCAGACATTCTTGGTGAGTGCAAGTTTTTCATTAGTTCTGGCCATAGACTTCTAAATAAACATATTACATCCACGGATCGGGCCACATACGACAATATTAGTATTGGGATACATATTTACTATAATACTAGTCTTTTTTTATTACATATAAATAATGCGTACGATATACGTGGTGGCCGAGTTGGTTAGACCTTGGACTTAAAAACACTTAGGTCCCTGGTTCGAATACCGGTGTGTACCAATGAGTTTTTAATTTTTTTTAAATATGTGCATTTGTTTGACAACACCACTATAGTGCCTCGGAAAGCACGTTAAGCTGTCGTTCCCGGTTTCACTATAACTTGTGAAACTGTTTATAAATGGATTATTGAGTCTATTCAAAACATCGCGACGAGCTAGCCACATGTAGACTCATACTATCCACTACGTCGAGGTGGGATTAAAAACCCCTCCGCTGGGTACCCTGGGGCCGTCTAGGCGGTCTCGGGCGCCGTAAGGCACCCGTATGATATCATCATCCTTACGGGTGTATGTATAAAAATAATATAACCGCCACCGTGGTCCAGTAATTATGCCATTGCCTTTGAATTTGGATTTCGGATTCCCACTGATGGCAAAACAATATAACTAGTACGATTTCCTTATAATCTATAATGGTCAAATAATATTATAGCCTAGTTTATGACTAATATGAATAAAAAAAATGTTTTTATTACAAATGTTTTCCTGCTATTATTATAAGATTTCTAAGTTTTGAGCAAAGATAACTAGAAAAAATAAGAAACCTATACAGGGTGAATTTAAAAGCATGTACATTGGGCTTTTTGCAAAAGTTATTCGTTTTAATCAGCAGAACCGCATATTCTGCTGATCAAATCGAAAAGAAAATCCCATGGAACTGTGAATGTGTCGCAAATTAAAAAAAATGTTTAGCTTCCCCATTAAAATAAATCATTTTAACATCATCGCGCAGTTGAAACTATTGAAGCTAGATGATACTGGCAGAAATTTCCTTTTGTATTGTTATAACACTAAAGGGATTTTACAAATTTGGATAAAAAAAATAAGGAAAATAAGGTGTTAAATATTTTGTTTTGAAAAGTTGATATCCCATTAATAGAAGGTGCTAAAGACCTAAGATTTGGTGATAAGTATTCTATAATAATTATAATAGGCAGGGGCCAGTTGAAGTGTGGTTTTTCTTACTGTTCTACATATTATATTCAATTAAAATATTTAATTCTATAATATTGTAATCTATGGTTTGATGGTTTTCAATGGGACAGGTTTGGAAATTATAAATAGTTTTAAATTTCTTTGTTTGGAACCGGTTTCGAGAAAAGTATGCAAACGAGTTTGTCAACTTTTATAGTAAGATTTGGGTTTTGATATTGGAATCAGGTTATATTTTGTGTCAGTTCTTGTTCAAAGCTAATTATTTTGTGAGGAACTTTTAAATAAGCAACTAACTAGCTTTTGTTGCTTCGCTGATTCCATTCCAAATTGCAAATTATTATACTTTACCGTCAACAATTTTATTTATAAAACTACTCCAAGTTTGTGTGTCCTTTATTTATTTATTTAAACACTTTATTGCGCAGTAAACAAAAGTTATGTACAAAGGCCTTAGTAACTACTTAATGCCTTGGTCATTATCTACCAGCTAACCTTTATGATTGTTACTTCGCTTATTATTTTTATTAAATCGTGTCTATTGGTTTAAAAGAAGAGCCAACCTCCCCTCTTACCGCATAAAAAAAAAATATATAAAAAGACCAATTAGACATTTTCTAACGTTTTAATACCTATAACACAAATGTAATAACTGTCCAAATTTCATGTAAAGGACAGGTCAAATAAGTGAAAAATAGATGCGTAATTTTTTCACTTATTTAAATAAGATAGATTTATTTCCCATTACATTTAACTTTTTTTTATTTTGGGGCGAGGTGAACATGTAGTATATAGTAGATACTGAAAAGTGGCACTTTGTGGTCCATAACAACCTCGTATTTATCAATGGGCAAAATTATTTCTTTGAAATTCTGTCGATATTTTATTAAATAAGTCCCATATAAAAAATATAAAAAAATTTAGGGCACCTTTTTTTAGGCATTTTCATCGTGGATATCATAATGTAGAACGCTCTATATAGTGTTCCTTCCTCTTATAATCTAGAGACCGAGTTTAGGACTAAAAAAAAGGTATTAATTAATTGTTTTAGCTACGATTTTATTAAATTTTTTTTTTAAATATTATTTACCGTGTGGAAATAATTAAACAAAAATTTATCATATATTTCCGATAGAAAAATATATGAAACCTGTTTCCGCAAGATAAAAAAAATATTAAATTTATACATATGAAACACATAAAACTCCTAATTGCTTTTTCGACAATTTAACTGTCCGCTTCATATGATCATCTTCATCACCTCACCTTAAAATGAATAAAATGAGACTTCTACCTCAATAAAAAATCGATGCCCGATGAACCCGCAAACTAAAACGGAAACATGACTAGGTCACTTGACCGTTTTTGCATCTGTATGGGCGATGGTAGCGAGACCGGTCGGTCAGTCCAAGGAAGTCAATAGAGATCTTCTTCCCAACTAAAAAATTATTCTAGGATACTAATTAAAATATGTATAATAAAAATGATGTTATTTAATTAAATAACTAATGATTTTCAAGTCAAACGTATGTAATGACACTTCTTAAAATTCTATTAAAAAAAAAAAAAAACATATCTAGAGTCCATAGAGTGCCACTTGTATTTATACACTTATGTTGTCTCATCTACAAACTGTCTCTTTACTGATCTTAGAGAATCTTTTTCATTATTAAAAAAAAACAACATCACGAGCGCTTTACAAAATGTTAACTTAGGCCACAAGATCAAACAATTTTGTGCATCCTAAGAATCATGATCCTCAAGCCAGAGTTCAGTTGATCGTCACGTGTGATCAAATAGTGATCACTGGTCATCTTATCAGTAACGTCATCATTACCCATGGATCCATTTTAATGGTTGACATATTATGATCGATGAAATTTGCGGCTTAGACACAGAGATAAGCAGATAGAAGTGACATTACAAAGGTTTGACTTAAAAATCAGCAGAATTTAATTAAGTAACAAGATTTTTATTGTTCAACAAATACTTTTATTAATGTTCTAGAATTATTTTTAAGTGGGAGGAAAGTGGCTATGACTTTATTGGACCAATTAACCGGTCTTGCTACCGTCACCCATACAGATGCAAAAACCGTAATGTCATCTAGTCAAATTTCTGTGGGTTCACCTGTTTTCGGGAGACTACTGCATCGATTTCTCGTCGAAATGGTAGTCCCCTTTCAGGATTATATAGCAGCTAGAATTTCAAAACCTTAGATCAGTGAACTATATTTACTGATCTGAGATCAAAACAGACTGGTAATGCAAATTCGTCTTTATCGTTATTTTAACTTTGTAGTCCTTTCGTCAAACTTGTAAGTATGACAATTCGATTATTTATAATCGAATTGTCATACTTACAAGTTTATATTATTGTAGTATGACAATTCGATTATAAATAATCGAATTGTCATACTTAGAAGTTGAAGAGTTATCAAAAAAAATAGTTTCGATAAATGATTCTTTTCGCCTAGCAAGTATGCAGCTACTTTTCAGTGGAACATAAAAAGCTCTTATAGGGATAACAAAAAGTCGGAAAAAAAGTTCTCGTTTAAGTTTTTAATTGAGATAATGCCTGAGGGTAGGGTTATGATATTCCATGTTGATGGTTATCATGGTGATGGTTAACAGTTTCAACATGCTGCTTCTATATTCTATGTATTTCTGCGAGTTTAAAATAACATTATTGTTGTCTAACTATCATATGCACACAATAGCGATTAGGGCTGCTCAGATATTTAATCCCAATCATTGCAGACTATTGATTGGTATATATGTTACAGTCTATATTACATAGAGGACTTAGTATGTACTTTAATTTAGGGCAGAAAGTTGGGTGTTGTTTTAGAAGATATTTCATAAAAATATTATTTATTGATCTTCATGCCAGATCCCTTGCATGGGATAGGCAGAGACCAAAGAGTGCTTCTTGATTATGTACCTCTTTTGTCGTCCTAATACTGCATAGTGTTTACCATCGTTTTAAAAAAAAATGTAGCTTACGGTGCCACTGCACGTGGCGTTTGAGATCGCCTAGACGGCTTCAGAGTACCTACTCAGCCGAAATCAGAACAGTCTCACAAGTTAATATAGTGAAACTGTGATTGACAGTAATAGCTTAACGTATTCTCCTAGTCACATAATAATAATAAGCGTATACGATACGATAATATAAGAAGGACCATTTACACACAAGATCTAAGCTTGTACTATGTGTACCAGAAACAACGATATTATATATATTATATTAAACACCTAGACTTTATATAGTCTAGTATAAGACTTTTTTAGTATAAATAAAAACAACGTAATTCGTCATACTTACGTACGATATCGCATAAAACAATACACAACTTAAACTGTCACAGATTTGAAATGAAGAAAACTGGTTTCTGTTGATTCCGCAAACAGAACAAACGCATTATTGGAGTTGTGTTTATGACGGACGGCTCCGCTTCCGCATGTCGAGCTGGTATAGACAACCTCGCTGGATTATATATATTTTTATAATAAAATTTACGTTTGTGTAAATTGGAAATATAATACATAAAATAGTTTATGATTCAAGTGTGGTAAGTTGTCTTTTTTTATTTTTTTGGATCACGACATGTGTCTTTGTGTCTGCCTGGTGGTGAGCAGAACTACAAAGTCCATGAATGGGGTCGATTAATACATTGTTGTTTAACAATATTGATCGATCCCACTATGCCGACTAAATGATGCGATTACGAAATGGAGGGCGACAATGACGAATTGCATTACGAGTATATTTTAATATACTCTCTGCCTTATCGTTAATTCAACTACCCATTTCGTAACCGCACCGTGAAAGGAGACACACCTAAACAAGAAATCGATGCAGTAGTCTCTGAAAACCAGTGAATCCACACTCGAGTCGGCATTAGAGGCGCGAGCCGCAATCGAGTAAAATAAAAAACTTCTAATTGTAAGAGAAGTCTCAGTAATTTTTGTAGTTGACACGCGAATGCTGAAGGTGAAATATTTTCAATAAAAAAAAAATATCCTGAACATATTTTTTACATTTCTATTCTTCATTATTATTTTTTTAAGTTTTAATTTAATGTTTTGTAAATAATTTATTGAAAAACATTTTTTCTATTCTATTCTACTTTAGCACTGCATCGCGAAGTCTACGTTCGCCATACAAAATGAGCCTTCGCACTTTCAGTATTACTCGACTGCTGATTGTCGCATTATTAAAATTATATTCTGGACTTGTTGGACTTTGTTTTTTTTTTAATCAGTTTTGTTTTTAAATATTAGAATGTAAAAACATATTTGTTCGATTTTAATAATAGTCTATGAACGCTAATCTGTGGTCATAACCTATGTCAGTCAGTTAAGAGAAAAGTTGAAAAATGTCGCGATTTTTGTCCTTAGTAATTATTTTGTTTCTAATATGATTTGTGAATAGAGTTTTTGTTCCGTAAAGTGATGTTTGTGCAGCCTTTTAGATATACCATTTATATATGTAGTGTTTTGTTCGCCATGTATTAGGCGCCTACAAATAGTTGTCGCGTTGTGTTTTGTTATATATTTCCAATGTCGTATTTGAGTGGCATTTGTAGTGGTGGAAGACATCGAGGTTATTGCATCCCTTGGGTACCCAGGGATCTCGACGCTGAAGCACCACAACAAGCCATTTGGTAAGTTTAGTTTTTAAATTAATAAGCAGTGCGAAACGCACCCGTGTCTGAAGCTTGGACTGAAGAGTTTTCTTTCCCGGCTTCTCGCACATTATTTATTACCCACAACAGTATAATTTTCGGGTAAAATTACCAACATAAAAATAATACCTAATTGAACTTTGACAAACAGCCAAGTATTATAAGTACATATGGGCGTCAAGACGACTTACTACAGAGCCCTTACAGTTTAAGGGTTTTTAAGCTCTATCTAATCCTATTTTAACCATGGGGGGAAAAAAAATACAGTGATATGAACTGGACCCTCCGTTACAAGTTGGTAGCTCAAAATTATATTCATCTTATTAAAGTTAAAAAAATAAAAAAAAATGCTTAAATATATATAATAACAAAAATATTAGGATGCTGCATATTCTTTTATACTAAACTATTCATCAATACAAAGCTTACACCGATAGAAAGAGAACTAAAAAACGAATCATTATAACTTTGCTGATTTTTCTTAGCCGCAGCTTCTTGGAGTTCTATTTTGTCTGAATTAAATACATAAACTGGCCAGTCAGTCGCGAATGGCCTTAACATCTTTACAGTGGCCACAGATAGTGGCGGATACATATGGAGGGCGCTCCCCGCCAGTCCATCATCATTATCGTACGATAGATCACAGTACGGAAAAAGAGATCTCATTGTGGTATTACAATTACCTGAAACATTACTTATCACTCGTGATGTTTGCATTAAGTACTCCAAGACATGTTGCGTATCAATCACGTCATACTACAATCTTACGTTACCATTACAGATTTAGTTTAGGTATAGGTATTTTACAATAGTAATAATCAGCCAATTTTTTAAAATAGTAATAATCAGGGATCTAAACGAAACCTTTTTTTTTGTATAAAATGAAATAATATTTATTTTTATCTTACGTTCGTATAGCTACATAAATTAGAAAACTAAATATACTGTAATACACACATCTTTATTACGATGAAAGTAAAGGTACCTCAAGATATATTTAGTTTTTTCTGTATCCGCCTCTGGCCACAAAACATCCTCCTGCTAGTATGGCATGTATACAAGTATAGACATTAACCATTTCATGTAATCGCAAGGATCAACTGAAACAGAATTGGGTTGTGCTAAATAAGAGCATCGAATGTCAAAGGAAACCTCATCATCATCAAATTATAGACCGCACTATAATTAATGGCCGACAAATGTCCGACCACCAACCCAACGTTATGTTACTGTTATTACTTCATATAGGGTAACTGGTCCATCGTTGGACATGACTAGTAATTGGACACTTTTAATTGGAACATGTTTTTAAGAATTGAACTATTTATGTGTTTGATTTTCTTAATTACTTCCGCGAGCGCCGTACATAAATCGTTCTATTATTAAATACTAGCCGGTACTCGCAAATTCGTAAGCGTATTTATTTTAAAACAAAAATAATAATTGATATCATTTTTTTTCTTCATTTATTTATTTGTCATTAGATTTTGTTTTAACGCTCGAAGAAGATAACATGTAACTCCAAATTTTGTAAATAATAACCATTTTCAGTTATGAAATACCGATTATAATTTCATATTCTGAACCTTATTTTTAAAGTTATAAGAAATAACCTTTATATTAGCACCATAGACTAAAATATTTACGATATACAACTGTAATGGCCTAATAATGAAAGGACTAGTAAATACACAGGCTCATTCATCTTGACCTCTTCTAGGTTATGAAATTTAGTACCTCTAATAATAAGAAATATTAAAAATTCAACTAGTCTTTAAATATATTAAGCAAATGGTTAATGCAAGCACAGAAAAAGGAAATGGAGGACAAGTTTATTATTAAGTAGGTATTAAATAAGCAATTTATCAATTCTATTATGTACAAAATCTATGTTAATAATCATGGTTCATCCTGAAAATGAGCGCGAGGTACTATTTATTTAGTCACCGCGCACAAGATGAGGTAAAACCATTTCAAGAAAACGTATTTTTTATTAGCATTGTATACAATTTTTTTTTAATATATTTGTAAGTTTTTTTAAATTGTTTATTGAAAAAAATGATATTCTATTCTATTTTTACTTTATCTTAGTAATAATTGTACCTATTATTATATTTGTAATTTTTTTATGTAATTCTTAAAAAAACACGTTAAGAGTATATAATTACTGGGCATGACCAGTTATTAATCATTGGTCAGTTAGTTTTTATTTATTAAACATCGAATTTTCATAGATCAAGGATCAACCAAACAACCCTTCCAGCGTACATGTTGCTGCGTCACTATAAATTCTGGCAAATAAATTATTTATTATAATTAAAGAAAGGTTAACATGTGAAATTATCTGAAACAAATAAAGTGTGTTAGATGTCTTTCTTAATAGGTAAAACGTATAAATTGAAGCTATAAAATTTTATTGGCAAATATTTTGCTTTCTAAAAATATAAATACAAAACTATGTATATTGCATTACCATTTACAATAAAATTTCTTTTTTAGATTTTAAATAATATTTATTCCGCTCCAAAGAGAGGCGACATATTTGGCAATAAAATTTTATAGCTTCAATTTATATATTTTACCTAATAAGAAATATATAATTAAGATAAATTTAACATCGTTTTTCGTAAGAATAGTTTTAGAAATACATAACTAAATTAAAAACTATAATTAAAAGATAAGTAATTAATCAACTGCCAGATATAAAAAAAACTAAAAATATATTTTTGATTTAAATATTTTCGAAAAAAAAAATTCTATAATTTAAATAATAAAAGTTTGTAAAATTACTGTCGGTATTTTTGTGTAAAAAATCTCATCCAACTAAAAAACCAATATCCACTTAAAATACAATTAAAAAAGCGATTCTAAAAATTTCTAACCTTACACGATGCACCTGGGAGCTTCAAGCCACAGAGCTAGCAAATTAGAAACCGCCAACATGTTTGCTTCATCCTAAAACGACATAACTCACCCAAAACACAATCTAATTGAGACTCTAAACAAAAAGTTGTAGAGCTGAATTTGGAATGAAAATTAGAAGTTAATAAAGGTGTTAATAATAAGCGAGAGCGGTCGTGTCCACGCAACTGGAAACATGAAATCGTAGTTGTGAAACGAGATTCGTATTACCAAAATAAATGTGTTTGCAGAATTTTTTACTTAATTTTTGTTTTGGGCAAAAATTGTGTGTCTACATTTGTTCAGTGAATTCAAAAACGGGTTGGGTGAGTGACCAAAATCTCTGAAAAAAAGTCTAAGGGCACAAGTCATGTTTTGGTGTATTTTTTTTTTCTTATTTTCTTTTTTTTTTGCTTTATACATGCTTTATCATGTCAGATCCCCTTTCAGGACAAAAAACAATATTAGCTTCATCGAAAGAGCTCAAATGTCTAGCTTCCTATAAAACTAAATACCGTCGCAATACTAAACCTAATTAAGAGCTCGTTAAACCGTTCGTTGTGGTTAAACCATTATCAACTAAATAGACTGGATGATGATGAAAATTAAACTATAGTAATGACTAACTAAAGAGGTACCGACACCGAAAAGCTATCAGTCCCGATTCCTCCTGCCTGGCTAGCGTGGATGGTAAGCCAATGCGCCAGAATTATCTTTCAGGTAGGTTAATAATACCCCAAAGGTGGAAAATTTTGGGTCCATGCTTGCATAAACTTATAGGAAAAAAACAATTGAAAAAGAACATCATTAAAAAAATATAAACAGACGGGTCCAGTTTTGTACATGCTCCTTTTTAAACTCGGAAAATTAGAAAAACAAGTATGAAACATCAAAAAGTAAAGTTTCCTGAAGCCCGTTTTGTGTAACACAATAAGACGGCGCGATATATCATCCCAGTGGGTTCGTATCTTAAACAATTTATTTAAGAGCCACGTTTGCTTGTTTAAGAGCCACCGGCCTTGCTTCTACTGAAAATTTAAATTAGCATTTGATTTCAAGCCATTGTTGAAGACAAAACGAGAAAAATAAAAGGGAATATACTACCGGGGAATGGTAAAATGTTTGAGGTAACCCCGAGGATATATAACAAATCAAAACTGAAAATGTATTAATTATAAAATGATATATTTATTTGGAAAATTATAACCCTTTATTATTTTTATTTCTCATTAATGTTTATATTTAGTTAAATCATAATTGACTATCAATCTCGTCGTCGCCGATGTATTTCCACATCTAAACCTAAAAACGGCGATCTCACGTAAGGGCTCATAACCCTTCTAAGTATTTCTTGCTACGACATGTTTTGTAAATTCTATATTTACATTATATACTTATATCTTTTTTTTAATTATATATAATTAATTCATTATTTATTTATTTTGTGATTTTCATATTTTTTACATTGTATATGGTTGGTTGTCATTGGTTACATAAATACCGGTTTGTGGAAAAAGAAGCTATTAATACTTAATCTCATATTATTAGCATAATCTCAAGTAGTTACATTTATGCAAACTGGGACCGACAGCTTAACGAGTCACTATAGTTGTTTGTCAAACAAATGAAACAAAAAAACTCATTGGTGTGTACTCACCAAGGCTTGAAGTCTTGATCTAAAATATTGTTTTTAAGTGGTACCAACTCGATTATCACGTACATTAAAACAAAGTTAATATTAAATTTAATTTGATATTAAATTTGGAGATATTTTAATACTTATTTAAATGCCTAATTTAAAATTTAATACCTAAACCGAGGCATTATATGAAATAATCTAATAATAGTTGCCTATTACATTGTGTGATTTATAAACAAAATCTTTATCCATAAAAAATATACATATATACTTAATTATTATTTGTAAAAACATATTAAATTAAATAAAAAAATATCGCTTAGGTCCTCCGATGTTGCATCAGAAATGGTTCCTAAAATGCTTGCAGCATTTCCGCGCGGAATTTCCAAAGAAACTATTTGTATAAGCAGCGCTCTGGCTCGATGATCTCCCGATTTTTTGATTAATAATTTTCCTAAACTATAACCATTTTTTTTTTAAACCGGAAGACCACGGGTTTAGTGTTACTGCGAAAGCTAAAAATTCAAAATTTTGTTGTATGGTATTATATATATATTTTTTAATTTGGGCTTTAATAGCTGCGGCACCGGAGGATAAAAAGGTGACGTGGGTGGCATGCCACCTGTACGGACACATATCACCATCATCATTAGCACCATCTAACATCCACGTCACCTTTTTATCCTTCGGTGCCGCAGCTATATACTTTATTTGTATTATATATATAATACAATTCCAAGAGTGTAACTTTTTAAATATGTATTTATTAATTTTTATAGGGAATACTTACCTATTTATAAAATAAATATAATCACGGGTGCCTGAGACCGCCTAGATGGCCTCAGGGTACCCAGCAGAGGGCTACGACGTGGTGGGACCACGTCGTAGCCGATGGCATGGGTGTACAATTCTACATATTTGTTGATCGAAGCTCTACGTATAAAATTAGATATAAAATTATTAAAATTTATAGAGTAGACACAAAGAAGCCATTAAAAAGTTTTCGCGTATAAATAAAACAAGAATTAAGCAAGGGTTAAATAAATATATAAGATTAAATAAAAACTATCAATTACAAGTGTAAAGAAAAAAGAAAATTCATACTAATACAAACTTGAGAAATATAAAGTAGGGTAGGTACCTATCTAACATTAAGTATAATATATAAACTTTATAATATAATAATATTACATTAATAATAAAAATGTAAAAGCATTTCGCCATCCACCGCCACTAAGATACGAAGCAGTAAGACAAATGTGGAGTGCCTTTGTTTGTGGCGAAATATAATAAAAATATAAGACGATAAAGTGGTGTGATTTATAAATGCCGCAGCGTTCCGCTTTCCCTGGCAGTGCAGCCACTTGAGGCGCTACGCTATATCCTTCACGGCTTCACGCGTCTACGACATCTCGTAGAACACTACGACTTTTCGTAGTCGACTACGACTTTTTGTTGGTTTTTAGATGTGATTAGGTGTTTGTCCATTGCGACAGCCCTGCACTGTATCGACGGTTGATCACTTATCAATTTCTTTTCTGCCTAGTGCTAATAATATTCTCAGTTTATTTATTATACTTAATAAAGATATACCTACTTTATACCCCTTATATTGTATTAGTGTGAATTTTCTTTTTCCTTTAAACTGAATCAAGTTTCCAACGACACTCGGGCTCGCTCGTTTTAAAACCCTCGTGATTCAACTAAGCAATACGCTTCGGTTCTCGGTATGTTAGAAACATTATCTGTAATCAGCGAACTGAATAAAATTATTTACCATAATATACCATATTATGGTAACCTTATATAATAAATAATTTATAATTTCAATAGGAGACCAACGGATGGAGATAGCAAAAGACAGATTTAAGTGGAATAAATTGGAGGAGGCCTAATAGACCCTCAAAGGGAACTTGTATAATAATAAAGTAACTATGTAGTGTGATAATTTATATTGTAATGTATATTCAATTTAAATGAACTTAATTGTAAATTTATAAGGAAATAAATGGATTAATAATAATAACAATTTATATTTGTTATAATTTTGTTTTTATTATTAATTAGTTATTAATAATAAAATTAAACCAATCATGACAAAATAACAGCTAAACGTTACTCACAATGAAGTTTCTTATCTTTCAGTAGTTCGACTTTAAATCCCATAAGTGGCTTCATGATGCATGTAGAAACAAACAAACGAAACGACAAATATACAGCAATTTAAAAAAAATGTCTCGCGTTTTTTTGCAAAAATAATGTACAGACACGGAAAGTCTACAATTTTATTATAAGTTTAGATGACGACTAATTTAATAACCTTACGTGTTCTTCAACGTTCTCGTGAGCGGTGAAGCGGCGTTATCAATGACAGTTATTTTGCGTTATTTGAGGCCTGTATTTAAAGTCACTTGACGTGCTCCAATAAAAAAAACTGCCTTAGGTACATTCTAAAACCAAGTAATATATAATACCTGATGAGTATACATACATGTTCCAAAGCTTTGCCGCGCTAACATTTCTCATCTTAAGATCAAAAAAGCCGTAATTTTGCATGTAAATACTCACAAACCGCGTATCAAACACCCCATTACGGATATAGAACAAAAACGCAAATAGGTATAATACTCATGCATAGGAATTTTTCAGGTAATTTTCGTACTCATTGCCTGGGTGAAGGTAAAAATAGGCTGTAGAATTAGGAGGGAGGTAGGTGGGGAAGGAAAGGGGAAGGAATATTTTTTCCGAGGCTTCCCTCTGGGTATTAATGCAAATCCAGATTATTTCCTTCGTAGCTATCGGAATCTACTAATTTATTGTTTGCTTTAATGGAACCTAGATTTGTGAAGGTAGAAAAACTTTTTCTATTACAATACCTACTCCGTAAGGTATACTTATTTAGTTCATTGTTGAAATCGCTGCTATCTAAATGACTTTTTTCAAAATGTATAATTTAAAACGTAAAAAAATATTTTTATATTTCTATTATAGATAAAAAAAAAAGAAATGATAAAAATCCTTGTGGGTGGGACTCAAATCCAAGATCCTCGCTTTCGTGGTAAGGTACTCAACCACTGAGTCAACCAGGTTCCAGTCACCCCTCACGAAATTTGTCATTGATTTGTTATCTAATTATAAAAAGAGACCCTCTCACCAACCTGTATATTATGCATTGCATTTTATATTGAAAAAATCAATATAAAATTATCCTGATAAAGAATTTATAACAATTTAAATATATAAAATACTGAAACAAAGGTAAAAACCAAAAGCAAACATTTCTGTTGTTGTTATGTTTAGAGTTATTAGAAGAAATCACTTAGAGGGCGTCTGTGTAGTAGATAACAATCAATGACAAATTTCGTAAAGGGTAAAAAGAACCTGGATGGCTCAGTATCGTGGGTTTGAATCTCACCCACTAGGATATTTTTTTCATTGGATTTTATCTTTAAAAAAAACAAAATTAGTATATTCTAATAAGGAATTTATAATTATATATAATTTATAAGTTGAAGATAATCTGTTACAAATACATACAAATTAAGAAACACAAAGGTAGCATTAAATCTGTTGTTCATTTTGTAAAAAGTTTATGACGATTCCATCCAATCGTCACAGAATACATAATAATAGGTACCTTACCGTATAGATATTACTCCGTGGCCCCTTTAATTTTAAATCTCATTTTAATTATAATTTTAAATTAAAACTAATTGATTTCCCTGAGGAATTTCATAACTGTTCTGGGTGTTTGTGTAATGATCCACAACATAAATATATAATAGATAAAATGTATAATCAAATAACTTTTGCATTGTGTGAGGCTGCTGCTGATAGCTATATAGGAAAGTTTATACGGAACAATAGGCGTGTGACATCACCAACCCTATTTAACATTTATATAAATGCGTTGGTCGAGGAGCTCAGCATTACGCATGTTGGTGGAGTTTGCGTCAACAACATTAGTTATGCGGACGACATGGTGCTGCTGAGCGCCTCGCCCGGTGGGTTGTCAAAGTTAATAAATATTTGTGAGGGATATGCAGCCTCACACGGACTTATATATAATACGAGCAAAAGTGAATGCATGGTCTTTGAAGCCACTATTGGCTACTCTGAGGTTCCACCTACTAAACTGAAGGGTTGGTGTTAAAGCGGGTGGAACAGTTTAAGTATCTTGGGCACATAGTCACATCTGGGCTCAGGGACGATGCGGATATTGAGCGAGAGAGACGCGCATTGGCCGTCAGGGCCAATATGATCGCCCGCAGGTTTGCTCGGTGCTCACGTGAAGTTAAAGTCACGTTGTTTAGAGCCCATTGTACGTCCTTTTATACGAGCAGTCTTTGGGCATTCTTTACGCAAAAACAGTATAACACTTTACGCGCTCAGTACAATGACGCGTTTAGGATGTTGATGGGGCTGCCTCGCTTCTGTAGCGCATCATGCATGTTCGCAGAGGCGAAAGTAGATTGTTTTTATGCCACGATGCGCAAAAGATGCGGCTCTCTGCTGAACAGATGCGGGCCAGCTCCAACACGATCCTACAAATGGTTGCTGGGTGCCTCTCTCACTCACCGTACATGTCTCGCTGCACGGCCGTACATGTGCGGGGGGAATCAATATATAAATAGAATAGGTACTTATTTGTATTAGGATGTCACTAACATAATATAAGTTATAAATGTCACTAACAAATTGAGTCTATGTTACTTAATAAATATATTTACTACTACTATAACCCCGCACAAAACTTCGAGAGTATTTTTATTAACCATTGAGACAGAAAATTGAAATTTGAAACATTTGTAAGGTTTAGTTATTTTTTAGATATTTAATAAAAACTTATTTGAATTTATAACTCAAAGGTAACTTTTTAACTTAATCTGTTACTGAAATAATTATTTATTTTCACAATGAAACTTTTATCCCTATCTCGCTTTGGGAGAATAATTTTTCAAATATGATAGTTGCACATCCGAGAAGACATTTAAAAAACTAACATTACTCCAAATTTTCAACCGCAACCAGATTTCAAGGTTATAATCTGAATCATAGACAGAGAGACAAATAGACTGTCTGATTCCAAATAGGGTTACTTTTATGTCAATTTACGAAACTTACGACCTTCTTTTTTACTATTTGGTGGGAGAAAGTTCTCTATCACTTCGTTAGGCCGACTTTATATCATTTGACGGTTTTTGCATATGTATGGGCGGTGGTAATTTCGTTACTACCGCCTATACATATGCAAAAACCGTCAAATGATATAGTTGTGTTTCGGTCTTAGGGTTCATCGGTTATCATAAGTCTGTTGCATTTATTTCTTGTCGAGGTGACTTTACACCTTTTAGGTTTCGGTTACGAGACGGCCGGTTAATTTGACGTCAAAAGAGTGACCTATTAAACTCTTAATGCAAAATTCGCTACTGTTACCGCCAATTTCGTAAACACATTATTAAGCCGTCATAGTGGGAGTCATTAATGCTGTTAAACAACAATGCAAATCATCATCATCATTATTATAATCAGCCGTAGGACGTCCACTGACGTCCACACATTAGACATAAGCCTCTTATATACTATAGACTTTCAAAAGGACCGATTGGAAGCGGCTTGCATTCAGCGAGTTTATGTAACCTTAATAAGGTCGTCGGTCCACCTTATAGGTGCGTGGTCTCCATTTCATTGCCATTTCAACTCGCTGATTCGGTGGGCTTGGTATGTCGATAACTTTGGTTCATGTACATATCTGGTTATTTCTAATTCGATCTTGTAGACGGAGTCTCTAGGTATTGATTAATTATCAGATAGATACAAAATTACATGCCGTGCTCCAATAAACGAAATAAAAACCCGGCCTTTTTAGGAAAATGAATAAAGCTCAGTTTGACAAGCGCTAATAAATAAACTTTACCAAATAACTCAATTAGTGTAAATTAACCGTTATTCATACATTAATTCGGAGCGTGGTCGCTAAGCCCCGCCCACCTAATTACACTAAATCATTTCGCACACATTATCTGTGTGTGGTCAGTTGGACCACGATTACCTTACGCTAATACTTGCATTGTGTAGTGATTTAGTTACGTTACATTATTTACGACTAAATTATAACTATAATGGATTACAATTAGGCTCAATTTCATTGCTCAACTTCTGTTCTTTCCCTCCTATACCGCCTTGGGACCATCATTTTTAATATACCTAGTTCGTGAACTTAAAATATTTTAAAATACACTAAAACTACTCATATTGTAACTTTCCATCTCAACCAATATTCACGATATCACATGGATAGATAGAGAGTCAGACAGATGGACTAAGTGATTTGAAAAGGATGTAGGAAAAAATAGGACACCTAGCTGTTATAGGAAAATGCAATAAAGCACAGTTTGACAAGCGCTAATGAATAAATCTTCCTAAATAACTCAATTAGTGTAATTTAATCGTTATACACACATTAATTCGGAGCGTGGTGGCTAAGCCCCGCCCACCTAATTACACTAAATCATTTCGCGCACATTATCTGTGTGTGGTCAGTCGTAACGCGATTACCTTACGCTAATACTTACATTGTGCGGCGATTTAATTACGGTAAGGTATTTGTGATTACATTAATAATTATTATAATAATTACGGATTAATAATTTCGTTCGGTTGTTGATTGATAGATTTCAAGGTAACATACGGGTAAATACCTCAAATGGTCTGCATAGTTGGTAAAATTGATTGATTACGAAGTATATCTCATCTTATTATTTAATGTTATTAATTACATAATACTATATATATATTTATATATCATTCTCGGGTGCCTTACGGCGCCCGAGAATGCCGTGTGATTAAAACCCTCTTTGACGCCCGAGCGGAGGGGGTTTTAATCCCACCTCGTCGTAGCCGATGGTATGAGTCTACACCGAACACGTGACTAGCTCGTCGCGATGTTTTGAATAGACTCAATAACCCATCTATAAACAGTTTCACAAGTTGGTATAGTGAAACCGGGACCGACAGCTTAACGTGCTCTCCGAGGTACTATAGTGGTGTTGTGAAACAAATTTACATCATTTTTTTTTATTAAAAAACTCATTGGTACACACCGGGATTTGAACCAGGGACCTAAGTGTTTTTAAGTCAAAGGTCTAACCAACTCGGCCCCCACGTATATAATACTAATAGGTTTTTAATATAGATAAAAAAGACAAAATCACAACGATAGCAAACGAGTTTATCTTTCTATGAAAACGTTTTTATTATTATTATTAATGACAGCCTCCTTAGACTAGTGGTTGCGCCTTTGGCGTTGTATCCGGAGGTCGTGGGTTCGATTCCCACCCATGGCTAAAAAAAATATTAGTACGCTATTTCTGTACAAATTATCATGGTCTGGGTGTTTATAAAATATAATATGTATTATATCGTTTTTTTCTGGTACACATAGTACAAGCCTAGAACTTAATTTGTGACCAGAGCAATATGATTTAATTGTCCTATATATTATTATTAATATTATAAGATGGAAAAATAAGTTTTTTAAAATATGTCATACAAACTATGGTTTCACAAGAATATCTTTTTACTTGGTGAATGAAATTTTGTCCGTCGCGTCGTCTCAAAACGTTATTTAATGGCATCTCCTAAACGTTGGCGGCTAAACTGAAACATAGATCATGTGTGAACGCGACATTTGTTACGTTATACTAGAGAGCGCAATAACGACGAGCACACGCGTTTTGGCGACGAACGTTTGTTTTCGTGTTACAATATATTTTATAAATTTAAAAAGTACAAGCTCGCTAACTTATTGGTATATATATATATATATATGTATAAAAGCGGCCCCAGCCTAGTGGTTAAGTCACTGTCCAACTGATAACAAGGTTAAGCAGAAGACAACAAGGCCGCCCTGGAATGAGTGACCGCTTTATACAACGAGGCTATTTCATCATAAACACCGCAACAAGCTCGCCACTTGTTAGGTGTTGCCTCCGAATACCGAAATGAGGACGGGTTAATCCCTCCGCTAGATACCCTGACGCCGTTTAAAAACAGTTCTTGGGACCCTAAAAGGCACCCTTGATTGTATATTTTTATACAGGGCCAATACACATACTAATAACAGCTATCATGCGGGACGTTTTTAAGTTAAACTATGCAGCGTTTTTTTCTTATGATGACGATTACTTTTAAATAAATAATTAAATAAATTATTTATTGACACATTTTCTTTTTACTAATATAAATGGATGGGTCAGCTTTTGCCGAGGGTGACTTCGCTCACTGCTCACCAGAATGCACACCGCACGATTCTGATACTGGTTTTCAGCCTAACCCCAGAACTCACAGAGTATATTCAATATCAAACAGCAATAGAGATAACGGTACTTACACCGGTATTCATAAAAACCTTAAATTATTTAGTCATTGTCCCTAATTTAGGGGGTGAGATAAATTGCCCAAATTGTTTTTAAATAAGGCGGTCTCTACCCCATCTATCTATCCACGAAAAAGACAAGGGGCGCTAATGCTCCGTTCAGACGGGCCCTAATAATGGCAAGTAATTTGGCAAACGCGATTGTGATTGCAGCTACATGTGAGGGGGTTTGAGAGGAATGCGACTGGAAGTCCGGGAGATACTCCTCATCTTTATCAGTTCGTTGCAGTCCAGTGGTGGACTTGGGTGAGGGCATTTCATGCACCTAATAGTGACAAATTTGTTCTGCTATAATCTGTGTTGCCATTTATATCCTCAATTTCTAGATTGTATTTTTTTTGCTATTGTTGCCGAGTTGGTTAGGCCTTAGAGTTAAAAATACTTCGGTCCCTTGTTCAAACCCTGGTGTGTAGCAATACCAATGAGTTTTTAATCTAAAACAAATACATTTGTTTAATAACACCACTTATTTTACAGCACGATAAGGTGTCGGTCCCGGTTTCACTATACCAAATTGTGTAACTGTTTATAGATGCGTTATTGAGTTTATCCAAACATCGCGGCGAGCTAGTCACTTGTTCGGTGTAGATTCATACCATCAGCTACGACGAGGTGGGATTCAAAACCCCTCCTCTGGGTACCGTAAGGACGTCTAGGCGGTCTCGGACGCCGTAAGGCACCAGTAATGATTTTTTTTTCTAAATTGTAACCTATAATATTTTTTGAGTAGATTTCCTGGTATGTGATTTCATCTTATACCTACACTTGTTCACTTTCCGTATTATGGAGTGAAATAATATAAACCTGGGATGGGTGACCGCTTTATACAACGAGGCTATTTTATCATAAACACCGCAACAAGCTCGCCACTTGTTAGGTGTTGCCTCCGAATACCATCGGCGAAATGAGGATGGGTTAATCCCTCCGCTGGGACCCTGAGGCCGTTTAAACGGTTCTCGGGAGCCAAATTGGCACCCGTGATGGTATTTATTTATTTACTATAATATAAACCCTATTATGACGGGGTAAAGCGCCCATCAATAGCAAGTTTTAGCTATTTTTTATATGTAGGACATTATTTACAATTATTGCCATAAGTTCGTATTTTTGAATCAGGTGACTAAAATATCATGCCTATAATATTAATACGAGTGCCTCCTACCACTCGTAAATAAAGTCACTAATACAGATAATCACAGATAATGTGTGTTAAGTTACATTTATATGTTTTAGCATACACTATTATGAGAAACAAAAACGAAAAACAATATTTTCTTCTTGTGAATGTTGTAACTGTTGGGAATGAGAAATTATTTATAAGTCAAAAGTCAAAGTCAAAATCATTTATTTCATGTATATCTTTACAGATATTTATGAATAGTCGAAAAAAAAAGTTTAACAATGAGGTCTTAGAGTGCGTTTGGTTAGGCAGCTATTCATTAACATAAGAACGACAAATATTAATTAAACTTAAACACGATGGAATGGAAATCTTAATATGAAAATTACTACCGAACCGAACACACACTACATAACCAACTAGTGTAAGACTAGGTGGTTAGCTGATTCCATTGACATGTCAATCATTATCTGCCATACAAGAAAGCCACCAAGGCGACCAACTTCACCGATCATACCCATGCCTTAAATATTTATTGTAAATAAAAGGTAAGTAACCAATCACATATAAGTAAAGGTATAAGGATCGGTATTTTTAAGGGCATAAACACTAACTGTAAAGTCGACCCCCTCAGAGACACCCTGGAGAAAAAGAAACCAGCAAGTAAAAAACTCTAGTGCTTCACACAAACACTGACCGCGCATATGACTTTAAAAAATTGGACTTTTGATAAATCGTGATTTCCTAGTATCGGTGATATTTCTCTCACTGGTGATATCAAACTCATCGGTGACATACAAAAATCGCAATTGATAACAAACTAAGCAAATGTGTACTATGTGTACCAAACACAACGATATTAATACATATTATATTTTATAAACACCAATAAAAGCTGTTTCAAACTGTAAAGAAAAACGTAGGTACTAATATGTTTTTCCATGGGTGAGAATCGAACCCACGACCATTAAAACAGCGTATAACCAATTAATCTATAACTGCACACTAACTTTAAAACGTTAACAGCAGAACAACAATCTGGAAACTATATAATTGTTAGAAGCTGCGTTTGACCTTATAAGTTGGCCTTATGGAAAGCATTAATGAGGTCAAATTTAAGCACACCTATTCTATTAGTGCCTATTTATTCTAGACTTAAAAAGACCCAAATGGTTACTGAAATTCAAAACTACTGCAATAATACATAGACGCAAAGCTTTATGCATTTTCGTCAGTGAACACGACTCTATGTAGTATCAAGAACTACAGTAGAAAATCTAAAGAATTAGGAATATTCATATTTCAGACGTGTCGTGATTTGAACCCCCTATCATTATACAATCATTCCACAAATTAGCCACTCGCCCACGACCACTCCATATACCACTTCATAACACGAGAAAATTTGTCTCATCGCCGTACAGTCCGCATTAGCATTTGACCAACTACACAATTTGAAACCTAGTACTTGAAATCTGGACCGTATTATAAGCGTTTAGAGTCGGCTTTGGTTTGGTTACATTTTCGTGGTGGTTGAGGTACAAACAGGATAAAGTGGTACATATATGCAAATTGCTTGCTAATTGTTTCCATAGTCGGCCGCAGTTCGTCGCGTCGCGTTGGTGCACACACAAATGAATAGTGAACATGGTACGCACTTTGTATAAACGCATTCTCTTTTTTTTTGTATACAAAACATTAAATCTATTAATTGTTTTTTTTTTGGAAACTAAAATATTGGGGTAGTAAATTATTACTAATATATTTTCTTACCAGAGGCTCTACCGTGGGTTTGTCCGTACCACAATTGTCCGTACCACAATTGTGGCAACGTAACGTAATTTGTATACGTATACGTGAACCACAACCAATTTTAATGTCACCGATGAGTTAGATACCACTAGTGAGAAAAATATCACCGATGACTAGGAAATCACGATTTAACAAAAGTCCTATTTTTGTAAGTCTTGTCTCAAATAATTTCTCATTCAAAAGCTACTTGCGTTTCATTACACAAAGAAAATATTGTTTGTCATTCTTGTTTCTCATAATAATTGACATGTCTATGCTAAAACATACAAACTCAATGGTGGAACGGAATTTTACATACATTATTTGTAGTTGGTGACTCTATTTGCGAGTGGTAGGAGGCACTCGTATTGATATCATAGGTATAATATTTTAGTCACCCGGTGAGATTCAAAAACACGAAATTTGGAAATCGATGGCTTTTTTGACATTTCAGTAATATTTTTCATCCGCTGATATTCAAAAATTGAACACCAGTATGTTTGTTTGTGAAATTATGAACAACAGTAAAATAGTAATCTCCACCATTAAGAGCTCTTTAATAAAATGCAAATTATTACCAATAGTAAGCACGGAGTTTACATATTATTTCATTCTATTTGTACCAATAGTTGAACAGTTAAGTGACTACACGGACTTTAGATAGTTACTGTATACTACCTGTCAAAAAAAACTTTTTTATTATGGTTGTGATAGTTTGCCGTTATATCCGGAGGTCGTGGGTTCGATTCCCACCCATGACAAAAAAATATTAGTACAAGCCTAGAGCTTAGTTTGTGACCAGATCCGATACATGTCCTACATATTATTATTGTTATTATAATAATAACATATTGAGACCAGTTTAACTAACAGTTGTTTATTTCTACCGATTTAAATCCATAAGTTGAACTATTTTTTTTTATTTTTATGTATTCGTATTATTTAAAAGTATCATTATATACAATCAACTTACACAAAGTTATTAATAACACATAATAAATTGTGGCAACACATATACGTGGTGGCCGAGTTGGTTAGACCTTGGACTTAAAAACACTTAGGTTCGAATCCCGGTGTGTACCAATGAGTTTTTAATCTAAAAATTTCTGTACATTTGTTTGACAACACCACTATATTGCCTCGGAGAGCACGTTAAGCTGTCGGTCCCGGTTTCACTATACCAACTTGTGAAACTGTTTATAGGTGGGTTATTGAGTCTATTCAAAACACCGCGACGAGCTAGCCACTTGTTCGGTGTAGAATACCATCGGCTACGACGAGGTGGGATTAAAAACCCCTCCGCTGGGTACCCTGGGGCCGTCTAGGCGGTCTCGGGCGCCGTAAGGCACCCGTGATGATATATATCTTATTTTTTAGAATTAATTTATTATATATATATATATATATAAAAATTAATTCTAAAAAATAAGATACCTTAATAAAACAAAACAAAATATTATTAAACTAAATAATAAGCAAAATATGATAATAAAATAATATATAATAAGCTAAATGAAATAAAAAAAATCATTCAAATCCTCCGTTGCCGCCGAAGCACATGTCCCTAAAACACTAGCGGCATTGCCGCGTTGAATTTCTAGTGAATTTTTTTGGATAGAAAATGACCTGGCACGATGAGATCCCGACTTTTCAATTAATAGTTTGCCTAATCTATTAATATCTATTAAAATATAATTTATATTTGGATTGGTGAAGGGAGGTTTTTTTTAAGTTTTTAATGTAAATAAGTACGTATTAATGTTGTAACACTAGTACTGCTCTAAGAGTTGTGGGTGGTTCAGGCCCTGATCCCTTAGGGGGGAGGGAGAGGCCTTCCTTCGAGTGCACTTGTGTCTTGTTTATGTGGGAACAAGGTCTCTCTCTATAACTTCGTTAGGCCGACCGACCGGTCTCGTTACCACCACCCATACAGATGCAAAAACCTAGTGTATTGATAGACCCCAATCATTAATTTTGTAGGGCTGCTTACCATCATGTAGATACAATGTCACATGCCGTGCTCCAATAAAAAAAAACTCCCAACAGTTATGTTGCCACTGTCAGTCATAACTTTTGCTACATTCCTAGAAATATTCATACCTACAAAGTCTGTTAATGGGGTATTGGATGGATCTCATTGTTGTTTAACAACATTAAACTCCCACTATGCCGGCTAAGTAATGCGTTTCGAAAAGGGCGGCAAATTATTACCTCTATTCCAAAAATATAAATATACCAGGTAGGATATATTGGGAATTTCAAAACTAAGTTTTTTTTATGTTCCCAAAATTTCCCATCCGAATCTCCCATTCGGGCGTCAGATTTTATTTTGAGAATTGAAGTAATAATTACCGCCCTTTTTGAAATGCATTACTTAGCTGGCATAGTGGGATTTTAATGTTGTATATTCCAATACCCCATTCATGGACTTTGTATATTTGTATATGTAGGAGCGTAGGAAGAGTTATGACTGGGGCAACATAACTATTAGAAGGATTTTTTTTTATTGGAGCACGGCATGAGACCTTATATAAAATATACATTTGGGATGGCTTTCGGGCACGACTGCCCGAAAGCCATCTTATCGTTTACACGTTCATATTTATCTTGTCTAGAGCATTCACGACAAGTTTTAGTACCTAGGTCCGACAAAATTCTTGTCGTGTACACGATGAATTGGTCCAGTCTACAGCAAACACGGTGAATTTTCTTAGCGTGTACAAGCGGCCTTATGCAATTTCATTAATTATTATTGATGTAATATTGGTATAAAATGAATTACATTAATTTGATCTTCAGAATGTATGTTTTAATAAACTTGGTCTTAATCCAAGATTCTTTATTGGAAAATATAAATCAGACACAAATAAGTGGCACATTTATTGCAAACATAATTTCCCAAAGGAGACTTAGTTTGTACCAGCTTGTCCTCCCACAACAAAATAGACTTTCCACACGTGTACCAGAAATAGCTATACTAATAAAAATAATAATTCATAGGTACTAATTTAATATTATAAATGCCAAACTCTGTTTGTAAGTTGGTCTGTTACAATTTAAACCACTGAACGAATTGAGATAAGAAACGAATTGAGAGACAAGTTTGTTATAGTGAGACTGGGACCGACAGCTTAACATACTTTCTAAAACACAAAATAATAACAAATTATTTTATATTTTAGCCAAAAAATAAGTTTAATTAACAGTTTAAATACACAGAAATTATCTGTAAAACATAAATTTTAACTTATCGTACAATCTATCTTTAAATTAATTAATTAACAAATAAACCAACAATTTTGAAAAACGTTTATAATATTAAAGTACAACACTTATGTACGGAGGACGGAGTAGGATTATTAAAATACCTAATTAATGGACAAAAATGTAAATATATTTTTAATTAAATCTTTTTAATTATAATACTTACCTTACAGAATTTAAATTGTTGTAATATAGAAGACACAGGTAGGATTTTATAAATGTGCACAAATTAAATTAAAGCAAAATGCTTAAACTAAGTGACCCACCTAAAAGACGCTAAAAATAACGTTGCAAAATCTCTTTACTCCAACGCTGGGGTCCCTCAGGGCAGATTAACAAAATATTTGGACCTTTATTATATTAATTGCTTTTTTTTGCTAAAACAGGACAAATAACCCTTCCTCATTTAAATTTAAATGACTCCATTTTAAATATGTCTGCTATGAATTGGTAATTTAATTTTAAATTATCCTAAAATGGCGTAAATGTTGTAACGGGTTTTTCCTGAAAATAGCATGTGGGCGAAATTTCCAGATTCCTAACAAATTTATACCAACAATAACAATACCTACATAAGTTATTAGATTGTTTACGTTAATATTTTATGTTTAAATATAATTATATTATTTTTAGAAAATATTTACATTCCAACGATATCTAAATAAATAAATATAATATATAAAGGAGGTCAATAAATATATATTTCTCTGGTCACAAACCAAGCTCTAGGCATGTACTATGTGAACCAGAACCAACGATATTAATACACATTATGATTATGTTATATAAACTCCCAAACCATGACAAACAGTACAGAAAAACGTAATATTATTTGCTATGGCTCGGAATCGAACTCACGATCTCCGGATACCACGCTAAAAGCGCAACCACTAATCTACGGGGGCGGTCTATAAGTTATACAAAAGAGCTATTTTTCTTATGATTAAAAAAAAAACTTAATTTAGTTACAAATTAATAAAATTATCTTAATTTAAAAACAAAACATGAACGAAATAAATTATATTAACCCTCTTGAGCTATAGTCTTACAGAAATATTATATAAATCATTCATTTTGTTTTATTCCCACCTCATCGTAAGAGTCTACATCGAACAAGTGGCTCAGGTATTTATATTAGACTCAATAACCTATCATTTGAACAGCTCCACAAGTTGGTATGAGTAAACACCGACTAGCTATTGTTCTGTAAAAGAAATACACTTTTTATTATTAAAAAGTCACTTGTACGCACCGGAGTTTGAACCCGAGATCTATAAAGTTAGTAAACATTTCAGCTACCCTCACCTATCTTTATAAACAACAAAAATATTTTATTGACGAAAGTATTCGAAAGTTATAAAAAACTAACTGAACATTTTACCTTTTTATTCCATTCTCTTACTAAAACAGAAGAAAATATTTTTCAAAAAATACCTATAAATGGAGTCCGTAAAGCTAAATCCTTCAGCGATACAATTCAAACAAAACGAGAGGAACGTTACGGGGACGGTTTTCAAATTTCAATCGGCAATGTTTCACAATCCGCGCTGCCATTGGCCGGCGCTTTCATAAAACCGGGATTATTTCTCGTTGACCTCTTAGAATGAGACACCTACTACCTTTTCATTAAGCCCTGGTACTTGTTTTGTTTTGGAAGTTTATCAAAAAGGTTTTTTTATGTTTTTTTTCAACTTTGAATGCTGCAGTTTTATATCACAATTAGGTTCTTCCAATAAAATAGTTTTACTAATATCCAACATGATATTTACATACATACATACATATCATCACGGGTGCCTTACGGCGCCCGAGGTACCCAGCGGAGGGTTTTTTTTAATCCCACCTCGTCGTAGCCGATGGTATGAGTCTACACCGAACAAGCGGCTAGCTCGTCGCGATGTTTTGAATTGACTCTATTGAGTCCCATCTATAAACAGTTTCACAGGCTGGTATAGTGAAACCGGGACCGACAGCTTAACGTGCTCTCCGAGGCACTATAGTGGTGTTGTCAAACAAATGTACATAATTTTGGGATTCGAACCAGCGACTTATGTGTTTTTAAGTCCAAGGTCTAACCAACTCGGCTCCCATGTATATTTATGATATTTACATTAATATAAATAAAAACTTTTAAGTGCAGTTCATTTTGTATAAAAATCAAAACAAAACGAGTATTTAGAATCAACATATGTATATGATTTTGACCTTATTGGATATAGGTATCCACTGAATCCAAATTGAATCTGGTGATGGTCTAAGCAAGTAATACTTAGTTCAGAGGAGTAGCATTGTCACATAGCGAGGTAACGTCGCAAATGTCCCCGTCCACACTGCACCCATCGTTTTCCATATCAAAAAAAGTAATTTTAGTTTATTAAATAGTATATTTTTTCTTCTTTTCCGATATAGGACTTCACGAACAGGTAACAAAATGCATGCACATACTGTGGCAGATATACCAACCCACACAAAAAAAATGGTGATTCGTATATCTGTGCACTATTAAAATGTGGATGCTCTACCTGCTTGCGTGTTTCCTTTTTCTTATAACATAACATAAACATAAAAATATTTATTCATCAAAACAGTTTACATTTTGTTAGTACATTTATTTTGGACTCTCCATTTAAGTTTAGGAAACCTGTGTTAGGAGGGTCCGCTCCTTCGAAGACAGTATACTTAGTACATATATAGTAAAATGAAATTAAAATGATACAAACAACTTAAAACTAAGACAAAAGAAATGTTAAAAATAATCAAAAGATTTTTATATAAATAAAATATAAAAATATAAAAAAATTTACTTTTAAGAAAAAATATCAAAACTGCAACTAGTGTAATTTTCATCACATTATGTAGGTATTATTTTTACAAAAGTCATGAGAGCAACAATGACACCAAGCCGCGTCGCTCAAAAACTTCTACAATTAGGGCACTACAATAAAATATTCTGTAAGTATATTGTTTTTTTTTTCTTTGAACTTTTGTCTGTCTGTTCGTGTCCGTCTGTCTGTTTGTAAAAAAAAAAAAATATATAAAGTAAAGTTGGCTGCTTGTTCCCGGCAGTCATAATAAAAGTAGTAGGCATAGAGTATAATTAATATATACAGTAAGTATTAGTTTTTAACTCCTTTATAGTCATTTTGTAGATTTGTAAATATTTATTTAGTTTATTGTATAAGGTGACAGATCGTTTGGAAAATTGTTTAGAAGCGAATATAGTTCTTAAGGTCCTAGTTTTTATGAATGGTTTGTTACTTCTTTCCTTTAGTGCATCGTTACCTGAAGCATAATTTTTATGTACATAAATAATACAGTTAAGATGTATAGTTGTCGTACTGTTAAAACATTTGCTTCTTTATAAATATTTGTAGTACTATGACGTTTCTTCTTAAATAGCATTACTTTTATAATACTACGTTGCGCTCGTTCAATTCTAATAAATTTAGATTTGGATGAACCACCCCAAATCAATAAACAATACAAAATTATGGACTGAACTAATGTTTTGAAGATATATATAAGTAGTTGTTTATTTGCAATGTGTCTAAGGTATTTAAATAGCCATATCAGTTTTCTAGATCTAGCTGTGATTGCTTCGACTTGGGGGTACCATGTGAGATTTTGGTCGATTATAACACCTAGGTACTTTATTGTTGATTCCCTTTTAAGATTCTTACAATTACAATCAGTCGTTTCAATTTCATGACATGCATGTGATGATAATGTTAAGTTTGGATTTGGCTGCGTAGAATTCCGAATTGAAAAACAAATAAAATTTGTCTTGTCAATATTAAGAGTAAGTAAGTTTAATCGTAGCCATTGCATAACACTACTAAGGCCAGCTTCAGCATTTGAAAAAGTTTCGATCCAGTTATTACCATGAAAGAGTAAGGCTGTGTCATCGGCATAGGAGAAGATGTTACCATGTGTCAGTTCCATGTTGGTCAGATCATTTATATAAATAAGGAGCAGGGTAGGTCCAAGGACACTACCCTGCGGAATCCCAAATTCGGTAGAAGGATGATCTGCGCTGTATATAATGTTGTCTAATTTGACTCGTTGGGTTCTATTTGAAAGGTAGTCAATAATTAATTTTAGAAAGGAGCCACGAATACCAAAAGTTTCTAGTTTTTTTATGAGTATCGGGACAGAGACGGTGTCAAACGCTTTTTTGAGGTCAAGTGAGATACAGAGGGTTTTCTTTTCTTTGTCTAGATAATTAACAATGCTTGAAGTAAGTTCAAGTATTGCATTTTCTGTACTTTTACCTTCTTGGAAGCCAAATTGGGCATTAGACAAAAGATTATTGTTATTTAGGTATTTTATTAAACGTTTGTTTATTAGTTTTTCGATTATTTTAGATATTATAGGAAGGATCGATTTTGGCCTATAATTATTTACATCGTCTCTTTCCCCATTTTTATAAATGGGATGTATTATGGAGCGTTTTAGAAGATTAGGAAAGACACCTTGATTAAAACAAAGGACGCTCAAATGTGATAAAATAGGGATTAATATGTGTTTAGACATCTTAATAAACTTTGTAGGTATTTCATCCCAACCAGCAGCCAATTGCGACTTAAGATTGCAAATTATTATTTCAATCTCTGAATAGTCTGGTTCTATAACGCCTATTGAGTTAACTTGAGTAGGAAGCGAGTTAAAGTATTGTGTATATTCCTGGGAATTAAAAGATGTCAGATTATCATTTATTTGGTGAGCAAGTACTTTACCTACATTATTAAAGTGAGTGTTAATATAATCAGCAGATAGTTGGGGTGTGTCTTTTAGATTTATTAGATCGAAGTTTTTTGATTTTTCGTCATTAAGATTACTTATATATTTTATCGTTTTCCATAAAGTTTTATTATTGTTTTTATTCTTATCCAATAGGTCACGTTCATATTTTCTTTTAAGTTGTTTGACTAAGCTGTTACAATAGTTGCGATACCTACGATAAGTGATTTTTATTATTTCATTGTCTACATCTAACTTTAGTTGTTTTTGTAAGTTATTCCTATTTCTGATACATTTTAATACTCCCGGAGTAATCCATGGTTTTAATATTCTCCTATTATTAGGTATAGGTACTGATTTAGAACATGTGGTCAAAGACTCCGTAATAGCACTAATTAATTCCATGGTCAATATGTTAGGTTCATCTATAGCCATCAATTTTGAAATGTCCCTTTCCTCAAAAGATGCAAGAGCATCTGGATAACTAACTATAGTTCTTGACTTTCGAGTAGGAGTTTTAATAAACTTTGAATATATATTTATAATAGTCATATTGTGATCAGTCACCGTAGCATCTAAGACTGCTATTATAGCAAAAAAATTTTTGGGATCTAGATTTGTTATAACATGATCGAGACAACTATTTATCCGAGTGTCGAATCTGTGACCTGGCAATAACGCATGGCTGGCTAGCATGTCTAAATATTTGTTACAGTTATTATCAGTTATATCCTTCTCAATTATATTAATATTAAGATCTCCTGTAATCATAACATTTTTACTAAGGTGATCTGAATTCAAATAATCATCCAGTGACATAATAAAACTCTCAGGGTTGGCAGTAGATGGGGAACGGTAAATGCAAATAAGTGTACAGTTTGGTATAGTTAATTCAAGGCAGGTCGCACCCGATAGAGTTATTTCTTTTATTTTATGCTGGATTGAGTTTTTAATGTAAACAACAACGCCGTCATTTTGCGTAATTTTTCTTGTAGTGTAGTAGGATGAGTAGAGATTTTTTTTGGCAATGGTTTGTTTGGGTTTAATCTGCATTCAGTTAATACAATTATATCTGTAGTATTTTCTATATGGCTAATGTTTATGTTAAAGTCATCTAAATTTTTATATATACTTCTTATATTCTGGGTAATAACTGAGTATAAAGCTGTTTTTTTCGGCATTAATTTCGACAATTCATTTATAGAACATTTAAAACACTTAATATTATTTACAGAGTCCAATTCGTTAAGAATATAGTTTTGATCCTTCATCGCGACAGCTTAGAAACATTTTTTGTTTAAAAATATGATATTTTGAGAAAAATATATATAATAATAATGCCCCACATACATTCACTCCTATACAAACCCACAGTGTGAATAAGATTCTATCAACAAAATCTAGTTAATAAACACACCTACATACTATACACAAAAACAAATAGCAAAATCAAAAAATGAAATAAAAACCTTATTACCTAAATACAAATACGTTTGTACGCACATTATTTTGGTTAATATTACATATACACATCTTACTTATATTAGATAGATAGGATTGAGGAGTCACCCCCAAAATAAATGATTATTTAGTAAATAAGCTAGCCCTATATATATATATATATATAAACAAATGGACGTAAAATATAATAGTTTTTATTTAATTAAATAAATAAGCAGACAAGTAAAGGTTAATATGAAATAATGAAGTTAAGTGAAGTTTGCAATTGAAAAGTACATGCAGTAATCGATGAGAATGGCTGAAGAAACTTGCATCAGTAATTTCTTTAAAGATCCACTAATTTCACCAGATAGTACAGAAAACAAAGAAGAAAAAGAATCCCAGAACTGTTCTGATGACTCTATTAGTCTTTCTCAACTGACTCTACAAGAAATCGAACCTATTGCAATAGATGCTTTTTACAATATCACTCCTAGACCTATCCCTTTATCACCACATTATATATTTGAAGAAGAGTTTCTATCAAACCCATGGGCTATTCTTGTAGCAACAATTTTTTTAACAAAAACCTCAGGGAGGCATGCTAGGCCCTACATGAAAGATTTTTTCGAATCTTACCCCACACCTTATCATGTTTTGGCTCAAAATCCTTCGAGCTTAGAATATTTTTTTGAAAGGTTAGGTCTGAAGAAAAGAGCCCTAATCATTTGGAAATTAAGTTACCAGTTTCTAGCAGCTAAATGGCGAAGGGCTAGCGATTTGTATGGTATAGGGAAGTATGGGGAAGATGCCTATAGGATATTCTGTCTAGGTCATACAGATTTAGACCCTGCTGATAGATATTTAAATTTGTATTTGGATTGGTTGAGGGGGCATACAGATTTTTTGGAGGACAATGGAGTGGAAGATTGTGAATGCATTATCGAGGATCCGGTTTTGAAGTACTATAGGGTGACATTGAGAGAAGAGGGGTAATACCCGAAACACTGTTTTTTTTTTGTAAAGATGTACCAAGGCACAGGTTAAGAGCAGAGTCTGATCAAACATTTCCCACATATTCACGACCTTTTGGTCGTAACTCTTACCCACCCCTAAACATTTGGAGGCGTTATAAATAAGAACTATATCTAGTCTCGTACGTTTTCCTTTTTATATAGTTTGGTGTAGGAATAAATATATCAACCCCTGAAATTTGAAAAAAATCCCTCACATTAATATAATTAACAGGTACCAGTTAGGAGCAAAAGGTCGTGTTTGTATGGGAAAGGTTTGATTAGACGCTGTTTTTTAAACTTAAATTAAAAAATCGGTTAAACTGGAAATGAAACCGCGTTAATGTAGAAATTGTGAATTATTATTTATCGAGTCACTGAAGTAGAATCTGTTTATTTCGAAAAGATGGGTTATTGAGTCTATTCAAAACATCGCGACGAGCTAGCCACTTGTTCGGTGTAGACTCATACTATCGGCTACGACGAGGTGGGATTAAAACCCCTCCGCTGGGTACCCTGGGGCCGTGTAGGCGGTCTCGGGCGCCGTAAGGCACCCGTGATGATACATATACATATATATTTGGCTTGGACCTGCATACTGTTTTCCATCAGGTAGATGTCGGTCACATGCCGAGCTCCGATAAAAAAAAGTTGATTATTATTTATAATTGTATCTGGATAAAAACTGAGGCTACTTTAAATGACAGCCTCCGTAGACTAGTGGCGCCTTTGGCGTTGTATCCGGAGGTCGTAGGTTCGATTTCCACCCATGGCAAAAAATATTAATTAGTAATTTTTCATTAAAATTGTTCTATATTTCCATGTTGGAGAACCTTATAAATAAATATCTCAATTAAAATCCCATAGTTTTCCAACAACCACATCTAAATGAATTCTTGTTAGAAACTCATTAATAGGAATGAGGACCAACAAATGAGTAACATCATTCATAGAACTGACTCGGGCAATTTATCTGTTGATAATTATTATGCACCGTGTTCACGAGCAGGCAAAACAATTAACGTTGGCCGTAATGCTGCACTTAACCGAATAATGAAGTCTTATAATCAGGTATTCCAAAGCGACCATACCATAGATATTTTTAACGACTCCCTCGTTTCGTTTAAAAAAAAAAAACTCCAGGTGCGTTTTGGGACTTGAAAGAGTGCTTGTGTTTTGTTTTATACCGGTTTACATCTATATGTAGGTGTATCAAATGTAATTTTATAATTAACTACTTATTATAGGTATAATGTGTAAATGATATATAATTTAATAATGTTGTGTACAATTTTGATAATTAATATTCTTTTTATCATTAGTAGCATCTAATCAGTAGGTAGGTAAATTTTAATTAAATAATATTAATGGGAATTATATGTATAAATTAAATTAATATTATAGTTGTGAAATGATAGTGAATAATGTTTAAGTTAATAGTGTCTAATGTGGTGGGCAATGTTAATATAATTATTGAATTAACTAATAATTTGTGTATAAAAATATAATGAATCACCATTGTGTAAAATCTTAGCTATTCAAACTTATAAGCAAATAGAATCATAATATATAAAATAGATTATAAATAATGTGTAAAATAAATGAATAATAGGTATAGAAATGAATTATATAATTAATTAGGTATTAATACAGATTTAATGATTTTTATAATGTTAGTGCTTCTCTGTAAATACCATATTTATATAAACAATAAAAAAAAATATATAAATATGTTAATAATTAAAATACGATGTAGATTAGCTTATATTAATAAATTAATTAATAAATAAACGTGCAATTAATAGACAATAATATATTTTAGTAACAACAACAATTAAATCTTGTTCTACTCATTATACTCATACGACGTAGTTGGTTAGACCTAAGGCAAAAAAAAAAAAAAAAAAAAAAAATATTTATTTCATGTAAACCTTTACAGGCATTTATGAAAAGTCAAAAAAAAAAAAAAAAAAGTATATATAAGGTCCTGTGTGTACTTGGCCAGGTCGCCATTCCTCCCACAGACAAATGGTGAGAATATAATACAAAATAAACAAATCGTAAACTATTAAACTATTGTCCTTGCGGGAGAAAAACAAACAACCCAACCACACTACATAACCAACCAGTTTAAGACTAGGTGGTTAGGCTTAAAGACACTTAGATCACTGGTTTAAACCCCGATGTTTTGTACCCATGAGTTTTTAATTTAAAATGTATGTACATTTGTTTAACAACGCCACTATAGTGGCCCGGAAAGCACGTTAAGCTGTCGGTCCTAGTTTCACCTAAACCAACCTGTAAGACTGTCTAAAGGGTTATTGAGTCTATACAAACATCGCGACGAGCTGGCAACTCGTTTGGTGTAGACTCATACCATCGGCTACGACGAGGTGGGATTAAAAAAGCCCCTCCGCTGGGTAAAACCCCTTGAATAACGCTAGGGTACCTAATGCCGTCTAGGCGGATACGGGCGCCCGAAAGCACCCGTAATGATATTTATTTTTATTTTTAGTAATATGTAGGACATTTAAAACGTCCCTGGTTTAAAACTACTGGAACGTTTTTCTTAATTGTTTCGCCGATTGAATGCTCTATTATAAGCGAGTAACATTGGATATATTTTATATTAAACATTTCTGTATTTTTTAAATAATATAATTAATGATAATTAATTCATAATGTAAACAACTTTACGTGTAAATAACTTTTGTGTGTAAAAAAAAGTTTCCCTGCAACAGAAAGAAAGCAGACCTAGTCGAAACGGTTTTTGGACTTAAACATATTCCCACTTATTTTTTCAATTTTATTTTATATCTAAAGGGAATTTGTGTGTTTCATGAGAACCAAATGCCACACAAATACCCATTATAAAAAATGATAACAAAGATATTTAAACTTTTTACAATAAACTTATGGAAATTGACAGTTCAAACATACCAAGACAGACGCGCCATCTTGTTGAAAATTTTGCCACAAAACAACCCCATTGAAATCTCATAAAATTTCTTGACACACATTTAAATTTGATGTATCTAAAATCTCATTATGCGAATTAGATCCAATAAATGAATTACAGCCGAGGTTCCATGGACAGACTCTCGGACGGTAGTTTATCCGCTGACAATTATGCGCTCACGAGCGGCAAAACAATCAGCCCGCAATTAGTGCACACACAATACATCGCGCACATTTGCATTCTGTACGGGGCCTTTAGTTCCATTGTGTTCTGCACTAATTTGAAGGTTAGAATTTAGGGTATGGAAGGATAACGTACAGAAAATCTCAATTGATAGAAGTTCGTAAGTTTAGGTAAATGTACTCTACCTATTCGATCTCAGCTGATCATATAGCACTAGTCAGTAAAATAAATCGAATAACAAACTGACTAACAAAATTAGCCTATTAGGTCAACTAATAATAATAAAAATTAAAAAAAAAACAACAAATTAACCCAATTAAAGCAAAGTGATTTGCATTCAGCGTCGGAGGGGTTACCTGGCTCGTGCTTAAAAATCCAATTATTGTAATGGACGAAGAGAATACAGCACTAATCGACGCTCGGAAAAAGGCCAATTATGCGGAATTCGCGAATTAAGCAAGAGAAGCGACCGAAACAGCCGCCCGCCCTAGCGTACCAGTAATCAATTTTCAAGGCACCGCCGCCCATGGAAGACCTAGCCATATTTTGTGCTCCATCTCTAAAATTGAAATCCTTTTTGTTCAATTTATAATAGCACTTAATATTGGCTCTGCAGAATTAATGATTTAGTAGGGGTTGACATTTTTTATTATGAAATTTAAACCGAAACCAATTATTGTTTTTTTATTAAAATTTTGCTCTCGGTTCAGATATTAATTGGATTATTATCTTTCGGGACTTCTGATTACTTTTTTGGTTTTATAAATAATATTGTGACCTTGTTACAAAAATATATTGTTATTTAACTTATTTCGAAAATAATAAATTAATATTGTTTTCGAAATAAGTTTGTCAAAGTGAATTTAATAGATGATCCAGAATAGCATGTTTGTGTACATTTCTAAGTAATTTAAATATTTATGGCTTTGTCTTATTTATCGGGTTCGGCAAGTCGAGCGGTTTCGGCCACATCCACTGCAGAAGTCAATAAACATAATTAATTAATGAAATATTGGCTTTCGCAGTGGAAACACTTGGTGCTTGGAGTCAGGGCGCCAAAGCTTTTTATAAAACTTTGGCGCCCCTCCTTTTCAACACTACCGGCGACCCAAGAGTATTAATAAGTATTACTAAGAGTAACAATAATCCTAAAATAAGTATTAAAGTAACTTGATAAGAAAAATCATCCCAGCAAGAACACAAGTAGATCGTATCACACGTTCTATCTCCTTCCTTTCATTACGTTGGCAGTAAAGCAGTTCGCTACTTTAGCAAACTCATCAGCAGAGAACCTATCAATTTAAAACTCATAAACTTGAACGGCGAAGAATGGAAAGCAAAAGTGAAGTAGACATTTAAAAAAAGCTGGCTTCTAAAATCTCGAACGATATAAAAGTGAATGCTGCCATTAGGCGCGGCCCGTCAGCCCATCTGCCATGCCCTGCTGCGACAAAGATTATTGAAGGCTATTTTTTTACAGAAAAGATATATATTTTTTTTTTTAGGTGGGAGTAGATGACGTGCGGTCCATATAAGCCAAAAAGCCACATATAGGTACCTCAGAATATAGAGTATAAATAATCTAGTGGCTAGGTATATATTAATTATTTTTAAGCATTTATAAAATATGATTTTTTATATATTTATAAATAATAAGGCACTAGATTATTTATACCCTAGATTTTCGGGTTGCAGGGCTTTTTGGCTTATATGGCCGGCACGACACTGTTGCTCCCATTATTCCAGGTAAATGATGTGGTTACAAAGACGCATTTGCGTTTCGAGTATATATTAATATCCTCACTTCTTTACAGTCAAGTTATTTCGTAGCCCACAGACTAAAACCGGAACATGACTAGGTCACTTGACGGTTTTGCATCTGTATGGCAACGAGACCAGTCGGTTGGCCTAGCGAAGTTATAGAAACCTTCCTCCTACCTAAAGATACAGTAACAATACTTAAGCTCGCATCTTTAGATCTTTACTCTTTGCTAGATCTGGACAAGAGTGTTCTGGGGGCAGATTTGTTTTTATTTGGGACAGTTAAAACCAATGGGAGAAGTTTGACTGGACGACCATTGGCTCCGAAGTTATTGTCAGTTACAAATACATAATGTTATGTGATCTTATTATTGCTTTTGTTTTAGCGAGGAGCAGGTGGCAGGTGTCAGGTGTCTGCTTACTTTGTGGGGGCTGAAGTTTCTTTCGGGGTATTTTATGGTAATTATTAGTAGATAATGATTACTAAATAGAAGAGCAAGACAAGATTCAATGACCAATGCTACACAAAAACAAGTTGTATTGGTCGTCCTTATTCTCGTGACTTTGTATCATATTGATTGTAAGCAGACCTAAAAATTCCAAAATTCAGATTAATCAATAAATAATAGTTGTTTAATAGCTTGGTCGTTTCAACGACGAAATTGTATTATGAGTCCAGTTTGATATTCTAGCTGCCTTATTGTCAAATCAACCGCTCGTTTCGCAACCGCAATCTGAAACACTTTTACAAAAAACGACGCAGTAAGCTTCTAAAAGCCCATATACTAACACCGAAACATGACTAGGTCATTTGATGGTTTTTGCATATGTTTAGGCGTTGGTAACGACGGGGTTCTTGTGAACCCTAAGATATAATATCTACGTCACACAATGTGTTTTTTTTATAGTAATAAAAAAAAAGCTCCTGCGGCTAAAACTAAAAACTAGTGAACCATCATGTTATAAAAAACTTCATAAACAAGTTTTTTTTTCATATAAAATCCTTTAATTCTCTTGTAAAGTTTTTAAAGTAGCTTGATTCAGTAACACTCGTTGCAGCTCGTAAAGTTCCTCAATTCTGTAGTCCGACTCACTCACTCAAACTCAATCCCACGAATAGTACTTGTGCGAGAAGCCGGGAAACGAAACTGGTCTAGGATTCTCACACAGGTGCGTTACGCACCTCTGAAAAATAAACTTACTTGTGGCTCCTGTGGTTTCACTTCAGCAACAGGTTCCCTGGGTGCCCAAGGAATGCAATATCTTCGTTGTCTTCTGAACCACTAACATGCCACGCAATTACAATTTGTTGATAATTATATTGATCGAATAATACATAGACCTCATCCGTAGTCTAGTGGTTACGCGGGTTCTATCTGGAGGTCTTGAGTCTGATTCCCACTTATGGCAAAATTTTATTAGTACGTTTTTCATGGTCTGGGCATTTATAAAATATATAATTTATTTTATTAGTATCGATATTTATGAAGATTTACGTGGTGAGCGAGTTGGTTAGACCTTGGACTTAAAAACGCTTAGGTGGTTCGAATCCCGGTGTGTACCAATGAGTTTTTATGTACATTTGTTTAACAACACCACTATAGTGCCTCGGAGTGCACGTTAAGCTGTCGGTCCCGGTTTCCCTATACCAACTTGTGAAACTGTTTATAGTTGGGATATTGAGTCTATTTAAAACATAGCGACGAGCTAGCCACTTGTTCGGTGTAGACTCATACCATCGGCTACGACGAGGTGGGATTAGAACCCCTCCGCTGGGTACCCTGGGGCCGTCAAGGCGGACTCGGGCGCCGTAAGGCACCCGTGATGATATGTATGTATGTATTATATTATATGCTTGCTTACTTTAATTCTTACAAACTACAAAATTAATTATATCACAGCATAAATAATAGTACAAGTGTAATATTACTAGCGGGCTTGGAGTCAAAAGGAGTGAAGCAGACATAGAGACAAGTTATACCCTAACTAGTAGCCTTACTAGCTTATTTCAGGTTATTTTGCTGATGGAAATTATAAATATTAAAAGGCCATAGAAAATAATTTTATTTAAAACATACTTATTTTTTTTACAATAATAAAATTAATCAATAAATATCTATAATTTCTAATTGTAATCATTATAAAATAGACTCCCGCAAAATAACGCCTGATTCAATTAGATACAATAAATATCTAATAATAAATAAAATGAATAAATGTATACAAAATAATAATCGCGTTTAATTTGTGTTTAAATATTTGATGAATTGTTTTTGTAATATAATTTTTGTGATACCTTAATGTAACTGAAAGTTATTTAATGTTCTTTATTAAGTTGTGACGCAACACTTTTTAAAGATATTCAATGCAATTGCTGCTATTCTTCTAGCCGCTAAATTCTACCTCCTTCAGCTCTACCATGAGTTTTACTAACTTGTACTATAGTTGCTAGTAACAATAGACATGTATCAACCAATAAGACAAGTTTATTTGACATTTAAAGCGATCGTATTGGTTAAGCGGTACTATAGTAAACTCAGCAAATCTCATGGTAAAGCTACTGAACAATCAAGAGATGTTCTGTTGAGTTAATCGGACGTGAAATTAAGTACGTTCAGTGAACTAGCCGTAGCTCGTCGACTTCGCCGGTCGCCTTACGTTTATGACCGTCGTTTATTTAACGCCCCGGTCCACACTTCTCCGCGGAAATCCAGAAAACCTGCTAGACGTAAATCTACAAATATTTTATAACTTATATACTATATTTACATGGTGGCCGAGTTGGTTAAACCTTGGACTTAAAATCAATTAGGTCCCTGGTTCGAATCCCGTTGTGTACCAATGTTTTTTTAATTAAAAAAAATATGTACATTTGTTTGACAACACCACTATAGTGCCTCTGAGAGCACGATAAGCTATCGGTCCCGGTTTCCCTATACCACCTTGTGAAACTGTTTATAGATGGGTAATTGAGTCTATTCAAAACATCGCGACGAGCTAGCGACTTGTTCGGTGTAGACTCATACCATCGTCTACGTCGAGGTGGAATTCAAACCCTTCCGCTGGGTACCCTGGGGCCGTCTAGGCGGTCTCGGGCGCCGTAAGGCACCCGTGATGATATGTATGTATGTTTACATATCTAATAAATAAATAATAAATACCATCACGGGTGCCTATTTGGCTCCCGAGAACCGTTTAAATGGCCTCAGGGTCCCAGCGGAGGGATTAACCCTTCATTTCGCCTATGGTATTCGGAGACAAAACCTAACAAGTGGCGAGCTTGTTGCGGTGTTTATGATGAAATAGCCTCGTTGTATAAAGCGTTCACCCATCCGAGGCCGGCCTTGTTGTCATCTGCTTAACCTTGTTATCAGTTGCGCAGTGACTTAACCACTAGGCTGCGCTTTTTTACATATTTTATAAATCGCTGTTTACATATCTACATGGTATAAATAACAAAAACCATATATACTGAAAGTATTATTCCAAAATGCCACATTTGTTTTTATCGTTTGTATTTTTGAGAAATAGTAATATAAGGTTTTTTGAGTTGCATTTCTTTACAAGCAACACCGTTTTGTATTGTTTCCGAAAACATAAAACGCGTTAATATTTGTAATCCGTCGTACTTCAGAGATCTAACTTTTATCACAGATTTTATTTCCACAACAAAACAGGGATAATGCTAATAGTAGAGAAAACAAAAAGAGATTTCTTTCAAAAATGATTCACTAACAGTTGAGAAGTCAAAGAGTGTTGATACCTTTTTTATTTGGACATTTCCAATCTTCTCATTTTTTTATCTTTATTTTAATAACAAAACCCAGAAGTTTCTTTCGAACTTATAGACTCGTATTATACGTACTTGTACGGTGGGCAGAAATATTTTTGTCTTAAGTATAATATTAACGATATTATATATATATATATATATATATATCATCACGGGTGCCTTACGGCGCCCGAGACCACCTAGACGGCCCCAGGGAGGGGTTTTTAATCCCACCTCGTCGTAGCCGATGGTATGAGTCTACACCGAACAAGTGGCTAGCTCGTCGCGATGTTTTGAATAGACTCAATAACCCATCTATAAATAGTTTCACAAGTTGGTATAGTGAAACCGGGACCGACAGCTTAACGTGCTCTCCGAGGCACTATAGTGGTGTTGTCAAACAAATGTACATATTTTTTTTTATTAAAAACTCATTAGTACACACCGGGATTCGAACCAGGGACCTAAGTGTTTTTTAAGTCCAAGGTCTAACCAACTCGGCCACCACGTACATACTCGGCCACCACGTATATAAAAAGTGTAAAGATAATCTATTCTAATATTGTCAGCCAGTTTCTAGTTGGTTGTTTCATTAAACTGTTACACTACTTAACCGATTTAGATTAAATTAGCTAGGAATTAATTTCAATACTGGAATTCAACATAAGATATTATCTTGGTATGTCATCACAAAGTTGTACAAATAAGTAAGTCATAATAAAATTTGTTAATGCGTGCGAAGGAAGGGTCTCAGATATAAAAGGTTTAAAAAAAAAGGTTAAAATAGTGAAACCAAAACATTCATGCACGCACTAATCGTCGGTGCTTCTGTTTAAATGCTTACTCGTGCCTATTTATGGACATATTGATATTCTAGAACCAGCGCTTTAGTTTATTATTTATAATAAACTATAGGGACCATAAGACCTCTTAGCCTTGTCAATAACAAATTATACAATTACAATAATAATTTAACGGTACTTGGTCAATCTTAGTGTTTTACAAATAACGACCTTTGTCATTACATATATTATTATAGACTAAATTAGTTGGAGCTGTGAACACTTACCTAATTGTAAACATATAACTATCCTGTCCCCAGTGCTTCAGTATGAACGAACACGTACCTAATTGTAAACATATTGCTACCCTGGACCCAGCGCTTCAGTATGAACACGTACCTAATTGTAAACATATTGCTACCCTGGACCCAGCGCTTCAGTATGAACGAACACGTACCTAATTGTAAACATATTGCTACCCTGGACCCAGCGCTTCAGTATGAACACGTACCTAATTGTAAACATATTGCTACCCTGGGCCCAGCGCTTCAGTATGAACGAACACGTACCTAATTGTAAACATATTGCTACCCTGGACCCAGCGCTTCAGTATGAACACGTACCTAATTGTAAACATATTGCTACCCTGGACCCAGCGCTTCAGTATGAACGAACACGTACCTAATTGTAAACATATTGCTACCCTGGACCCAGCGCTTTAGTATGAACACGTCCCTAATTGTGAAGATATTGCTACCCTGAACACAGCGCTTCACTAAGACCACAATCTTAATTTTGAATATACTTCTACTCTGGACCTAGCACTTCAGTATGAAGTCTTATCTAATTGTGAAAATATTTCTACGTGACGTTGTAACATTATTTGCAGCCATAAACTTCAACAACATTGGTTATCCACAACGTTCTGGGCCGTCCAACCATACAATCAAGGCCATAAGCTCTTTATAGTCTTATACAAATTACATAAGTAGTTATCATTAATTTTCCAATTTCGAAGCAATAAATATATTTAAAAGACGTCGGCATTTTTGGCAAATATTTCTTTGATATGCAGTAATCGGCTTACCGCTATTTGTGGAGATATTTCTTTAGTCAATTTGATATCATTATATTTAAGTACAAAAAATAAAATTGCCTCTTCTTTTTTATTTATAAAGTAACGTTTGTCTTTATTTATTCGATTCTAATAAACTTTCAAACTGTTTGTCAACGTTTTTAGTAATTTTCGGTTCTAATGAACTCTAAACAACTATTATTATTTTTTTAGAATTCACTGGTTTTCATAATCTCTTTACAACAATTAAATATTATTATGAAAGTGTATTTGCTAAACACCTCAAAATATTCTCTATCAAAATTAAATGCTAACTCACTATAGAACCCTGTTAAACTAATTATATATTATGCAGACTACTATTTGGTTTCCCTAGCGAGGTAGAAGGCATCATCCCACTCTAAGTTTACCTACGCGTATAAATAAAAATGTTATAAATGGGTTCTTTTTCATGTCAACGCTTTCATAGCATCCCCAATCGAGGGGAGAAAGTATCCCCTTAAGCTCCTAAATACTCTTACGCATCCTGGGCAGTAAACTAACCATTAAATTATCAGATAACTAAATAATCCTACCCTTTTTAGAAATTTTATGGCAAGAAATATAATAAACGTGGTAGAAATAAAATCTCTCTGCTGGGTACCCTGTAGCTCGAGGTCGTGTAGGCGTTTTTTGGCGCCGTAAGACACCCGTGATCATAAAAGATATAATATATAGAACTAACTCAAAATATAATTTAATTTGTTCGATAATAGATTTTTTTTTTCTTTAAGGTCAATATATCAAAGACTTAAAATTAATTCACACTTCCACGGTAATAGATTCCATTTTATTTTTTATCATGGCCGAGTTGGTTAGACCTTATACTTAACACATGACACATGTCCCTGGTTTAAACCCCGGTGTGTACCAATGAGTTTTTAATTTTAAAAAATAATAATTTGTTTCAACAACATAACTATAGTGCCTCGGAGAGCACGTTAAGCTGTCGGCTCCAGTTTCACTATACCAACTTGTGAAACTGTTCATAGATGGGTCTATATATTAAGTCTATCCAAACATCACGACGAGCTAGTCACTTGTTAGGTGTAGTCATAGTATCGGCTACGACGAGGTGGGATTAAAAACCCATCTGCTGGGTACCCTGAGGCCGTTTAGGCGGTCTCCGGATCCGCAAGGTGACGATATGTATGTAAATCATGAAAGTATGAATATTAGGTAAGTATTATTATTCTTTTTATAGGTATATTGTAGTCAAAATGAGAAAATAAAGAATTGAGGACATAATATGTTGGGCTCAGACATGTTACACATTTCGTATATAATTATGATTTCTATCGATCTTAGGGCTTCTGCCCACTATACATACTTTCGTGGATAAATTAATAATTAAATCGAAGCCGAATTATCAACATCGAACAAAATATCTTTTCATTAAAAATATCTATAAGCTTCATAGAATAAAAAAAGGAATATTTTATGTTAATTCGAGGACACTAATTATTATAGCGATAATTAGATATGATAAATCTGAAATTATAGAAACCATCACGAAATTTAGCACCAATCAATGTTATTTTTATTGTTAATCAATATGTATTTTAATATACCTAAAATATTGAATGTATTAACAAAATAGATTAAATTATATTTTGTTAGCATATATTTTTTCATATAAGTAAATTAAATAAACGTTCTGATTTTACATAATAATCAAATATTTAAGTTTGAAAAAAAAAACACCTTATAAAATTACAGAAGTGGGAACTGTATTTTTTTTTTTCTTAGCAATAACTTTGAAGCAAGCAACGACTATTCTAATTCCGATAAAGATAATATCATTTGCAAAGTTCAAAAATTCCTATTTTTATGATTTTATAAGAATCTAACAATAAAACCCAAAAAAAACCCTATGTATTTCAGAATTAACGTCCTACTGAACAAGTAAACTCTAGGCTTGTACTATGTGTGCCAGAAGCAACCATACTAATTAATACATACATATTATCATACCCTAATAATGCCAAATTGTACCCACACTAATACGCACGAATATTATTTCGCCATGAGCGGTGAAGAAACCACTAGACTACAAAAACGACCAAAAATAAACGCGTGTATAGTTACGTTACCAAAAGCCGAGGTAAGTTAAAAACCAAAAACTTCCATTTACAACATGTCCATAAACGTCTAAGTCCAAATAATTTAAAAACGAGTTCGAGAGCATTTCTCGCGGGGCATCTATTTTATTTTAGTAGCAAAGTTGGACGTCTAATATTGGGCGAAGTAAGTCGCGGGCGGGGTTCGACAAACTGCCCTCATAAACGTGAGCGGGACGCGCGTCGGGGCGGATTTACATACAGTCGCTGGACAAAACTATTACTTTTTTTAATGGAACACGACATGGGACTTTGTATTTGTGACTAAAATGAGACCTACTAACTAGTTTGCATACCTACAAAGTCCATGAAAGAGGGTGATCGAACAATATTTGAAATGTAGTTTACAAATAGCTCTTATTAAATATAACGGCTAACATTTAGAAATCCTGTGGCACACAAAGTTTTAGTCGTAAATAACATCAATAATAATCACAAATTTGTATTTATTTGCTACGATTACATTACATGAATTATATTGCAAGAAATATGTATATTAAAATAATACTATTATTTATCTTTCCCATTAGTCTTAATAGGTCTACAAGCAACTTTTTACAGAGGCCTCTTCTTTATAATTTCCACCTCCTTTTTCTTTTTCTATTGCTAATTTAGACCAATCATCGTGATGCCATATTACTATTAAAAAAAATTCTTTCCCAAACGAATTTGATAGAACCCACTGTGCATCGATTGAAGTCAAGCCAGCTGAGTTTCATCGCTTCGACTTTACGATCTCTCCGGTGCTGGCGACTACTCGCGCGCCGCTGCTATAGTCTGATGCAGTGCTATCGATATGATTGGGGGCGTGGTGATCTGTGCCAGCAAACCAACTGGGTCAAAACATAACTTACACCTACATCAGGCTTTTGGCTAATCAGAACAAAGCAGGTATAACAACACTTGGCACATTTTTTAAAGGAAGAGCGACAAGCTACGCGATTATAATTGAATGCTCGCTGTTTTGTTAAGCACCTGTTCGCATTCTGTCAGGAGAAGACACTTCGACAATAATTTAAAGCAAAAGTCGTAAAAGTAAAATCTTTATTTTTTCTTTTCATAAGTTTACCTTACGGCACACGAGACCACCTATGCGGCCTAACCCCCGTATTCTAAGACGTATCCTTAACTCCACTTTACACTCAAGGAACGTCTGTCTCTTTCCACCAAATGTCAACTATAAAAGCAAGTTGAGACAGACGCTCCTTGAGTGAAGATTGGAGTTAAGGAAACGTCTTAGAATACGGGTGTAAGGGTCCAGCAAGGGCGTTTAATCCCACCTCGTCGCAGCCGATGGTACGAGTATACACCGAAAAAGTGGTAGCTCGTTTGGATAGACTCTATAACCCATCTATAACAGATTCACAAGTTGGTATAGTGAAACTTGGATCAACAGCTTAACGTACTTTCCGATACACTATAGTGATATGGTTAAACAAATGTACCTACATATTTTTTTAGTTAGAATAAAAAAACGACAAGCAATAAAATAATAGTAGTGTAAGTGTGTATGTGGAAGTAAACTATATTTAAATACAAAAAAAGGACAATAAATATATCAAAAAGAGCTCATGCGGTCATAACATAAAATTCAAATAAATTGAAAAATCAGACATGCACCTAACATAAAACCTAATATATAATATAACGTATATAAATAATAATAAATAATTATAAACATTTCTTGAAAACCCATTGTAATTCTTTCTTTAACGAGGGGCTGTCGGAACCTAATAAGAAAATAAGGCCATGGTATTTCGAAGAGTCCCGGATTCGATTCCCAGGTGAAACGTCATAAAAATTCATAACTCCATGAATATAAAGCCATCATAATTTCTTATTACCCATCGCGTCGGCTCCTGATGTATAACCAGGATCCAAGGGATCAGTAATTAATAAAAAATACCTATACAATTGTTTAAACAAAAACTACTCTAAAACTAATATAATATATTTCTTAAGTAAAAGTCGATTATTTAAGAAAATGAGAGAAAAAAGATATAGTATCTGTATAGAGCCTAAAATTAATAAATTGTTTGGCTATGTATGACAAGTAGGTAATCTATAATGTCCAGTTATTGTATGTTGCAGGGCCCCCTTGTGTTTTTTGTATCTTAATATATAATAGGAGTTAAATTAAATATTTAATTCCTATATATACTCAGTATTTGTTTCTTTTTCAGATCTGTGTGCTGGTTTGTGCTGTCCCTCCCTGGGCCCCATTTTAACCCATTGTGACCTTTACCCTTGTATATTTTACTGTTTTATTTTTTATGTGCAGTGTTAAAATATAATAATCAATGTCATGTTTTTTGACTTTTATAAGTGAACTCAAGTACTTAACTATAATTAACAATCTCAGTGCCTTTTCAAAAACTAGACATTGGCAAAGTTACGCGTCAAGCGAAAAGCCATTCATCAAAATAATAATAATAATAATAATAAGTAGGTAATCAAGCAAAACGTTACAATGTTATAAATCAATAAAAAACCAAATATAATTTGGGTTAATATTTTACGCGGTATTGCCAAAATGTTCTGACAAAATTGGATAGAATAAAATAATATCTGCCAAGTTTGTAAGCGAAATATACTATTAAAAAATAATAGGATTACTAACACCTGGATAATTTTTTTCAGCTGAAATTCTTACATTACTTTTATTATTATTATTCTTATTAGTTGTTAGCTTGTATAAATGATGTATTTTTTGTTTATTTAGACATGAGTGGAAAATAAATCTATTTAAATAAATAAATATTAATATTTTATAATATTTTAAGCAGCTTAATAGATTTTAATAAAATTTTAAAGATTTTCTTTTTCTGATTAAAGACGCCTCAGTGAATATACAACAGATATATAAGTCGCAAACAAAAACTACATCAATGTAATAAAAATAAAAGGCAGTTAAGGGTCAAATAAGGCTTTATGGCTGTCTGTTTGTTATTTAAGGATATAATAGCTGTTAACCACAACTGCGACCACATTCTGTTTCTTATAACGTGAGCGTTAGATTGTCAAAATAACGATTTCCGTTATTTTGACAATCTAACGCTCACGTTTAACAAACTATATGTCCTCAATAATAGATGCAATAAACATTTATATAGTTGCTATGGATATTAAAATGAATCTTTGCACACCTAAATTATCTTTACATATTTTTTTTTTTCATTAATATTTTCTATTGAAAATAAAACTCAAAAGAGATCCAAAGTCAATTCTTATGATTCAACAGAAATGTTATACATATATAAATATTTCTTATAAAGATTAATTATAGTAATATATCACAATAGTCTATCAAACATTATATATTAAACGATAATGTGTTTTTCTGATTACACATATATATATATCTTCACGGGTGCCTTACGACGCCCGAGACCGCCTAGACGGCCTCAGGTTACCCAGCGGAGAGGTTTTAAATTCACCTCGTCGTAGCCGATGGTATGAGTCTACATCGAACAAGTGGCTAGCTCGTTGCGATGTTTTGGATAGACTCAATAACCCATCTATAAACAGTTTCACAAGTTGGTAGTGAAACCGGGACCGACAGCTTAACGTGCTCTCCGAGGCACTATAGTGGTGTTGTCAAACAATTTTTTTTAATTAAAAACTCATTACATAATTTAAACATATTGTCACTAGGTAAAACTAAGGTAAGTAAAAAACCTTTTGTAAATAAAGTGAGTGTTAAATAAATATATGAAATCGTAGACTTTTCATGTCTGTACATAAAAAAAAATACTGGAGACGAGTGAATTAAAATAAATATTTATTAGAAATATTTGTCTGTTTGTTCGTTCGGGTGCGATCACGTAAAAACCACTGAATGGACTCAAAATCTTATTACTGAAAAGTAAGAAGCGTAATTGTAAGTAATATTTAGCATTTATTTTATCAAAATCGACCTACAGAATCGAAATATATTATTTTTTTAAAGTTACAAAGTTACAGAAATCTCATAGCGCCAACTGACGCGTGCCCGGTGACGGTTGTGGCGCGGTTTATAAAAAAATACATGCGCACGAAGTAGCGGGCCCTAGGTATCTAAATGTGAATAGTTAGTCAGTTACAGATTGGTGAAATCCCCCAAGCGTCAAAACTCTGTTCAGATCGAAATGCTGGGGATTAGATAATGTCGCTCAACAGATATTACTTACACTAGAATGACTTATTTATCATTAAAAAAATTGAAAGCGCGTAAAAAAAAAGATAATGGAAAAAACTGTGAAAAAATGCAAAAAAGAAGCGGGCTCAAAGAAAAATAAAATACATTAAAAACTATACTTACTTATTACTTCTAAATAATGTTGCTATGGCTACTTTCAGGTAAGCAACTCAAGGTAATAAAAAAATCATGATATTTAGCCTGCATAGTGAGAGCGATTAAGTTTCCTGGAGTCGCAATCGCGAACTCCGCGTTCTTCATACAAAATTAGCTTTCGCAATTCCAATAATACTCGATTAATGTTTGTCGCAGAATTAATATACCGAATATTTTTAATCTTTCTGTGTTGGATTACTATTTTAATTTTTTTCGAAATCAGAAAAAAAAAAAAAATACAAAAAAAATAACGTACATTTTTATGAAGTGAACTTATTTTATATATTTGTATGGGCGTCAAGTCGACTCCAAAGACTTTAATGTTGTTAAAACGATGTATTGATCAACTTTGTAGGTATGCTTACCACGAGATGGATACAAAGTCATATATCATGTGTTCCAATAAAAAAAAACTAAAAAGTTTCTTCAAATAAAAAAATCTTTCAAAATTTTATTTTTTAACGCTAATAATATGGCTAAAAACTAACCGCACATCTAAAGCCATGTCCTACATACAACTGGAGTTTCAGTAACCTCTAAACTAAACGCCGCGACACTAACAGTTATGGCCGGGGATTAGTGCCATCTAGATGCTATTCCTTTCTACTGCCTTCATACTTCCTGCAACTATACCTACTCCACGTGCTCTAACTGTATGCTATTGTAAGCCCAATTTGTTAAAAAAGAGGAAATACATTATTTATGCCTAAATTTATTTTTTAACTGCGCAACTGATAACAAGGTTAAGCAGATGACAACAAAGCCGGCCTGGGATGGGTGACCGCTTTATACAACGAGGCTATTTCATCATAAACACCGCAACAAGCTCGCCACTTGTTAGGTGTTGCCTCCGAATACCATCGGCGAAATGAGGACGGGTTAATCCCTCCGCTGGGTACCCTGAGGCCGTTTAAACGGTTCTCGGGAGCCAAAGGTCCATAAATTTATTTATTGTTGAAAACCAAAAACCGACGCCATTACTGTATCTAAATATCTGTACTAAAACATTAATGACGTGCTACCAAAATACCAAACACAAAATTAGGGAAAAACATTTATTTCTGTTTGCCATTCATTTTTAGTTTGCCAGTTACCTGACTCTGCGGTATAGGCGTGCTTCACCCAAAGCTCGAGTGAACCTAATTTCTTCCGAATGACGGAATTCTAGTGCTTGTAGAATGCAGTCTTTTATTTAATAACTTTAAGTTTTCTTCTTCTTATACTGCTGTTTCATTAGACTTTCTTTTTGAACTGTTTCCCCAAGATATTGGATTATAGATGGATCAATGGGTAAGAACATGTTTCACTATAATCTTTTCTGGTAGATATTATTGCATTAAGGTTCAGCTACTCGTGTCTAAGTCCCAATAGCAGAAAGCACGGTAGCGGTTAAATCACCCGTCATAGCAAAAAAAAAAAGCACGGCATATAAACTGTCATATGCCGTGCTTCCCCTTATATACCAGTGGTAAGTAGACCAGTTCATTGTTTAACAGCATAAGTCGTTCCTACTTTATTTTTTTATTTTTTTTATTTTTTTTTTATTTTTATTTTTTTTTATACCATCACGGGTGCTAATTTGGCTCCCGAAAACCGTTTTTTTAAACGGCCTCAGGGTCCCAGCGGAGGGATTAACCCATCCTCATTTCGCCGATGGTATTCGGAGGCAACACCTAACAAGTGGCGAGCTTGTTGCGGTGTTTATGATGAAATTGCCTCGTTGTATAAAGCGGTCACCCATCCCAGGCCGGACTTGTTGTCATCTGCTTAACCTTGTTATCAGTTGCGCAGTGACTTAACCACTAGGCTGGGGCCGCTTTTTGCGCGTTAAATGATGCGGTAACTATAAGAGCGGCAACAGAGACGAATCGAGTTTATTTATATCCTCGTTTTATCGTCAAATAAACTACTCGTTTCGTAACCGTGCCCTGAAAGGAGACTACCGCCTCAACAAGAAATTGATGCAGAAAGCTCTTAAAAACCGGTGAACCCGCAGACTGAAGGAGACTAGGTAACCGACATTTTGTATTAAATGTACTAAATTAGGAATAATAACTCAAATTTTAATTTGCTAGTCGTATTTTACAGAATTATCATTACTCAAAGACCTTGGAGTGAATATTTTATCATTTTTTTTCTTTAAGATCGTCTAAGTACCTACTCTATAAATATGGCAAGCTCACTGTTAGTATCTAGTATCTTTATTATGTCTTCGTTCCTATTTTTTTACAAAACAGAAAATATAAGCATAAATATAAGTCCATAAAATATGTAATCCACAGTTAAAACTTCTAAAGTTTTTCCGACAGGCTGCCCTCGTGTTTCCGCTTTTGTTCAAACTTGGTTGTCTCTTTAATGTAGCTTACAACATGCATCTTGTAATAGTAAACAACTTTAGTTTGCTATTAAATTTATTTTTAAGGCTCACTGTACTCTACGGGTCCAATAGTTGGCATCTAAAACTCTGTTGGAGCAGCCACGTTTCTGCAGTACTTCAACCTCGTTTCTGCAGTAATTAAGACACATTTCTACAATACAGGTGCATTAAAGGCGCTGTTGGAGTAGGCCCGTTTCTGCAGTACTTCAACCTCGTTTCTGAAGTAATTAAGACACATTTTTACAATACAGATGCATTAAAGGCGCTGTTGGAGTAGGCCCGTTTCTGCAGTACTTCAACCTCGTTTCTGCAGTAATTAAGACACATTTCTACAATCCAGATGCATTAAAGGCGCTGTTGGAGTAGGCCTGTTTCTGCAGTACTTCAACCTCGTTTCTGCAGTAATTAAGACACATTTCTACAATACAGATGCATTAAAGGCGCTGTTGGAGTAGGCCCGTTTCTGGAGTACTTCAACCTCGTTTCTGCAGTAATTAAGACACATTTCTACAATACAGATGCATTAAAGGCGGTGTTGGAGTAGGCCCGTTTCTGCAGTACTTCAACCTCGTTTATGCAGTAATTAAGACGCATATCTACAATACAGATGCATTAAAGGCGCTGTTGGAGTAGGTCCGTTTCTGCAGTACTTCAACCTCGTTTCTGCAGTACTTCAACCTCGTTTCTGCAGTAATTCAGACACATTTCTACAATACAGATGCATTAAAGGCGCTGTTGGAGTAGGCCCGTTTCTGCAGTACTTCAACATCGTTTCTGCAGTAATTAAGACACATTTCTACAATACAGATATGCATTAAAAGCGCTGTTGGAGTAGGCCCGCTTCTGCAGTAGTTCAACCTCGATTCTGCAGTAATTAAATCACGTTTATATAATACTTATACATTAAAGACGGTGCTGGAGCACTCCCGTTTCTGCAGTACTTCATCTATGTTTCTACTGTAATTCAACCACGTTTCTGCTATACTTTAGCCACGTGTTTGCAGTACTTTAGCCACGTTTCTGTTGTACTTCGGCCATGTTACTACAGTAGATACTTCAGTCATGTTTTTTGCGATACTTACTTCAGATATGTTTCTATCGTACTTTATCTACGTTTCGCAGTACTCCAGCATTATGTAAATATTGTACGAGTATATAGCTTTCACGTTATCTAGAACAAAAAACCAGTCTCATTTTAAGCAGCCGCATTCTGATACACATATTAAAAATTAAAATTAAGCATTAAAAATTAAAATGTCTATATATTATTGACACCTATTAAAATGTTTTTTTAGCAAGTATAACGTACCGCCACGAGTGATTACGCCCGATATGCCCTGACATCCTTAGGGTATCCAGCGGAGGGGTTATATTTCAATCTCATTGTAGGTCTATGCCTGCTAGTCTACGAGTAGCAAAGTCGTAACTGTGTTTTACATAGACTGAGATTTTTTAAATATATTTATATTGCAGCACTGCATGTGCTCTGTAACTGCCTAGTGGTAAGCTGAACTACAAAATCCATGAACGCACTCGATTAATACATTGCTGTTTAACAATATCAATTTCTCTGGCTGAATGATGCAATTATGAAATGGGCGGTCAGAAAAACGAATTTGCATTACTAAAATCTTCGCTGCTTTATCAACTCAACCGCCCGTTTCGTTACCGCGTTCTGAAAGGAGACACCTAAGACAAGAAACCTAAGTAGTGGTATTCTGAAAACTGGTGAACCTACAGAATAAAACCGAAAGCTGATCTCACTTGATGGTTTTTGCTTCCTATTGGGCGGTGGTAACAAAACCAATCCAATAGCCAATCGGGCTAGCAAAGTTGTAAAGACCTCCCATCCCACCTAAAAATATATACAGTGAAACTAAAGCCGATAGCCTAACGTACTCGATACCTACTATTAATGTTGTAAAAAAAATCGATTTATTTGCTGGTGCAACTTCATAAGTATATTTACTTTAAAACAAAAAATATATATTTGGTATTATTTTTTAATAGATCTATACCAATTATTACTAAGGCAAAGTAAACATGTTAACCATGGCTATCATAGCGTTTCGTAGTGCATATAAACATGTTAACCATGGCTATCATAGCGTTTCGTAGTGCATATAAACATGTTAACCATGGCTATCATAGCGTTTCGTAGTGCATATAAACATGTTAACCATGGCTATCATAGCGTTTCGTAGTGCATATAAACCGACGACTTATAGGTACAATTTTAGGTTTTAGTTCTTACGTACATACCAATCATTGTAGTTGCTAAAAGATGACTTAAATTCCAACTTTATTCGAAAAAAAGTAAATTTCTCAAGAAGTAAATACTCGTATAACATTGTACATATTTTAATGATTTCTTATCTTTATTTTTTTTTCATACATCACTTATTTCTATATTATTTCTTAAAGAATATCATCATCACTTCACTTTTATGCGCAACCTTTAGTAAAAAAAATAGATTCGCATATTAAAGATACTTACCACTTTTTAAATATTATAAAAAATATTCATATTCCAAATTGTAATGATATTTTCTTAGTAACTATAGATGTTGTGTCCTTATATACTAATATACCACATGACGAAGGATTGTATGCCCTAAAAGAGTATTTCTATAGCCGCCCAAACCCGCGTCTGCCTTCTTTAAAATTTTTACTAGATTTAGCAGAAATGGTTTTAACCAATATCTATTTTACTAATAAATTCTATCACCAAGAGAAAGGCACTGCCATAACTACGCGCATGGCACCTTCTTATGCAAATTTATTTATGGGTTCTCTCGAAACAAAATTTTTAAATAGTCAAATTCTCAAACCTTTAACATGGTTAAGATTCATAGATGGTATTTTCATGATTTGGCCTTATAGTTTACAAACTCTTAATACATTCCTTAGTCAACTAAATTCATTTAGCAGTCTAAGATTCACTCATGAAATTTCTAAAACTACCATAACATTTTTAGATCTAGATATTACTTATAATATTTCAACTTCTGTTCATTTTAAAGAAACCAACAAGTTACAATATCTGCATTACAGTAGTTGCCATCGGTCGCACACAAAACGGTCTATACCACATTCACTTTCTATCCGCGGTAAAAGAATTTGTAATAATTCAACATCTTTGGCTAAATATCAAGGCAAAATCTTCAATGGGTTATGTAGGCGCGATTATCCTCCTAACTTTTTACACAAACACTTGAACAGGCCTTCTAACACTCCAAACGCTATACACACACAACAACAAAATTCCCTTCGGCTTATAATAAAAAAAGATAGCTTCTCTATCCTTAAAAATATTAATATTACACGAAATCATTTGGAAACGTGCCCTAGTGTAACGTACAAACTAAATCAAAATTTAAAAGCTATTTTGGCAAAAAATATAAATACACGGAGCAATAACACATTGTTAGGTACACACAAGTGCAACCAATCTCGTTGCAAAACATGTCCCATAATAAATTCCGATATCAATATACAAACTCATCATAACCCTGTTGTCATCAAAATTCAAAATTTCGCACAATGTACTACTTCTCATTGCGTATGCTGGAGTGCAGATTTTGTAACACTTTTTATGTGGGGGAGACTACGACACCCCTTCGTACTCGCATGAATGAACACAGACATTCAGAAGATTCTCAAATTAATAATATTTTACCTGTGCCCACCCATGCGCGTATACATAACACTACCTTTAACAATTGTTTCACAGTAAGAGTATTAAAGAGTTTTCCTAAAACTATTCGGTCTATTGATTTAAAAACATGGGAAAGCTCTTTTATATGGCAGCTTGGTGCATACTATAGCCCTGGTCTGAATGTAATGCATTAGGTTTTGTCTAACTTGTTTTGTAAATTTATTAATATCGAACCATTATCGAACCAACAATGGACATAACATGCTGATGATGTTTTCCATGATGGGCTAGGTGATGTTGATATTTTTCTAAAAAATAAATACAAAACTGTATAGTGCATTACCTTTACCATTGCTAAAAGAAATAATATTACTTTTTCAAAATTTATGACAAAGACCTTCAGTCACTGTCACTGATGACGCCGCTCCAAAGAGAGGCGAAATATTTGGCAATAAAATTTTATAGCTTCAATTTATATATTTTACCTATTAAGAAACACATCTAACACACTTTATTTGTTTCAGTTATTTCTATATAAAATATTTCTATAAAATCTAGTCAGATCAATGTACCAAATTTTTAAATTTATATATTTTTTATATGTATAGTTTAAGTAGTAATTGATAAATACACGTAGGTAACTTGATACCGTATTTGAAACTCTTCGATCTAACTAACTCGGCCATCCCATATGGCAAGTAGCGGTTTATTTCTTGACTGAAGTAGAATCTTTGATAGCAATAACAATGCTACAACATAACGCTGGCGGATCAGATCCCAGACAGAGTGCTAAGCACCCGCAGCATATTCACAAACTTAACCCTATCTCTGACTAAGCAACATCTAAGTTAGCTCCATAAAATAACAGAACTTGCTGCTAAGACGCCACAGTTAAAATGTCTAGCTATCACAACCAGAGTTATAATTTAACTTTAAAGTTGGTTGGTTTTTCGCGTTAACAAGATGTTTTGATGTTGTTTGCAGAAACTACTGGGTATTTGTTTGCTTGTGTTTTGTTGGGTTTTTGCCTGAAATGTTGTTAAAGTGCTGTTATATACTCGTATTTATATTACATAAGTAATAAACTAACTTCTTTGCTTGTTCGATGTGTACGAGAAACAACTTTACGAATACACATAAATTTTATAAATATTATGACATTTTCATTATACTAAAAAAAGTATATTTTTTATATTTATTTTGCGCGTGTAAGTATAGATATGTATGTATATATTGCGCCCGAAAAAAATGCATAAGGGTCAAATATAAATAAAATGAAAATTGTCAAAATAAGCAATATCGTATTTGAATACGTTTATCATAATATTTCCAAAATAAAATACTTTAGAAGAAATAAGGGGACTATTTATGGTTACTATTAGTCTTCGTTATTACTTGTTGTAATATGCTTTATATACGTTTTCATCTTCCCACGTCGGCAGTAGGTAATCTCTTCAAAAATCTAATATTAAATATCAAACTTGTAGCAGTTGATATTTTGTTGTCGTATTTATAGATATACATATTACAAGCTTTATTATATATTTATAGATATACCTATTACGAGTATATTATTATGTATTTATTTATAGGTATAAAATAATGGTCTAATATTCGTAGACATAAATGTTTAAAATAATTTAACTGAGACCGGTTTTCATTTCGTAATAGTGTCACATATCTCAGTTACTTCTCCACACGCATTGGCCCAATTATAAATGGTTTTCTAATGGTCCGGTGATGTCCGAGTCACTGTCTATTTATCCAAAAAATATCTTTCATCATCCAGAGAGGGAAAGTGGCGAGTATATTAGGTACTTTTAAAAATAGCTGGGACATGGAGGCCTTTTAAATATAGCTATAGGAATACTTTTATTATCTTTATTGAATAAATTTTAATTTTATTAATAAATAAACATATTATATTTAGGTATACTGGGTGAATTTAAAAGGATGTACTTTTAGCTAATATGAGGTTCTGTTAATCTGATCAAACAACTTTTACCATGTGTCGCAAATGAAAAAAAAAGTTGGCTTCCCATACAAATTGGTCATTTTAACATTACTAGTTTGTATAGAGAAGGCATTTTTTTTTATTTGCGACACTTCGTTCCATGGGAAAAGTTGTTCGATTTAATCAGGAGAACTTCATATTAGCCCAAAGTACATCCTTTCAAAGTCACCCTGTATACATTCGTGTTTGCCGAGTTGGTTAGACCTTAGACTTAAAAACACTGAACCAGGACCAAACCCTTGTACCAAAAAATTTTTAATTTTAAAAAGACTGTACATTTGTTTAACAACACCACTATAGTGCCACGGAGATCACGTTAAGCTGTCGGTCCAAGTTTCACTATACCAACTTGTGAAACTGTTTATAGATGGGTTATTGAGTCTATCCAAAAATCGCTTCTGTGAAAACTCATACCATCGGCAACGACGAGGTACCCCCTGAGGCCGCCTAGGCGGTCTCGGGCGCCGTAAGGCACCCGTGATAATATAAAAAAATATTATATTATTAAAAAAAGTATATATATTCGTTACTTAAACTTATGATAAGAGCTAGTTTTTCACAGTACTACATATCACCACCTATAGGTAGAACTCGCAAATTTCGTTGTTGCAACGTTTTTATTGAATAATGACATTTGGGTATGTAACACATGGATTCACTACACTGCCAAAATATCTAAGCGTAAATAGTTGTAAAAAAAAAACATTTTTCTCTACAAAAAATATATAAATTTTGGTCGAAATTATAAAAAAATACCAATACGAGTATAGGCACTCGAAAACCCTTCCAATATAATATGTATGTACAGTAAAAGATGTTAGATTCCCTCGCAAGCTATAGCCGCCGGCCATACATTGCGGTGAGGTGGAGTAGAGATGCCGATACCTAAGAGATGCTATCTGCCACGATTTACAGAGTCGAGCACCGCTTTCTTCCATAATACGTGACAAGACTGCCGACGGTCAAAAACTTGCGAAATTCTCTGTTGAAAGGAAAAAGGATGTGGTTTTAATATACCTATTTGAATTTTAAAAGATTGGACGTACTGTTTGAGAATAATATTTTTTTCTTTCATTATATTTTTATTGGCACCTTTTTCAGGGTATTTTTAATTTTTATAAATATATCTTTTTTGAGAAATTTCGTTTTTTATTTCTTCTTTATTTATCTTCGCAATATTTTCATGGTCTTATTCATAGAAACTTATTAAGTGAAGAACACTTTAGTTCAAATAGGTTTTGCCTAATTATATCTTATGCATAATTGAATACTTGTGTTTATGCAATTTTTTAACATTGGTCTTTCGAGCAGGGTAATTCTTATTTCTAACTGTAAATATTTTAGCAAATTAAGATGACTACTTTTGAACTTTGAAATTTGTTCATGCCAAGGCATGAACTAACAATTTGATAAAATAATGCTTCCAAAGGACAATAGGGGAATGTTTAATTTCATCTTTTAAGCTATCTATGGCATCACTCATACACAGCGTACGGGGTTTATTTCCATCTAGTCGGTTATATATATATATATATATTTTAAGAAATATAAATATGTGATATTAATAAAATAAAAATATTATAAATACATACAACAACAACAGCACACTATAGCAATACCCACAGCACAAGTAGTCGGTGGTATTTTGAGTCTACACTGAAAAAGTGGCAAGTTCATCGCTGTGTTTGTATAGAGTTAATAACCCATCTATAAACAGTTCAGACACCTTAACGTTCTCCTCCGAAGTTAGTTTTTTTAAACTAATTACATAGATATAAATATACCTCAATGACTAATTGGTATACTTGGGCTTGAACCTATGACCTAACGCTGTAATTTATTTAATTATTATTAGTAAAAAGGTTAGGATAAATAATGATAAATTGGTTAATTTCTAAGATTGAGGAAAATTAAAGAAACTTAAGATTTGTAGATTACCCCAAACATTTCTTTTATTACCACAAAAAGCTCAAACCGACGCCATTCGCCAAACTTTATCAAGTCATAATTTCAGGACTACGGTCGCTATGCAAAATTGGCGTTTTGTCAACAACTTTTCACATGATCCAGAGGAAAAATAAAAGTCTTTGAAGTGGAACAAAACTTCCTTTACAGCCAGACCATGCAAACTTACAGCTAGTCCATGCAAACTAAGTGTGTAAATAAGGTGTAACTTACTCCGCGTCTCTACTGCTATCCTGGTACCTACACTGTTTATTTATGAACTCGCTTCCTTTAGTAGAGATTTCCTTTATTTTCCTCGTTTGTTAATTTACTTTTTAATTACGTGCGATATTTCTTATGAAGAGAGTATTAGTAGATAATAGGTATATTTCTGTCTTTGCTATATTTATTTATGAACTTTATTTATTTTTGTAATTTCCTATTGTTTGCCCATTCATTTACGTTTATTATATACGTAGTGGCCGAGTTTGTGACTTCTTAAAAACACTACAGACCATTTTAGGGCCCCGGTTCAAAACCCCAGAGTCTACCAATGGATTTTTAATAAAAAAATATTTATATTTGTTTCACAACACCACTATAGTGCCTCAGAGAGCACATTGAGCTGTTGATCCCAGTTTCACTATACAAATTTTTGAAACTGTTTATAGATCGGTTTATTTAGTCTATCCAAACATCGCGACGAGCTGACCACTTGTTCGGTCTCATACCATCTGCTACTACGAGATGAGATTAAAATCCCTCTGCTGGGTACCCTGAGGCCGTCTAGGCGGTCTGGGGCGCCGTAAGGCACCGTGTTGCTATTTATTTATTATTTTTAATTGCGTTTAGGTAGGTGAGATTTTTTGTAATTTTCTTATGAACATAGCAATATTGAATAGGTATTAAAATTATAATGATAACCAGGTGAACGCCGCGCCTCTCCTGCTCTCCTGGTACTACTTACTACCTATTGTTTATTTTGCCTGACTTTATAGATTCTATTAATTAATTTATTTAAAAAAATTCACGCACAAATTTAGTACAAAGGCGGACTTATTGCCGCTAGGCATTCTCTACCGGTGAACTCTTTAGGAAAATTAAGCGGGAAGTAGGTAAAATAAGTGCAGTATTTATATTTAAGAAATATAAATATATACCTAATAAAATACATACATACCTACCAATACTTACGTTTATAATATACATACATAATAATAAAATAGCAAATATAATAGGCACAGCACACTATAGCAATACCCACAGCTCAATAATTAGTAGCAGAAACACAGAATGCGAGAGATATAAGACAGAAAAAATCAAAGGAGAAGTTATAAACATTTACTCATTCATAAAATGTTTATACACCAGTCTCTTAAAGATACCCCTGTTCGGAACTTGTCTAATATCCACCGATAAATCAGAGTCTTGCAGCGGCAACTGCAAAATAATGAGACAAAGGTGATGAGAAGGAATAGAAAGAGTCGAGTTAAAGGCAGAAAGAAGGATTCTGTCGTAATGCAAGCAGAGGGATGAAAAACCATCATATTACTATTTCTTGTACCTTGTCTGCTTTTTATACATACAAATACATATCATCACGGGTGCCTTACGGCGCCCGACACTGCATAAACGGCCCCAGGGTACCCAGCGGAGGGGTTTTAATCCCACCTCGTCGTCGTCCTGTTTTTTTATAATTGTCTAATTGGTCAAACCTACCCTCTATTATTAAAAATACCCTAATATTACAATAATAAATTGAAAAAGGACAAATAAAAAGTCTAAAAACCAGACGCGCATGTTATGAATCGGTGCTTGGATGTGGAGGCAGCTAGGGAAGTGTGTAAAGAGACCGTGCGAAGTGGCGAACATTGCTCTCTGCTAAGGGGTAAGCAGAGAGAGAAACAGGGATATAGGTGTGATGTGTATGTATGTATTATTAACTTTTATAAATAAAATATATAGGTACTTAAAGTTATGTAATTTATTAAAACAGATTATTTACACAGTAAACTAAAGTTATGTACAGTCAAGGGCAAGGTAATGGTATACCCCATGCACCCTATGCCTTTGTATTAAGGGTCAATTTAGTTTTAAAACGTACCGTACAAACATTACCTTACCGTTGACTGTACAAAGGAAAATCTAAAAAATATATCTGAAAAAAAAGTTTATTGTAAGTCCAAAATATTGAATATTTCTAAACATAGAATTAAAAAAAAACTACTTATTTAAATGTCTAGAAAACTAATTTTGGAGGCAAGTTTTGGCACCAAACGTTACTGAGAGTTTCGGCTTCAGACCGTCCTTTATCGTACTATTAAGTCTGTTACATTATGAAACATCTTCGGCCCTATTCGGGCTGAAATTTTCGTGTGATAGCACCCTTATAAAGTTTTCGGGTAAAATTAAACGACTTCTCAAATTGCACTTATGATAAATTAGATTCGGTACGTACAGTAGGCGGCAAGTGTGAACGTAAAACTGTAGGTAATCTGTGAATGTCACATTTCCGACGAGGTGGGATTAAAACCCCTCCGCTGGGTACCCTGGGGCTGTCCAGGCGGTCTCAGGCACCCGTGAAGATATGTATGTATGTAAGTACTTTTTTGCATAACTTGAACTCCAATTTAAATCGTTCTTGAGATGTATGCTAAAAGATATATACATACAGAAGTCTGAAAAATAATAATTTCGCAGCCCTAATATTAGACAAATTGTTCTAAGAAAGTAATATTAATATTTTACTGAAATGGCTAGGTACACCACGTAGTCATTTCAACTATGTATTGAACATTTTTGAGAGAGAATTTCATCGCTAGCCGTATGCTAGTGCGCTGTAAATTCAATATAACTAGCCGAGAAGCGCTTCGAAGGAATTTTAAATAAATTTTCCTTACATCTATCTCCATGTTTCGCATGTTTTATGGCAAAATGTGCTATCGGAGCACTCTAGCATAGCTCTGCAGAATCTGATGCGGGATAATGCAAATACCAATACTTGGCGCGCAATGGAGAAAAATGAATGTGTCACTATCATGAAGGTAAAAACCGTACCCGTCCGCGCGCCGCGCGTGTTTTTAGCTTCATGGTCACTATGGTTTTTGCATCTGTATATTGTAACGATACCGGTCGGTTGGTCTAGAGAATTCTTGTTAAAAGTTGCTATATCAATTTGTTTTTTTTGTGTCTAATATATGCGTTATTATCTCATAGTATATTTTTTTATGTTCTGCTAATTTTGCCGGTGTGTATATAAACAGATTGTTATACAAGCTTCGGTAATATGAAGTGAATACATGCTGCGATACAATCGTCGCAATCTATGATCTATTTTTAACAAATGCTTTACTCCCTAATTATAAAACGAAATGTTGGCAGATCGCTATCGTTATCCGTTGCAATTGGAGCAGTCGTAGCCTTTATTGCATTGGAAATAAGAAAGATGACAACTCAAATTATCAACGCATTGACAGACCGCTATCGCTTTCGCTATTTTATAATTCGGCCCCTATTCAACCATGAGTTTTGTGTGAGTTGCAAGCATGAAAGTATTTTTAAGGGAAGTGCCCTGAGGCCTTTAAACGAATTTAACATGATAACAGATGTTGGCCGCCAGCTATATAAACCTAAAACCAAAAATGAGAACCTAAATTATAACCGATATTAATACTAAGAAGTGAGAACAGAATATGGTAGCAATGAACATTTCGATTAAAAATTAAGAGAATAGTAGATTTAAATGAGGGCGAGCAGGACGACGTTTAATATGGCTCAAGCTATTTTAACTACTTTGTTCTATTTGAATACCAAGTTTTGCCATAGCGGCACAGCATTGTAAATAGGACACTGTGTGAAGTATTTTCTATGAAATATAACCGGCGTTATGTTACAGCGGTTCGCATTTCGCTACAGATTCACTTTATTTGCTCGAGGGCTAACATTTTGTTCCACTTCTTGAGACTTTTGCATGACAACAACATTAAGGAGCATGCTGAAGTCCTAAAGTCGATCTTTATTCGAATATAGTATAGGCTATGTTTTTTATTTTTTATTAAAGAGTTAAGCAGATTAAGGGCTATTGATGATACCATCTACGTCCGACTGTGTTCCCAAAAAAATTCAAGCATAAATATGTACAGTATATAAATTAAAATCATTTGCGACACATAGTTCCATGGGAAATTTGTTCATTTTAATCAGTAGAACCTCGTATTAGCCCAAAGTACAACCTTTCAAAGTCGCTCTGTATATTAACACTTTATATTTTTTGTTCCTTTAGGTCCTTAACGGCTTCCGGGTACCCAGCTGTGGAGATTTATTCCGACCTCGTAGCAACCGATGGTATTCTAAGTCTACATTGAACAAGTGATCATATTGTCGCGGTGTTAGGATAAATTCCATCTATAAACTATTTTACAAGTAGGTATGGTGAAACTGGGAGTGACAGCTTAGCCTGTTAAACTTGAAAAACAAAACCTTATCTAATACAAAATTAGATCCAAATCGTCTAGCTATTTACGAGATAGACATATAAATTAAATAAACATTTATACAAATATACAAGGATCACTCAATTAAAGTAATAAGTTAAAGTGTGTACATTACATTCAAGCATAAAGTAACAATTCTAAATAATACAAATTGCGACATTGTAGCAACAACAAACGAAATCCTCTCTCGCCGCCATTCCTTTTCAACTTGCCTAATAAATCCCTAATTCCTAATTACACACAAAACTTTAAATACACATTCCAACTAAGCAGCCCTTTTCTAAATTAGCACACCCACGCAGCATTGTGTTACTTTGGTGGACTAACAGAATCAAGGGTTGATTGCGCGTCGCAGCAGGATTGTTGTGGCTAACCCGTCGGGGAACTGACCCCTTCAATAATTCACTACTTACCCTTGCCTGTTTGTGAGGTATGCTCATTTTGAAAGTTATAAAATTTAGAATTTTAATTGTTTTGTTTGACTGTGTCGCTGCGTAGATTCTAACTCTAACTCTAACTCCTTAAATTATTGTTATTCAAAAATCAGCTGATACTTGAAACTGAATACGATATATATTTCTTTAATATATATGTTATATTTATAATATCTATATTATATGTATAACATCTATATTATATGTATAATATCTATATTATATGTATAGTGTATAGATATGCTATAGGTATTATGTATGTGTTTGAATTATTCGGTTCCACTCACAACTGCAACATTGCCAGAGCACTGCCTATGTTGCTCTGAAAGCCCATATTGTTCTAAATGTATTATGTACCTACCTAATTTTATTTGATTATTGTATATTATGTTAAATTGTATTAATGTTTGAGAAGAATAACCTATTTTGTTTCTTTCTTTATGTAACGTGTAGTCAAATTAACGAAGAATTTATAATATATTATAAAGCTGAAGAGTTTATTTGGTTGAACGGCGCGGTTGGAAAATGGCGCGGGTTCGAATTGGAAAATTATAACCCGTTTAAAGAGGAAGGCCATAACATCACGCTATGACCAATAGGAGCAGAGATAAATGAAAATATTCCAAAAACCTTTTTAAAGCTTTCGTTGCGTGCGCTGCGTAAACGGTTAAAGTTACTTATATAATAAACTTAAAAGCCGAGGATCAGTAATTTTGTATGTATATTTCAACGAAAGTCAACGTAGTTCAAGTTTCAGTACTTTTGTAAAATCTTTATTGTGGATCATAAGTTTAAAAAAAATTAAGTTTGTTCCGCAATTATACATTATTATTATCATTATAGTTAATATGGACTTAATTTTAGAATAATAAGTGGGTCACTCAAATTATTATTATATCAAAGAATTGCATAAGTATTTACACATGATGAGCAACGTTTAAATATTTTACTGTGAAATACAGAAATAAAAAAATAAATTTTATATAATTAAAAAATATATATCAGTAAAACAACCAACACGGCCACAAAAATAGTAGTTCCCATAGCTATTCATCAACCAATTTAAACCCAACGACGTTTCTAAAGTTATATTTTCTCAAAGACAGGTTAGATAGCGTCATATAAATTTTACTACTGCCAGAATTAGCGGTCGAAGTCACCGGAGCGATGTATAATATCACAGGCGATTTAACTGTGGACGTAAAAACTTAAAACTACTCGCCAGCCCAAATTACTTCTTGAAAATTACAGTCTTTTATTTGATTAGCATGACTTGTTTTTATCTTTCGTTTAAAACTTATTTGTGTATCATCACGGGTGCCTTACGGCGCCCGAGACCGCCTAGACGGCCCCAGGGTACCCAGCGGAGGGGTTTTAATCCCACCTCGTCGTAGCCAATGGTATGAGTCTACACCGAACAAGTGGCTAGCTAGTCGCGATGTTTTGAATAGACTCAATAACCCATCTATAAACAGTTTCACAAGTTGGTATAGTGAAACCGGGACCGACAGCTTAACGTGCTCTCCGAGGCACTATAGTGGTATTGTCAAACAAATGTACTTAAATTTTTAAATTAAAAACTCATTAGTACCCACCGGGATTCGAATCAGGGACCTAAGTGTTTTTAAGTCGAAGGTCTAACCAACTAGGCCATCACTGCAAAACTTATATTATTTCAATTAATAATATCTTTAAATAAAACGAAGATAACTGTTTCAATAGGATTGTAAGAGCAAATCTGATATCCAGAGGGCGTTGCTAGCGACGGTTTGTCCGACATTATAAAATTGTTTTTTTTTTAATGTAAATGTACCATAATATAATATAATATATAATATATATACCTAATTAAGAGCAGAATTGTTTATAAAAAAAAATTAAAAAAAAATTTGATTAGGTTTGCAATTAAAAGTGCGTGGAATATTAAAAATCATTTTGTTTACATACATATAGTCTAATGATGTTAGACACAAACTTGTGTCAGATTTTAAGAGAGCACTCGCTTAAACCTTTACCCCTCCAGCGGGATAAAAATACCACATAAATAAACAAAGAGTTAATGGTAAATAATTTAATGAGGCGTTAGACATACTATTTTTATTAACAGTTACGAGAGCACCAATTTAAATTAGATAAAACAAGAGTTTTTAATAACCCTCACAAGCATTTTCTGAGCAATAGAGTTGTGGATGCTTGGAATGCACTACCAAAAGAAGTTGTCTCAGCTGAGACTATCAATCCATTTAAAAACCGTTTGGACAACTTAAAACCATACCAGCTAAGAAATACTTAACACCTAAGAATAACAAGATACAGGCTTCTATCAGTTGTTTCAACTGCCTGCCTGATAAATAATAAAAAAGATTTTAAATCGCGGCTAAAATCCATTTGGTTTATCCTTGAGCGAGGACGCAGTGATGTTTTTTTTATTGGAGCACGACATCTGACTTTGTATCTACCTGGTGGTGAGCACACCTACAAAGTCTATGAATGGAGTCGATTAATAATTGTTCTTAAATAACATTGATCGCTCTTACTATGCCGGCTAAATGATGCTATTACGAAATTATTTCAAAATTAACTACTATACCAGAAAACAATAAAAATCTTATGGACATACTTTTATAAACGTTTAGGCAATGATTTAGCTGTCTCTATCACTCTCAATTTTGACTTTTGTCAAAAGAACATAAGGGTTACACCATGAAGGTAAAAACCGTGCCCGTCCGCGCGCCGCTCGGGGCGCGTTTTTTTAGCTTCATGATTAATACAGTAAGTTGAAATGAAAATGAAAAGAAAAATATGCTTATTGATACCAAACAAAATACAAAGGTGCTATTTAATTGACAATACATATCAAAAACCTGTTGATAGCAAAATAGTAGGTAGGTAAGTATGTGTTAAGGTTTGGTTCCCTGCCCCCCAGCGCTACGTCGCCCGGGGGGGGCAGTGATACCCATTGGATGATCTTAAATATAAAAAGTTATCTTAAAAATTATTTGAATATTTTTTATAAGTAAGGGTTTAAATATTATTTATAATCATCACAAATAATGTATGTTAAGTTCCGTTCCACCATTGAGTTTTTATGTTTTAGCATGGACATGTCAATTATTATGAGAAACAAGAATGACAAACAATGTTTTCTTCGTGTAACGAAACGCAAGTAGCTTTTGTGATTGAGAAATTATTTGACACATAAGAAATATTCAAAAATATGACCTTTTAAACTCATCGGTAAGATTCAAAAATTGCACCCCTGTTCTAGTCACCAAATAAATTTTCCTTTACCCTACAGAGAACTAAAGCAGAAATGCCTCTTAGAATTTCCAGGAAAATTTGACAAATCTATTTTTGTTTCTCTACATTTAGTTTTTGGGTACACTTCTGTACCCAAAAACTAAATGTTTAAAGTTGTTGTTCCTGGTTGGCTGTACGTACAAGTTAACAAGTGAGGGCCTCATTGTCAGGAACCAAACAATGTCATTGTATATACAATAACTCACGTGCTTTGTCCAAATAAGGGCTCCTTCCCATTGAGCAAGTTTGGATAGGAAAACCTTTGTACTGTTGTTATAAATATAACTTTTAAATGGCTTTATATGTTACTAGCTTTCATATCTATTTTTCAGCCCTTTGCCTTTGGTGTCATAATATAAAGATACATACAATTAAAGATATATACATACAATTGGACGTAAAGAAATAAAAACAATAATTTTAGGTGTCTTTTAAAACTACTTCATTATTAAATTATTATTATTGATTAACTTTATTTATTTAATCATTATGAAAATCCACGGCACATCACAAAAAAAAATACATACTTAGTGAGGAAGGCAATTTTAAGTGCTTTGGCTTTTAGGTAGTTAAGGATATTATTATTTTTGAAGGTAAGTGCATGAGTACGTGAGTGTGTGGGTGCGTGTGTGTGTATACGTTGAATTTGTATTTTATTATTATTAATAATAATAACTTATAACATAACAAAGCACATTGAACTTTAAAACAGTATATTCATTATTAAAATAGGTTTGTTTGTTTTAATATTACTGGGTTGGGAAAAGAATAACACGTAGAATAATAAATTGAAGTTATTTCAATAAAACAAAAAAATATTGACTCTTCTAGCTCTTAGAAAATTTCGAATTTATCCGATATTTATCAAATATTCCATTTATTTGCTCACTAATAATATCATACGTTGACCCGCGGAGTTCAATATACCTCCTTACCAAATTTAATTAATATGAGTTCAAAGTTAACCCACATGTAGCCTGGAACCTGCTCAATCTCAACAAAGGTAACCTGCGGGTGATGGTCGGTATACTCACCGGACACTCCATTAAACAGGCACCTTACAATTTTAGGTATCATCAACAACAACCCTTTATGTAGAGGTAGCATGGAAACCGATGAAACACCCACTCATGTGCTACTTCATTGCACTGGGGTGACTTCTCAACGGGTGAGAATCCTCGGAACACCGATGTTCCGGACGGCCTTAGCCATTAGAAGTATTAGTTTTTAGAAATAGTTGTAAACACCTATTTAGTGTGATTGCGCATGTTATTTAGTGGCGTATACTTTCCCATGGTATCTTAGTTACATTTCTCTATTATCTTAAAGCCAGCTTTTCGCCGGCAGTTAGTGAGATTGCTAACTGCCTTTGTAGTATTTAACAATCTTTTGTACAACTAGTTTATTGTTTATAGCTTGTTTCATTATGCCGAAAAGGATAGGTTAATTGTTATTGTTTTACGACTTAGGATTCTTTAATATTTGTGTAAGTCATAGTTACTTTGTTACTTGCCGACTATTGTTGTATTCGCAATACTTGCTGTAATAAAATATCGTGGGAATAAAGAGCGTGTGAACGGAGGTAAGAGGCGTGGGTAACCAACCAGATGGGATTGGGATAGCTCCACCCAACTCGGAGGTCAGTAGGGATACGGGGCGGTAGCCGCCTTAAGATACTTTGTATATATATATTACTGGAAGCGGATTTCAGATCAGTTCGATAGTAGTTGAGATCAGTTCGACAGTAGTTGGTCAACAGTTTGACAATAGTTGGCCAATATTTCGCCAACAAGTTCATTTGCAGCAAGAAGTCAATAAACAGTCCTAGACCCGAACTTCGAGTAGAGCACGCAGCTCCTCGATAGTTATCTACGTTGGTCACTACACCGATTAGTGTGACCAAGCCCAGGACAAGTTATTCAACTTCGCCGTGGTCTGAATTCCGTCTACTACCGCCAGTACGTAACGGATAGACACTCGATCCGCCCGACCTCACAAACAGAAGCAACGGAAGCCTCCGCCTCACCGCCGTTCCGCACACGATTACTGTACCGATCTCCGTGGTTTTATTTGGCATTCCTTGTTCAACAACGATCCAGAAACTTAGTGTACGCGACAGTCCCGTACATTAAATGGTCCTTCGAGCCGGATCTTAGTGAGCAAGAATGCCTACGACAAGAAGTGGAAGATTACAGCAGTTCTTCGACGCAGCGCCTGAGTCTACAGCCGAATATACAGAAGATCAGACGCCCGTCTCCGAAAACCCGACTGCGACCACTTCTACAGATATGGAGACCGCCGGTACAACAGAATCCGTGCAGACCTCAACTGAACGTACAGCTGTAGGTAAAAATAGTATAGTAAGTACGCCTACTGCTGCATCAGCTGCCGCCGCAGCCGTTCGGTTACGAGGAGGAAGCCGACATAGCAGGAGGTCAAATCGAGCTAAAGAAATTGCGAAAGCCAGAGTAGAGCTTGCCGCTGCTCGCCTGGCTGCCCTCGAACTCGAATCGGAAGATGAAGATATAGCCATCTCCGATGACAATGACGATGAGCTGAGAAGCTGGTTTAATCATAGTGAAGAACGACTTCGAAGCAAAGAAACAGTTCATCAGATATACGAAGAAGAAGACAGGCTACAGGAAGCAGTAACCTGCGGAGGTGTCGCGAGGACGGAATGAAACACGACTGCTTGTGTCGACACACGTTTATTAACTGTTTATACATTACCACATCACACCACCGGGGTAATACAAAAAAATAATTAAAAAAAATGAATAACTTACATATCTAATAATAAAAATAAAAAAAATTACTGAATTACAAAAGTTCTAAAATTAATTATTTATATAAATCTTATATAATAAAAGTAGTAGCAAATAAATTTTTAACAGTGTAAATACAAGATGATTAAAATTTACAATATTTTATAATTAAATGGTATACTATATGTTTTTATTCGTTTCATTATAAAAGAAATCATTCGAATAGTGTACTTATATTCACTACATACAGTTTAGTTCTATTTTTGTGAACGGTACTGTTCTTGCCATTCTTAGAAATGATTACATTGGGTGATTCATCGTTTACAACTAAATATGGACCATTGAACAAGGGTTCTGCTTTATCTACAGTTTCATTTTTAACAAGAATTAAGTCGCCTTTGTTATAAGAAATCGGGTTACATTTTAAATCAAATTTAGTTTTTCTTTGTTCTTTACGTTGTAACAAATTATTTCTTGCGTCATTACAAGCTGTTTGTAACCTAAATTTTAATTCTAAAGCATAGTTGTCTGAATTATACAATGGTTCTACTTTACTATTACTTAAATTTGTTGGTATATTGCAAGTTTTTCCGAATACTAGTTCAAATGGAGAATATTTGGTTTCTGAATGAATGGTATTATTATATGCAAAACTCCAGAAGGGTAACCATTCAGACCAATTATACAAGCGTTGTTCACAGTAAATTCTTAAAAAGCTACGGAGATGTTTATGTGAATTTTCTAATGCACCTATTGATTCGTGGTGAAAAGCAGTGGAATGGATTTTTTCTATATTTAATAATTTGCAAACTTCTGTCATAGTACTTGACATGAATTCGGTACCTCTATCTGTACCTATTGACATGGGTATTCCGTATCTAAGAATAAAATTGTTAACTAAAGATTTTGCTACTGTTACCGTTTCCTTATTGGGTATGGCATAAGCTTCTACATACTTACTTAATTCGCATTGAAGCGTTAATATATAATTATTATTAAAATTATCCTTATCTAAAGGTCCTACTAAATCTAAATAAATTTTCTCAAATGCTGAATTAGCAGTTGTCGTTATTGACATAGGTTCCTTGACACCTTTTTGATATTTCATTATTTGACATTTTTTACATTTTTTAACAAATTCTATGACGTCTTTTTCTAAATTAGACCAAGTATACTTTTTTTTAATATTATTGACCATACGACGGATGCGGCGCATGTCCGCTCGTAGGTAACAAATGATAATCATTTATAATTACCTTTTTCTTTTCATCATTACAAATTTTTATTACCTTTGACAAAACATTTATTTGTGGTCCTTCCCACTTATCTCTTTCATTTATTTCAAAATTTATTTCTTCTATAAATGATGAGTAATAATCATCTTTAACAAAATTTATTATTTTAATATTCAACTTTTTACAAAAATCTCTAAGCAAATTAACAAATTCCACTCGGGTAAATTGCAATAAATACTTAAGGTCGAAATACATTGTTTTCATACTCGATGAAAAACATAAACAAACATACTCATAATTAATTAAATTCTTATTTTTCAATTCCTTTAAATCATTCTCCTTTATTAAAATCAAGTCTACACTGTCTCAACTTTTCCCAAAAATCTCTAAGCAAATTAACAAATTCCACTCGGGTAAATTGCAATAAATACTTAAGGTCGAAATACATTGTTTTCATACTCGATGAAAAACATAAACAAACATACTCATAATTAATTAAATTCTTATTTTTCAATTCCTTTAAATCATTCTCCTTTATTAAAATCAAGTCTACACTGTCGCTAGCTTTTCGCAACATTTCTACTACTCTGGGGTGATCAATCCTGTTATTCATAGAAATATTTCGAGAAGTGTCGCTTACATTGCTGTCACTGATATCACTAGACTGTTTTTCTAGTCTTTCTCTTTGTGCTCTAGTCATGACTGAAACAACATTTTCAAACGTGCTCTTTAACTTGCTCGAAGTTAAGTCAATGCGTGAAAGTGCGTCTGCAATTACGTTATCTTTACCTTTTATATAACTTATTTTAAAATCGTATTCGTCTAATATTAATCTGAATTTCATAAGTCTACTTGAAGGATCTTTCATGTTATACAAGTATATTAGGGGTTTTATTATTTTTTACAGTTATTGGTTGTTCTAAAATATTCGTTGTAAGCTCGCATCTGGGTGGTATCGATAATGAGAAATTATGACTAATCGGTTCTTCGCTGGTGGCCTGGTGACGTAAGTCACGTTCCATTGTATTGAGTTCCAAAGTGACCTCATTTTGTTTGTACACTAAACAAAGGGTTTTGTTTTGTATATTTATGTCTTTTGCGAATAATTCCAAGAATTAATTCCTAAAGTTTTTGTATTTCCTCCAATAATTGCAATTCCTTATATAAATTTAAAGCATAATTATATTTATTAGTCTAATTTTCTTAGTTCGACTCTTACGTCTTCCAATTTAGTATGTATTTCCTTAACTGTATTCATTAATTATTTAACATGTTACTCGACATGATATACCATGATGGGTATCAAAAATAGGATCACAAACCCGTGTAACGTCTACTAGCTACATTAATTATAGAAAAGATAAAATTACATTAATAATTTTTTCATGTCACTCGACATTTTATACTTATATAATAATAATAGTACATTAAGTATGTTAATAAAATAATAAAAAAAAATACACAAACACCTGAAATAAAAAAAAAACACTGCACAAAACACTTTTAGAACATGTTAATCATTTTTAATTCACTCACTGATACTCGATCTAGGAAGTCATCTCCACTCGCTTCATCAGGAAAGGGCGTTAGATATCTGCTGGCTGCTGTAGCCTCGTCGCTATCGATTCTCTTGTATGTTCTCGAATTTGGCTTCTTATCATTTTCTTTTGGCAATCCAAGAAAATTTTAAATAAGATGGCAATGAAGAGTATTATTACTACGATTACTACCACAATTAATAGAGTTCCATTGTATTTTGTCACATTTGTAATGTTTGTGAAATAATTGTCCACCTTTTGTTCTTGGTTATTTATGACAGGGTTAACTTCAAACATTTTAATTTAATACTGTTACTGTTTTTGCACTACATTTTATTAATCTTCTTCATATTAAAAAAAATAATAATTATAACGTTAAAAATTTAAAAGTTAAACTAAGTTAAAAATTTAGTCCATAAAAAAAAAAAAATTCTCGTCGCGGACTGCTCGGGCGGCCGGCCGGAGCCGCGGCGCGTGCCGCCGCGCTCTGCGCGTGCGTCACGTAAGTCTCACGCCATGATACTGACGCGGACTGGCAGGGTCGCCATGCGGAGGTGTCGCGAGGACGGAATGAAACACGACTGCTTGTGTCGACACACGTTTATTAACTGTTTATACATTACCACATCACAAACCGATAATGCGCGGGCCCCGCCTTCAGATAGACATTGTATGTCGCCGGGACCGGAAGTGAACGCTAACCGTTCACAAGAGTCTGTCTTCCCAGAAAAGGTGCCCGATGTGAAAGCTAAGCTACCGGCGGGAGCATCGTCTGCGACCGCGATACGTCAACAAGTGGACCTCTCGGAACTCGCCTCAGCGATCGCAGTGGCAGCTAGATCAGGAAATAATTCGCGCTACCCGATCGAGCTCCCTAATTACAGCGGGTCATATCAAGAGTGGCTGGCATTTAAAGCAGCTTACGCCGAGTCATCGCCCTCCTATAGCGACACTGAAAATACAGCACGATTACGGCGATGTCTACAAGGTAGGGCTAGAGAAGCTGTAGAAAGTCATCTAATTTATGGAACAAAGCCACATGAAGTAATAAAAACCTTAGAAACCCGTTTCGGCCGCCCAGATGTCATCGCACTCGCAGAAATAGAGCGCCTTAGGTCGCTACCTCGACCCACAGATGCGCCTCGTGATATATGCGTTTTTGCAAGCCGCGTTTCAAATATAGTTGCTGCACTGGGCGCCCTAGAAAGATCTTATTACCTGTACAATCCGGAGATTGTAAAAATAACAATAGAAAAGCTTACCGCGCCGCTGAGATACCGCTGGTTCGATTTCGCAGCAGAACAGCCAAAAGATACGGCGGATATGGTGAAGCTTACTAGATTTTTGGAGCGTGAATCGGAAAGGTGTAGCCCATATGCCCAACCGGAGCCTATCGTACTACAGTCGTCCATACCGGGTTCCCATCGTCAAAGAATGCAAAAAACATATGCAGCCACCAAAAACCACTCTTCAGAAAACTATCAAAAAGAAAATAAACGTAATGACAACCCGTACTGCAACGTTTGCAACATAATTGGTCACAAAATAACTGAGTGTGAAACTTTTGCACAAGCCGACACCGATGAAAGATGGAACATAGCTAAAATAAAATACCTATGCTTCCGGTGCCTACGACTTAGAAAGAAAAAACACAGTTGTCAAAAAACAGAATGCGCAGTCAATGGTTGTAAACGTCCACACCACATGCTTCTTCACTATGAAAAGAAAGAGAGTGTTCTGGAAGAACCGAAGAGTGAAGTGATAACGTCAACATGGATGCCGACCAGAGCTCAATCCTTTTTGAAAATAATACCGGTACGAGTCTCAGGTCCATCTGGAAGCGTAAATACGCACGCGCTCCTAGATGATGGATCAACTGTCACGTTGATTGACTCACAAACTGCAGAAGAAATCGGTGCCACAGGACCCATTGACCCGCTTCATATTCAAGGGATATCAGAAAAAGAAGTAAATGCCGCCGAATCTCGTAACATTTGTTTATTTATTCATGGAGTGCAAAACACGTGTAAGATTCGTGCGCGAACAATAGACTGTCTACAGCTCGCCGCACAAGAAATAACAGATGAAGATTTAAAACAATGTAGACACCTTGACGACATTCGGGAAAATCTGGTATACAATAGCGCTACACCAAAGATGCTAATTGGACAAGACAACTGGGAACTCTTGATAGCAACAGCAGTAAGACGCGGGAACAGAAATCAGCCGGTCGCCTCACTAACATCGCTAGGCTGGGTATTACATGGTGCCTACACTCGGACGCTAGGACGGCGTGTTAATTACGTTCATTGTACAAAAACAATTGACGAAAACATGGACGAACAATTGAGATATCACTTCGCTATTGAATCGCTTACGATAACGCCAAGGCGTCCAAATACTGATCCGGAACAACGGGCCATAAACCTGTTGAATGAACAGACAATAATAGGAGAAGATGGGCGATACCACACCTCGTTACTATGGAAACAAAAAGACACCGTGATGCCTAATAATTACAACAATGCGCTAAAGAGATTGCTGGCAATAGAAAAAAAAATAGATAAAGATCCGCAACTCAAAATAAAATATGAAGAACAAATAAACGCGCTAATAGAAAAGGGATATGCACAACGGGCGCCAGAAACAAAAACAGACAATAGGACTTGGTATCTGCCACACTTTCCGGTGTTCACCCCGATGAAACCAGATAAATTACGTATTGTACACGACGCGGCAGCGAAAACAAAAGGGATTTCGCTAAACGACTGCCTGCTGACCGGTCCAGACCTACTTCAATCGCTGCCCGGGGTACTTATGAGATTTCGTCAACATAAAATTGCTGTGTCAGCAGATATAGCTGAGATGTTTATGCAAATAAAAATACGGACCGAAGATAGAGACGCCCTCCGATTTCTATGGAGAGGTAGCAAACGCGGCAACCAGCCGCCCGAAGAATATAGAATGAATTCTCTTATCTTTGGTGCCACGTCTTCGCCGTCGACCGCTATTTTTGTAAAAAACTTGAATGCAAAAAAGTATTGCGAAATCTACCCAGAAGCGTGTAAGGCCATAGAAAGAAATCACTACGTCGATGACTACTTACAAAGTTTCAAATCAGAGAAGGAAGCAATTATGACTGCGCGACAAGTTCAAGAGATACATAAGAATGCGCATTTTGATTTACGTAAGTGGACTTCTAATTCAAAACAGGTTTTAGATGCTCTGGGTGAGAAGACGTCTCTGCAACCATCGATACATATAGACGACGGAACCAAGCAAGAAAGAGTGCTCGGACTTATATGGAAATCTGGGACAGATGAGCTTGGATTTAATTTAAATATGTCACGCCTCCCTCGCGAGGTTCTAGATAGCGTCAAGCCAACTAAAAGAGAAGCTCTCAAAATAATAATGTCCCTCTTTGACCCTCTCGGATTGGCTTCACCCGTCACAGCCCGCGCAAAACAAATTTTACAAGAAATATGGCGCAAAGGGACCGGATGGGACGATGAATTACCAGCTGATCTTGCGTCACAATGGACTGACTGGATGGGACACTTAAAGAAGTTAAAAGGCATTTCTATACCACGATGCTATCTCCACTATAGCGACGCAACTTCGCTACAGTTACACGTCTTTGTCGACGCTAGTGAGAGCTCTTATGCCGCAGCCCTCTATTGGCGAAACGTAACACCTAACGGAGAAATAACCACTTCACTGATATTAGCTAAAGCCCGTGTAGCGCCGTTGAAATTGATGTCGATACCTCGCCTTGAACTACAAGCCGCTGTTATGGGAAGCCGGATGGCCAACGTCGTTCTAGAAGAACACGATCGCAAGCCAGAATCGAAGACCTTTTGGACAGATAGTAAAACTGTACTAACGTGGCTAAACTCCGGGTCTCGATCATATCGCCCTTTCGTCGCACATCGGATCGCTACTATAGAAGAAAATAGTAATACTAGCGAATGGAAGTGGGTGCCAACAAAGTTAAACGTAGCCGACGACGCGACCCGTGACGTACCGTATGACTTAAATGATCAACATAGATGGTTTAATGGTCCAGACTTTCTTCGCCAAGAACCCCAATTCTGGCCAGCCGAGAAACATATTCTTACAACGACTACTGGGGAAGAAAAATGTTTGCATATAGCATCAAAAAACGAAACAAAATTATTCGACGCACTACCGAATCCAGATAAATTTTCGAAATGGGAAAAACTCATCCGAACTACGGCACGAGTTCTGCAATTTATTGCATTATGTCGTAAAATTAAAGAAAGCGTTCACTTCAAAAGAACCATAAAAAATAAAGTGAATGACCCTGACTGGAGAAAACAAAAGGCCGCTCCCTTGAAAAGAAAAACAATAATATCTGTAGAAAATAATAATAATAGAATCAGATACCTGCCGATAGAGGTAAAACTTCTACAACAGGCCGAACAAAAATTAATTCAGGCATGTCAAGAATCGGATTTCAGTGAAGAAGTTCGCATGCTAATGAAAAATGGTCGCGTACCGAATTACAGTCGTTTACGGCGTCTGAAGGTAGAACTAGTAAACGGCATAATAACGCTAAAAACACGTATTGGACAAGTTACTGGGGTACCTGAAACCATGATACATCCACAAGTTCTCAATGGTGAACATACAGTGGCAAAATTGTATATAGAATATGTACATAGACAACTACAGCACGCTGGCGTTGAGAATACAGTGAACGAGTGTCGCCAACAGTATTGGATTCTTAGACTTCGAACTATTACAAAAATGATAGTCCACCGATGTCTACCTTGTCGCATCAGAAAATCTACACCTCCGGAACCGCCGACAGGAGACCACCCACAAAGCAGACTAGCGCACCATCGCCGACCGTTTACCTACACTGGAATCGACTACTTTGGGCCATTGACAGTTACAGTAGGTCGAACAAGACAAAAGAGGTATGTCGCATTGTTCACATGCCTGACCACGCGCGCTGTACACCTCGAGTTAGCTGAATCCCTAAGTACTAAGTCTGCAGTAATGGCGTTAAGACGAATGATTGCTCGTCGGGGTTGTCCGACGGAAATATGGTCGGATAACGGTACTAACCTTCACGGCGCCGACAAAGAGCTGAGGCGCGCAATTGACAAAGAAACAGAGGAAGAAGCTGGAAAGAAAATGATAAGCTGGCGTTTCATACCTCCGGGTGCCCCGTTTATGGGTGGCGCCTGGGAAAGGCTTGTAAGAAGTGTCAAGACTACACTACGTGCGATCCTTCATGAACGTTATCCAACAGAAGAGGTTCTGACAACGCTACTTGCCGAAGCAGAATATACAGTTAACAGCCGCCCACTGACTCATGTATCAGTAGATCCGGAAGATCAAGAAGCTATTACACCTAACCATTTTCTGTTACATGGTTCAGCACGTGTACCTGCTTCCGGCAGGTTTGATGAAAAGGATCTTATTAACCGATCAAGCTGGCGTGCCTCTCAAAGGCTAGCTGATCTTTTTTGGTCCAGATGGATTCGAGAATATTTGCCAGACCTGCAGAACCGGCGGGAGCCATATGGACGTGGTCCCGGCCTAAAGACGGGAGACATAGTTCTCATAGCAGATAACACCCTTCCGAGGAATACGTGGCCACGCGGCCTGATAGTCGCCACATACCCAGGAGCCGACGGGATAGTACGAGCAGCAGATGTTCGCACTAAAGGAGGACTACTACGACGCCCGACCAAGAAGTTGGTGATCCTGCCTACAGAGCCGGCCGCCCTACAGTAACTAGATTTGCGTAGTCAACGTAGTCGCAGACTACGCACGGCGGGAGAATGTTCCGGACGGCCTTAGCCATTAGAAGTATTAGTTTTTAGAAATAGTTGTAAACACCTATTTAGTGTGATTGCGCATGTTATTTAGTGGCGTATACTTTCCCATGGTATCTTAGTTACATTTCTCTATTATCTTAAAGCCAGCTTTTCGCCGGCAGTTAGTGAGATTGCTAACTGCCTTTGTAGTATTTAACAATCTTTTGTACAACTAGTTTATTGTTTATAGCTTGTTTCATTATGCCGAAAAGGATAGGTTAATTGTTATTGTTTTACGACTTAGGATTCTTTAATATTTGTGTAAGTCATAGTTACTTTGTTACTTGCCGACTATTGTTGTATTCGCAATACTTGCTGTAATAAAATATCGTGGGAATAAAGAGCGTGTGAACGGAGGTAAGAGGCGTGGGTAACCAACCAGATGGGATTGGGATAGCTCCACCCAACTCGGAGGTCAGTAGGGATACGGGGCGGTAGCCGCCTTAAGATACTTTGTATATATATATTACTGGAAGCGGATTTCAGATCAGTTCGATAGTAGTTGAGATCAGTTCGACAGTAGTTGGTCAACAGTTTGACAATAGTTGGCCAATATTTCGCCAACAAGTTCATTTGCAGCAAGAAGTCAATAAACAGTCCTAGACCCGAACTTCGAGTAGAGCACGCAGCTCCTCGATAGTTATCTACGTTGGTCACTACACCGATTAGTGTGACCAAGCCCAGGACAAGTTATTCAACTTCGCCGTGGTCTGAATTCCGTCTACTACCGCCAGTACGTAACGGATAGACACTCGATCCGCCCGACCTCACAAACAGAAGCAACGGAAGCCTCCGCCTCACCGCCGTTCCGCACACGATTACTGTACCGATCTCCGTGGTTTTATTTGGCATTCCTTGTTCAACAACGATCCAGAAACTTAGTGTACGCGACAGTCCCGTACACCGAAGTGGAAGCCAATGACTTCTTGTCGCCTTCTGGAAGGAGCTGAGCTGGCTAGAATAGTCAGTCAACTCACGCAAAAATATCCTAAGCTCTTGGCTAACCAGCCGGCCATGAACATGAACATGAACAACATGGTTTAGACGTTAACTTTCCCAAACAAGAAGACTTATGGAAACTCATATTTATGTATAATGGACACCAGTAGTATGTTTTTGTATTACATGAACAACATGGTTTAGACGTTAACTTTCCCAAACAAGAAGACTTATGGAAACTCATATTTATGTATAATGGACACCAGTAGTATGTTTTTGTATTACATGAACAACATGGTTTAGACGTTAACTTTCCCAAATAAGAAGACTTATGGAAATTCATATTTATATATAATGGACACCAGTAGTATGTTTTTTGTATTAGAACACCGGCGACTGGTAATTTTAATGTTTTTCGTTATATATCTGAACATTCGGTTCACGACCCCTCCGAAGTCCGAGAGGGAAAAATCTCTCGGACTTTGGTGGTGGGCCAGTGATTGACAATTCTGACTGTTAGTCCAACATTTTTGATTGTTTTATAGGTATAGTTAACAAACGCTTTGGGTTGTAAGAGTTATAAGAGGAAACAGGAATGCAACCCACAGAGGGTTCACTATATCACTTAAATTTCACAATATCATCATCACAAGGTCAAGTGTTATTTAACAAGCATTGATCGCTTCCAATATCGTTAGTAAAATTTTCAAACAATTTAATTAAACATCAGTTTAATTAAGTAAAATCGAATTTATGCAATTTCCGAAACACTATCATCAACAGATTGAACAGAAGTTTATTTATACTCCACTTGCCTTCTCCAGGTTCAATTAAAGGCAACACGGCACCGCATGCTTCATCTTCGCCAGCAACTGAATATAGTCTTTATTCAAAGTTACAAATGGTAGCGATTCCTTTAGAAGGTAGTTGATAGTGTTAGGTCAGAGGCTGTCCGACGAAACGCCTGTGGTTTGCCGCGAGCTAGAATTCTTGGCCGTTCGTGGCGTCCTGCTAAATGAACCGTGATAAGGTAGAGTGTTTGATACCAAAATACTTTACTAAATTAATTGAGAATACCGTCTAAACATGTTTTTTATAGTTTCTGTTTATATTATTTTTTATCTGATGCCCGCAACTTCCTTGGGGTGTCTAACTTAATCTTATGACCCTGTAAGTCGATTTTGATAAAATAAACGATAAAAGCTTATCCCATCAAAGCTTTATCTATAAGCAATTATATTTTGAATTTAATTATTAAATCAATTAATTGAATTTAATGTGTGGTTTTTACGCAATGTAGTTGGATGTAATCAACCAACAAACAACCAATTTTATTTTTTATTTTTATTTAACATTTTATTTATTACAAGAGGCGGACTTAATGCCTTTAGGTATTGTCTACCAGTCAATTACCAGGTAATTTAGGAACAATCAAGTAGTTATCAAATATGACAGTTATAATAATAATATAATATATAGGACAATTTACACATATTGTATATTTTACCATATTTCTCGCGTTTTCAAGTACGGTTTTTTGAAAACGAGAGACTTACGAATAAGGTTCGATACCCAAAATGATTTTAAATGCATGTAAACAGTCATGTACTTTTAAAATATTTTTATTTCATTTATTATATACTTTGACAATAAAATAAAATAAAACACAAAATCAACATCACTGCCGGAGCAGGGAAACGTCCCCATAAGGCTGGTAGCATTCCCTCGTTGAATTGCAATGGAAATTCTCTGCGCAATGAATGCACCAGCTCTCGGATCTCTGGTAACGTCAAGGAACCTTTTAGACAGCTCCTTGAATATACCATGAACACCCGGTCCCCAGGGTCCGAGTGTCTCTACCCCAAACGGCTCAAATATGCAATCTGTACCTAGATTTAAATATTTGCGCCGTTTGAGGTTTTCTGTCTTAAAAGCCGCTGCACCAACCTTAACTGACGTATTTTTTTATTTAATTACACTAGCTGCCTTAAATATTACTATCACGGGTGTTACCGCCTAGACGGCCGGACGGCCTCATAGTACCCGTCGGAGGGGGTTTATTCCCACCTCTCGTTGGTATTATGTGTCATCATCGAAATGGGTAGCTCGTCGCGATGTTTGTTTAGACTTAAAGAGTTTCACTTATAGGGTCTTATCTGTTATTTTATCATTTTCAACAAATAATATATAAAATACAAACAGTTAATAAGAAATATATCAAATCTATAGGTATACTAATGTTATAAAGCTGAAGTGTTTGTATGTTTGGTTGAACGCGCTAATCTCAGGAACTACTAGTTCGAAATGAAAAAATACTTTAGTATTGGATAGCCCATTTATTGAGAAAGGTTAGGTTACATAACATCACGCTACGGCCAATAGGAGCGGATTAACAATGATAAATGTTTCTAAAGCAGGGAAAATTTCTTCCTTTTGAGAGCGTACGCTGCGTTTGTAAGCGGTTAAAGTTACGCAGACGAAGTTGCGCGGATCCGTTAGTTAAGTTAGTTAGGTAATGGATGACCAGACAATACAATTATAATGAGTAATTTGACAATTTCTTGAAATTGCTCCGTTACTATAATAATAATAATATATACGTGGTGGCCTAGTTGGTTAGACCTTGGACTTAAAAACGCTTAGGTCCCTGGTTCGAATCCCGGTGTGTACCAATGAGTTTTTAATTAAAAAATGTATGTACATTTGTTTGACAACACCACTATAGTGCCTTGGAGAGCACGTTAAGCTGTCGGTCCCAGTTTCACTATACCAACTTGTGAAACTGTTTATAGATGGGTTATTGAGTCTATCCAAAACATCGCGACGAGCTAGCCACTTGTTCGGTGTAGACTCATACCATCGGCTACAACGAGGTGGGATTAAAACCCCTCCGCTGGGTACCCTGGGGCCGTCTAGGCGGTCTCGGGCGCCGTAAGGCACCCGTGATGATATATATATATATATATATAATAATATAATCATGTTGCTATTATAACTTTCCTATGAATATTGTATCAAATTTTTTGGTGAAATTTTATTCACTTTTTGAACATAAATTGGTACATTCAAGTAATTTTATTTTTTGTACATAAAGCCCGAAAACCGGATGCTAGGTGTTTGGATTGAAACCCGCCGAGTGAAATATGGTCGCGGTGAGGGCCGCAGTTGTGAATTCACGTCTCGTCGCTCCGCCCGCGGAGAAAGTTTCACAAAATTGTTAACATTTTCACATTTTAATGAACTCGTTTTTATCTCTAAAACTCTGAATGGACCCCGAATTAGAAACGTTCAGTCTGTCGACAAATATTTCTGTGAATTTTTGCGTCTTTTTGCGAGAAATATTCGAAACACGTGAGAGTTTTCGTTAAACAACTTTTTTAATTCATTTTGTTGCGTTAAACGATATTTTTTGTTTTTAAAATATTATGCATACCAATGCAAACATATTTTTTATTAAAAGCTAGCTGTGAGTCCCGGCTTCGCCCGCGTAGGTACTAAGGAATAAAAGGAAATCTCATACTTTCTTTACGACCATGTAATTTTTTATACTTTAGGTTAAAACAATCAGCCAATTTCATAAAACAAACAATCATTTTTGAACAATTAGTACGCCAGTGTTTTGAGCTGCTTTAAATTCCTAGGTTTTGCGGTGGAAAGTTTCCGCGTGTGGTCCCCCGGTGCCAAAGATTTTAGACAATGTATTTCTAAAATCTTGAAGGAAAATACCGGAAAACGGCGCGCCGGATCTTTCTTTCTTCAAAAGATAAGCCTGGAAATTCAAAGGGGTAATGCCGCTGGCGTTCTCGGGACTCTACCACTCTCTGCCGGTCTAGAGGAGTTCTATCGCCTATAGGACGAATACCTCCTAAACTTACCTTAATTTTAATTAGTTATTATTATTATAAACACGTGTGAAACTAACAAATTATTGAATTTATTAATCGGTAACATGTTACAGCTAAACAATAAACAGCTGAACGTCAATCTTTCATCAACTCTTTCAACATTTTTGAAGATCTTTTCCTGTCATCTGTCACACTCACTTTCATACAAACCTTATCCAGAGGCCCCACCATGGGTTTGCGCATTGTAGCAACGTAGCGTATACGTATACGTGAGCAACACGCTTTATTGAATCCTGTTACCAAAAATTAAGCGGCCCTATTGGTTGTTGCTCACGTATACGTTACGTTGCTACAATGCACAAACCTCTGATCCTGACAATTACAAACACAACAAAAAATAATTTAGTAAAATAAATGCAGGCGTTTTAAAGTGATACTCTTACATACATATTCTGCAATTAATTTTTATTTATATAAACTAAATAATTGTTAATTTAGGGACCATATAACGCGGTGTATAATAAGTTACGACAGGACTAATATTATAATGTTTATTTCTGTTACGAATAAGCAGAGAGCCATGTAGCGTACCCACCCATGAGAAATAAACAGTGGGCACCCATTAATCGCCTTTTAGGGATGGGCTTTGTTTCATTGCCCGGCGACCCGTTTAGCGCAGTGTCTTAGAGCGCCGGTTAAGACGCAAGGATCGCGGGTTCGATTCCCCCACTAACACGAATGTTTGTTGCTGAAACAGATATTTGTGTTGGTCTAATAGTGTTTGTGGTACCTTCGTTCGAATCGTAGTTTCATTTTTATATAATGGTTTCATTTTATATTTTTATCAAAAATAATTAGTAATTAAGTATGTACGTAGTATGTAAGTAGGACATTTATTTATTTGTCGGCCGATCACTGCATTTCTTTTCTCACACTTCGCCACTTTTTCGAGTCATCAAATGAGCATGAGCACCCATAAGGTTTTCTAAAAGCCGGCGCCCCTGATCATCATCATCATTAATCGCCAAAGTATTCTAAATCACACAAAACAGTGATAGACTAGATATTATACATACTAATTACATCGGTTTTCATAAAAAAACTTATTGAGGCCTTGAAGATCACTTTGATTAAAGTAGGTAGGTTAAAATGCGTAAAAGAGACAAAACGCGTTCTCCAAGGACTCTAACACCGGTATTCATAAGAACTTATTGAGTCCTTGAAGATCTTTAGCAACAAAAGCGTATATGCGTATAAGAGTCAAAATCTTCTATAACTAAAGTGTTCTTCAAGGCCTCAATATTTTTTTTATGAATAAGGCCATAAGTTTTTATAAATAAGGCCATAAGTATTTATAAATAAGGCCATAAGTATTTAATAAAAATTACTAAAAAAATCCTAAATTCATATACAATATTGTAATTTTATTGCAAAGTATTTTTCTGTAATCACAATGACGAAGCAGTTTGGAGCGAGATAATTATTTACTGGTTTATACGAGTAAGTATAACAAAACAAGAATCTTATATCTGTTAGCTGTGATATAAATGATCTTGCATGACATTAGATAAAGCCACTTAAGTCATCTCAATGGTTCAGTGAGGCGCCGCGTGTGTCATCGTCAACATGTTTCTAGTTTTAGTAATTATTTTTTTTGTTACTATATATTATTACGGCACTAGAAACTACAAATACTGGGAGAAGAGAGGCGTTCAACATGTAAAACCAGTAATACCATTTATGGGCAACAATGCCAGGCAATATTTGTTACAAAAAAGTATTGCGCAGATAGCCGACGAAGTGTACCGAAAATACCCGAACGAGAAATTTGTTGGATATTTTCGAGGAAATGACCCCGAACTGGTTATTCGTGACCCTGAGTTGATTAAGAGGATTTTAATAACGGATTTTTCTTATTTTTATCCCCGCGGCTTAAATCCGCACAAGAAGATAATTGAGCCGATGTTGAGAAATTTATTTTTCGCCGACGGAGATACTTGGAGACTTCTAAGGCAGAGAATGACTCCGGCGTTCACGAGCGGAAAACTAAAAAATATGTTCCCGCTGATAGTTGAGAGAGCGGAACGATTGCAAACGCAGGCGGAGGAAGCCGCCGAGATCGGGAGGGAAATAGATGTCAGAGAGCTTATGGCAAGATACACGACGGACTTTATAGGTGCCTGTGGCTTCGGAATAGATACAGACTCGCTTAATGATGAAAGTTCTTCTTTTAGAAAACTAGGATATGACATTTTTAAAGTAACGCCTAAAGTAGCCATTACTGTGACTTTAAAGGAACTGTTTCCCGAAATATTTAAACATTTAAAAGTATTGGCGCATGTGGAGGATGACCTTGTGAAACTAGTTCGTAAGATATTAAAACAGCGAGATTACAAACCGAGCGGTAGACATGATTTTATCGACTTGCTATTGGAGTTAAAACAGAAAGGAGTGATAAAAGGAGAATCCATTGAAAACTACAATCCTGATGGTACACCTATGATGGCTCAGCTGGAGTTAGATGATATATTAGTGGCAGCACAAGTATTTATATTTTTCGCCGCAGGATTTGAAACTTCTTCATCTGCTACTAGTTATACGTTACACCAATTAGCTTTTCATCCTGAAGAACAGTTAAAAGTCCAGAAAGATATCGACAGAGTTTTGGCAAAGTACGATAATAAACTGTGCTATGACGCAGTTAATGAAATGACTTATTTAGATATGGCTTTTCATGAAAGTATGCGAATGTTTCCATCTCTTGGATTCCTTGTAAGACACTGTGCTAAAACTTATACAATTCCAAATACAGATGTGACTATTGATGATAAAGTCGGAATTATAATTCCGGTTCAAGCTTTACAGAATGACGAGCAGTATTTTGATAATCCTAGTAAATTTAGACCGGACAGATTTTTACCAGTTGAGATTCAAAAAAGGCATAAGTTTGTTTATTTACCGTTCGGTAATGGACCACGGGCTTGTATAGGTAAGTTTTATTTTTTTTAATCCTTATTGCAATCATTTATTTTCTCTGCGTAAGATTGCAAACGGACCGCCTCCTACAACTAGTAGTTGTAACTTTGGCGTTTTATCTGAAGGTCGTGAATTCGATTCCCATCCATGACAAAAAAAAACTATTAGTTCTGGGTGTTTATAAAATATAATATGTATTAGTTTAGTTGTTTCTAAATTTTTTTTTTAAATAATATCAATTAGCCATGGATTTATTAAGGTTTAGTCCGCGTGGAGCGGTGGCAAGACCACTGGCCACTGGTTGTTTCTGGCACATATATTACGAGCCTAAAGCTTATGTTCCTGAGTATGCTCCCGGTATATTTTTGATAGAGTAAACAGGCAATGACCGCCAACTTTTAAGTTAGTCATTAATGAATCGGATAAAGCCGTAGTTAACAACAGCATTGTTGCGTGGCATTTGTTCATAAATACAAACATCGTGAGAACATAACTTTACAAACTGATGCAAGTTTATTATAAGAATCAAATTCATATTTCGAGCGGCATCCACTGCAAAAATGTTCATGAATTTTTGGCTTTCGCTGACAAGACTTTTGGACCCGGGAGTCAGGATGCCAAAGAATTATACAAAACTTTGACCCCACTCCTTATTGACGCTAACGGAGACCCAAGCTGGCGTGTATTTTAAACAAAAGGTATCAATAGCCATACAATAAGAAAACGCCACAGGACAAACTTGAAGATTATTTTTTTTGTTTTGATTAGATACTAATTTATAGTAAGATTACATTGTTTTTTTTTTTTAATTATTTTTTGTTTTTAAAATTTACTAAACAATTTGTTTACAGGAGAAAGATTGGGTAAAATGCAGTCTATTGCTGGATTGGCTGCAGTACTGAGCAAGTATTCAGTAGAACCGTCTCCTAGTACCGTACGGGATATAGTGGCAGACGCATCACCAGGGTTAGTGCAGAGTGTCTCCAAAGGACTTCCACTAATGTTGAAGAAACGGCGAGATATCTAAGGATATTTTGTGTATCCCAGTACTATATGGGATATTTCGGCTGGCTTACCAGGGTTAATGCAGAGATCATTGCCGCAAGGACTGCCGCTGATGTTATAAACGGCTAGATATCTTAGGGCATCGTGTATATCCCAGTATCGTATATCGCCTGCCAAATCAGTGTTAGCGCAGAGTGTCTCCAAAGGACTCCCGCTGATGCTGAAGAAACGGTGACATATTTAAGGAGACCGTGTGTCTGCCAGTATAGGATATAGTGGCAGATGTGTCACCAGAGATAGTACATTGTGATTCTAAAGGATTACCAGTGATGATAAAAAAATGAAAATATGATGACAGTACCGTATGGGATGTAGTGGCGGATGTATCAACAGCCAGAGTTAGTACTAAGTTTGTCTCTAGCTGGTGCTAAAAAGACTGCGAGTTATGGTGTGTTCCCCAGTATCATATGGGTTATATCGCCTTACACTGAACTGAAGAAATGGCAGATATTTAAAATAAATAGTTTAGATTGTTTATAATAAAATTGTAACAGTCCGATGTCTGTACATTACAGATATTTAAATAAAAATCTTTATTATTGTATTGTTGGATGTATTGCTAGAGGTCTAACATAAAATATAGGCTACATTTTAAAGTACGCATTTTTTTTTATTCAGATCGTTTTAAATTTAAATTGTGCGGCGCACATCTATATTTAATAAAACCCAAAATAAACTTATAAATCGAAGTATTACATACATTAAAAAACGCGTGTATGCCATGGTCAATATGTTTACCTTAGCAACAATGTTAAAATAATAAAAATACATCTAGAATCATTAGATTTTTGAAAACCGGAAAGCGAACCGGTTGATTTTGAAAAAAAAACTCATCCCTATATTATTGTACCAGCATGTATGTATGTTACCAGCTGATAAGCGACACTTAAAAGAATCAAATTCTGGTAAGTAATTTCAAGCGGCTAACTAAAGGAACTGTTCATTTTTAATAAAAAAAATATTTACTTAATTTAAAAAAAACATACATGCCTTCAAAAGCCATCCTCATTGAAAACAACAACATCATATATTTTTTATAAGTAAGAAAAATTCAGCCTATAATAATAAAAATCGCATTCAGCTATGTATTGAAAATAATGGCTATCATTTCGAAAAAAATATTAGTTAAGGTTAATTATAAATTATTTTTTGACACACACAAAATACACATAAATACATTAAAAGTTATTAAAATTGTGTACCTAATTAATTATATATTTATATTTACAAATAACTGTTGATCCCTGGCCCCCGTGCTAGGTTACCCTGTGTTACAGGAACCAGGTATAATCCCTCCATGCTTATAATATTTACAAAAAAAAACAATTCAACTTTAATAAGAAATACACCAACAGTCTTATTATTTCATTTCGACTGTTTGTTGTTTTTATTCTTGGACTTTACATGCCGCTTTCCACCAGGCAGATGTAGAGTCATATTCAGTGTACTAATAAAACAAATATAAGTATGTAATTTAATTGAGTTAAACAATAATATATCAATCCCATTCATTAACTTTGTAGGTCTGCTTAGGTTTTTTTTATTTATTTTTTATGAGAGCTCGGCATGTGACCTCACATCCACCTGATGGAAAGCAGTATGAAGGTCCAAGAACAAATGCAACCAACAATTACGATCTACGCAACCGTTGTTTGCACCTATTATGCCGGCTTAAGATATACACGCTTCGTTTAAAGGACTCGAGATTATACAAAGAGTCAAAAGCGATGCTCCCTTAAACAACATTTTAATCTTGTCTTTAATACCTAGCCTAAAGTGACTATGATAATATTTTAGAAAAATGCTCTCTCTCAGAACCTTAGCTTAGTACACTCTAAGCGGTAATATTGAGGTAATCTTTGCCAATAACGTATGCTAAGGTCGCTCGACTAACCGCGTTATTATACCCGGCGACAAGCGAACAGCGCGTAGAAAAAATGCTGCATTAACATCCACTTTTAACGCTAGAAGCTATACTACTATCTAGAAAATTTTTTTTTTTTTTTTTTTTTTTTTTTAATGTTTATAAGAATATTATACAAAAAACGTGTTAAGCTTGGGAGTGCCGTATATTAGAGTTTGCGCATTATACATAATGCGTACTCGGCATACAAATAGATAGAATGAAATTAAATATAACTCTTGCACATTTTAATGGTTTATAATACATAATGAAAGAGATCTTATAATCTCCTTTACATACTTATAGTCTACCTACTGACTTTAATATACTCTGAATGTAGTCAGACATATAGTGGCGGAAATCCCTAATAATGGCAGTTAATCATCTTATGGCATGATTTTGGTATGTAGTTTTTTTGGTGATTGGAGGTCAATTCTTGAAAATTACTTCGAAATGTAATTAATGGCTACAGTATGATAGTAATATTTGTGACTCATATTACACTGGTCACAAACTAAGTCCAAGGCTTGTGCTATGTCTACCAGAAACAACGATACTAATACCATATTCCAATTTATAAATACCAATGCCAAGATAAATTGTATATACCTACAGAAATACGTAAAAAAAAAACATGGATGGAATTGAAACCCACGACCTTCGGTTACAACACCAAAGACAACCACTAGTCTGTGGAAGCGGTCAAAAATCTTAGGTATCTATATATTTTGTTTAATTTAAGTTAAGTAAGATGACAATAAGAAAATCCGTAGTTCTCCTCTTAAAGTAAGCAGTTAGAAGAAGTCCACCCCTTTTTAGATGTCTTATAGGAAAACGTATGAAAAAAGAAATAGGTGATAAAAGTATTTTTTTACAGTAAATAGGGAGATAATTCAAAAAGTAACGGTTGACTTTGCCAAAGAACGCTGCGAATTGACTCGGTGGTCCCCCAGGGGCCTGGCGTGACACCGTCTCCATGCCTACAATATTTTATAGACATTTTTTCTCTTTCAGGTTTCAAATCAGGATTTATTTTGTTGAAAATCATTGTTTTTTTATTATTTAACTTCTGAAGCTAGTTTTGTGATTTTTGAATAGGATTTGTGATATAATAATAATGCCTTTTTGGCTCCTGAGAACCGTTTAAACGGCCTCAGGGCACCCAGCGGAGGGATTAACCCATCCCCATTTCGCCGATGGTATTCGGAGGCAACACCTAACAAGTGGCGAGCTTGTTGCGGTGTTAATGATGATATAGCCTCGTTGTATAAAGCGTTACCCATCCCAGGTTTGGCCTTGCTATCATCTGCTTAACCTTGTTATCAGTTGCGCAGTGACTTAACCACTATGCTGGAGCCACTTCTTTTTTGTAATATAGGGATCCGCTAAAATGTTTTTTTTTTAATTTGAATTCCAATGGAGTGAGTATAAATTGGGTAAACGAAATTTCAAAAAAGTCTATTGACTTTTTTGAAATTACAATTAAATATTTAAAAAAAAGTGGTATAGGTACGATATAATTATTATACACGAAAAGTTTTTGATAAAAATAAATAAAAAAGTTGTGACTGTTTTTCTGGTTTTCGGTTAAATTTTTTTTAATACAACATAATTTAATTTCTTATTATTATAAAAAAAAGTTTTGTCATTTTTAGCTGCATGTCTTTATTAATTTCTTAATTACCACATTTGTGATTAACTATGACTTTTTGTTAGGTAATACATAGATTGGTTTACTTTGTTCAAAGTAAATAATTTAAAGCAATGTATTATAAATTACAATTTTAATAAAATTTTATTTAAAGTCAAATCAGGGGTACTTAATTTAGTTTTACTATTTACGTCAATGGTTTTTCCACAGTTATATTCACCCCCCTCAAAGTCTAGTACATATATATATCTGGATCGTTATTCATTGTGTCTAAATCTATATATATATTTATCTACAATATTTAGCGATATTTTATCGTTGATTTTGTAAAATGATACTTAATATCTATATATTATTAGGTAGTAAATATATAATTATTATGTATCTGAAACCACAGACTGTAGTTCCCAGCGCAGAAGTGTCGCAAACCAATAAGGAAGCAATAGCTTGATACACACTAGAGTAATAAAACAGAGTTAGAGAGGACAGCAGCCAATGGAGCTACCGCCGAACAATGTAGAAGTTTATTTAGAGAGCGAAATTGTTCAAATGTTGCGTTGTATTGCATGATAATAAGTGTCGTCTAACTTTCTACAGTTAGGGACCGAGTTAAATGAATTTCCGGACTAAGGAAACATTATTGTCATGTGTCAAAAAGCTATAGAGGGTGAATTGTGAGAATAATATGATTGAATAACGGTACTTGTGGGAAAATATCATTACATTGACATTACATCGCAATAACAACGGTATTAGATAAATGCGCTGTTTAACAGTGTTATAGTCCTGTGAAATGAGCCGGTACCATCTCCCGGGAGCCGGGAACGATTACCGGCATACCAGTGGTACAATTAAATAATATCGGAACGACGGTATTTGATGCATGCGCTCTCTAACAGTGTAATACCCCCATATTTCTGCGCTACGAGCCGGTACCGTCTCCAGGGAGCTAGGTACGATTACCGGCACACCAGTGATACAATCAAATATATCGGAACAACGGTATTTAAGGCATGCGCTCTCTAAAAGTGCTATACCCTCTATAGTTTTTTTTTATTTTTTTATTTAAAAAACTTTATTGCACAAATTTAGTACAAAGGCGGACTTAATGCCGCTAGGCATTCTCTACTAGTCAAACCTTTGGGACAAATTAAGCAGTAAGTAGGTAAAAATAGGTGCAGTAAAATACATTTAAGAAATAGAGTACAAATATTATACATACACACTAATGCTGACTACATATACATACATATCATAAACTATATTAATAATATACATACATAATAATAAAATAGCAAATATTACAGCAACAGCACAATATAGCACTACCCACAGCACAATAATTATTTAAAGCAGAAACACAGGATGAGATGAGAGAGAGAGCGAGCCCAAACGAATAATAAAAAGGAGACACATTCACACATTCAGAAAGTGTTTATACACTAGTCTCTTAAAGATACCCCTGTTAGGAGCTTGTCTATAGTTCTGCGCCACGAGCCGGTACAGTCCCTCGGGAGCTGGGTACGATTACCGGCACACCAGTGGTATAATCAAATATATCGGAATAACGGTATTTAAGGCATGCTCTCTCTAAAAGTGCTATACCCTATATAGTTCTGCGCCACGAGCCGGTACAGTCCCTCGGGAGCTGGGTACGATTACCGGCACACCAGTGGTACAATCAAATATATCGGAACAACGGTATTTAAGGCATGCGCTCTCTAACAGTGCTATACCCCCTATAGTTCTGCGCCACGAGCCGGTACAGTCCCTCGGGAGCTGGGTACGATTACCGGCACACCAGTGGTACAATCAAATATATCGGAACAACGGTATTTAAGGCATGCGCTCTCTAACAGTGTTATACCCCCTATAGTTCTGCGCCACGAGCCGGTACAGTCCCTCGGGAGCTGGGTACGATTACCGGCACACCAGTGGTACAATCTAATATATCGGAAAAACGGTATTTAAGGCATGCGCTCTCTAAAAGTGCTATACCCTCTTTAGTTCTGCGCCACGAGCCGGTACAGTCCCTCGGGAGCTGGGTACGATTACCGGCACACCAGTAGTACAATCAAATATATCGGAACAACGGTATTTAAGGCATGCGCTCTCTAAAAGTGCTATACCCTCTATAGTTCTGCGCCACGAGCCGGTACAGTCCCTCGGGAGCTGGGTACGATTACCGGCACACCAGTGGTACAATCAAATATATCGGAACAACGGTATTTAAGGCATGCGCTCTCTAACAGTGCTATACCCCCTATAGTTCTGCGCCACGAGCCGGTACAGTCCCTCGGGAGCTGGGTACGATTACCGGCACACCAGTGGTACAATCAAATATATCGGAACAACGGTATTTAAGGCATGCGCTCTCTAACAGTGCTATACCCCCTATAGTTCTGCGCCACGAGCCGGTACAGTCCCTCGGGAGCTGGGTACGATTACCGGCATACCAGTGGTACAATCAAATATATCGGAACAACGGTATTTAAGGCATGCGCTCTCTAGCAGTGCTATACCCCCTATAGTTCTGCGCCACGGGCCGGTACAGTCCCTCGGGAGCTGGGTACGATTACCGGCACACCAGTGGTATAATCAAATATATCGGAACAATGGTATTTAAGGCATGCGCTTTCTAAAAGTGCTATACCCTATATAGTTCTGCGCCACGAGCCGGTACAGTCCCTCGGGAGCTGGGTACGATTACCGGCACACCAGTGGTACAATCAAATATATCGGAACAATGGTATTTAAGGCATGCGCTGTCTAACAGTGTTATACCCCCTATAGTTTTGCGCTACGAGCCGGTAGTCCCTCGGGAGCTGGGTACGATTACCGGCACATCAGTGGTACAATCAAATATATCGAAACAATGGTATTTAAGGCATGCGCTCTCTAACAGTGTTATACCCCCTATAGTTTTGCGCTACGAGCCGGTACAGTCCCTCGGGAGCTGGGTACGATTACCGGCACACCAGTGGTACAATCAAATATATCGGAACAACGGTATTTAAGGCATGCGCTCTCTAACAGTGTTATACCCCCTATAGTTTTGCGCCACGAGCCGGTACCGTCCCTCGGGAGCTGGGTACGATTACCGGCACACCAGTGGTACAATCAAATATATCGGAACGACGGTATTTGAAAAGCTTTTTGCGATTCGCTGTAATCTATAGTGTAATAATAAAATATTATTATCTACGTATTTTTGGTCTTTTTTGCTACTACAGAGTTTCATAAATGTGACGTAGTTTGACGCAAAGAACTACTTTAAGGTCGTTTCACGACTTCCATTCCTTTTGACGCGGACTGCAGTCGCGGTACGGAATGTTGGTAACCTCAATTTTATGACTCCCCAAAAATAAATTTATGTATGTATGTATCATCACGGGTGCCTTACGGCGCCCGAGACCGCCTAGACAGCCCCAGGGTACCCAGCGGAGGGGTTTTAAATCCCACCTCGTCGTAGCCGATGGTATGAGTCTACACCGAACAAGTGGCTAGCTCGTTGCGATGTTTTGAATAGACTCAATAACCCATCTATAAACAGTTTCACAAGTTGGTATAGTGAAACCGGGACCGACAGCTTAACGTGCTCTCCGAGGCACTATAGTGGTGTTGTCAAACAAATGTACATAAATTTTTAATTTAAAAACTCATTGGTACACACCGGGATTCGAACCAGGGACCTAAGTGTTTTTAAGTCCAAGGTCTAACCAACTAGGCCACCACGTATATAAAAATAAATTTAGTATGAATTTAATTTATTTTAGTAAATTTTATTTACTAAAATAAATTAAATTCATACTAAATTTATACAGGGTGAATTAGAAAGGTTATACTTTGGGCTATTATGAGGCTCTACCGATCAAATCGAACAACTTTTTCTATATAAAAAAATACATTTAAATTTGGAATGTGTCATTTTTATACCGTTGTTCATTGTGGTTTCTCATTTTGACGCCAATACATTGTACAATATTTTGTGATATTAAAATGGAGTGGGGTAATAAAGAGAACCGAATCGCTGTGATTGCATTACACAAAGTATCATAACATTACTAAGTAGATATGGAGCCAAATGCAATTTTTAAAACTCTCCATACACTTGGAATTAGTCAAATGTTTGTGTACCGGGCTATTAATAGGTACAATGAGACCTCCTCTGTTTGTGACAGAAAAACATCTGGCCGTCCACGTAGTGTTCGTACAAAAAAGGTGCAGTAAGGAAAAGATTTCGAAGAAATCCTGTCCGAATGCAAAAGATCTCGGGAGATGAAAATAGCACCTAAAACCATGTCGCGTATTTTAAAAGATGACTTAGGACTTGCAGCCTATAAGAGACGCACTGGTCATTTCTTAGCTGATAATTTAAAAAATAATAGGGAGGTAAAATCGAAACAACTACTGTAGCGGTACGCAAAGGGAGGTCACATAAAAAAAATGTTCACGGATAAGATTTTTTTTACAATTGAGCAACATTTTAACAAACACAATGATCGTATTTATGCTCAAAGCTCTAAGGAAGATTCCCAATAAGTCGACAGAGTGCAACGTGGGTATTATCCGACTTCAGTGATGGTTTGGTGGGTGTTAGCTGTGAAGTAGTGACTGAGCCATATAAATGTATCAAAACATCGGCACAAATGTATCAAGATACCATTATTGAGAAGGTAGTTAAGCCCCTTAACAACACCATGTTCAATGACCAAGTATGGTCCTTCCAGCAAGACTCGGCGCCGGGTCATAAAGCTCGGTCCACGCAGTCTAGGTTGGAAGCGAACGTTAGGGACTTCATCAGAGCTGAAGACTAGTCGTCTAGTCCCGATCTTAATCCGCTGGATTATGATTTATGGTCAGTTTTAAAGAGTACGGCTTGCTCTAAACGCCATGATAATTTGGAGTAATTACAATCAATACGATTGTAATTACTCCAAATTAAAATATGCACTAAAGAATTTTCCCATGGAAAGATTACGTGCTTCTATTGATAACTGGCCTCAACGTTTAAAGGACTGTATTGCAGCCAATGGAGACCACTTCAAATAAGCTTTTTATTTTTTTAATTGTTTTATATTTATGTATTATATTAACACACTGTAAAAGTAATAAATGTTATTTGCAAAAGATAAAAAAAATTTTCTTTGTTACAATATTTATGGCAAGACTAGGTGTATTTAATATTCTTTTAAATAAACATAAATTTCTGTTTATATTACTAGCAGAGACATTTCGTTTCAGAGGTGATCATTTCGTTTATTGTAATAAAAATATATATCTAAGTATGGTTAAGTGTGGTGGTCGAGTTGGAAACCGCAAAAACTGTAGAGTTTTTCAGTCTACGCGTTGACTGAAAAACACTACAGTTTTTTAGGTTTCCGGTTCAAATACGGGTTTGTATCAATGAGTTATTTTTTTACATGTGTTTGATAACAGCACTGTACTTTTTCGTAGTAAGTATAGAATTTGATTGCTTTAATAAAAAAAATGCAGGAACCCTAAGAAGCTATAAAACAGAATATATATGTGGGAGAAAGATATCTATAGCTTCACTTGGCCAAACGACCGGTCCTATTACGACCGCCCATAACATGTAAAAACTGTCAAGTGACATAGTCATGTTTCGGTTTTAGTCTGTGGGTTTACCGGTTTTCAGGAGAGGTGATAGACCCCTTCCAGGGTACGATTACGAAATGTCGGGTTGATTTGACGATAAATCAGCAAGTATTTATAGACTCGTAATGCAAATTCGTCTTTATAAACTCGGCTTAGATGCTTTTAATCAACAATGAATTAATCGACCCCATTCATGGATTTTGTAGGTCTGTATACCATCATGTAGATACAAAGTCACGTGCCGTGCTCTACTTAAACCAAGCCTAGAAATACTACAAATAAATAATATTAAAAACACTACAAAGGATCATTATTGAAAAAAAAAACAGTTGGGAGTTCCTCAAATAGATAAAATAATAAGATATTATTTGCCAAAACACAACCTGTTGGTAAATGGAATCTGTCAATATTTGTTGTTTACCTCTTCAGTTCTATTTCTGTTGCTTATTTCTTTTTAGTTACAATTTTTAGATTTTGAAGATTTATAGAATTGTATTCTCTCGCTTACAAAATAAGCTGTCAAAAATGGCTAAAGCTGAACTTTACTAAATCATATCAATAAAGCCACACCCTAAATATTTCAAATATTATAATTGTTCGATTTTGATAAATAGTCTGGACGCTTATCTGTGGGCATGAACTTTTTGACAGGTGATTACTTGCAAGTCAGTCTAGAAAAAGTGGTGTAATTAATTCTTTGTCCTGGTTTAATTATTTTGTTTAGTTAACTTTGAATAGACTTCTTGCTCCGCCAGTGAGTTTGGGCGGCCTATTAGAAATCCCATTTACATATGTAGTGTTTGTTCGCCATGTATTAGGCGCCTACAAATAGTGATTCAGATTTGTCGCGTTGTGTTTGTTATATGGTTGCAACGCCGTATTTTACGTGGCTTAGTGCTTTTGGTTCAACATCGAAGTTATTGCATCCCTTGGGTACCCAGGGATTTCGACGCTGAAGCACCACAACAAGCCATTCGGTGAGTTTAGATTTTAAGTTTTTGCGGTGCGAATCGCACCCGTGTAAGAAGCCTGGACGAGGTTTGTTTTCCGGCTTCTCGCACAATAATTCTTAATACCTAAGTAGAAAATAAATAATAATAATATACTCCTCTGCCATCTAGTGTTTGTTTATTTATTTGGTTCTCCAACTGTTGTATTTACGCGGTGGCCGAGTTGGTTAGACCTTAGACTTAAAAACACCTAAGTCCCCTCGGTGTGTAGGTAGCAACGAGTTTTTAATCTAAAAATGTATGTACTATATTGCCTCGAAAAGCACGTTAAACTGTCGGTCCCAGTTTCACTATACAAACTTCTGAAACCGTTTATGTACCTGTGATGATATTTCATTTATTTTCCAGTCATCCAGCTAGTGGCGTACATTTTTTAAGCAATCACTAGTAGGTACTAACATAAATAAAATTATAATAAATTAACAAATAAAATACTTTAATAAACAATAAACTACATATAAATAATAATTGTTCCTACCTTGATTATTTGTACAAAACAAAGCCATCGTTTGAATCAGAAGAAAAAAAAGTTTTTTCTCTAAACACCTCGATGGCAGATTTTTATGTTATTAATTAGTATTTTAGTTCCATAAAAAAACGGGAGTCCGTTTTTTGTAGTCAAGTACTTGTACTTAATTTCATATTTCTTCAAACTCTCTTATAAAGTACAAAGTAATATTTGAAGGCAAATTACGTACGCACTGTTAGTTACGACGTTTCACAAGTGGGGGCCCTAGGACTCCTTCCTGCCATTCATTTCATTCTCCCATTCACTCTTTGTGAACGAAATCGTAAATTTGGTCTTTATTTTATTTGAACAAGCAGCGAATTACTTAAGAACGCCTACAGATCTGACATTTATGTTGAATGTAGGAATGATTTATTGTTTAAAACTATACATAGGCCACGTTTTGTTAGCTAACCCGTACCAGTATTTAGCGCTAGCATGAAAATTAGCATTTAAAATATAGTAATAATGCATAAGTGCAGTGATATACACGCATCTGCAAAAGCTGCTAGTGTATTTAATAATAATAATAATCACGGGTGCCTCTCGGGAAGACCGCCTAGTCGGTCTTGTGGAGTTTTTTGTCCGCCTCGTAGCTAATAAGTGGCTACCTGCCTACCCCGTTGTGGTGTTTATATAGAATCATTATATTGTTAAACTTTTACCAACAGCTTAAGGTGCTCTCCGACGCACTAATTATAGTCGTGTATACCATTCCATTCGCCGAAACTGTGACCAAGTGTTTTTTTTTATTGGAGCACGGCATGACTTTCTATCTACCTGGTGGTGAGCAGCCTACAAAGTCCATGAATAGGGTCAATCAATAATTATTCTGAAACAACATTGATTGTTTCCTGCACTATGCCGGCTAAATGATGCGATTACGAAATAGGCGGCGACAACGATTGCATTACTAGTATATTTTATTATACTCGCTGCCTAATCTTCAATTCAACCACCCATTTCGTAACCGCACCCTGAAAGGAGTCGGCATTTATAGAGACCTTCCTCCCACCTAAATTTTTCAAGTGTACGTGTATATTAAATTAAGTTATTAATAAAAGCAATGTCTTCCTATTTGTTAAAAATAGGTGCAACACACATCTAATACGTGACTAACTGACGTTATAAATAATCGATCTAGCCATAGTAACTATTAAATATGGTACTGAAGTTCGGATAGTCTATGATTAAAATCTACCGTAATTATATAAAAAAAATTAAAGGCGATACATTAAGAAATAAATCCTAGATCAGTGAGAAATTAGATCAAGTAAAGTTATCTCGGCGCAACTAAGTTGTTCAGAAACTAATGCAAGTAACTGAACGTAAGAGGAAGCGGAAGTAAAGGCATACAAAAAGCGAACCAAAGTGGTCACTTAATTAAAACTTCCCACAACCTACTGGCACAACGCCAAGCGCCTGAATTTTAAGATGTAGCAATCACATACAATAATGATTATCCTTTGCACTTAAGTTTCGTTCAGGCATTTCTTTACTTACTTTTTTTCTTTTTTCTATTTTGTTTTTTAAACGAAAAATATTTGTGTAATTTAGCTATTAATTAATTTAACTGATAATATCTCAATATTCCTTTAATAAGTATACTAAATACTATAAACATAATTACTAAAATTATGTAGAAACCGTTTATTAAACCTCCTTTTCAGGTATATTTATTAAAATTATGTATTTTAATAAATTAGCCTAAATATATTAAAAAGGATTTCTAGTGAATAAAGAGATATGAAACTGACGAATCAAGCCCCGAGCTTTTGTGCCGATGCTTTTACGCGATGACAAACTCTGATAGTACAGAAAGTTTTGCTCGCAGTCAACTCATTTGGTTAATTTGAAAGGTAATGCAAAGTAACCTGCTGCATACCGTCAGTAAAGTCCTATATTTCTACATTTTGATTCATTTTTAACTTCATCGTTTATTTATTTATATAAAACTAGTTTTAGTTCACCGGTTCCGACAAATTTATAGATGGGTTATTGAGTCTATTCAAAATATCGCGACGAAAAAGCCACTTGCTCGGTGTAGACTCATACCATCGGATACGACGAGGTGGGATTAAAACCCCTCCACTGGGGCCGCCTAGGCGGTCTCGGGCGCTATATATCAGTCGATAGTTGTCCATAGTTTTAAACAATTTATTTATTTATAAAACTGTATTACATATTACAATATCTGATAGTGTAACCTGCGTACATTAAGGTTAGGTAGGTGTGCAATAATTAGTTTTAAGTACTAGTTAATATATTTATGTATAAATCAATGCATATACCTATACTTATATGATATACAAATACATGATTATACACATATACATACACAATATACCATATACATATTAATAGATAAACAGTATAATGACTAGGTACTTCGACAGTTGTTGGGATTTATTTAAAAAGTGCTCATAAACCATTTTTCAATTATTTCAATTATAGTAAAACTAACCTACTGTATTTTATAGAGCAAGAAAATGTGGTGAAATAAACAATTACAAATTAATACATAATTTGCATGAATAATTAAAAACATAAGGGGCATCCGGGGAAAGTAGGAATGAATACATTATAACGTAGAAACCAGATACAAGGTTTTAACGCCGAATTTCAGCGAAGCGGTCAGCCGAGGTCGCTAGCAGAGAACGATTTTTTTTCATTTGCAACCAAAATTTCAGCTTTTTTCCGCTTTAGAAAACTTTTTCTGTGTTGCTAGAAATGTGGAATTAACTTTGTTTTTTTGTTGGTCAGTGGATTTTTAATGAGCCTCGACGTTGTTCGCAGGTTTGAAATAGACAATTTTATAAATGAAAAAATATCTATTATAATATGTTTTCGGGGATTATTATTCATATACACTTTAAATCGCAAACATACGCAAGCTATACCCATAGAGTAGATATTTGCAGTTGTACCTGAGCAGAAACATACCAGCTATCCATACATATATTGTATAGAATCTCACTGGATGATTTTCAAAAGTTAAAGTAACCAAGTACGTAGATGGTATACGGTCGGGCGGAAAAGGGACAGTCTCTAAATTCAACCACCGGTTTTCATAAAAACTGATTGAGTAAACTGAGTGAGTTAAGGAGTCCTTGAATAACACTTTAGTTATGTCTCTTTTTATTAGTAACAAAAATGATTTTGCCTAAAAGAGAGAAAACCTTCCGAAGGATATTTAGGAGCCCTGACCAATTAGAAGCTTACTTTTTATCCAAAAACAGCAGTACACATTAGCGTCCAGGTTGTATGAAAATATAGTAGAGTAAGAAAATATGGGTAAAGGACTTACTGGGTAGGTATTTTCCGCGAACCAGCTAGGATCCTTGTTTTCAGTTTTCATGCTATCCAACAAGGCACACAATTTAATGAATTTTCTTCGGCTGATCGATGTGGCGCCTCAATTTGAAAAAAATGTGAGAATAGAGGGGGGGAGGGGGACATAGATAAATAATGACATATGTTCTTTTTTATTTTACCTATGCTTGGCCAATTATACCTGCCAGTTACAAATTAAATTCTACAAATTAAAATTCCTATTTTTTTTATTTTAATGAAAGCCTCAATAATTTTTATAAATACCTAAGGCCAGAACTTAACTGGTTTTTGTAAAATTATAAATAAGTATTCTCTCTTAGTAAGCTTTTTTAGATTCCATTAATGTTACTTAAGTTACTAAGTAATATTAACACAATCTGAAAAAAGCCCACTAAGGGCAAATACTTATTTATCTTTTAATATAGATTTTTTTGTATTAATTTTGTTATTGTTTATTTATGTACTTTAGTAATTATTCATTATTATTTGATTAATTATCTTGTTAAGGCACAAGACAAGCTGTAGAAAATGTATTTGAAAAGAAGTAACGCTCAAATAGTCCTATTTTAGCTTTAGCTATACAGGTAGATAATGCGAAATTAAACGACCTGAGACGGCCGCTTTATTTTTGGTAACAGGAATGAATAAAGCGGCCTTATTGGTCGTTGCTCACATATACGTATTCAAATACGTTACGTAAACCCATGGTTTCAAACAAATGTACATACATTTTTAAATTAAAAACTTATTGGTACAGACCGGGATTCGAACCAGGGACCTAAGTGTATTTAAGTCCAAGGTCTAACCAACTCGGCCACCACGTATACAAATACTATTTTATTGCTTTATTTATTGTATAGTTTCTATACAATAAATAAAGCAATAATAAATTTAAATTATTTAGTCACAAGCAAAAACTAGCGATTATACGCTTCAGAAGAAACTGGCAATTCTCCTCATCGAATCAGAAAGCCATTCCTGCATGAAATACTTCTCAAATTTCAAATCTACAAAGGCTTTAACTCGGCCTCGATCCGTATAGGGGAGGCTGGGTTAAAGTTGGCATAAGTTAGCACAAGTACTGAAACTGCTTTCCTGAGGTATAGATATATTACTAAGCTCCAGTTGCACCAAAGTGTCCGTTAAAGTAATTATTACAATTAAAGTTAAAAATGGCGTCGAATGTACCAGTTTTATTTTGAAGTTAGCAAGTACTAACACTGATTTCCTTAGAAGTAGGTATAGATAAATTACTAGTTGTGCCCCGCGCGTTCAGACGCGTTAATTTTAGACTAAGATGTTATTATACTATAATAAACCCAAGGTAATCTCGCTCACATTTAGATGGGATAGGCCTCTATAAACGACTGGACTCGTTACCGCCTACGTTACCAGTTGCAAACACCATCAAGTGACGTAATTGACCTAATGGCTTTAGTCTGTGGGTTCACCGATTTTCGGGAGATTCCTGGATGGTTTTATAGTCGAGGTGGTAGTCTTCTTTCATGGTACGGTTACCAAATGGGCGATTTATTCGACGATAAAGCAGCGCGGATATTAAAATATACTCGTAGTGCAAATACGTCGAAACCGCATCATTTAGCCGGTATAGTGGGAGCGATAAATATTGTTAAACAATAATATATTGATCGGCACCATTCATGAAATGTGTAGGTCTTCTTACCATCAGGTAAATAAAAAGTCACATGCCGGGCCCAATAAAAAAAAACACTCTTACTATGACAATGGAAAATATTGGCAATATCAACCGATGACCACGAAGTACCTATGTATAATTATACGAAGTGGCGTTGAACATGGCTCTCTGCTAACCCCTTGACGGGGATATAGGCGTGATGGCCTATATATAGGAATAATGTTAAAAAGAAATTAATTAGACAGGTTCTACCAATATCTGTCACAGGGCAGGGGGTTCTACCGCCACAGCCTTGCGGACAATAAAGCCTTCAAAGTCGATAAAGAAAGTGTTTTGCATGTCGCCTGCTCCGAGTGGAACAAACGAACTCTCCCTGGCCCCCCTTCGTTAGGGGTACCTGTAATTAAACTCGCCTGTTGCATCTATCACGACTCAGGGCTTTGATGGGGGTTCTTTGTGACTCTTGTTCGGGGTTATTTTAGGTCGTTAGTGCTTGGTTAGGTATAGGTACGTGGCCTGAGGTAAAAACTTTTGATTTTGAGTGTTAGGAAATAGTATACAGTAAAGCTTTAATAATAATAATATGTAGGACAATTTAGATATATTGCTTTGGCCACAAACTAAGCTCTAGGCTTGTACTATGTGTACCAGAAACAACCATATAATACATATTATATTTTATAAACACCAAAACCATGACAAACTGTACAGAAAAAACTTACTCATAAATATTTTTTTGCCACGGGTGGGAATCGAACCCACAGCTTCGGCTTGTATATAACAGTAGCTCTACCACAAGTTTTTGGCAACAGCTTACTATATTTTTAAAATTTTAAAACTATCTATAGTTACTAGCGACTATAGTAAAGATTGTTTGCAAAAAACTTGTGGTAGAGCTACTGATGTGACGATTAAAGCCCGTTCCAAACCGATATGTTTTTGATACCTTTAGAAAATATAAGTATATCGATTATAAAAAAGGGAATTTTATTATAAATAATAATACAAATTATGAGCATAATAACAATGTACTTAATATAAATGAAAATAAATTCACAGTAAAATTCGATCCTTTTTTTTACTAAGCCTTCAAAAAAAACCTTTAACCCATCAAGGGTTAATTAAATACCACGTATTGAGTATTTTTATATAAGTAGTTTACTTTGTTTAAATCTAAAACTATGTTTATTTATATCACAATTCAGTGACTTTAAATAAAACCAAAAAAATCCAGGATTAAATTTAAATGTGTACAAATGTTATTACATGTATTGATTTACCTCTATTATAATGTAGCTTTGGAATCCTTCTTTTATAATAAAAATACTTATAACATTGAAGAATCTTAAGTATATTTTCATTTTAATAAATCAGCTTCCATATTTCAAGGAATCGGTTCAACAAAACTGTTAAACAAATGAAGGAGATTTCTCAAAAGTCTTCATAATATTTAACTTGATAACTCCGCGCCCGAGCTTCTTTCATGGCGACTAATTGAATGAAAAGATACAATACAAGCCATTCATTCGCTCAATTCTATTAGAATTTAGGCAAGCCGCGCCAAAAATAGTCTGCTAAATGGATTATAATTTGTTATTTTTTTGTATTCTACAATAATAATACGGGTAAATAATTAGGTAATTGACGATCATGAGTTACGACAGTTAATTATTATTTAGATATTTTTTTGCTCTCTGTTGAATAGCAATAATAAAAACATATTTATGCCCGGGTTACAAACTGGGTACTTATATCCATAGGGTATATTTGAATTTGTATTTTGGTTTAATATGAGGTTCTATTGATAAAATCAAACAACTTTTTCCATGGGACCATGAGTCACAAATAATAATAAAAAAAATGTTTCTCATATAAATAGGTCATTATGACATTACTAATTGGTATGGAGAAGACCTTTTGTTTCATTTGTGACACATTAGGAAAAAGTTGTTAGATTTGATCAGTAGAACCTCATATTAGCACAAAGTACAACTTTTCAAAGTCACCCAGACGAAATTATATAATGTATATAAAAAACTAACTAAATTGCTCTCTAAGTTATATGTTTCGTTACCACTGCCCATACAAATGCAAACACCGTCAAACCCACGGAAGTATGTTTCAGTTTTAGTCTGTGGGTTCATCGGTTTTCAGGAGAATACTGCATCGATTTTGCCGAGGAGACGGAGCATATCTCAAGGTAATATTACGAATTGGACAGCTGATTTAACGATAAAGCAGCGAGGATATAAAAGTAATGCAAATTCTCTTTGTTTCCACCCTTTTTGTAACCGCGTCATTTAGCCGGCGTAGTGGCAGATCGATCTCATTTATGGACTTTGTAGGTCTTCTTACCGTCAATTAGATACAAAGTCATATGCTCCAATAAATAAATTAATAAACATTTCTCTTCCTCTTTTTCTTTTATATTTCCGTCTATTATGGTTTTTAAATAAGTGTCATTCCGCATTAAGTGCACGAACATCTTTCCCTTCTGTTTTCTTCTTAAGGCCCTTTTTTTCATCATACATCAACTTTGTACAAATATATTTAATTCACCAGCCTTTTAACTGAATGTCTATAAAACGAGCTAACTCAACATGTCTCATAAAAGTACTTTAGAGAAATATTTCCGAAGTCTTTTTATCAACGTCAAGTCGCGACGTTTTCAATTACTGTGATTTGAAGAGGGAGTAAGGGCTTAAGTCCTCCCCTTTTAATACATCCCTCGACTATCTAGCTAGACTCTTTCGATTTCAGGGGGAGAAAAATCTCATGTTTTATATAAATACTACAAAATGTTATTACACTTTTTTTAAAGTAAATTATGTGGCCGTTTTAACTTAAATAGAGAAATATTTGAGGATTGGAAAGCATCATACTCTAACAGTGAATTATGTACCTAAGCATTGTTGAGAGAAAATGTTGCGAGTATATTAGGGACCTTGGCCAACGGAGTAGCTAGTATTTTTTATTATTTTAATAAAAAATTTCCTATTAAAAATATACTTTTAAAGTATGATTAAAGATTTTCTATTTGTAATACAAACTATTCATCTCTTGTTTTGTAACCTCATCTCATTGATAAACCAAGTTCACATTTACATACTTTATGTTAGATGTGTGTGTATAGGTAAATCCACAATCACATACCTTGCTATTAAGTGTAACAAATCTTATAACTAATGATTCCATGAATTACATAAAACTCTTGCTTTTCGCTTATTTGATACAAATAGTACGTCATGACCCAGTAAAATAAAATAACATGTTTTTAACTTTGTACACACAAAGTTAAAAACAGTTGTGTGTATGTATATACAAAAGAGGGTTAAAACCAGCCAATAGGAGTGTAGCAATTTCAAGTATTTCCATATGAAGAAATACTAAACGCAAAATGCCTATGATGAAATGGGGAAGCATGTATGCAGAAGATACGCGATAATGGCCGACGGTGCGCCCTCAATAATTTGATCACTGCGTTTGATTGCGAGCTCTGTAACATTTGGTGGGATTCTACTTTCCAAACTCCTTTAAAAAATATCATATTAAAAAAAAAAAAGTATATACAGGTTGAATTTAAAAGGTTGTACTTTGGGCATTAATGAGGCTCTAATGCTTTATAAAAAAGGCTTTTGGCTTCCCCATAAAAATTGGTCATTTTAACAATATTAGTTTATATGGAGAAGGCTTTTTTTTTTCATTTGCGACAATGGTCCCATGGGAAATGTTGTTCGTTTTGATCAGTAGATCCTCGTATCTATTAAACCAATCTATTAACCTTTCAAAGTCACCGTGTATTTTATAAGGAAATTGCCCCTAGGCTCGTCGACGTTTTGGGAAACAATAAAGCTGGCGGCTATTTCATACAAAATCTGAGTACATTAATTCAAAGAGGAAATGCTGCCAGCGTATTGGGTACCATGCCACTAATAGACAGTGATTTGGAAGACTATTTAAATTTATAGGTAAGTATTTTTTTTATTTTGTTTTTAATTATTTTATAAGTATTATTTATAAATAGTTTTTAAATATAATTGTTATTTAATTTTTAATTAATGTTTATGGCCGCCTATTTCTTAAACGCATTCAATGATTTAGCCGGCATAGTGAGAGTGACTAATGCTGTTAAAAAATAGTGTATTGATCGACCCCATTCGTGAACTTTTTTTACCACCAGGAAAATACACATTGCGTGCTCTGAAAAATTACTACGAGTTTGAATCGACTTAAAATTTCGAGTTTCCGAAGTGAGACCTCAGAGCTCTCCGCAGAGTAAACGCCTAAAGGAAAAACAAACGTTCGATCGACACAAGCTGCAATGTGATTTGCCATCCATTTCTATTTGAATTCGTCTGCGCTGTGTTTGTTTTCAATAAACATCCCTCGCCACTACAGAAAGCCTTCAAACGGACAGGCGGTATCTCTTAATTAACAAAATACTAGGTACTGCCTCAAGTGTTGCCCGGTCCAATACCTAGTACGTTCCTTTGCCGATATTTAGGATGAGTTGCAACAAAATGAACTCTCTGTAATTGTAACGATTAAAGTTAAAAATAGCGTTGAATGTTCTAATTTTATTTTGCAGTTAGAATGACAGCCATTTTTAACTAAAATCGTTACAATTACAGAGATTTCATTTTGGTGCAACTCAGCTTTAGTAATGAAAATTCAACTCTTAACTTACGGATCGTTATGCCAACTCTTAACTTACGGATCGTTATGTCAACTCTTAACTTACGGATCGTTATGTCAAATATATCTGCCATACTATTAAAATATGGAACGCTCTATCAAGGAAACATGCAATCTGCATGTTTCCTTTTGCCAATAACCTTGAGTCCTTCAAAAGCAAAGCATGAATAGACACTTAAACCGGCATAGTAATGTCAACAAGTGGTGCACCTGTATGTTCCGGCTGGTTGCCATCATTCCTGGACATTAAATACTGCTTAACGCTTAACGTAAATGAAAAAATGTGGTTATTGAGTTGGTGAAAAACGTAGACTTAAAAACACCTAGGCCATAATGAGCTATAAATTTATTTATTTTATATGACGGATATTGTGTATAGGAACTATTGGCAATATCTGTTTAAATATTTTGGCTGGACCCAGTTAGCACACACATTTTCTACCTAGATAAATATTTAAAACAACTTCTAGAGACTAAAATATTCATGAAAAATCTAAAAACAATCGATAAAGCAATAGTTAAATATAACGTCACAGCCTGAGTTCTAAAAAAATAAGTAAACAATAATATAAATCGTTGTCCATACCGCCAACATTTTTATGACCAACCAATTTTATAGTTTCAATTTAAAAAACCCGAATTCCAAGGTATCCTATTCCCTATAAGACCATAAAACAAATAGGTGATTTTTCGCCCAGAAATATCCTGCACTATTTCTTTGTCACTGCCACGGAACTTAAAATATATTTCAATAGAAAGCTCAAAATCAACAATCATTGAGTATCACTTTAATGGAAGTGACATAAGTCATATATAAAACAGTAACAAAATCCAAAAGAAATAACAGTATTACTTAGGTGCTGTTAATTCTCAACCTTCGTAGACTAGTAGTTGCGCTTTTGGCGTTGTAACACCAACGAACCTGTGAACCTACGACCTCCGGCGTGGGTTCGATTCCCACCCATGGCAAAAAAATATTAGTACGTTTTTTTCTGAACCGTTTGTCACGGTCTGGGTGTTTATAAAATATAATATGTATTATATCGTTGCTTCTGGTACACATAGTATAAGCCTAGAGCTTAGTTTGTGACCAGATCAATATGTGTAATTTGTTCTGCATATTATTATTATAACGTGAGAAAGTAAAACTAAGCTCAAGTAGTGAATTTGTATCAACTAAAAAAAAATGAATATTTCTCAAATTCAAATTTTAAATTATTTATTTCATGTAAATCTATCAGAAGTAAAAAAAAAGTTATTAACAATGAGGTCTTTAAAGAACGACTATATTTTTTATTAGCTCAATACGAGTTAGCTAGCTCAATTTAGAAATTAAACGCGCAGTGGAATATAAATTTTAATATAAAAAATATTACCGAACCGAACGCACACTACATAAACAAATAGTGTAAGACTATGGGATTAGCAGATTCCATTGATCTGCCAATCATTATCTCCCATACAAGGGAGCCATCGAGACGATCCACTTCACCGACCATATCCACGCCTTAAATGTTTATTCAAAATATAAGGTGAGTAACCAATCGCTAATGTAAAGGTATTTGGATCGGTATTTTTAAGGGCGTAAACACTAACGCTAAAGTCGATCCCTCCGGAGACACCAGGAGAAAAAGGTAACAGCAATTAAAAAATTCTAGCTAAATAAACGGTAAGGAAAGGAAGGGCAAAATTAATAAGAGACTGCTAATCGATATTAGTTAAGTATGTACTAGTAATGCTAGGTAGAAGAAGACGCAGAAAGCTTTTGTGAAGAAGTTATGTCTAGCCTCAGTCACTTGCGGTGGGATAATTGTATAAATTAATGAAATAAATGTAAGTACTATTTTTTTTGTATTTGCGATTTTCGTGTATTATGATTTATTCTTTAAAACACGACATTTAGTGTCATATATTTGGAAGCAGCATGCGAATAAAATGCGCTCTCCATTCAAAACTGTAAGTTGGTGAGTCTGTGCTGTCATTTGGTGCCGAGTCCGATCGGCGCGTCCCGTGGGAACCTGTACAGCTAGTCACTTTCTGGTTCACAAGTCGAACGTTTTCATGCACTTTTATTTTGTACTTTTCATTTGGGTATTGTAATACTTTTTGCTGTTTTATATTGAAATACTGAATATTTGTAAAATACATGGTGGTGGAGTTGGTTAGACTTTAGACTTAGACTTTAGGCTGAGTTAATGTAATGTAACGATTTAAAATAATGGTGTCGAAAGTACTAGCTGTCATTCGAACTGCAAAATAAAATTGGCACATTCGGCGCCATTTTAAACCTTAATCATTAGATTTACAAAGAGTTAATTTTGGTGCATCTCAGCCTTAAATACACAAGCAGATTTTTAGGACCCAAAGATGTGAAATGATGAAAAATGCAAAAACAGTCAAGTGGCCTACTCAAGTTTCGGTTTCAGCCTGTGGGTTCGCCGGTTTTCTGGAGACTACTGATTCCATTTCTTGTCCCCTTTCATAGTGCGGTTACGATATTAAAATAGTCACGTATTGTCGTGCTCTAATTTAAAAAAATTACCAACGAGTATTTATTAAAATAATTTTAAAAAAATGTTTACCAACACCACTATAGTGCCTCGAAAGCACGTTAAGCAGTCGGTCCCAGTTTCACTATTCGAATTTGTAAAACATGTTTATCATCGGCTACGAGAATTTTAACTTCTTCATCATCCACTAATCGTAACATTTTGTAACTACATCCTAAAGAAATGTCCACCTAGATGATATTCTCCCCAATTAATAATAGGTAAGTAAACCTTTTGTCAGTAATAAAAGTCAGTCAAGTTATTAAAATAATCTACCGCCTACGTGGCCTAGTGACGTTGACGTTTTATCTGGAGATAGAGGTTCAATTTCCAATAGTTTATATAATATATAGTATCTGGTACAGATAGTATCTGTACATGAAACATTACCATGGTCACAAACTAAGCTCTAGGCTTGTACTATCTGTCAGATAGTCCAAGTCAGTGCTGGATCCACTTCAGTTGATATGTTTAATGAAGAAATCATTATAAAAGCTCTTGCAATCGGTGTAGGGCCCGAAACAATGCCTGCCTCAGACTGTACCACACTACTTGTACTATTATTTCTTCTGTGACCACATCTTAAAAATAAATAATATATTTTAAGAAAAACAAAAAATATATACATATATTTATAGGGTTCGTCATTTATTATTAATGTTACTTTAGTACATATGTGTCAAGTACACTAAACATTAATGCCTTTTCCAATACACTTTTTATTATGCACCTGCCTTATTTTTTTCCCCTGCTATTTTAACCTGCAACAGGTGTCAACCCTATGAAAAAAGGTTTTGCACGTTGTTAGAGAGCTTGGACTCTGTTCCGTTCATTTACTCATGTGGTATCTGTACCAGATATTATATAAACTATTGGGAATCGAACCTCGATCTCCGGATACCACGTCAACGTTACTAGACCACGTAGTGGTTTATTAGACCACGTAGTGGTTTATTTAGGTACTGGACCATTTTAGTTAACTATGCGGTTAAGTCACTGCGCAACTGGTAACAAGGTTAAGCAGATTATAACAAGGCCGGCCTGGGACGGGTGACCGCTTCATACAACGAGGCTATTTCATCATTAGTACTGCAACAAGCTCGCCACTTGTTAGATGTTGCCTTCGAATACCATCGGCGAAATGAGGACGGGTTAATCCCTCCGCTGGGTACCCTGAGGCCGTTTAAACCGTTCTCGGGAGCCAAATTGGCACCCGTGATGGTATTTTATATTTTTTTACCTAAGTTACTGCAGTTGACAATTTAATATTTAAATGTATATTTAGGTAGGCGAAATATCTAAAAACAAAGCCTTTTGCATATAGCAAAATTGTGCGGTATTCTAAAATGTGATCTCACTCAAAGTGTCTCTCCATACAAGAGTTGGGTAACTTAGTCACCGGCTGTACTACTGCCCGCTTCGACGACGAATAAAATGTATTTGCAACACAAATTGTCGTACAACAACACCACTCTTTACACAAAAACGTTTCAGATTCAAAACGAATTACTTAAGATATAAACAACACAAATAGCCAAATACTTCATGTAAACTTTGCATTAGAAATAGAACTAACAGCATCGAAAAATGATTGCTGACTTTCGATATAATACATAGTTGGTATTATATTTAAATAAAGCAAATTATTTATCTGAATATAATTGAATTATACATTGCCAAACTACTAACCCCATACTATGAATACATTGCGACAACTTCACACAACTTGCAGCGGTTATTCTCATAGATTATCAAGTTTTCACTGGAAAACAATTTAATATCTATCATATTGTTACTTATACTTAACTTTTAGGAAAATTTTAACGGTCCAGTATTTCAATCCAGCATTGCAGTCTAAGTAACTATTGCAAACACATTATGATGCAGAGCATTATTTAGTGCAGCGTGCTGACATAAGTGTAATAAATTATGCACATTTAGATGGATGCGTCTAAATGTGTCTAAAAATATCTCTAAATCTTGCACTTGTTTGATACAAAATTTTGTTTATTTGTTATTCTGTGCGTTCCAGATATCATAAACTATCGCCGCCAATCATTTTATTTAAACCTAGGTTTTTCAGCCTCGTCAATATAAGCTTCTGAAACGACCGAGGCTGCTTTTTGATGTTATTTTTTGACACTCAGTATTTTTTTATATTAAATAATTGAAATTAAGATTTTACTACGTTTTTATATAGGGTGAATTTGATAGGGATGTACTTTGGGCTAATACGAAGTTCTTGTTTTTTTTCATTCGCGACACATGATTCCATGGCAAAAGTTGTTCGATTTAATAAGCAGAACCTCATATTAGCTCAAATTACATCCTTTCAAAGTCACTCTGTATATTATATAAAAGTCTTTTTTAAATAAAATATTGTTTAAATACAAAAGGTGCCAAAAGCCATACAAAAAGGTAATGCCGTCGGCATCTTGAGGACCAACTTGAAGATTATTTCAATTTTATTTAGTTTATATGTTAGAGTAGATACTAATTTATATTTATTTATTTTAATTTATTTATGTCTGATAGTTGTTATTACAATTATTAATTTTATGAATAACCTTAAATTAAACAAAAACATATCAAAGCTGAATTTACTTACAAATCATATATTTTTAAGGTTTTGTCGTATTTTTATCATTAAAACAGTTATAATTTATAAAAGTTTTCATTAAAACCCAATTTGTGATAGATATTTACATGTAAACAAACATCTGTCAAAATTTAATACGAAAAATGATCTTTTAAAACTTGTTGTAAATGTTAGATTTTGATATTAACATTCCAGTATACAAATACTAAAAAAATAAACGATATTTCGTGCTAACCTTTTCTCAAACAGAACGAACCTATTGTTACATACTGATCATTCAAAATATTGTTTATAGAATCAAATCAAATATCCGATATCGCGTATTTTAAGAGTAGCCTTTTACCTTTTCTGCGGCTTCGATATTTCACACTGTGTTGGGGATAGAACATTTCATTGCTTCTACCGCCGTAAAGTATTTTATGAAAATATCCTGCGAACTGCTCGCTACACATACACACTTATATAATATATTACCATATATATTGCTGTAGTATATATAGTACAGTACCTTCTGGGTTGCACGTTATTTTATCTATTTATTTAAAAACTCTAGTACAAAGGCGGACTTAAGGCCACTAGACTTTCTCTACCAGTCAAACCTTTGGGACAAATTAAGCAGTAAGTAGGTATATAACTTTATTATTTACTAGCTGACATCTATATAGCACCTTCGTCGGTTCAACTTTAACCGTTTACGCAGCGTAGGCAACGGAAGCTTAAACGGAACAAATTTTCCCCGTATTCCCAACATATTTCATTGATGCTTCGCTCCTATTGGTTGTAGCATGATGTTATATAGCCTATAAGCCTTTCTAGATAAATGGGCTATCCAATACTAAAAGAATTTTCAAAATCCGTTCAGTAAATACAGAGATTACCGCCTACAAACTTTACCTTTTTATTATATTATAGGATAGATAAAGAAGTTTTAATATACCTAAGTATTTACTATTATTTATATTTAAATACCCTCTTCAGTCACAACATTAATACGGATGTTTGCTATCCATTTTAAAGTTTTGTCAGTAGTTTAATTTGCGGGCAAGTTTAACATTCTAGAAACTATATTTAATGCTTTATTTTTTATTTTGTTGATTCACACCATGTGACTTTTTATATACCCAATGGCAAACAGACCTGCCATGAAAAACTTACAAAGAAAGGGTCTATCAATACAATGTTGTTTGAAAGAAAGAAATTGGTTTATTTTGTTCCAATAATTTAACATAGGAAATATACAATAAACAAGATATAAATAGATAAATTAAAATAAAATACGTAGTGCATATACGTGGTGGCCGAGTTGTTTAGACCTTGACTTAAAAAACTAAGGTCCCTGGTTCGAATCCCGGTGTGTACCAATGAGTTTTTAATTTTAAGAAATATGTATTTTTGTTTGACAACACCACTATAGTGCCTCGGAGAGCACGTTTTACTATACCAACTTGTGAAACTGTTTATAGATGGGTTATTGAGTCTATTCAAAACATCGCGACGAGCTAGCCACTTGTTCGGTGTAGACTCATACCATCGGCTACGACGAGGTGGGATTAAAAAACCCCTCCCCTGGGGCCGTCTAGGCGATCTCGGGCGCCGTAAGGCACCCGTGATGGTATGTATGTATGTAAAATAAAATGGGCTCTCAGCAGCATAGGCATTACCCAATAACCCGAGTTGTAGCGTTGGTTTTCAGCTGATACGCTGCTGTGTTGCGGGTGTGACCACAAACTATTACGTCAAATACATACACACAAATATATACATACATACCTTCATTATTCACTGCGCAACTGGTAACAAGGTTAAGCAGATGACAACAAGGCCGGACCTGGGATGGGTGAACGATTTATACAAAAAGGCTATACTATCTTAAACACGGCAAAAAGCTCGCCACTTGTTAGGTTTTTTTTTTTTTTTTTATAGGAGCTCGGCATGTGACCCCACATCTACCTGATCGAAAGCAGTATGCAGGTCCAAGAATGAATGCAACCAGCTCTTAGAATTGTGTTGTAAGAGCTGGTTTCATCCATTATGCCGGCTTAAGATGCCTATTCACGCTTCGTTTAAAGGACTGAAGGTTATAGGATGAAGGAAACACGCAAGCAGGTAGAGCATTCCACATTTTAATAGTGCGACAGATGTACGAATCACCAAATCTTTTAGTGCGGGTTGGTATATCTGCCACAGAATGCGCATGCATTCTGTTACCGCTCGTGAGGTTCTGTAACGGAAAGGGGAAGGGGGAATGAGATTAAAAAGTTCTTCAGAGCACTGTCCATGGTAAAGGCGGTAAAATACGCTCAACGACGCTACATCTCTGCGAAGCTGCAGTGGCTCTAAGGTGTTAGTGAGCTCTTTGTCACCAATAATACGAGATGCACGCTTCTGCAGACCATCGAGGGCATGCAGCAAATATTTCGCCGATCCACCCCAAAGGTGCGAACAATATTCCATACAAAGCCGGATCTGGGCTTTATAGATAAGATACCTAAGCCCTGGAGTGAGATATCGTCGCACCTTGTTAAGAACGCCGAGCTTTTTACTTGCGGTCTTGCCAATGTTCTCGATGTAATTGCAGTGATTTAAGTCGGAGCCTATTTCCAATCCCAGAATATTTAGTATTGGTGATAATGATAATTGAGTGCTCTAAAGAGAGGGAAAATGGGAAAACGGTGTCTTTATTGCTGACATCGCGCAGGCCTGGGTTTTTTGTGAATTGAACTGGACCAAATTATGACAACCCCAATTAGAAACTTCCTTTAGGGTAAGGTCCAGTTCACTCACCAAGGAACTCCTATACTCCTCTGTTTCGACGCGGCTAGGAGGCTGTCGAGTCAAGTATCGCCCGTGAACGGTACTGTCGTCCGCATAACAATGAATGTTGCCCAATGACAACATATCATTGATATGCAGCAAGAATAGCGTCGGCGACAGCACTGATCCCTGGGGTACTCCCGCGTTAATGGGTTCTCGGCCCGAGGCCATACCATCAACAATGACTCTTATAGCTCGGTCTGAAAGGAAAGAAGAGATCCAGCCGCAAAGTCGCGTCGAAAATCCGTAAGCTGGCAACTTAGAGAGTAAAGCTTTATGCCACACCCGGTCAAAAGCCTTGGAGATATCCAGACCAACTGCCAAGGCTTCCCCATGCTGGTCCATTGCCTCACCCCAGATATGCGTAATATATGCTAGAAGATCACCCGTTGACCTCTTCCTACGAAAGCCGTACTGGTGGTCATGTATAATAGAGTGATCTTCTAGGTGGCGCATTATTTGTGCGTTGATAATGGTTTCTAGAACCTTGCACAACACTGAGGTGATAGCAATAGGCCTGTAATTATTGGGATCTGACCGGTCTCCCTTTTTGGGAATGGGTTGCACGTTCGCTTCCCTCCAAGTTGCGGGGACAATGCCAGAGGAGTATGAAAGGCGGTATAGGCGCGTGAGAATAGGAGACAACTCAAGAGCGCAGTTTTTCATTACAATCGCTGGGACACCATCCGGACCACTAGCATTCCGAACGTCGAGTGAACGGAGCGCCGCGCGCACATCACGTTGCCGGATATGAATTGGCATTGTGATACCGCAATTGGGAATAGTAGGCGGTTGCGCGCCTCCATCATCGAGTCTGGAGTTCGAGGCAAAAAGATTAGCCAGAAGTTCGGCTTTCTTAGTTGCCAAATGGGCCAGCGAACCATCAGGATATCGCAGCGGTGGCAATGAGGAACTACAGAAATTTGCCTCAACGGATTTGGCAAGCTGCTAAAACTTCCGGCTACCTGCCGGTTGTTCAAGCAGCTCCTGCCCGATCCGAGAGATATGAAAAGACTTTGCACTCTTAAATACTTTCTTGCACAATTTGGTAGCGGCGTTGTAAGCTGCCTTCAAGGTAGCCGAGTTAGGGTCAGCCATTGAACGACTCCTAACCCAATCCCGGTAAGCAGCCACAATGTAAGTGACAGCAATTTTTTGCTGCCACAGCCTTGGTACAACGGCTGTCGTACCAAGGTTTGCTGCCGCCTTTGCTGATGATAGACGAGTACGGAATATAATATTCCATTCCGAGAAGAATTTCATCAGCAAGAGCAGAAGCACAGGCATTCGGGTCATCTACCTTAAGGCAGCGTTGCCCCCATGGTAGGACAAGAAAGTACTCCCTAAGTCCATCCCAGTCTGCCGAGGAGTAGTGCCAGATTTTTCGTGCAGTCGTCTTCCTAGGCGGCACAGGGATACACGGTACTGATGTAACTACCAGACAGTGATCCGAACCACCCAAGGGGGCCAAGACTGACACCTTATATCCAGCAGAATGACTCGTCAACAGAAGGTCTAATTTGGAGGGCGCATGACTGACTATGTCTGGGATTCTGGTGGTTTCATCGACCAGTTGAGTCAAGCCATGGGAGAGTGCAAAGTCGTGAGCGCATCTCCCTCGTGATCGGTTTTTAGAGATCCCAACCATTGAACATGGTGACCATTGAAGTCTCCCAAAAACACGAACTCCGCACAGGGAAAAAGTTCTTGCGCTTTGTCTGTCGCTCTGCTCAGATAGTTGTAGAATAGAGTCGTCTCCTGATCAATTCTATGGGATCGATATAGGCACACGTAGATTCGAGACTGAGTTCCCAGATCTACGTGTACCCACAAGGTGGAAAGGTTGGAGTCCTCTAAACTGCGTATACGGCGACAACAGATATCCGACCGAGCATAAAGGCACACCCCGGCTTTTGGTAGGAACTTCTCCTCTAGGGTAAATCCGGGGTATTGTAGGTAGGATATGTCGGCAGGGCAGTGGATCTGGGTCTCCGTTAGAAATAAATAGGTGTTGCCTCCAAATACCATCGGCGTAATGAGGACGGGTTAATCCCTCCGCTGGGTACCCTGAGGCCGTTTAAACGGTTCTCGGGAGCTAAAAAAAGCTAGCACCCGTGATAGTATTTATTTATTATACCTTTATATTGTGTATCCATAATACATACCTTCTATATGATAATAATATAGCTAATTATAGTAAGCTCCTGAAAATCCATGAATCTACAGACTAAACACGAAATATGACTAGTCACTTGACATATATGACTACTCATTTTGCATATCACAGAGGCCCCATCTAAAAAATATCAACCCTGTTAAAGCTATTAATGTCGCTTAACAAAAATGCATTGATCGACATTAACGGACTTTGTAGACCTGCTTACCATCAGGTGCATACAAAGTCACACACCGTGCTCCAATAAAATAAAATAAATAACATTATAGATTATTTATGTCGTGTAAATAAGGAATACTTCCGCTACGCTTTGCCGGAATGCATATGCAATTATATATGGAGCATATATTTTATCACGAAGCAAACAAAAATAAATTTCGCCTACGAGATTATTTCAATATTCGCGAGCTGACGTCATTTTTTATTGTAATCCGACGCGTCCAATTAAACCAGAAACCCTATACATACGCGTCACAGCGTAAAAATTTTGTGACAAAGACATATGCTTTGATATATTATCGAGGCTTATTTTTGTACTAGGGTGTAAAGATAAGCTATTTTACCAAGTATTTTTAAACATTTTCATATCTGTTGCACCAAGATTATTTAGCACTTATACTAAATATGAAAACTATAATTATTTCAACCATGAGATGGCGTGTGCACTATTTAAGGGCTCTGTAGTCGATTTGACTCTCGTTCAAATGTAACTTTCAATATTACAACTTGGCTGTTAGTCGAATTTAATTTTTTTGTTTTTTTATTTTATGGGAACTCGGCATGTGATCTCACATCTACCTGATGGAAAGCAGTATGAAGGTCCAAGAACAAATGCAACCAACAATTTCGATCTACGTAACCGTTGATTGCACCTATTATGCCGGCTTAAGATGCCTATACACGCTTCATTTAAAAGACTCGAGATTATAAGAAGAAAGAAACACGCAAGCAGGTAGAGCATTCCAAATTTTAATAGTGCGACAGAGATATACAAATCACCAGTTTTTTTTGTGCATGTTGGTATATCTGCCACAGTATATGCATGCATTTTGTTACCTGTTTGTGAAGTCCTATATCGGAAAGGAGAAGGAGGAATGAGATGAAAAAGTTCTTCAGACCACTCTTCATGATAAATGATCAATTATTATTTTTACGTTGGTAATGAGCAAAAATCTTTCTGATTTGGGTTAAAAATATTTTAGTATTAAAATTTTTTATCTTATTTCTATAAAAAAAAAACCTAACATAGAAGGATTAATTCAATGACCGACATAAATATTATTTTAATTCTGCGACAAAGAGTAATCTAGTGGTACTGGAAGTGCAAAAGTTCATTTTGTATAGAGAACGCAGACTTTACGGTTACAAATGCAGTGTCCTTAATAGAATCTATTGTTTTGTGTAAAAGGTGCTAAACAAGATGCACGCAAAGAATAATGTTATTAGTTATCATGTTCGTTGTAGAGTTTAACGAGTTTTCCGGAATTATGGTCGGAAAAATGACCCTTCCTAAGTTCATGCCTCACCTACATTAGGTTGGGTTAAGTAATCTCTCTAACCAACTAAATACCATTAGATTCTGTCCGCTTTATAAAAGCGTTATTAGCAGTATTAAGACATAATATATTCTAAAAATAATGGACGGTAGAAGAATTGCTGAATACAGAAAATTTGCAGGGTAAAGTATACATCCTAGTCATGTTTCGGTTTTAGTCTGTGGGTTCACCGGTTTTCAGGAAATTATTGCATCGATTTCTTGTCGAGGTGATAGTCTGCTTTCAGGGTGCGGTTACGAAATGAGTGGTTGAATTAACGATAAGGCAGCGAGTAGGTATATTAAAATATAATCGTAATGCAATGCCAAGCCGGCATAGTGAGAGCGATCAATCTTGTTGAAGAACAATTATTGATTGTCCCCATTCATGAAGTTTGTAGGTCTGCTCACCACCAGGTAGATAAAAAGTCACATGCCTTGCTCTATAAAGAAAACACGATTTTATTTTGTACTTTTTTCAATAAGTCAATTTGCGTCAATACCGTCAAAGCAACTTTTTTCCGAGCAAACTTGAAAAATTCACTTCTTTACAGTTTTTTTATCTATACCAATATTACGAAGAGAAAAGATTTGTATTTATATTCGTTATAAATGGACCGATTTGAAAAAATCTTTCACTAATAGAATGCTAGAATATTTTCAAAAATATCTTTAAAAAATACCTATAAATTTCTTTACATCGCGTACGCTGCGAAAACTGTTGATGATAGAACAAAATATTATACTAGTAGGTACTAGATTTAGAGAACTCATTAATATCTACAAAAAAGTTCGTGGTGCCAAAATAATATTAAATGAAAGTAATAAAATCATCAGTTCACTTCAAGCCAACTAACTAATTTCAGTATCTACATTTCAATATATATACGTGGTGGCCGAGTTGGTTAGACCTTGGACTTAAATACACTAAGGTCCCTGGTTCGAATCCCGGTGTGTACCAATGAGTTTTTAATTAAAAAAATTATGTACATTTGTTTGACAACGCCACTATAGTGCCTCGGAGAGCACGTTAAGCTGTCGGTCCCGGTTTCAACTTGTGAAACCCCTCCGCTGGGTACCCTGGGGCCGTCTAGACGGTCTCGGGCGCCGTAAGGCACCCGTGAAGATATATATATATACATTTCAATAGCTGTCACCCACACCATGTTAAGAAATCCATTCCATATTCACTATCTATTCGAGGACAAAGGATCTGCAACAATACTGACAATCTTCATCAGTTTAACAACTCCATTCACAATTCCTTATTAGATAGAAAATACCCAGAAAATTTTATACATCAACATTTTTATAATAGACCACAAAATCACACCCACACCCTTCAACAAAAATCTACAAATTGGCTTAAACTGAAAACAAATTACTTTTTTGGAGCTGAAAAATTAAAGAAAATAATTAAAGATAATATATACATTTTAGAGCAACATAATGAAACAAAAAAACATAATTGTATTCCTATGTTATGCTTTAGACAAAATTTTCTCTAAAACCAAACCCACGTTCAGTTCTACCAACCAAAATAATTCACCAGGTACAGTACCATGTCAACATCCACGCTGTAAAACATGTTCCATCATAAACACACTTCTATATGCACTCAAAATTCCAAACAAAGTTATAATGCACAGCACACCCAACTCGCTGCAAAACAAAACATCTTGTATATATTTGAGAATGTCGTTTTTGCTCATCATTTTATATAGGAGAAACAAAAATCCCCCTTCATATTCGTATAAACCACCATCGACATACAACTGATTCAATAATTAATAGTGTTTTACCAATACCCACTCACGCTAAAACAGATTATCAAAAATTTAATGACACCGTCCGTATCATTAAATCTTTCCCATCATCATTAAACGAAACACAGCTAAAAACCTGGGAATCATCTTTCATCTGGACGTTTGGCGCACATTACAAACATTCAACATTGACCGGTTATCATTCACTTAAACACACTCACTCATCCACCTATATATTCAAACACCTATACACTTTTCACTCACTCACACACTTACAAAAAAAAAAACATGTTCCATTCATTTTTTGGTATTTTTTTATAATCAATAAAAAATATATGTTATTATATGTCTACCCAGAGTATTTTGTAAATATTGTTGCCTGAAGACTCCCTAATAAGGCGAAATATAGCAAAAGTATTACTATTATATTGTGTTTTATTTATGTATCTTATTCAATGACATATGAAAAATAATAAAGCAGCTACTGCAAATAAAAATATATAATTTAAACATAATAATATGTCCAACTATTATAGTTATGTCTCTATAACAACTCCTTTGTGTATGAAAAGTTAATAGATATTAATCCTTGTGCAAATAAATCACTTCGAATTCGAGGTTGTTTCAGTAGGTACCTATAGATTAGGTACTTTTTGAATATTGAATTAAAAAAAACGACAAGTGAAAAATATTTTTTCAAAAATTATTTACGTTTCAATGTTTGAGTGAATACCTACAAACCTTCAATGAAATCGGTCCAATAACTTCTGTGAAAAATAAACTATAATACCCTATTAGATAGAGTCAACAAGATCTTCAATCATAAATTAGACCAGTAGTTTGCCAGATATCAAATATCTAAGTAGACAGACAGATTTACAAAAACACTAGAGTTTCACTATAAGGGTTTCTTAGAAGGTACAGATGCCAAACTTTAAGTTTTAGTTAGGGGCTTAAAGAAAAAAAGGATAGCGATACGGAAAAGACGCGACGCGATATGGTTGAAATTTAACGCGAGTGAAACCGCGAAGCCCAGCTAGTAACAAATAAAAATGTTCAACTTTAAAATAAGAAATAGGATTAGGAGGACAGTGCCTGGTTCTTGCTCATCAAATTAAGCCAACACTGTTATCGTCTGCCCTTCGGAATTAATTCCCTTCGAGTAATCCAGTTTTCCTCAACGTCCCATCGCGAGTCCCTACTGTCCCTTCCATCAGGTTGTTTCTGTTTAGGCAGCGTTTTATTTTATTTTAGATGGACAAGAGGTGAAACGATTTAACACCCAATATGATGCCTTAAAACCTCTCACGTCCGTGACGCATTCGCGGGTAACATAAATATTATATAGTCTTTAAACCGGGACGTGCAAAGAAGACTTAATTTAATTCGTGCTCGTTTCCAAAACAAAATATGAAATTGCTCGCTCTTTACTCGCTCTATTTTCTGTGCCTTACCACAGAAGAAATAATAGAACAAGTAGCCTTACTCTTATTCTTTTCGTCCATCAATCCAGCATCGACATAGTAAAAACTAAAACATTTCATACGATTGTTGGTGGTTTTCACTATTGAATTTTGCTTACAGCTTTATCAGGTCGGGCCTAATCGTCAGATGATGCTTTCATATTTATTTATTTTTAATAAGCCTACAATTTAATCGGCATAGCGAAAGCGATCTATACTTTTGTTAAACAACTGTGTGTTGGTCGTCCCCATTCATACTTAGTCCGCTTACCAGTTGATAAAGAGTCAGTATATACGATGTAGCCCCATACAAAACTGGATGTAGACCTTTTTCAAGCATACAACTCTGATCCCTGATCTTTCTACCATACATTAGATACGTGTTTTTTCTTTGAAAAATCATCTCATGATTATTGTTTCTACGAGTAATATGATAGCGGCCAGTAGATTGTGTAAGTCGATAATTCACCAAAGCTTTTAAGCAAATAAGTACTAAGATTTAGGTCCTCCAATCAGAACTCAACTATATTCATTTACAACACATCTCCACTTCTCTCCGCTCATCTTCAGTTTGATTGAATGTGTTGACTTATTATGAAGTTGAAAATACGGTTTGAAATTTTCTTTAAATTAAAGGTCCAGTTGGAAACAAACTCGTCAAGGGACAAGCCGAAAAAAATAATGTTTTTATTTCAGACGCCCCAGAGTCCGTGAATTTAGATTTACAGTTGCGCGATTAAGAAATATATGATAAACTTTTTTGTTTTCATCAAAACAGTGAAATTAACTTTATTAAAAAATACCCTTTATATATGTATCGTATGAAATAAAATAAATACTGAAAAATATTGTGGAAATTTATCTTTATTCATAATCATAGAATAAGATTTATAATAGGTAGATTTACAGGGAGGACAGCAAGAGCTGCAATGATGGCCAAGCTGGAAGGCCTAGAGCGTAGCTAGGTTAGCTCGAGGCAATCATAGCGTGACCAGCGAAGCAGTCATAGTGGGCCAAGGCTTGTATAGTGCTTTACTCAAAAATGCAAGTACATAATCTAAATAAAACCAGCAAGTAATTTAAATAAAATATATATTAAAACGTTGGAACGTCAAAATAGCGGCTGGCAAAGTTTTTCCGGCCTGTTAGAGCGACCAGCAAATCTTTGCCGGCCGCTCCTTGAAAGAGAACGGCAAGGTCGACTTTGCTCAAACAAGGTTGTCAAAATAATGACCACATTACATGCATTTTGAGTAAAATCTATTTATAACAGTTAATATTTTATATTTAAATATTATAAGCCTAATTAATCCATCTCAGTTACCCTCAATCTTGACTACCTCAGGTGTCAGTCTTGGTCCTTCGTTATTTTCCATTATAAATAAATTGTTCCACCTACCTTCGCGTAACTTATTCGGTCCTATACAAACAATACATTATTCTTCCACGGGTGACGTCAAATATCCTCGGACGGATCTAATTTAAAATTCTTTAAAAACAAACTCCTCTTTTAAATACAAGTAAATTTTCTTACATTTGTAAAGTTATTTTTGTAATTAAAATTTGTATTGATGTCTGTATTATTCCAATATTTAAATAACTAGAAAAACAACTTTTAGTTTTCAGCTTGCTATATTTATTTTTAGAGGATGGCATTTGACTTTGTATCTACCTGATGGGAAATAGTCGAACAAAGAACACGAATGGGGTCAAATACATTATAGTTTAACAACATTGATCACTTCCATGATGCTGGCTAATTGGTGCGGTTGCGAATTTACATTACGATCTACTTTAGTATTCCTGGTGCTTTAACATATAGGTACATACTTTATTTGATAAAGTGCGGTGATGAAATGGATGCGGCGACAGAGACGTAGTTGCATCTATTTTAATATCTTCACTGCTTCATTGTAAAATCAATCGCGCGTTTCGTAACCGCACCAGAAAAGAGGACAAGAAATCGATGCAGTAGAATTAGGTACTTGAATTTAGTGTTTGAAAATAAAATTTGGATTAGGTATAGGTAACATAGACATTAGACAATAATTCGAAAAGTAAAATGATTGTTATTTTGTATTTCAATTTTTGTGCATATTTCTTATAATCAACTTTTCTTATTAAAAAGTAACAATTTAATAACCGCCGCCATTTTTTAAAGAAATATTTATAATACGTCTAGCCATCTGAGCCTCATAAATATGGACAACAATCAGACATCGAACTCTTCCTCATCCCTAACAGAATAGTTCACCGAAAGAAATCCTGAATGAAAAATATTTCACAACTTCGTACGATGGCACGTGGTTTATGTACACGTGACTGTCATCGGATAGAAGCATTCACCGCCAACGCCAAAGTAATTGGTCCAGCAATTTATTAGTGTTTCTTGAAAGTCCACATGAAATTCTCAGATTTGAGGTAAAATTTACCGAGAAATATTGGGCTATTTGAGTTTAACACGTGGAGTATTTGGGTTTAAAGCTGTGATTTGTTTTAGTGCTAGATTTAGTGGGTGCCAGTAGATTTATCTATATTTAGAGCTTGTAGGTGTTTTATAGTTAATAGCTTAAATAATAAGATCTCTGGATTCCTTGAGGGTAGCCCGAAGACTGAAGACGTGTGTTTCGGTTATATTTTTTATAGGGAAGTTTATAGGAAGCATTCCGTTGTGATCTTAAGTGTGAGAATTGTAGCATTTTCGCAGTGTCTCAGTGTTTGTGTTATCTCAATGAATCCCTTAACCTTTTCTTTAAGGTTTTTCTTCCTCTTCACTTGAAATTAGCAGGCCTATATGTCGCCATTCTTTTCTCTACCCTAGCTTCTCTATTAATAAATAAGTTTAAAAAAATACCCATTGGCAAAATTTCGCGTAATGGGAAGAGGCCATTAATCCAAGAAAATAAATAATAAGATCTTTAGTACTTGTAGTTCAGTACATTGGTACAGTAACCAATTAATATATTGTTAAATAAGCTGACATACGCATGCTTTTCAGTAGGATGAGAGCATTTTAAATATGTTACCATAATTATATGCTATATGTTTGCATATAGACAACTAATATAAATATATTAATATATTTATATTAGTTATAATATATTAATAGCTATGCGCCTCTGTTAGATTCCAGAGTTTTTTACCTTTTTCAAGTCGCGGTGTGTCCGGGGGGCCGACTTCATAACTAGTGTATACGCCCTTAAAAATACAGATCTATATAACTTTGTTAATGGTCTTTTAAATATACCTAGAACCAATATAAGAATTAATATTTAAGGTGAGGATATGGTTGATGAGGTTGGTCGCCTTGAATGGCAGAAAATAATTGGATGGACAATGGAGTCAGCTAAACACCTAGTCTTACATTAGTTGGTCATGTAGCGTGCGTTCGGTTGGGTAGTAGTTTTTCATATAAGAAGACACTTTTTCGATTCCACTCTAATAGGTTAATTTCTATATTATGTATATAGCAGCCTAACAATATCCTTAGACCTCATTGTTTTGATTATTCATAATTATCTGTCAAGATTAGATATAATAAATAATGTGATTTGATTGGAATATTTAGGCGTTTTTATTGTTATCATAAGTTTTTTATATAGGTAGGTATTAAAGCACAGGTATAATAAAGAAAACTTATGAATTTTCATTATAGAACAAATACATACATAATAAGTCTCAATATTTTATTTACAAATTAAAAAAGAATTACAAACTTTTTACACTGTACAAAAGAACAAAATATACAGAAAAATAAGTTACAATAAGGGTTCTATTTACAAAAAGTTTTTAGACCTAAGTAATCCTCTTAATATTTATGAATACATTATTTCATATTTACAATAAAATTAATACCCATTTTCAAACTTTAATTAAATCTATACTCTATGTATAGATTGCAACAACGGCCTTTGAAATATCTGCTTGCTTTTTCATTTTACATTTTGATTTTCAATTTGTTTATTTATAATGTAGTACCTACCTATAACAATTAAGGCTTTTAAATTGTATTGTCATGCGACTTGGAATCAATTTGGTTAGCAGACCTACTAGTAAGTCCATGAATAGGTTTGATCAATGCATCGTTGTAAACACCATTGATCGCGCCCACTATGCTGAATGATGCGGTTACGAAGTGGGCGGCGGCAAAGACGAATTTGAATTACTTCGTTACTTTAGCGCCCGTTTCGTTACAACACCCTAAAAGTAGTAGCTAATAACTACATAGTCTAACTAATTACTAAACGATTATCTTTTTTTTACCCATAACTTTTTTTACCGTTATTTTTTGCTGAAAAACGAAAAAAATGCCACAATGACAACATTTTCATTGCAGAGAATTCAAAAAACAAAATTAGTCTTTATTTTCTACTACAATTTATGTGAATATTTCTTATAATAAACATTAAAAAGTAGTTTTTGTAAACTTTACAATCATAAAAACGTATTACATTAAATGCTTAAGAAGTTAAACGGGGGCCTGCAATTAATTAATGGGTATTACTTATTTTTAATTAATGTTATAAGTAACACCAATAATAGTTTTACCGTTTTATTCAATAATAAATTCATATCATTATGGCCACCTTTAAAAATATATATATATAAAGGTCTCATTAAGAATTTGAATTTAAAAAATAAAATTTTTTTTTTTTTTTTTTTTTTCTACATAATTATATGTATGGATGAATGTAGTGATGACATTTATAAATGAAACAAAATATCGGTTAAATGGCCACCGTTGCTCTGTTAGCAGGTATGCACTCTTTTGACAACTTTTTTGAAAATGGTGCAGGTGCCAATGGCATACATGGGCCATTTAAGGGATACAAATTAACCGCGTTACAAATTTTGTCTTATGTGTAAATGTCATCACTACCTCCATAAATATGTAGAAAAAAATGTTTTTTTTTTTTTTTTATTTAATTTAAGTTCTTAATGAAACACCTATACATAATCATATTATATCACAAGGCCAATAAAAATATACCAATTTTCAGTTCGATATTTTTAAACGTTGTTTTATAGTTATAGTAATAACTTACATTTAATTATAAATCTTTAAGTACCCTAACACAATATCATCCACATAAACACTCAAGTATATAACCTAATTATATATTGAAACGTTAATGCTATTGCAAAATATATAGATAACGATGTAGGCGACGCTTTATCGATCCCTCCAAATGCTTGGTCCCGTTGCATTGCTTCAATTTGTTCTACTGTAACAAATATATACATTCATTATTATTTGATAATATCCTAAGGCTAAATCAGTACTTATTGAAATTGTATTTTTAATTTGAATATCAATTATACATACAATGTAATACACAATTTTACTCATTGACTAAACTATAAAATAACACACCTATGACAAAAATACTGCATAAACATTCTGCAAGATGGCTACTTACTGACTATTATTGTTTATCTGTACCTAACTTCAGTCATAAAAATATTCGTAAATAAAAATGGTCCCACTAAGTTATATTGAGATTCTTTAAGGGTAGCCCGAACACTGTAGACGCGTGTTTCTGTTTCAGTTATCATATTTAATTTTATCGAATATTATTGTGCAAAAGTGTACTAATATTGTAGAATAAACATTCGTATAGTATTAATAAGTGTGAGAAGTGTAGCATTTACGCAGTGATCTCGGTGTTTGTGCATCTCACATAATCCCACAATCTTCTGTCTTTTTACTAATAATACATACATATCTTCACGGGTGCCTTACGGCGCCCGAGACCGCCTAGACGGCCCCAGGGTACCCAGCGGAGGGGTTTTAATCCCACCTCGTCGTAGCCGATGGTATTAGTCTACACCGAACAAGTGGCTAGCTCGTCGCGATGTTTTACTAATAATACCGTAATTTAATTCTTCTACCCACAAGACACTGGCAAAATTTCACGCCATGCGAAGTGGCCATTCAATCAAGAAATAATAATAAAGTTATACTAAACTGGCGGCATGTCAAAGATTAGTATCACGATTTTCACAACTCTAGTGTGTTTATTTACATTACCCTATTGTTTAGTAGTTAGCAATGAACAAAAAGTTGATAGCAGAGTATTCCTTTTTTTTAACTTGTTTCCTTTAGTTGTTAGAATTGATGTTATAAATTTTAAAATTAAATACGTACCATTGTTATAATCTTCATCATCGTCTTTCAAATAAAATTCCAGGCTCTCTCTGTTTTGACCAACCACGCAGGTGTATGCGCCTTCATCTCGTACTGACACATTGGCTACGGTTAGCTGGCTCGTCGCTTTGTTAGAAGAACGATCTGTATCGACTAGGATACCTCCTCTTTCCGTCTGAAATTTTGGAAATAATCATGCGAATGTGGCATTTTTGGTATTCATGATGGGATTTTTTATTTAGGTCTAGTTTTTTTAATAAACTATTTTCAGAACCCAGCTTTCCTACTCTATTGGGCTACAAAACTTTTTGAAATAAAGTTTTTGTGTGTTGTTTTCAGAAAGCTATACTTACTAACGCAATAATTTTTACGTCTTGGATATTGTACTTTTTAAATTATATGGTTTTATTTACAGAACAAAAAGTTTGTAGGTCTAGAGCATGCTATATTCCTAGAATTTGTTCTTTTATCTTTGGATCAATAAACTCGTATCTACTTGATCGTAAGTAGACTTTAAACTCTATGAATTAGCTCAATAATATAATTTTGTTTAACAGCATTAGTTGCTCCCACTATGCCAGCTAAAGAAGTTACGAAAGAGAAGCCGACGACACAGACGAATTTACATTACAAGTCTACTAAAATAAGGGCTGATTTTTCAATCGTTAACTTGTATGAAGAACTGTCAAATTTATTCTTTTTTCATACAAGTTATCTGTGGAGTAACTTTATCTGACGATTGAAATATCGGCCCTAAGACTAGGAATTCTTCTAAATTCTAATAAAAACTAAAATCTAATCAAATTCGATACTTAATTAAAATAGAACTCATTTATAAAAACTTAACACTTACTTGCAAAGAAATTGGCATATTATCATGCATCCAATACATGTTTATGGCGGGCAAAGGAATGTTGAAGATCGGTGGAGGGTCATTCTTCCACACGTACCGAGCTTCACAAGTAAATGTTATGGTGTGGCCCGTCGGGGCATGCTGCTGTGGTGGCCCTGATATCCAAACTTTCAACTTGGGCAATGGTTGATCTAGAATTAATAAGATTAAAAATATCTTTAATAATTGATTCATTCGTAAATTTGTTATATTTTACTAGATGACATAATATTGAAAATAATAATAACAATAACATGAAAGACATTGTGATCAATGCAATAAGTCAATCATTGCATTGATCACAAACTAAGCTCTAAGCTTGTCCTGTGTACCAAAAACAACGATATAATACCTACATTCTATTATATAATACATATTATATTTTATGAACACCCAGACCAAAACATACTGTACAGATAAACCTAAAAATATAATATTTTTTTCCATGGGTGGGATTGAACCCACGACCTCCAGATACAACGTCAAAGGCGCAACCTAACGAGTATACGGAAGCAGACAAAATGTTTGTATGGAATGGTTTATTTAGGAAAATATTCATTTACAAATAACTCCAACTATGGCTATAACGAGGTTTGTAATTTGAGTATAATAAAATATTTTAGCGATTCTAATTCTTGTTAATCATGGCAGCTTACGTGCTTCTCTACAAAATAATGTGTTATAGAAATTAATGCAATAAGATTTATTAAACATTTAGATATTTTTTAATGTAGGTTTGAAAGTGTTTAAAAACATACTAACCTATAACAGTAAGATTAAAAAACAGGCTCATTTTAGGTTCAGTATTAATTTGACACTCGTAGCTTCCAGAGTCCGTCACTTGTGTCTTCTTGATGGTGACCATGTAGCTGCTATTCTCCACCTTCACGGTGACTCGAGGGTCTGCAGTGAACACTGTGTTATCGAACGAGAGGATGTGGAGGTCATTTGCTCGAACCCAGAGGACCTGTGGAAAATATCATAAATTAAAGATAAAAAAAAACAAACAAAAACAACAAAGCCGGCCTGGGATGGGTGACCGCTTTATACAACGAGGCTATTTCATCATAAAAACCGCAACAAGCTCGCCACTTGTTAGGTGTTGCCTCCGAATACCATCGGCGAAATGAGGATGGGTTAATCCCTCCGCTGGGACCCTGAGGCCGTTTAAACGGTTCTCGGGAGCCAAATAGGCACCCGTGATGGTATTTATTTTATTTATTTTTAAAGATAAAAAATAAAATTACTTGATATTTTTTTCAGGGTTTTTAATGAAAAACGATTACTCAGTCCGTCTCTATAGCTATACCGATATCTCGAAAACTCACATATTCAGTTACACATATTCTAATTTTTCACTTTTTTTTTTTCCTTTGTATTAATTTTAATGGTTACTGAGATAATAATAAATCCTACTATAAATGTACAAATACTAAGTATTTTTTTATGTAAGTAAATGGATTTTTAAATTATAATTAAAAAACTCCGAAATGTCGTCTAAAATTGTTTTGAAAAAAATAAGGATTGAAAATAGCCTACCCAATCATCTTTAAAAAAATAGTATGATTGCCAAAAAGATTGAGAGAGAAAAAAAATCCGCAGACGAATTTACACATTGTCAGGGTTTTTTTTATATACATTTGACAAATAAAGTAACTGTATTTCTTCTATGTATATATTTTATTGTATTGTCAATAAAATCCCCGACAAACTTAATCCCTGTCAAACCCACATTTAAAATTACAATTGCCTCAAAGGAATAAACTTCAGTATAGAATGGTTTACAATGAAAATTCTTGATCATTCTGGGCACGCTATTTGTTCCTTTAAGACACTATTTACGAGCCAATAAACAATAAAACATAAATAAATCAAAGTTAGGGTAATTGTAATAAACTTTTTTTTTCTTAGTTTAGTGGTGTTCAGTAGAATTGCTATTTTTGTTCCACATGAGGTTGCTATTAATATATTTATACAAAGTTATTGTTGCGTTTGTACAATTACAAATCAATAGGTACTGTAACCCTTTATTTCTTAGGTAGGTGTTGTAACAGCGGCGAAAGGAGCTGTTACAGTACCTACTTCATACAAATACTGTGTGTAAGATTTTTTACCCTTCATTTTTTTTTAGGTCTAGTCACTGTGCTTCACCAAAAATATACTAAATATCGTATAACAAAATATTTTTTATCATACGTACTAATTTCACATAATAGGTAAAATTTTAGAAAATTCACAACATTACATACGAGTATGTTGTGAATTTTCTGTAATATTAATAATTTTCGTAATTAATTAGCAAATAGTGGAATTAAAAAGCTTTGTCAGTTTTTTTAAAGAACATATAATTTGAACTTACAGTAGTTTTTTTTTTATTTGAATTATTTATTTCAGTTTTAGGGGAAACCTATAAGTTTTATTGGTGCACGAAATGTAACTTTATATCTTAGTAACTCTAAGCAGACCTGCAAAGTCCATGAATGGCTCAATTAATCCAAAAAAAAAACACTAAAAAGTATAGACCACCTCGTCAAGAAATGCTTATAATTCCAAGCAACCCGTGAACCCACAAATAAAACCAAAATATGACTAGGTCACTTGACGGTTTTTGCATCTGTATGAGCGGTGGTATCGAAGCCGGTCAGTCGACCATAGCGAAATTATAGAGACCTCCCATCCCACCAAAAATGTAATGCTATTTTAGATTCTACTATTAATACAACAAATAGTTTTTTTTTATTCGTGTTTTTTTTAAACAAATTCAATTTTGTAATGACTGACAAACGTCACCTGACATGGCGAACCAAATGCTCTTGACATGTCTATATTTAGCAACACCATCGCTATAGACATTCTCTACACTCTCACAGGATTATATCCCATAAAAGTGTTAGTACTAAGGTCGAAAATACATTGTTTAGAAATATATCAGATTAGGAATGTATCTTTGATGGCGTATTTGTTGTCGCTAAGTTATTTTCGTAAAAGTCGGGGTCCGCCATTTTTTAAATTACTTTTGTTTGACATATGATACGAATCACGAGTGTTAGTAATTGTCGATTAAACTGAAGGTTGTTGATTTTGTTTTATATTAATAAAAAATAACCTAAAGTGGAGCTCGGTATTTCCATGTTTTGATATTGGTCAGTCTATGGGTTCACTGGTTTATACGTAACTTAAATTGATTTCGAATCGACACACTCTCCTTACAAATCAGACGATCAATTCGATGATAAAAAATAAGACATTAAAGAAGAATCAAAATTCTAATCCTGGGTAGATCCAAATATAGGTAATAGTAGAAAAACTACCCTTCCACCTTAAAGAACTACAGTTGCCTTATTGTAATTACTGGGCGATGATGAATAAATCAGTCATGACTAACTCTTTTATATAAATAGATTTGTACACAGAATATCGTAATATTTTGTATAATTATGGTTATTATTTGAGCTATCGATAATAAAGTGGTTATTCCCTGAGTCCGCCCACTGACGAGGTCGAGATCGTTTCGTTGGTCGTTCCAACGACTTCGAAATTAGCCAACGATCTACTTCGGCGGATTCCTCAACTCGAATGTATTCCGATTTTACGACACAATCGCTTTAAATTAGCTAAACAACGCTAATAGCTTCGTGTCTAATTTTAACATTTATTTTACTAACTAACGCGGGACATTTAATTTTGACAAATTTCAAGCTACTAAATTATTAACTCGTATTGCAAATCTTTATGATGTAGATGGTATAGTATGAGTGAGAGATAGTTAAGCCCTTATCATCTTAATGCCTTGATCCATCTTTATATGTATGTTAGAGTTTTAACTTTGCTTTTATGAGCATCCACTTTTTGGCACTTAGCAGCAAGGCATAACACTATGCCTGCCAATGCCTGGTCACATATCCAAAACTCTCCTACTTCAAAATTTCACTATTTTATAGCAGATCGATATTATAACGTCGAAAGCGTTAGAATTAAGGCCATGGTCATCGCCTTAATTCTAACGCTTATTTGTTGACATACATCTCGATTCGATATATTAGAATAAAAAGTGCATGACATGACATAGAAAACTCTCAGTTACATCTTTATACATCAACCCGAAATCGAATGTCTAAATCTCTAAAATTACCTTCCAATGCTCTGCTCCATATTATTTTTTAAAAATAAAAATCCTTACAGATTTATCGTGGACTCTTCCGACCGCACACGCCAAGCGAGCTTCGTCACCGACCGCCACGTATATATTGGTGTTCTGTCCATCCAGGAACCGAGGAGCATTCAGGTCCTCCACCACCTGGAGAACTTCTCCAAATACTGGACTGTAACCTGAAAAATAAGGATGATTCATTACATAGATAAGTCTTCAAACTCCGGTGGCATATGATTGTGTATCTTTCTGGTGTAAAGCTTGTATGAAATAAATCGATTATTATAGTATTTTTCCCCCCAGTATGTGTACCATCAGGCGGGTGTTGCGGTGCCTGATACCGACTAGGCGGCCTTAGATTAACCAGCAGTTGGGTCTTATTTCCACCTTGTCGGAACCGATGGTATTATGGGTCTACACCCAACAAGTGGCTGGGTCGCCATGGTATTTGTATAGACTCAATAATCCATATATATGGTTTCACAAGTTTCACCGGCAATCCAAAAGAGAACTAATGAACCGATAAACCCAGACTAGGTACGAGTAATTTGACGGTATTTTCATCTACATAGGCGGTGGTAACCAACAACGTTTCACCAAAATGGGGGTTGCCTGCTGCTGGATGATGTAATGACCTGCGGAGTCTTGGTACCCAAGACACAGGCCATGCTGTGGCAGGCTGAGAATAAATATCAAGAAACCTATGATTAGGTATATATATATGTGAGGTATACTAGATCACTGCCACATATCCAACTGCTGGCCTCTATCAAAGTCAATAAGACTTTCTTAGCCTCTTGCCAAAAGACCAGCTTTCAGTTACAAAATACGTAAGTCAACTTCGATAGAAAGTTGGCAATCTTCAGGGACAGAACTGATTCTTTGACAACCGTTCCAGCAGCCAAACTCTCTGTATTTAATAACATTAAACACTACTGATGAGTTAACTAAACTGGCAGGATCTATGAAGCTAAAATTGTAAGTTATCCTGCCATGGAATGTAAAAGACTAGGAATGCGTTTCATTAGTTAATGTGGTGTGAACTACGATTTTTTATTTTTAAGACCAAATCAAATATTCATTATATGTGTTAAATTAGTATTGTGAGCTCTAAGACCTTAATAAAGGTAATTTACAGCTTGCTTTCCTTAAATGATTAGTCTAGGTCTCAAACTCCATGGCAGGATCATAATTGCTAAAACCTGCAAAAAAATCTTGATAATCTATTTGTTTCGCCGATATTTTGGCCAAACAAAGACATAGCATATTTCATAGCATGCATGCTATTGAACTTTTATAAAATATATATAATAAGTGTTGAAAACTATGAAGTTTTCAGCACATAAATTGAAATCGCTAATCAATGTAAACAAATGAATTATATATATATATATATACGTATCTACTCTTACCGACTGTTATAAAATTTTAATTTAAACTAAGTTTGATTGTACAGGGCAGTTATATGTAAATGTTATCATTAATAGGTATACTACAAAAATAAATGATTTAGCTAGTACTTCTGCACATTTAGAAATACAAAGTGTACATTTCGTCACGAGATCACTTTGGGCATCTGAGTTGGCACGCTCGTCGCGTTCCTCGAGTCGATATGCAAATATTTACGACGTTATTCTACGCCTATCTCCAAATACTATTACTATGTCAGGAATCCCGGTTTCTGTGCTCCCACGTGCTGAGAGCTAACACATTTTTACATACCTACCTAAAGCTTTATTTGTGCTATTTCCGTAGTACAGTAATTCCTCACTAAGTAGGTTTTATCTATTTTATTTATATTGTATTTTATTAATTATTTATCTTCAGACTAGGTCCCTTACGGGGTAGGCAGAGACAACCGAGGGCCACTTATTCCTGTCGCTAAATACTCCTTTTGCCTCTTCCACAGTCATAACTCTTCTCATACATGCACGCCGATTTCGGAGACTCTTAATAGCACCGTCTTTAAAACCTTTTCAATTTGGTCATGGTATGTGTGTCTTGGTCTCCCTCGGGCACGTTTACCCGTCACCTCTTTATATATCTGGTTCGTCAGTCTTTCATCACTCATTCTTCCTATATGCCCAAACCAGCGGAGCATACCTTTTTTCATTTTCATGCCTATACTTTCTTTCAGTCCCACTCGTTCTTGAATTACGTCATTGCGGATTCGGTCTGTATTTTAACATGATATTATGAAACCTAGTCATGTTTTGGTTTTAGTTTATAGGTTTACTGGTTTTTAAGAAACTATGACAGATTTGAAATGGAATTAGTAGTCTCCTTTCAAGATGCGGCTGCGAAACGCAAAGTTAATTTCACGATAAAGCAGCTAGGCTATTAAATCCATTTTTATTAAGCCAGCATAGTGGGAGCAATCAATGTTGTTAAACAACAATGTGCTGAGCGACCCCATTGTAGGGCTAGTTACGATCAAGCAGATATAAAGTTACTTGCCGTGCTTAAATCTATAATAATATAATAAAGAGGCCGTATAAACGGTTCTCGGGAGCCCAAAGGCACCCCGTGATGGTGTTTATTTATTCATTATCGAACTTTTTTTTTCGAATATTTGCAAGCCCTAATTGTTACACAATCCGGGATAGTGGAGTGCTGACTAGTAGAAACATTAGTCCAGTAATAGTATTAATTAAAAGTGCTTGAGATCGCGTTCTGTGGTTGGCGCGAAGTTATTCCTATTAGTGATGGCGCCAACGCTTCCCGACGGACCTAACTTTCAATAAGCCTCTATGCACGCTTCATTACAGTTTAATGAAGTCAACAAGACAACCAATGTAATTAACATTTCACAGTTAAGACATAAAAAACGGCTTATTTTTGACTAGCTGACACGCGCAACTTCGTCTGGGCACGCAACGGAAGCCCTCAAAAGAAACGAATTTTCTCCGTTTTCCCAAACATTTTTCATAGATGCTTCGTTCCTATTGGTCGTAGCGTGATGTTATATAGCCTTTCTAGTTAAATGGGCTATCCAACACTAAAATCATTTTCAAATTGGTTTAGTATATCCAGAGATATTTAGTATACCCCCTACAACCTCACAAATTCACAAACTTTACCTAAATATCATCACGGGTGCATTACGGCACCCGAGACCGCCTAGACGGCCCCAGGGTACCCAGCGGAGGGGTTTTAATCGCACCTCGTCGTAGCCGATGGTATGAGTCTACACCGAACAAGTGGCTAGCTCGTCGCGATGTTTTGAATAGACTCAATAACCCATCTATAAACAGTTTTACAAGTTGGTATAGTGAAACCGGGACCGACTGCTTAACGTGCTCTCCGAGGCGCTATAGTGGTGTTGTCAAACAAATGTACATAATTTTTTTAATTAAAAACTCATTGGTACACACTGGGATTCGAACCACTAGGGTTGCGCTTTTGGCGTTGTATCCAGAGGTCGTGGGTTCGATTCCCACCCATGGCAAAAAATATTAGTACGTTTTTTTCTGTACAGTTTGCCATGGTCTGGGTGTTTATAAAATATAATATGTATTATATCGTTGCTTCTGGTACACATAGTACAAGCCTAGAGCTTAGTTTGTGATCAGAGCAATATGTGTAATTTGTCCTACATATTATTATTATTATTAGTATAGATAATATTAATACAGTGTCAATCATATAATGTAATTGCGTTACACGCTCAAGCAAAATATTATTTTCACACGCGGATTTAAATGAATGTAACATGTTGATCCTCCGGCCACATGCGTTTTGTTAATGCAAGCCATTGCTCGTATATCTTCACCGTACCTACTATATATCTCGACTATATCTCAATCAGCATTTAGAAATATAAACATTAGTTAGCATACTTTTAATGGGAAGTTTCGAAAGAATTTTAAATTAAACTCGCCGTCAATTTTAGTAATTTACGAACACAGACAAGGTACAGGTGTAATTTAGTTTAACGTTTACAGAATAATTTGGTTATAGAAAACATATAGAATTAGACGGAAGTCATAAGTGCACAGGCAAAGGATTCGCGAACTAAAAGTTTTTTTTCAGTGATAATAAAGTTTTTTTTGGAAAAAAAATAACATGGAGGTGTATATTTTATTTACTCGATCGTAATTACATAATTATCTTTAAAAAATTTGTTAAGTTTTGAAATGACAACTAAGGTAATATTTTTAGAATCTTAAATCAAACTTTGGGCGTCTTTTCAAAAGTTAATAGATTTTTTTATAAAAATACTATCTTATTAGGATCGAGTAAGTAATATTTACACTTCTACGTTCTTTTTTCATAAAAAAAACCTTGATATCACTGAAAACAACATTTACACGTTTTTAGACGTTGGAGATCAGGAATCCTTTTCCTGGCCTCTTAAGACGACAGGCAAAATGTGTCTTCATACAAATCGCACTTTAGTTTTTATTTATTTTTTTATTTTAAAAGTTTACAGAATGTATAATAAAAAACTATAAAATTTGGATCAAGTATGTAAAATCTACACCTCGTACGAGTATATTTAAAAAAGCTTTAAAAATACTATTACTCGTGTTTATATTATGTGGTGGCCGAGTTAGTTAGACCTTAGACTTAAAAACACTTAGGTCCCTGGTTCAAACCCCGGAGTGTACCACCGAGTTTATAATCTATAAAATGTACATTTGTTTAACAAAAAACATTAGTGCCTCGGATAGCACGTTAAGCTTTTGATCCCAGTTTCACTATACCAACTTGTAAAATTGTTTATGATGGGTTATTGAGTCTATCCAAATATGCGACGAGCTAGCCACTTGTTTGGTGTAGACTCATACCATTGGCTACGACTAGGAGGAATTAAAACCCCCTGCGCTGGGTACCCTGAGACCGTCTAGGGGGTCTTGGGCGCCATAAGGCACCCTTATTTTTTTTTTTTAAATACTAAATTAACAACTAGATAAGTAAATGCTACTAAATAAATTGGATACACACACACACACATATCATGACGGGTGCCTTACGGCGCCCGAGACCGCCTTGCCGTCTAGGCGGCCCCCAGGGTACCCAGCGGACGGGTATTACTCCCACCTCGTCGTAGCCGATGGTATGAGTCTACACCGAACAAGTGGCTAGCTCGTCGCGATGTTTTGAATGACTTAATAACACATCTATAAACAGAAAATTGAATATCAACTTCAAAATTTGACGCATTTTTATGGGAAATGTTTTTTTTTAATAAGGCAATTCCGATCAGTTGGCCAATATCTAATAGAGATCTTCCTCCCACCAAAAATTGTTTCAATAGCAACTTGCAAAATAAATTACTCACTCCAAGTCGAACTATAAGTAAGTAGTTGTAGAATCGTAAAGCCAACATCCCTGAAACCACAATCACAGTTTATGAAATCCATCTTTCATTGTTAATAATCTCAAAAATCTTATCACACCAATTTCAACTCTAACCGCTTTACTGTACAGCTTATATTTACAAATGTATATTCGCAAGTATCAATATTTCGTTGACCATAGATTGTAGAAATTAAAATTGATAGAATCCGCAAATTATCTTGTAAACCAATTCAATCGCCGTGTATAATTTTTGATAATAATTGTTTTTTCAATTAATTAGATTTTTTAAATTCTTTTTATTACATTCCTGTCGGTCACTGCAATGATTATACGAAATGGGTAGTTGATTTGAATATATAGCAACGAGCATATTAAAGTAAAGACAATGGATTCAAAATGGAATGACTGATAGATACGAAGCTTTCTTTTGAGAACATTTAGCGTAATTTTTTTTTAAATTGAGAAAAATAAATGTGGTATGGAAAGAGAGCATCCATGCTATTCATACTAATACATACCTAATTCATAATAATATTATAAATGCGAAAGTACCTAACTCTGTTAATTTGTTTGACACGTTTTTACGGTTAAACAACTGAACCAATTTATATAAATATTACGATTTTCCTTAGACTATTTGATTTCCCGACGTTTCGACCAAGTTGTATTGATCGTGGTCATGGGATAACTTATCAGGTAAATCGCATTTAGACACGCACGAAGTTTAAAAATTACTATGAACCAATTTAGATGAAATTTGGTATGGAGATAATTACTAGTAAGAGAAAAGTGTTTTATGTAGAAAAGTTGGGTATATTAAAATGACATAAAACTATGTACTACTATTATAATATTTATGATTTTTTTTATTTACTTTTTGAGCAATATATGTTTTTTATTTGAAAGTTGACATTAAATGTCATCTTTTTGGCAACTACTGTGATTGGTGGGTAAGTACTTATTAAAACCCAAAATTGCACCTATAAATCGGGGTTTTACATACATTATGCAGCGCGGACATGGTAGCCATGTTCAACATGTTTACTTTACCTAAGTAATAATAGGTAGATATCTATTTTTTTTAAATGCTTTTTTTTTAATTAACACGCTTACGAAGTTGCCGGTACCAGCTATTCGTAGTTTAGAAATTTCAGATAAAATACCACCTTATCTTTATAGTTCAATAATTTTATTGTGTCATAATTTGCGACACTTTTTGAACTACTTAAGACATATCTAACAATGAATATATCTGTAAATCGTAAACACTTTCAGCGGCGCACGCGCAGCGGATACAGATGCTAGAGGCCATGACGTTTTGTGCTAAATCCAGAATTATTTCCTCTTACATTGGCGCCCACTTTTATATATTTGCAAGTTAAGAACATCGGTTAACTTAAGTAACTAAAATTTCTAATAACTGCCGTAATTAATTAAGGAGAAAAAAAATATGTTCGACAATATTTTCATATTTATATGATGATTATGACAATATTGTCATAATTGCATCCTGACTAGTGTTGCCAGGCGTCCCGTATTTCAAGGGACGTCCCGTATATCGGACGTAATTTTAAATGTCCCGCCCGGGCTGACTTTGTCCCGTATTTCAACCATGCTCGATTTGTTTGTTATTGCCAAGTCAATCGTGCTACGGCTGACAAATACTCGTACGAATACAATGTTCAATCAATAAATCAAATCATTTATTTCATGTAAATCTTTACAGATATTTATGAATAGTCAAAAAAAAAAAAAAAAATTTTAACAATGAGGTCTTAGAGTGCGTTTGGTTAGGCAGCTATTCATTATTAAAAGAAAGACAAATATTTATTATACCTCGATATCAGATTTAGAACTTAAATTTAGAAATCTTAATATGAAAATTACTACCAAACCAAACACACACTACATAACCAACTAGTGTAAGACTAGGTGGTTAGCTGATTCCATTGACCTGTCAATCATTATCTGCCATACAAGGGAGCCACCAAGGCGACCAACTTCACCGACCATATCCACGCCTTAAATATTTATTCTAAATAAAAGGTTAGTAACCAATCACATATAAGTAAACGTATAAGGATCGGTATTTTTAAGGGCGGGTATACTAACTGTAAAGTCGATCCCCTCAGTGACACCCCGGAGAAAAAGAAACCAGCAAGTAAAAAACTCTAGTGCTTCACACAAACTAAAAGAGGAGTACAGCCATTGATTTGCTTATGCTATATAGTATATATATATATATATATACTATAGCATACTAAAAATGCACCCCATACTGTACCAATGTACAGAACTACACAGTACTGTAGTATAAATTAAGTATAAATAAGCAGGTAATCATCAGTGATTACCTGATCCAAAGACAAAATTTACATAATGTAATAAAAATTAATTATGTAATATTAAATTATTACAATATCGGACTACTACTAAGCTAATGTTTATTCTACAAATATAATTCTAATAAATAAGTAATTTGTTCACTAGTTGCGAGACCTCAATTGCATATCAGGACGGTTCCAGACGTCTTTATCGTTAAAATAGTCTTTTACGCTATAGTAAGCCTTATTGATTAAACTGTGTTTTATACAATCCTTAAACTTTATTTCACTCAGTTCTATAATGCTTTTAGGTAATTTATTAAATAACCTTATACTGTTAATGACGAAACATTTATTCGTTTTTTGCAGTCTAAACTTTGGTATATCGATTTTATCTATGTTTCTTAAGTTTAAATTATGTCTATCGCTATTTTTTTGTTCGTATGAAATTAATGTACCCTTTGATTAATAATTTATTGGTTATAATATTTAACATATTTAAGAATAAAAAATACAATAATAATCATAATTTAAAACGATCTGTTAACAACTTTTTGTTTAATATTACTTTTATTAACTTTTGTTAATGATTGTTTTAAAAATGATTATAATTGTTTTTTTTTTCTTAAATAGGTAGATATAGATATTTATTGTTAAATCCAACAAACATTTGTTTTTGTTTGCCGTTTATCAGAAATCTCATTAAAAGGAAAACATTTTTAAATATCCCGAAAAAAATATGAAATCCCGTATTATTTTGTCCATTTAAGCATTTGTCCCTTATAGTTTAAAAAAATCTGGCAACACTAATCCTGACTGACTCACCATCAACACCCAACCAAAACTACTGAAGCTAAGACTATACGAAATTTGAGCAGTAGCCTCCTTTTGTGTTATAGAAGCCTACCATTTGGTGGGTTCCTTGAATTATTATATATAATTTATACTTTGTTTATACTGATCGTATGCAGACCTACAGAGTCAATAAATATTGTTATTTATCAGCATATTATTGGTCGTTCTCACTATGTCCGCTAAATAATGAAGTTGGGCGGTGACCAGTACAAATTTGTCTCCTAGCTGCTTTATTGTCAAATCAACTGCCCGTTTCGTAACCACACATTGAAAGGAGACTGTCACCCCAACCAGAAATCGACACAGTAGGTCCTTAGAAACCGTTAAACCCAAAGACTGAAACGGAAACTTGAGTCAAGTCACTTCACGGTTTTGCAACTTTACGGGCAATGGTAACAACACCAATCGGAAGTTATGAAAACCTTATAAAGTAGTAAATATTATTAGGTGTTAATAAATGTATTCCAGTAAAGATCATTATGATAACCAATATAATAAAGAACTTAAACCTAATTATTAATTATCAAATTTTATAAATTATAGCTGATCCGCGCAACTTCGTCTGCATAACCGTTTACGCGGCGCACTCGAAGGGAACAAATTTTCGCCGTTTGCCCAACATTTTTCATTGATGCTCCGCTTCTATTGGTCGTAGCATGTATATATTATATAGCATATAGCCTTCCTCGATAAATAGGCTATCCAACACTAAAATAATTAATTTTTGAAATCGGTTCAGTATATCCAGAGATACCCCATACAACCTCACCAACTTTATCTCTTTATAATATTAGACTACTAGAAAGATAGTACAATAATATTGGACACACCAATCTGGCTTCGTCCGGAACTTGAAAGTGTATCGCGGAACATAAATCCCAATGGAACGGGTCTCAGATCAAAGTCCGTCCGACTCAACTATGAATAAATCTCAGCTGTCAACGTTCAAGATATAATAACACGCTGTTATTAATGTACGACGGGCTTTATCACCTGAATATCTTTGTGTACGCTTTACCTAAGTACAGATCAATCACTCATCATCATATACAAGGTGACTTTGGAAGACTATATATCTACTTTATAATATTATATTATAATTTATATACGTGGTGGCCGAGTTGGTTAGACATTGGACTTAAAAACACTTAGGTCCCTGGTTCAGTGTATACCAATAAGTTTTTAATTAAAAAAAATATGTACATTTGTTTGACAACACCACTATAGTGCCTCGGAGAGCACGTTTAACTGTCGGTCCTAGTTTCACTATACCAACTGGCTATAGATGCTATGCAACAACTGTTTATAGATGGGTTATTGAGTCTATTCAAAACATCGCAACGAGCTAGCCACTTGTTCAGTGTAGACTCATACCATCGGCTTCGACGAGGTGGGAATAAAAACCCCTCCGCTGGGTACCCTGGGGCCGTCTAGGCGGTTTCGGGCGCCGTAAGGCACCCGTGATGATATGTATGTATAATATATACTTTGGGCTAATATGAGGCTCTATATACTGATCAAATCAAACAGCATTTCGCATGAAACCATGTGTCACAGATTTATATAGATCTTGCTCTGACCGACTGACTTTTTTTTACTGGAGCACGGCTTGTAATTATATATCTACCTGATGGTAAGCAGATCAAAAAAATCCATGAATCGGGTCGATCAATACATTGCTGTTTAACAGAATTAATCGTTAACACTATGCCGGCTAAATGAAGCGGTTACTACGAGTAAATAGACGGCTACAAACGAACACGACTTTATCGTCAAATTAGCTGCCCGTTTCGCAACCGCACCCTGAAAGTAGGAATGTGTAAATTAAGAAAGGATTTTTCAAAATTCGTTTATATACGTGGTGGCCGAGTTGCCTCACATTTAAAAACCCTGCGTGTACCAACGATTTTTTAATCTAAAAATTGATATATATTTTTTGACAACACCACTATAGTTTCTACTTATACAAATTATATTACTGGCAATTTCAGGTCGTAAAAGCTAGTCTGTACTAGTCTGTAGGTACTAATATTATAAATAAAAAGATTTGGTTGTTTGTTTGTTCCGGATAAATTAAAAAACTACTGAAACGATTTTAAAAATTCTTTCACCAATAAAAAGCTTCATAATCGGCGAATAAAATGGACCAAATTTTCGATAAGATTTTTTTTTAATTCTAAAAGATAGTAGATTATAAATGCGTAGCACATACTTCAAAGAAGTAATATACATGATAATACTAGCATTCACATACATACATACATATCTTCACGGGTGCCTTACGGAGCCCGAGACCGACTAGGCGGCCCCTGGGTACCCAGCGGAGGGGTTTTAATTCCACCTCGTCGTAGCCGATGGTATGAGTCTACACCGAACAAGTGGCTAGCTCGTCGCGATGTTTTGAATAGACTCAATAACCCATCTATATACAGTTCCACAAGTTGGTATAATGAAACCGGCTTAACGTGCTCTCCGAGGCACTATAGTGGTGTTGTCAAACAAATGTACAATTTTTTTTAATTAAAAACTCATTGGTACACACCGGGATTCGAACCAGGGACCTGAGTGTTTTTAAGTCCAAGGTCTAACCAACTCGGCCACCACGTATATCTACATAGCATGTAATCTACTATGACCTTTTATATCAAGTCAAGAAAAAATAAATTAAGACGGTACTTAGATGATATGGACCTAAGAATCGAACTCCTATCCCATGTGGACAAGGTTTCTGAATCCGGCCACTGAACTCCTGGCGCGTGCCGTCCGCTGCGGCAAGTGCCAAAATTTAGAGCCTCTATAAATAGCGCTCGTAGATCTTTGGGAAGTGGAGCAAAAACTAACACAATAATATGGTTGGAATAGATTGGATCGTTTGAAAGATTTCCTTCAGTTCCGGTTGAAGATATAAATATGAGCCTAAGCTTCATTAGCAATTTATTGAAGAGCTCGGTTCTACTAAATTAATGCTTGTTGAATAAATTTGTTTAAGGGCCCTGGAGTCGGCTTCAAGCCCACACATACAACCAATATTACAACTTGGTTGTTGGTCATAATTGTACGCAAAAATATATATGTTGTGGGCTTGTGTAATATATATATATATTTATAATTTCGAAAAAAATAATGAGCCAACACAAAAAGATTAATAAAGATAGACAAAAATATTATTTTCATTCTGCGATATACAGTATTCGAGTTGAAAATGAAATTAATAAAAAAAAAGGTGTACATATGTTTGACAATACCACTACTCCTGCCTCGAAGAGCACGTCTCAGTTTCACTAAATCAACTTGAGAAATTATTATAAATTCTAACCACGTAATATTTGCTTACTTGTTCAGTTTAGACTCAGAATAGCATCGTTTAGGACGAGGTGTGAATAAAAACCCCACCGCTGGGTCAAGGCACCCGTGATGGTAATATAATAAAATAAAATATATATATAATAAAATAAAATAAAATACCATTATAGGATCTGTGTTGCCTGTCCAGAATTTAAAAGCAATTGGGGAATTTCTGACTGCTCCAAATGGAAAAATAGATATTTTTAAAATAAACAATAGGATTTTTTTTCTAAAAATAAAGTATTATATTTTTATGCCGCACACAAAATATATTTGTGTACCTACGCTACTATACTATAAATGTCGCCGATCACTACATTGCTATGCGGTTACGAAACGGGCGGAGACAATGATATTATTTGCATTACGAGTCTACTTATATAGCTTCGCTGGTTTATCGTTAACTCAACTGCCCGTTTCTTAACCACACCTTGAAAACGCTCTACTGTAGGTCAGTGCTTCTTTAAATAGATCTTAAAGAGGTTATATCGTTTTTGTTTTAACATGATACTAATAATAATAATATTAGTATAATAGTGCAAAATCTCTTGTTTATTTTTTTTCCCCTTCAAAGACCCTTTTTCATCTAAACCTATAATAAATGTTCGATAGTTCGACATGATAGAGAGAGAAATAATGTTCTTAGCAATCCATTAATTATCCGTGATGCTTGGTCCATCTCATGGTTGGCAGGCAGGGGAGTGGACTGTAGTGATCCCGGACCTGAGACCGCGAAACAGGCCTTTTCCAATTTAACTATCGCCTTTACATTGTTCACTACCAACCAAATACTATACAATCCAGTTCATCTTGGTAACATGTTCTATAAAAGATCCAATGAACAATCTTGAAAGAAAAGAAATCAATTCTTCAAAGACGATGCAAAGACTGAATTCCTCTTTCACCGGCTTATTCACCGATTTCTAATAATTTCATTCGTGAGATCAAAGTATGCGTTTGGCTTCATGGCTAGTATTACCATTATTTCTTACGTGGTACTTATGAATGTTTGATTCCTATGGAACTGTGAGTTCTACAAGTATTCCTTTCTTCAAGTGCCGAGAGTATACCAGTATGTCTGGAAACTGCTATTTCATCCCGAATTTTATATTTGAATACATCCATAAGTATTTACAAGTCTGATTCCGGCTCAAGAAACAACTCAACTCAAGAAAACTTTAAGTAGGCCTCACTAAATTTTTAGCACTGGCTCATCAGTGCTGAAAATTTATTAAGGCCTACTAAAAGTTTTCTTGAGTTGAGTTAATCATCTTAACTTTACGCTAATAGATTATTTACTTATTAAGATAATTGTCGAAACAGATCACTAACTCACGATAAAAGTTTCTATTAGTTGATAAAAAAATGGTCAGCGTCGAGAATTGAGTGAGGCCTCTGTAGAACCATAAATATTATTACAATTATCTTTTTCTATTCACCAAGATACATGCAAAAACCGTCAAGTAACCTAGTCATGTTTCGGTTTTAGTATGTGGGTTCGCCGGTTTTCGGGAGACTTCTGCATCGATTTCTTGTCGAGGTGGTAGTATCCTTTCAGGGTCCGGTTGAGAAATGATAGTTGAATAGACAATAAAGCAAGTAATACAATTCGTCATTGTCGCCCCCCCATTTCGTAATCGCATCATTTAGCCGGCATAGTGGAAGCGATCAATATTGTTTAAGAACAATTATTGATTGACCCCATTCATGAACTTTGTAGGTATGCTCACCACCAGGTAGATACAAAGTCGCATGTCGTGCTCCAATAAAAAAAACGCGTTTTGTGGAGTAAGATAGGTAGGCTGAGGTATGTAAACACATCACCATGACAGACCACCTCATTGCAGACACCTTCAAAAGGGTTGTTATGTTAGGACCACATTTCTTTATGCTCTCGCAATTTCAATAATAATATTGTCTGGAAACATTTAAGTAAAATATTAACCGCCTAACACAAAAAATAAACCTTTTTTAAGAGGTTCTTTAAAGCCCGTTATTTTGACTAGTGTTTTCGTTTTTATAAAATTTATTATCTACTGATACTAGACGTGAATTGGAGCGACATTAAATTAACGTAGCGTTAAAAGGTTTAATGAATAATCGACGTTTAACGGTTGTAACAATGTAAAATTAATTAATTAAATCTCGTCCAAAATTCATGGTAAAAGTATAATATTGGTCCATTTTAACCACTCATTTCTCTTATAAACTTTGCTGATGTTTACTTTAACGAGCGATTTAACTGTTACCACGCTCTCATCAACTCGGCCTTATTAGCTACCTTCGTATGATGAAGTTTACTCACTAGAAATTTAAATGGGATCATGGAGATTGGCGTGTTGAACTTTGTTAACCTATTCACCTGCAGGACGTTGGTACCTATAGGGAAACATATAGTATGGGCGGGACATAAATCGCCCAAAGTCCTGCGATATTTTTATTTATTTTATTTATTCAGTAGAAGAAAAAACAGCGGTTTTTCATTTGCGGCACATAGTTCCATGGGAAAAGTTGATCGTATTGATCAGTAGAACCTCATATTAGCCCAAAGTACATCCTTTCAAAGTCACCATGTATATAAATATGCATCTCATGACAATTCAATGCATATAATATGCTATAAGCGCCGTATATTAGTGTAATTTGTGCAATATGTGTGGTCTTGATTGTTAGAAGTCAGATTTTGTAACCTCATATTTCCGTTAACAATCTGTCGTCGGGTTGAAGTGGGTTTTTAACTTTTTTTTTAAAGTAATTATTTATTTTACTGGAGTACGGCATGGTCCAGTTTTTATAACTGAATCAATTTATTTTACATCTGGTAGTCTCCTTTCAGGGTGCGGTTACGAAACGAACAGTTGAATTAACCATAGTAATGAGGATATTAAACATACGTAACTCAAGGATTAAAATAGTTTATCTATCTTTGTCGCCGCAATACAATTTTGCCGGCATAATGGGAGCAACCAATGTTGTTAAAAGACAATATTTTGGTAGACCCCATGATTTTATAGGCCTGCTTATCTTTAGGTACATACAAAGTCGCATACCGTTATATATCATCACGGGTGCCTTACGGAGCCCGAGACCGCCTAGACGGCCCCAGGGTACCCGGCGGAGGGGTTTTAATCCCACCTCGTCGTAGCCGATGGTATGGGTCTACACCGAACAAGTGGCTAGCTCGTCGCGATGTTTTGAATAGACTCAATAACCCATCTACAAACATTTTCACAAGTTGGTATAGTGAAACCGGGACCGACAGCTTAACGTGCTCTCCGAGGCACTATACTGGTGTTTTCAAACAAATGTAATTTTTTTTTATTATTAAAAACTCATTGGTACACACCGGGATTCGAACCAGGGACCTTACTGTTTTTAAGTCCAAGGTCTAACCAACTCGGCTACCACGTATATACCGTTCTCAAATATAATATATATTTTTAAATTATAATAATAAAATTTATGGCATCATTGTGTTGATAAAGATTAAGATTTCCTGACGTGAACAAGTAAAATCTTTTAAACCCTCAAAGACCTACCCTTTGTCCTGTCACGCGCCAAACACAATGCGCATGGGCAACTTAATTGTAACCAAAACGGTTTCAAATAAAAACCAACTTAAATACCGGGGTAAAGGACGTATTTTTCTTAAATTCAAAGTGGGATCTTTAAGATTTTACTAAAGTTTAGCCATAATGAAACTTCTTACAAAAGTGTTACAGTTTAAATTGATGCGATTTTAATTTGGCCATACGCAATATGTCACCCGCATCCATGCATAATAAAGACCTCACAAGTAGGTATAATAAGTGCCATATGGCAAGTAATATTACGTCATACAAAGAGTCACGAAATAAATAAAATACAAAAGAATTCATGCTACGACCAATAGTAATTGTACTAAATGAATGCTCGTTTAATAAATTCATTTTTTATATAAAGGAAGTGTTAATATTTATAACGGGTTTTACCTTGACTGGGAATCGAACCCGATCTTCGGATGCAACGACAATGATGCAACCGCTTTATAGACTACGGGGGCGTGGTGGTTTAATAATAATATGTAGGATAATTTACACATGCCATATTGCTCTGGTCACAAACAAAGCTCTAGGCTTGACTATGTGTACCAGAAACAACGTAGAATCATGTATTATTAAAAAAAAAAAATGCTGCATCTGTCCTTGGGACTATTGGCGCTATGTCGGGGTTGGACGAAATTTTTTATTTAATTTAATTTTATGTAGGTTTATAATTTTTTATTTTATTTAGGTATTATAATTGTGATAGGGTTTTTTTTTTGTCATTTTTATTTTAGGTATTTAGATTTTAATGCTTTATTTTTAATTTTAATATATTTTATGTTACATATAATATATTATTATAAATAAACTGAAAATAGGTATAGAAAATCATGGTAATATTTTTTTGCCACGGATGGGAATCGAAACCACAGTCTACAGAGGTGTACCAACAAATAAAACATAACGATATACGGATTAAAACCTAGAATAGTACTGTATAGGAAAAAAATCCTGCCAATATTTGTGAGTTCCACATAGTTGTCGTTACAGTACAACAACAATTAGTAAAACTGCGCAAACGAACCAAAGTACAGTCATTCGCAATATCCGCTACCAAACCCGTCGAATGTTTCATCGGGAAGGTATTCCATTCATCCCCATTCACCGCACGAGTGTACCTATTCCGATACAAAGGAAGTGTAGGGTTACCAAGCTTCTGATTTTTTTTTTGATATTAAATTTGTAAATAATTAAGAAATTTTATTATAATTAATACAAAAAATTATATACATGGTGGCTGAGATGGTTTGACCTTATACTTAAAAAAAACACTTAGGTCCCTGGTGTGTACTAATAAGTTTTTAATCTAAAAATGTATGTACCTATATTTATTTAACAATACCACTATACTGCCTCGGAATTCACGTAAAGCTGTCGGTCCCATCTTTACCATACCAACTTTTGAAACTCATTTTTGATAGATGTCACGTTTTTAGGGGGGTGACATAAGAAAAGGGGTTTACAATGAACTTGGTGTGAGTTTAAAAAAACTTAAGACTATCCAGTCTGTATTCCACGCTTGTCGTAGGGTACCTTCCCTAATGCGACGTCGAAGTCCACGAGGTTCAGTCCACGGTCTCAACAAACAGACAGACTCAGTCACTTTAGCATAAATTGTCGAATTAATCCTCATTTATTTATTTTGCAAGTTCATAAATAGTTAGTAATTACAATCGTAGTATTTTTTGGATAAATATTTACCTACAGAATGTCCTGAAATAAAAGCTGAACTATGGTTTCCGTACAAATACAACCCGCATCATTACAGCAGCGTTCACAAAATATGTACAACGCACTCATAATGTGGCCAAAGGAAATGCACAAATAGCTACAACCGTACAACTATTAGCGGACTATGATTGATGTACTATTGAATTGTACTACAAGTTTCCTTCTTCGCCGGAAAAATACTGTAGCATGACATTTATTTAAAATGTTGACCGTAAAATGGCGGCTTTAAATGGCGCCCGAGACCGCCTAGCTAGACGGCCCCAGGGTACCCAGCGGAGGGGTTATTAATCCCACCTCGTCGTAGCCGATGGTATGAGTCTACACCGAACAAGTGGCTAGCTCGTCGCGATGTTTTTAATAGACTCAATAACCCATCTATAAACAGTTTCACCCATCCCAGGCCCGGCCTTGTTATCATCTGCTTAACCTTGTTATCAGTTACGCAGTGACTGGTGACACTAGGCTGGTGCCGCTTTTTCTGCAGTAAATAAATGTTTAAAAATATATCTTGACACATTCGGCACGGCATGTGACTCTACCTATCAGATTTATGTTGGTATGCAAACCTACAAAAATTACCATTATACCTAATTATAAATGGATTACTAATACTGTAGTTACACATTCTCGCGGTATAATTGCTTTTTATTTACATATTACCAAAACAAACATCAATCCTTTGATCTGAATTTAATCACTAATTCACTAAATTACCGCGAGTCACTCTTTATAGAACACTGTGCCAAGCTAGTATTGTTCTAAAACGAGTTTTATCCCTTCAAAGATAAGAGTCAAAGCCCTTTGAATTTTAGTTCTCGTTTACGCACTATTGGTGGTAGAATACAAACAGAGTGTATTAAAAGATTTTTAAGTATTAGTTTAGTTTTTGAAAATCCATTAGGATATGTTTTTGTATTTGTAAGGATAACAGGTTTTGTAGCGTCAATAACGTGTGGTCTACTGATTGATTCACCCTTTAAAATAACATAACTGTAGGGTCTGATTATGTAATAGTCTTCTGAAATTAAATGAAAGGAATATGTTTATTTTCTTTAACAGATTATTGGTCTAATAATATTAAACAAATTTATTCAATGAAATATTTTACAAAATAAAGGTACCTAAATATTAATAAGTATAATATTTATAATTAAATTAAAGAGAACAAATCACTGAGAGGGGCGCCACTTGGTAGAATACCTAATACGCTGGCAGCATTGCCACGTTGAATGGCAATGCTGATTTTTTGTTTTAAATATTCATAACATTCGGTGTCTCCACATTCTAAAAATACTCGTTTTCCGAGGTCCCGAATAAATTCATTATTATTGGTCTTATTCATAAAAAACTTATTGAGTCCTTGAAGAACACTTTATTTCTCTTTTTATTAGCCACAAAAATGATTATGCGTAAAAGAGAGAAAACCTTCCATAACTAAAGTGTTCTTCAAGAACTCAATAAGTTTTAATGAATACCGGTGTAAAATTTTTACATAAGAATTAATAAAAGGTAGAGGAAGGTTATGATCTTCTTTGGATGTAAAAACCAATTTTTTTTCGAGTGTTGTCTTTTTCATGATGCCATAACGAAATGGATGGTTAATTTATTTAAATTATTATTATAATAAGATTTTATATTTTCGTTTCGTGCTGCATCCCTAGGCGGCTTTGCATAGGTGACCAATGGTTACTAGAAACAAATGTATCTCGAGTCGACTTCATTCATGGACTTTGTAGATCTCGGGGAACATAATTATATGCAGAACCAAATACAGCTTTTCTATAATAATAAAATTACGTAAGACGCTGCTAGATCCAGAAAGTCCTCGATCTAGGACTCTAGATTTATATCCTTAGTTAATTTTTGACCAATCCAACTCTTTAAAAATGGTCTAGGATTATATTGCCAATCCGTACCTAAGTGTTTTTAAAGTTCAGCTAATTCGGATCATATTTTATGATAAAAACAAAAAAAAAAATAGTTAAATATAAACTAATTTACGTTCAGTCACGCATCTATTTTAACTCACAAAGCTATAACGTTCAAAGCAATATAAATCTATTTTAGAATCCACTAATTTTGAAAACCATCATCATAGCGAAGAGGTGATAATTTTTGAAAAATGATTCATCATCGGACTTGATTGGTCGCAGGCGCCAGCCACGCGTACTGTGATTGGTCAAAAGAGATCAAATATTTAAAAATGGAATGTGTGGCGCTGTCACCCGCGGTTGCAACCTGCTGACCGATTTTGTTTGGGATGGTATTCTGTTTGATTAACGAACTTTGTCATTAATCAAACTAAGTTATTTTTTATTATTAATAAATCAAAACGAATCAGTTTAAGTATTTACTTAATAAATTAGAAGGCAGGTAAAAACATAAAATAAATATATTTTGCTAGTGGTAAATAATAGGTTTTATATAAAAGTTTATTTAGATTAATTAGCCGAATATAGGAATATGAATATTCGGTTAATCTCTACATTAAATTCAAAATAAATGGGCAAACTATTGGAAATTTATATCTAATATAATATGCTTCTGGAGACCTACGTGCAATATGGTACTTCTTCCAACGAATGCCATTAGAAATTCAAAGTAGCAGTGTTTTAAGTATTTTAGGTACATGTTAAGGATTTTATTTTCTAATATTTAAATTAGGTTTTTTTATTTAATAAAAATTGCAGTACATTACTTTCATCAATAATTGTATTGTAAAAAAATCTTTCAACATTGTAGGTTTAATATTATTAAAGTTGACGACTTTTAGCACTAATTAATATAGAATAACATATTTATTAGTTATTTGTAGATATATATTATTTATGGTTAGTAACCATGCCAGTAGCAACACGCCTTGCTAAGACAATAAGCGCATCGCTTTATGCGTCGGGATAAATGCAAATTATTATTTTTTAAATCCGTTAGGTACCGAAAGTACAGAATACCAGTTTTACACCGTTTCACGCGTTATGATGCGCTAATTTAGCGGCTTACCTAGAGCCAAACGAACGTTGGGAAATGGCGTGAAAATAGTTTCAGCTTGGCTATAAAAATAAGTAGCGATAACATTTGTAATTGCGCAGAGTATGATAAATGTTTATTGGCGTATTATTATTTGATATTTATTTACAGATTTGCTTACTATTTCACTCTGCTTCAATTCTAAAAAAAATGTCAATAGTCAATTACAATATAGGTACTGTAGTCTCCATTAGGTATCACTTTTTTTTAATGTTAAAATACCTATTTGATTTTTTATGTTTCTTACTCTTATAATCTAATTTTTTTTTAAATGTCGATACTATTATTACAGATCGGATTAAATGAATATGGAACTTTCATGGAAAGTGTTTCCAAGATGGCGCTAACAGGATCTTATAGTATTTGGTTGAGTAGAGAGGGTAGTGAACACAGTGCAGATAAAAGTTCAAAAGGCCTTTAAACCTACTTCGCGGTCTCAAGTCCGGGAACGCTGCAGTTCATTCCCCTGCCTTCCAGCCACGCGATGGACCCGGCACCCGCACGGAGAGTCCACGGATAGCTAAGAACATTGTCTTATATTGAGTCTACAGACAGACAGACATGATTTTTTATAAAAAAATAAAGCTTATAGTTGTATAGCGTATCTATATAGTTCATCCCATATTTTTTTTATTATCAAATCTATGTCATCTACATTTTTTTTAAATTTTATTATTATATGTATAGATATGTACTTAGACAAAACTAAATAATTAGACAAATGCCATATACGTGGTGGCCGAGTTGGTTAGACCTTGGACTTAAAAACACTTAGGTCCCTGGTTCGAATCCCGGTGTGTACCAATGAGTTTTTAATTTAAAAATTTATGTACATTTGTTTGACAACACCACTATAGTGCCTCGGAGAGCACGTTAAGCTGTCGGTCCCGGTTCCACTATACCAACTTGTAAAACTGTTTATAGATGGGTTATTGGGTCTATTCAAAACATCGCGACGAGCTAGCCACTTGTTCGGTGTAGACTCATACCATCGGCTACGACGAGGTGGGACTAAAACCCCTCCGCTGGGTACCCTGGGGCCGTCAAGGCGGTCTCGGGCGCCGTAAGGCACCCGTGATGATATGTATGTATGTGTACAAAACTAAATGTTATTAGGCAAAGTTATTTACGCCCTACATACTCTCAACTTTGCCACTCTCACTATCAAAGAGGTAATGTAGTCAGGGGTAGGCAGACAGTATTGTAAACAAAAGTACAACTTTATCCATTGAGAACTCAGCCCGGGGCCGACTCAATACACAAACAAAGTGGAATTAAGCCCGAGTATGTATGAATATTTATGTTCCTTTACATAGGTGGAGCGGATACCTAACTAACTAGCTTACCTAACTTTACTAATCTTGTAACTCTGACCTAATAAATGAAAATGAATTATAAAATTATGTATGGTATTAGATGGGAGGAAGGTCTCTATAACTTCGCTAGGCCGACCGACGGGTCTCGTTGCCATCGCCCGTACAGAGTCAAGTGACCTCAATTCAATTCTTTATTTTCAGTAATTAGGCTTATATATTTTTCACTTTTACCAGTCAACACAATAAAATACCTACATTATTATATACACTTGTAGTACATAATAATAATATAAGCTGGGAATACTGGGCAGTTAATTAGTATGTAAGTATACAAAGAATAATTTATAAAATAAACAAAGCTTAAACTATTAGCTGCTGTATAGAGGCATTGTCCAAAATGTAAACCTAGGTATAACTAGGAATATAAAAATAATAATAACATTTAACCTATATAAAAACAGTACCTAGGTACAAAACACAATATAAATGACCGGTAACTTATGTTTCGGTTTACCTAGTCATATTTCGGTTTGAGTCTGCGGGTTCACCGGTTGTCAGGAGACTACTGCATCGATTTCTTGTTGAGGTGGAAGTCTCCTTTCAGGGTGCGGTTACGAAATGGGTAGTTGAATTGACAATAAGTCAGCGACTATATTAAAATATGTAATGCAATTCTTCATTGTCGCCCCCCATTTCGTAATCCCTTCATTTAGCCGGCATAGTTGGAGCGATCAATAATGTTTAAGAACAATTATTGATTGACCCCATTCATGGACTTTGTAGATCTGCTCACCACAAGGTAGACAAAGTCACATGTCAAGGTAGATACAAAGTCAAATGTAGGTTCAAAATACCATCGTCTACGACGAGATGGAAATAAAATTCCTCCGCTGGGCACCCGTCATGGTACATATTCAATGTACCAGGGATTGCAGAGTCAATCTCGCGATATCTTGCAATTTAAGATATCTCGCGAGATTAAGATAAAAATCGAAATTGGGATTGGGAGACGAAATTGCTGACACTACTTTAGGATCCCCGATGCTTTATCGGCAAACCAACTGCCCATTGTGGTACCGTGATCATAAAGGACCCTACCACCTCGACAGTAGTTTGATGTAGTAGTCTCCTCAAAACCAGTGAACCCAGAAACATAACTAAGTTTTGGCATCTAGGTACGGGCAGTGGTAACGCAACCAGTCGGTGCAGCTGGCGAACTTATAAAGGCCTAAGAATAGACGGCGCTTTCTGCAGAATAAGCGTTAGCACCAACCATTTGTGATGTGACCCTGGAAGATGTGAAGGGAGGAGCAACAGTATCGGTGCATGTAGCGTCCTATCCTAAAAACCTTCCAGGCCCCTTCCAGGGCACCAAAGTAATTCCATCGGATCTCTTACCATAATTTTCGTGACAAACCATTTGGTTCAAGCATGTATGTTATAAAAATAGTGGCAGGAGCCTTATGAATAGTCTAATTGTCTGATTAAGGACACTGCATTGTTAATCGTGAAGTCTGCGTTCTCCATACAAAAAGAGCTTTCGTACTTCCAGTAATACTCGATTACTGTTTGTCGCAGAATTAAAATAATATTTACGTCGGTCATTGTTTTTATTAATATTCCTTGGTCCATTATAATTTTTGTTTTCGAAATCCGAAAAAAAAACTTTTTAAATATTATAATACAAAAATGTTCATTACCCACAACAGAAAGATTTTTGCGTACAATTACCAACAATAAAATAATTATTTAAATTCGACTAGCAGCCACGGACGAGTATAATATTGGTACGTTTGTATGAGAGTCAAGTCGACTGCAGAGCCCTTAAGGTTAGCATGCTGCCTCAATCTGCCAGCTCTATTATATATAACAGGATGTAGTATTATAAATATCAAAAGAATTAAATATAAAACTCAAAAACTAGTGATCCGGAAAAAAAACACATTTTAAATGCTTTTTTGACGGAGACTACTGTATCGATTTCTTGTCGAGTTGGTTGTGTCATTTCATGGTGTGGTTACGAAACGGCCGATTAATTTAACGATAAAGCAGCAAGGATATTAAAATATACTCGTAATGCAAATACGTCTTTGTCGCGCCCATTTCATAACCACATCATTTGGCCGGCATAGTGGGAGCGATCAATATTGTGCAACAACAATGTATTGATCGACCCCATTCAAGAACTTTGTAGGTCTGCTTACTGTCAGGTCGATACAAAGTCACATTCCTGTGCTGCAATTTAAAAAAAAACAGCGAATGAAAACGCGGTGCAGAACATATTCTAGTGATAAATATTTATATAGAGAGTATGCTTTGGTGCAGACAATCTTTAAATATATATATTTATATTACTCTCTCAAATATTAACTAGTAGAAAATGGCATTGTTCGAATCCGTGTGTACCAATGACTTTTTAATTAAAAAATATATGTACATTTGTTTGACAACACCACTATAGTGCCTCGGAGAGCACGCTAAGCTGTCGGTCCCGGTTTCACTATACCAACTTGTAAAATTGTTTATAGATGGGTTATTGAGTCTATTCAAAACATCGCGACGAGCTAGCCACTTGTTCGGTGTAGACTCATACCATCGGCTACGACGAGGTGGGATTAAAACCCCTTCGCTGGGTACCCTGGGGCCGTCTAGGCGGTCTCGGGCGCCGTAAGACCCCCGTGATGATATGTATGTATCTAAAATAGCATTTAGCTCGTTTAAAAACAATTCGCAATCAAGTTTTTTAGGTACCTACTTAGGTTAAGATAGAAATTTTAATTATGTAGATAATTCTAAATTTAGTTACTTAAATCAAATGCAATGTTATGCGTAGTTAGATATTGTACTAGGCACACATGTGACCACAGATGGTGAGTTCACAGCGATTCAAGGAATCCCGTCCTCTTGCTTCTCTACTTCAAACAGATTATTCTTTTTGCAAATCTCGAGTCGTTTTGTTTACGAGAATTTATTGTCATTTAGTGGTTCAAGTGACGTGAATTACGTTCTTATTTATCGACAAGCAGTTTTCAATTACGTCGTACATTTTATTTTAAATGAAATGAAATTATTTATTTGCAATAATTCCGAGCTTACAAGATGGTAGAATATAAGTTGTGTCTACAGAATTAGCCTACTAGGTATGCAACAATTTTTTGCAATTATAAATATTTGACGCAACTAAAACTTTTTTTTACTTAAGTGGGCAGGAAAAGGATTCGAGAACTAGAGCGTCAAAAAACATCTAAATGTTGTTTTCAGTTATAATAAAGTTTTTTTTTTGGAAAAAAAGAACATGGAGGTGTAGATTTTATTTACTCGATCTTAATTACATAATTTCTTTATAAAAAATCTGTTTAGTTTTAAAATGAGAACTAAAGTAATATTTTTAGAATCATAAATCAAACTTTGGGTGTCTTTTCAAAAGTTAATATATTTTTTATAAGAATACTATCTAATTAGGATCGAGTAAGTAATATTTACACCTCTACGTTCTTTTTCTGTAGAAATAAACTTTGATATCACTGAAAACAACATTTACACGTTTTTAGACGTTCGAGATCGCGAAACCTTTTGCTGGCTTCTAAATTGGTCTACGATTTTACACTGTCAAGTGTCAAATTAAATTAGGTATTATTTAAAATATTATTAATTAATAATAAAATAATATTTCATAAAATAATATTTCATAAAATAATAATCATATATACCTATTATTGGAGCACGGCATGAGACTTTATATCTACCTGATGGAAAGCAATCTACAAAATCCATGAATGGGAGCGATTAATAAATGATTGTTTAATAATATTGATCGCTCCTACCATGCGGGCTAAATGACGCGGTTGCGAAATGGGCGGCTAAAAAGCATAATTTGCATTACGAGTCTATTTTAATATTCTCGCTACTTATGGCCAACGGTTACGAAATAGGTGGTTAATTTGACGACATCATATCAACCACCCATTTCGTAACCCTGAAAGGAAACTACCACCTCGACAAAAAAGCAATGCAGTAGTCTGCTAAAAACCCGTGAACCCACAGACTAAAACCGAAACATGGCTAGGTCAATTGACGGTTTTTGTATCTGTATATTTCTATAAATTAATAATTTAGTACGTTTTCCGCAAACGTTAAAGCACAAAAGCGGACACAATTCAACTTTCCGTTTGATAAAATTATGTTATTTGTCAGTGAGAATATTTATTTGAACCGGAAGATTTACACAAAATATAAATCTTCATTTACATCTAAAACATAAATCCTAAACAAGTAACTGCCCAATAAAAATGAAATAAAATAGATCACGACATTTCCTTATCTGTTCCCAAATTAAAGTACCAGGCGCACATGGCCGCAGAGGAACTAATCCCAGAAACCATGCAATGACGAAATTCTGTGTGAATATTTATTTTTCATAGTCCTAATTATTTATTTTTTAAATTCTATTGAAATAGAGTTATTTTCGAAAATTAGTCTAGTTACTTAATTATAGATTAATTAATTGATTATACCTTCCGCTGTCGAAAACCGTCTTATCAGTCAGATTTTTAAATAAATACATTCGCGGGTACCTTTTTGGCTCCCAAGAACCGTTTAAACGGCCTCAGGTACCCAGCGGAGGGATTAACCTGACCTCATTTCGCCGATGGTATTCGGAGGCAATACCTAACAAGCTGCGGTGTTTATGATGGTATAGCCTCATTTTATAAAGCGGTCACCCATCCCAGTACTGGCCTTGTTGTCATCTGCTTAATCATGTTACCAGTTGCGCAGTGACTTAACCACTAGGCTCGGGCCGATTTTTTATTACGGTTAGAATTGTTATTCTTATAAAGAGTTTCATAACCTTTAGTCTAGCTAATGTTATTCCGAAATTATAAATCTTTTTTTTTTTTTTGATAGCCTTAATAATCTTTTACTACAAGTTGGTATCAATCAATGGAATACAAATAAAGAAATCATCTGCAAATACTTGGACTAGAGTCAAACCAAACCAAAACACCAACGTACTTTAGCTGTCCACAAAAACCCAATAACACACTCTATATTCGCCATGGTGGCCTTTTATTTGTGTATTAATTATCACAGCTTTTATCGGTGGGCAACAACCCTCAATCATCACTGGTTTAGGCCAACTTACAAAACTACGGCATGGGCATCGGGTTCGCTGGCGAGAGAGTCGGTCACACAAAACTGGCCTACGACTAGCCCGGAACTTTCATAATCGCAACAGAGGAAACCTGCGAATGGTGGTGGATTACTGTACTGGACACTTTCCATTAAACAGACACCCCAACTGTTTTAGGTATCATCAGCCTTTATGTGAAAGATTCATAGATTCATGGAAAACAAAGAAACAACCAACCACGTGCTGCTAGGAAAGAGCTGGGCTGGCTAGCTTCTGGTCTTCAGGAGACTAATGCATAGATTTTTTTGTCAAAGTCTTCTTTCAGTGTGCGTTAACAAAACAGACTGTTAGTTAATTTGACGTTAAAGGAGCGAGCATATTAAAATACTCGTAAAGCAAATTCACCTTTGATACTTCGCAATCGAATCATCGCATCATTTAGCCGATCATAGTGGGGGCGATCAATTTTGTTCAATTCATAATCGACCCTATTCGTGGACTTTGTAGATCTGCTTACTATAAGGTAGATACAAAGTCACATTCTATGCTCCAACAAAAAAAAAAGAATAACCAGTTTTCTCTTAACACAGAGACCTAACCTCGTGGCTAATTAAGGAAAAATAGATCTGCTATGAAGAAGATAAATACGTAAGACGTGTCTATAAAACAAAACTCATTGGTACAACAGTAAACTCGGCCAACAATTATTTGGTTAATCTCAAAGTATAATTTGGTAAAAAAAATGGTGTACTTAAGCTACCACGACAAGATCCACCGCATGTAACCAACATTCACGGATTCGAATCGGAATCGTCGATAAAACGTTCCGGAATCGGTAATAATCGTAAAAGCGAACGAGTAAAGTTTTCGAAGGTTTCGTTAAAAATCCTCTCCTTGTTTACTTTATACTTCGTCACACTTCCGGGGAAAGTATTTTGTGCCTTACTACTGTTGTGTTGTTTCGAATACTAAATATTTAACTACACTCGGAATTAGGGTTTGGTTTTATTTAAACAAAACTGCAAACACATTACCTTAAATAAAAAAATATATACATCAATTTATTTCAGATATTATGGTACGAAATCATTATGAAATTTAGATGTTTTTAATCCTATTCAGAAACTTTTCACTAAACCGCTTTTACTTTATTTCATTATAAACTTTATTTATTCTATAGTGCCTCGGAGAGCACGTTGAGCTGTCGGTCCCGGTTTCAATATACCAACTTATGAAACTGTTTATAGATGGGTTATTGAGTCTATTCAAAACATCGCGACGAGCTAACCACTTGTTCGGTGTAGACTCATACTATCGGCTACGACGAGGTGGGATTAAAACCCTGGGGCCGTCTAGGCGGTCTCGGGCGCCTTAAGGCACCCGTGATGATATGTATGTATGTATGTATTTCATTAACAAAAATCACATTTGTAACATGGGTTGACTTCCAAACATAGTAGGTATTATAAGTAGTAATTATAGATAATATTTTTATCCTAAACGTGATAATAAATGAGTTTTTGTCAGATTTTGTTCATAAAAGTGACGTGTAAACAGAGGTTTAGTAAGCTTTATCACGACGCGAGAATATGAAAATATTCGGTTTAGGCAGTTATACTTTTTAGGATTTAGCCATTAGGAAAAACTCAATTTTAGTAGAGCTGGAGCCTATTTCATAAACGTGACAATTGTATTTTTTACCATGAAAATTTATAATACATTGCTTAGTTTACTTTGTTCTAATTAAATGATTCCAGCTAAACTAAGCAAAGTATTATAAATTGTCATGGAAAATTACAATTGTCACGTTTATGAAATAGACCCCTGGCTTTTCGACATAAATATGAGAAGTGGTCATTTTTTATACTATGGCATCTAGCACCTGAACCAGGTCTGCATTGAGATTTGCTTGATGCAACGATTACCGGTTTTACATATATAAGCAACACTAAATCTAGACTCTACACTAAAATAGGTTTTTCTTTTTTAAATTAACTGTTCGTGGATTTTGTGCTTGAAAAAGAAGCTTACTAAGTCTCTCTGTATACACCAATAAATAGAGCCAGAGAGCTACAAATTAAAAGAATTTTCAAAAAAACAAATTAGATTTGGAAATGTGTACTTAATTGGAAATCACATGACATATCCTATTGACTTACTTTAAGTGACTTAAGTTCAGCGCTGGACTGCAAAAAGTTAATTAAATAAAAAGTTGACTTACCCACAAATACCGGGAGAACAGCGATCAGAAGTAATGCATGTGCATACATTCCAGCCATGTCTAAGCACATGTTATCCAGTTATACCTGGGAAATAATTAAATATTATGTTATCTAAACATAGAACTAAAAGTCTGAAAAAAAAAAATTACAACAATAATTATCTACTAAAATTTCGGTGAAAATATTTAATAGTAAGCAAGTAAGCAAAGCATAGATGTGGCTGAGTTGACAAGATCACTCATTCAGGATTTTTATGGGTCCAGTGCGGTTTATAATCTAAACATAGATAATCTATAAATAGCTAGGTATTTATTAAATTTTGAGAAAAACTTTAAACTCACTCATATTTTTTAGAATCCATCTATGATGGCACCTTACCAGTACATTCGACTTTTGTTCACTCAGTTTTATTAATTTCCGAAATTACAATGTATTTTTTTTTCACTTTATATTGGTTTATCTGTATTTAATACATTTTTATTTGTGTTTAATCGTGTGTTTAATCGTCTATTAATTTTATTATTTTCCTCTATTTTTAAACTATTGTGTCATTTATATTACCATTTTAGCCCTAAACGAATTTTCAATACGGTTACAAAAATTAAATACGATTTTTTTAATAACCAAAAATATTTAACAAAATGACATATATATCTTTTGAAAACTTCCGTTGCGTAAACGATTGCAAGAGCCAGCTTAGTAGTTAAAAGACAATGAGAACCAAAACTCACAGTCAAATATTCTTCTATGAAACCAACTTTATAACTATGTAGTTCTTTACAAATACTATCAAAATCCAATTTTGTAACTTATAACAATTTTACAAATTACATTAATTATTCATCCTACAATAATGTGTTACAGAGTTAAACCAATAAATTGAACATTTGACCACTCCAAACGTTATTATTTTTTATTACACAGTCTGGTTACCGCGCGAGATACGATCAGTTAAAATTATATGTTTTATTACTATTTGAAGTATAGTTAGTTAGTTTTCAATTAATTCCCGTGAGAAATAATTTGATATTAATTTATTATATTACGTTATTTTAATTGTTTGGAGTTACAATGAATGTTGCTTTCTTGGTGTCCTTTGCGAGATATTTTAGAAAAGCCTATAAAATCCACCATAAATAATAATAAAAAACTTTATAATAAAGTTAATTTATATGTATTTTTTTATTTATTTATTGGAGCTTGACTTGTGACATTGTATTTACCTGATAGTAAGCAGACCTAAAAGACCAAAGTTAAAATAGGCAGCTTCAAAGACAAATAAAGTGGGTTTAGCTGTATTTCTTTATCGTTTTTTTTAATTTTTAATCTAAATTATTTTTTAGGTATTATTTAATTAAATCGTTGATAAACTGTGTATTTTTTATTTATTTATATAAAGGGTTTTTCAACAAGAACTTTGTTTTCTAAAACAAAATAATACAAAAAAATAGATGAAGATGATTAAAATTTTTATTGAATTACAAAGAGAAAAGTTCGGCAATTATGAACGACTTTCGGCGATATTCACATCGCCGTAGATTCGCTCAATTCATTCAGGAACAACCCGTTGGTTTTTCTGAAAAAAACACTTTTTCAGACGAAGCCAATTGACAAGCAAAATTGCCGCATTTGGGCTTCTGAAAATCCTAGAGCGATTATTGAGAAGCCTTTGCATGCTTAACGTATCACTGTATGGTGCGCTATGTGGTCTGGAGGCGTGGTTGGGCCGTTTATTTTCGAAGATGAGGCTGGAAATGCGGTATCGGTCAACGAATCCCGCTACCGCGAGATTTTAACAACTCAATTTAAAACTCAATATCCGTGACGTTATTAACGAAATAGTCCCGCCATTTTGTCAAAAAGTGATTAAAAACTTTGATGAAAGAATCGACATCTGTCAGCGTGCTTGTGGTGGACATTTGCCAGATATCATTTTTCATTCATAATTGCCGAACTTTTCTCTTTGTAATTCAATAAAAAATTTAATCATCTTTATCTAAATTTTTTGTTTTATTTTGTTTTAGAAAACAACAGTTTATTTTATTTATTAGTTTTTATTTTCTGTTCAGAATTTAGTTTTTTTTAATGTATTTTAATTTTATAAAATTGTATATCTCAATTATTACAATTAGTTATTAAGTACCTAAATTAAATTATGCCTATTAAGTTCTTAAGAAATCCATTTTTGGAAAGAAAAAAATATCATAATTTGTTTGCTACACCTATAAAAATTCTTAAAAAAAACACAGTTTAAGAAGTACTTTTAAACTTCAGCTGCAAAAAAAACAATGACACCATGCTATCTGTTACGAAAGCTCGCTGTTTGGTGATTCTTTGTAGTTACCCCATTACGAGGCGATGTTTGTGTGTTGCGCGGCGCGGGCGTCTGTTTTTCTAGTTTAGAGTTAAATTGGTAATTAATTTAGCAATAAGAACAGTAATCGGAAAACAATTGTGTGGGGGCAACAGCTATTTCTAGAAGGTCTAACATTTACAATTAGTTTGTTGGCAATTCGTATATAACAGAATCAGATATATCACAATGATTTTGAAGATTAGCAAGAAATTTGACAAGAGAGAAAGCAATAGAAGTACTCGTATATACCGCCCTTACAGATGAAGTTACACATTACAAATTAAATACAATTTATTAATTATAAATTTTAACACTTTATTGCACAGTAAACATAAGTTATGTACAAAGTCGACCTTAATGCCTTTGGCATTATTTACCAGCTAACCTTTAAGAGTGTGTGGGTTCACGTTGGAGGAGACTCTGAATCAATTTGAGAGAGCCTATCTTAAAAGTACATTTAATGCAATTTCGTATATACATTTTGTAACCGCTTCATTTAGCCGGTATAATGAGAACGACCGATGCTGTTAAACGATATTGTATTGGATTATTTTCCATTTCATAGACTTTGTAGGTCTACTTAATATCAGGTAAATACAAAGTTACATGCCTCAAAAAAAAAAATAGCGTAAAGTCCCTGAATAAAAAGGAATTGTTTCTTATAAAAAGTAGGTACGTGAGTGCGTTTTACGATGTTTCTTTGACAGAATTTATTACCCCCGTATTCTAAGACGTATCCTTAACTCCACTTTACACTCAAGGAACGTCTGTCTTTTTCCACCAAATGTCAACTATAAAAAGCAAGTTGAGACAGACGCTCCTTGAGTGAAGAGTGGAGTTAAGGAAACGTCTTAGAATACGGGTGTTAGTATCTTGATATTATTAAATAAGTTTAATGATTCGTTTCCGTTTTCCGAGACGAAATTAAATAAATTATTTTGGTTTTGACATTTTTCTACCTACGCTAAAGTTTTTATCTATATCGTTTCTATAACGTGTTGGTAATTAACACATCGTTTTTTTTCTCTTACGAGTATTCATTATATCCTTACCTAGATTATATTAGGTGGAAAATATATCTCTACAACTTGGTAAGGCCGACCGAACGGGTACGTTACCACCACCACTATTCATGAAAACCTTCAAGTGACCTAGTCTGTTTCAGCTTTAGTCTGGGGTTTCACTGATTTTCAAGACTCTACGGCAACTCTTGTCTTGACGGTGTTTCCTTTTAATGTGCAGTTACGAAACAAGCAGTTTTTAAACGATAAAGCAGCCATATATTACAAATTCCTCTTTGTCGCCGCCCAATTCGTTACTGCATATTTAAACCGGAATAGCGGAAGCGATCAATGCTGCCCATTCATGGACATTCTCGTCTAGTTCTCTTATAGTAATAAGGTGACATGCCGTGCTGCAAAAAAAAAACTAATCGTACAAATTAGATATATGCTCAATACAAGTATATGCACTTTGCTTGAAAAATGTTAACACAAACTCTCTCGTCACCTCACGATTTATTTATTATTCTTCCAAGCGAAGAATACCAGACTATTGGAACTCGATAGCTGTACGGTAGACAGCAAGGTAAGCCCTATACTAATATTATGAAGCTGAAGAGTTTGTTTATTTGGTAGAACGCGCTAATATCAGGAACTACTGGTTCCAATTGGAAAATTATTTTAATGTTGGATAGCCCATTTATCAAGGAAAGCTATTAGTCTACATAACATCACGCTACGACCAATAGGAGCGGAGTATCAATGAATAATGTTTCAAAGACGGGGGTAAATTATTTCTTTTGAGAGCGTACGTTGTTGCGTAAACGGTTAAAGTTACGCAGACGAAGTTGCGCGGATCAGCTAGTATATAATATATAGGTACACTTGTCAATTGTCTATTGCATTTTTTTTTTTTTATTTTCCCTACACTTCATCCTTCTTATTTGTCGCTTGGATATATATGGATCAACAAAATTAAAATTATAATCATTCCAAATGTCAAGTAAATCGGACAAGTGTTTAATGTGTACAGTCAGATAGAGAGACGAACCGGAGTACTTAGCCGTGAAATCATCAAGGGAGTCGTGGGTTCAATTCCCATCCTTCAGGAAATTTTGTCATTGTAATGTTGTTATTATAATTTTAATATAACAAAATTTGAGCGAAAATAACAATTATATACTTTATTTTAAAAAAATAAGATTAGATTCTCCTTATCTTAAATTATTTATTTTTTATATAAATCTATAATGTTGACAATAAATACCCCTTATTTTTTAATACCTTGCTATTCTAAAAATATGTATTTTTAACAAAAACTCTAAATAAGTAGCTAGTATAAATATTAAAAGAACTAAGTAGGGTCATGTGCTTTTACATTGGACATTTCCCAGAATTTAAAATAAAATGTTTAAAAAAAAAGGATACCTTTATTTTTAATGCACAATATCATACTATTCAGCTTAATTACTAATTAACTCTTAATAATTAACAGTCTTAGTTAGGAAAGATATAACAGTTTCTGAGAAAATAAAATATTTTTAAAAGGCCTCATTTTGTCCACAGGTACAAACATTAAATGTACCTGTAGACAACACAAATGTTCCTTTCGACGGTAAATAGATAACATTATTAAAAATTTAGTTTTTCAACAAACTTCAACTGAGTATTGTCAACTCCAAAGTATAAATTATAAAAAAAAAACTTAAAACATGACAGGAAAGCAACATGGCGACACGTCAGTGTTGCCAAACATCAAAAATACTTTAAGGATGCTATGTTCCAAATAAGAATTTCTGGTATTCAGTTTATGAGTTATCGATAGGGTCCATAGGTAAAGCCGTCCAAAGGTACAACACTACATAAAAATAAAATACCTAAAAATAAAAATAAAATTCAAACCAAAATAATAAAATAATATGACCTACGAAATAACAAATATTAATATGACCGCCAACAGGTAGAGTTCCCAAATAATATATGTACATGTGTTTATAATGTTAGGACTTACAATTGAAACTAACTCTGATTTGGTGTAAAGATATTTATATATTAATAAAAAGTACAAATTAAAATAGGAACCGCCATTACTCCTCGGCGCAGAACAGAACACAGTAGACAAGATAGACTTAGCCTACATAGACAATATGTGGTGACCGTTCCGAATACTATAAATATTTCATTGTCTCAACACCCTCCCTCAATGAAATACTTATACAAGTGTATATTACATAACATTAACCACAAAAAATATTTCCATAGCCTTAATAAAAAAGTTTCATGGCCTTAACAACAAAGGTTTTATCACCTTAACAACATTATGTACCTACTCTAACTAATACAATGCTTGACACTTTATATTTGTATATATTAAATATTAAACAACATATTCTTAAATTTATTAAATAGGGTTCCACCCAAAGCTTTAGTGAAAATGTCTCCTAATTGTTCTGTAGAACAGATATACTTAATTTCAATAATTTTATCATCTAACTTTTCTTTTATAAAAAAATATTTAATATCTAAGTGTTTTACCCGTTTGGAACTCCCAGAACTATGAGCTATTTTTATTGTAGACTGATTGTCTTCATATAAAGAAATAGAACCTACAGGAACATTAAATTCTACAAGCAAATCTTTTAACCAACATGCTTCACTTGTTGCCAAGCTCAAAGCAATTAATTCTGCCTCAGTGGTTGACATAGCAACCGACTGCTGTTTTTTTGATGACCAAATAACTGTACAATTGAACACTTTAAAAATATAGCCTGTAGTAGATTTCCTGTCGAAGGAATCTCCACCCCAGTCACTATCAACATAGCCCTTAATTAAATCTTCATCATCTCGCCTATAATATAAACACAAATCTAAACTGCCTCTTATGTACTTTAAAATATTTAATAACAACTTATACAATATATTAGATGAACATGTTACATATCTACTTAGTTTTGTCACCACAGCACAAAGGTCTGGCCTAGTACCCATAACTGCATATAATAGGCAACCTATTAATTTTCTACATTTCTTTTCAATTTCAACACTCTCACATGTGTCTTTTTTCAAACAATCAAATTTAAAGTTGGCATCTATAGGTAATGACAAGGGTTTGCAGTCTGACATTTTATATACATTTAAAATGTATTTCAAATAATCAATTTGATCAATTTTAGTAAAACCGTTTTTCAAATCTTGAGTTACATTTATACCTAAATACTTATTTATTCTACCTAAATCTTTCATTTTAAAATTTGTACATAAAATACCCTTTAGATTTTCTAACTCCTTCTTACAGTTCCCAAAAAACAATATATCATCTACATACAATAGTAAAAATATTTTTACATTTCCTTTATTCATTAAATATAGACAGGTATCCTTATTAGATCTTTTATAACCAAAATGCATCATAACTGCATCAAATGTTTTATTCCAGTAATTAGGAGACTTTTTTAGTCCATAGATTGACTTATTTAATTGACAGATGGTATTTTTACTTATATTGCTTATTCCATCAGGTAACTTTAGGTATACCTCATCATCTATTTTACTGTTTAAAAAGGCACTGCAGACATCCATTTGGTATATCTGTAGATTTAATTTTGTTGCCACTGAAATAAATACTCTAAATGTGTTTAGCTGTGCTACCGGAGAATATAAATCCATCACACTAAAATCACTGTCCTTCTGCTCAAATCCTCTGGCTACTAATCTAGCCTTATAACTAATATTATTATTATCTAAATACTTATACTTAAAAACCCACTTACAGTTTATTGCAGTTTTACCTCGTGGTACTTCATCAATGATGGTCCATGTGTTATTCTCATCCAACATCTGTACCTCTGCATCTATAGCCTCCTTCCACAAGTCCGCTTCCTGACTCTCCATTGCCTCCTCGTAACTCCTTGGCTCCACTCCTTGGTTGACACTGAAATTAGTAATATAATTCCCCCACCAGTTAGGTTTCCTTCTTTCTCTTACTTCTTTGTCCATTTTTTCTTCCTTATCATCTTCACTTTCTGTATCATCATCACTACATTTAACAACATCCGGTATATTCTTCTCTTCTTCATTCTCATTTTCCTCTTTGTCATTCTCCTTTGTCTCTTCATTGTCACTCAAGTATTGTATACTTTCTATTTGTACTGCTGGCTTCACCTTTTCTCCTGTCTTTTCTATTACAATCACATCTCTTTTATATTCAAATGACTCTTTATCCGGGTAATATATTTTATATCCTTTTACATCTTCACTGTAACCTACTAATATTCCTTTTTCTGCCTTACTATCCCATTTTAGTCTTTTTGCTTTAGGTATATGAGTCATAACTTCCATTCCAAAAATCTGTAAATTATTTATATCATATTTCTTGTTAAATATTTCCTCAAATGGTGTTCTTCCTTGTTTGTTCTCCTGAGTTCGGTTTAATATAAAAACTACAGTATGTACTGCTTCTGCCCATAATTGTTTACTTAACTGATGACTACTTATTAATGTTCTAGCTCCCTCAACAATTGTTCTATTGGCTCTTTCTGCCTTCCCATTTTGTTGTGGGTTATATGCCACTGTCCTTTGATGTTGTATTCCTTTTTCAGATAAAATTCTTTCTATATCCTTATTTACATATTCTAGTCCATTGTCTGTTCTAAGTACTTTGATTTTATTTGATGTTTGATTCTCAATTTTTGAAATATAATTTAGAAAATGTTTCTTAACTTCATCTTTTGTACGCATAAAATACACTGTTTTATAATTTGAGTAATCATCTATGAATAATAAAAAGTATTTGGAGTTTCCAAGAGAATCAATCTCCATTGGTCCACATACATCTGAATGTATAAGTTGACAGGGTAAATTTGTCTGAGAACTACTGTCAACATATGGTCTTCTATGAAATTTTCCTTCTAAGCAAGGTAAGCATTTATTGTATCCAGTAAAATCATTTTCTTCTTCTATAGGTATATTATTTTTCTTCAATATATTTTTTACTTGTTTTAGATTCTGATGTGCGAGCTTCTCATGCCATTCACTTAAGCTAGTACTTACTTGTGCTCTCTTTTTAATTTTAAGCTTTAATATATATAGCTTTCCCTCCCTCTCTGCTATAGCTGCTACTTCTTTATTTTTCATAAATTTACATACATTTTTCTCCATAACTATCGAGTATCCTTTATGAACGGCTGCATTTGTTGAAAATAAATTTATATTAAGATCTGGCACATACAAAACATTGTCAATAGTGGTGTCAATCCAATTATGTCCATTAAACGTCATAACAGACATACTTCCCGTGCCCAAGGCTCTAATAGATGAACCATCTCCGATAATCACCTTCTTCTCAGGTATATTTTTATAGTTACACAAAAGATACTTGTCATGAACCATGTGTTCGCTCGCTCCAGAGTCTACTAACCATTGATTTGACTTCTCCAGTCCGATCATTGCAGATACAACAAAGGCATTATGATTTTGGTTAACTTTCACTCTGCAATCTTTCTTTAAGTGACCACTTCGGTTGCATTTATAACACTTCATTGAACTTTTACAATCTTTCATAAGATGACCTGGTCTATTACATTTATAGCATTTAATATTTTTATGACAGTCCTTTATCACATGCCCAAATTTGTTACACTTGTAGCATTTTTTATCATTCATGTTAGCTGCCAACGCTACAGGTTCCGCTCGTTCAGTAAGTCTCATTTCCTCCACCAACAATCTGGCTGTCAGATTTTCAATATTTTGTTTGCTTTCTTCCGTGGACTCCCATGCGGTTACAAAATGTTTATAGGTTTCTGGAAGGGACATAAGAATTTTGGTGATAACCAACTTGTCACTTATTGTATCCCCTTGTTGCTTTAGCTGATTTTTTATGTCTTCAATATTAGCCAGAAATGTCGAAACTGATGTGTTATTTTCAAGTTTCAAATTAAAAAACTTTTGATGCAACATGTGTATACTAAGATCTGACTTCTGTTCGTAGACACAAAGTAATTTTGTCCACATTTCCGCGGAAGTAACGCATGATAAAATATGTATCATAACGTTTTGAGACATTCTATTTACTAAAACTGACTGTGCTTTCGCATCTTGTTCTGTCCATTCATCATCTCCACTAACCTTTTTTTTATAGCCGGTTACAATTTCATATAACCCCAAACTTCGCAAAATTATTGATAATTGGAATTTCCATACTGGAAAATTTCTGTTACCCTCCAGCAACACAATATTGTTTGAGCTGACCTGGTCCATTTTATCTCCTTTTCGACACAAATTTTCCAATATCACGTTTTTTTGTACACGTGACCTAACGACGCGACGCACTCCTCGCGTAAAACAAAAAACCAAAAAAACTGACCTTTTTTGCACTTTTTCACCTAAATAGAGTTACCGGCGCCTGGGCCCATAACCTGTTAGGACTTACAATTGAAACTAACTCTGATTTGGTGTAAAGATATTTATATATTAATAAAAAGTACAAATTAAAATAGGAACCGCCATTACTCCTCGGCGCAGAACAGAACACAGTAGACAAGATAGACTTAGCCTACATAGACAATATGTGGTGACCGTTCCGAATACTATAAATATTTCATTGTCTCAACATATAACATAGGCAACGTACTACAGGAGTCAGTGCTGAAAGACGAGATGATGATGAAGGCAGCAACTCCAGAACATCCCAGCTTCTAATTAAAGATCGCCTCGGGAACAATCCTATAGCTTTCGATTGTTTATTTTCATCTATTGTGAACGCGAGTCCATTTATTTTTATCCTTGTATCGCATGTGGTTGGTTCTATTGCATTTCTGAAATATTTTATCAGTCGTTGCTATAAATCCTTTTTCTATCCAGAGTTGAGTTAAAAATTGCATAAGTCTCTATTTGTTATTAATTCCTAGTAGGTAGTGGATTTTTTACATAATATTGTCCTATATTATTATTATTACATACATAGATACATATCATATCACGGGTGCCTTACGGCGCACCGCCTAGACGGCCCCAGGGTACCCAGCGGAGGGATTTTTAATATTAGTATTCTAGGTTCTATTTGTTAAACTCGTCGTTTAAAGAACAACGCATACCTATCGAGGCGGATCTACGCGGAAGCTCACCAATAGGGGGTGAGACATTTAATTTGTTATGAATTTTCGGACGATGCGACATGTGATAAGTATTACTGCTTTTTGCAACTGCGTGTAAATCGAAGGAGGAAGTTTAATGTTTTTAATATTATCGTGTAAACACTTGGGTATGACACCTATGGCTACATATATATGGTGTACTATAGGTATAATTATTACTTTGGTGACTTTCCATTATATTTTTTATTATTGTTATTTTTATTATTGTTATTGTTAAGAATACATTTGTGCGTGATATGTGTGATTTGAAAGACGATGTAGTGACAAGGATTGAGAAAGGAATGTTACGGTGGTTTGGGCACATTGAGAAGATGAATGAAAAGAGACTGACGAAAGAGATTTAAAAATCAGAGGAGAATGAAAGAATAAGGCGGGGACGATCCAGAAGAAAGTTCCTTGACCAAATCGGGGACATTCTCAAAAAAGCTGGGATCCGTAATGCCCATAACCGTAGAGCCGTATGAAGAAAGTGGAAGATGTGAAGGAAGAAAGTTATGCCAGGATCGTTGTAGGTGGCGCTTTCTGCCTATCCCCGTGGGAAAAGGGCGTGACAATTTTAATATTATTATAGTATAGGTAAGCAGCATTCGCTGATGCGTCTACATCACTGTGTAACTTGTTTTTTATTTACTTTTAAATAGTCTTGAAATATATATTAAAACGTTCACATTTTCGGAAATTTTTACACTATCCGGTATTTTTACACCATTGGTTCATTTCACGGTTTGTTAAAAAATGTGTGAAAGGATTTGAATTAAAGTTTTGTTTAGCAAGTTGAATTTTACTTCCACGTAGTCGATCATTTATTTTTGTTTTGAAGAATGTTTTGCATCATAAGAGTTAAGAATTTTATATATTAAGGAGGTCTCCCCTTTCTTTTCTGTTTTTAAGCGTAGTTAGCTTTAGGAGTTCCAAGCGTTAGTCATATGTTTTAAATTAAATAGAACTACATACTGCATGAAGGTAAAAACCGTGCCCGTCCGCGTTGGCGCGGGGCGCGTTTTTCTAGCTTCATGACCTACTGGGATTCTCTTTTATAATGTATCTATACGAAAAAGAACGATTATACCCTCGTAAAAAAAATACTGAGCAAAATGATAAAAAGAAAATAAATATTCCAAAAATAAAGAAAGAAACTTATTTTGTTTTATTTAGATGAAAAAATAATGTAATTTGAGATAATTATTATAGAACTAGTAAACAACACTTTGTGACACAAACAGATTTTAGAATAAAAATAAAGAAATAGGTTTTTATTTTTAACCGACTTCTTGTGTATTTTATAGTCTTTAAGTTGGTAATATACAGAAAATAAAATGTTGACATAATCACCAGTATTTTTGTGTATTAGATCACGTAGCCCCATAAAAAAAACACTCACAGGGTTTTTTCATATCTATAGGTAACTATAAATTTGTTTACAGAATCGATTACTTGTAGAGATGATAGTCCCTTTCCGGTTGCTGTTACAAAACGAGCAGTGGATTCGACGATAAGGCATCGAGGAGCAAATTCGACTTCGACGGCGCCTATTTCCTTATTCCGCGTCATTTAGCCGGCATAGTGGGAGTAGTAGTAATTTACCTATTGATCGACCCCATCCATAGACTTTGTAAGACTAATTAACATCAGTTAGATAAAAAAGTTACATCACATGTACCAATAAATTTAAAAAAAAGAGTTTCTTTCTGTATTTACATTTGTTATAGTTTGTATTTAGTTGTAAAGATACGTACCTATATAATAATACGAGTATATACTGTAGTATCAGTATACAAACTGTTTTTTTTAAATAATATATAGGATTTTTTTTACACACTAAGCTATCTAGCTAGTATATGTGTACCAGAAACAACGGTACTCATGCTGGCACTGGCCAAGAATATTATTTATAAAAAGTAAAACAAAATTGTAAATCAATCAAATAATAAGCAAATAAAGAGAATTGTCAAATGACTAGAATCAAGTGGTTTCTTTTCTCACAACATATCAATATTATCATTAAAATCATCATCAACCGCAGCATATAGCGGTGCACCGCTCGCAGCTGATCATAGCGATATATATTTTTATTAGCGTTTTTCGCAAAAATAGATATTAATTGAAATAAAATATATAAAAAATCATAAACGATATATTTCGCCATAGGCTTCAAACATCCAGAGCATGATAAACAGTATAGAAGAAAGTACTAATATTTTTTGCTATGCGTGGGAATCGGACACACCACCTCCGGAACAACTCAGGCGCAACCAATAGACCACAGAGGCATTATAATAAACCAATTCTCACCTGAACGTAGTATATCGGATTTAGTGTTTGTTCTAATTTAAGCTCTAGTAGTACTCACCAAAAGGTTAATCTATATTGGTGGCCCGAGTTTTATTTTGATGTATTGTTTTGTAAGATGCGCGTGGGCATTCGGAATTAGGGTGATTGTTGGGGTGACCAAACTTCTTTGGTCACCCCAACAATCACCCTAATTAATTAAATATAAACACTTGCCAAAAGATAACTGAACAGATTTTATTATAGTATAAATATATGATGTTTTATGAATAGTCGTAAAAAAAAAGGTTGCTCTTCATACAGGTGTATGCGTTCATGCAATATTATCTTTATTAAATGTAATCAACAATTGAAAATAAAAATAAAATTAAATTTATAGTAAAACGTCTTTCTGTTCGCATGAATATCTCTAAAGTGCCGAATTACTCAAGAATAAAAATAATAAATATTAGATAGAAGGGTATATACATCTTGTTCATCGAACGAATAGCGAAAGGGCAAAATTAAAGGCAAAATTTCCTGTTACATTCAGGTATATCGACCCAAAGCTTTGTCAATTTTTTTCGATAGCTTTGTCCCTTTTGATGTTTTTTTCTTTATATATGAGACTACACATTAACTGGTCACCCTACACCTTCTAGTCAGTGGGAGGGACACGCACTTCCTATCTGGCGACACGTACACCACCATAATCTAATCAGATCGATGGCTTTATTGGCCTGCAATCGTAAGAGTTATGTATGTAACCAGGACAAAGGGTGTAGAGTTTATGGAGGTGTGATTCTTGTTGTGGCCAGTTGTTTTAAACTTGAGAAAGTTTTTTTTGTTGTAAAAAAATATAGATATAGATATCGCATGGATTCGGCCTTATTATCATTATTACTCAGGAAATATATAATATACTCTAAAGTTTGCAAGTTAATACCCTAAATCATACATAATGATCCTAAGCCTGGAACTTACAATGACTGAATTTATATAACTATCGCAACGATAATTATGTAAATTATCGCGCCTTTATATATGCCCATATAGGTACGTGGTGGCCGAGTTGGTTACCCCTTGGACTTAAAAACACTTAGGTCCCGCTGGTTCGAATCCCGATGTGTACCAATGAGTTTTTAATTAAAAAAAAAAAGAATATTTGTTTGACAACATCACTATAGTGCCTCGGAGAGCACGTTAAGCTGTCGGTCCCGATTTTACTATACCAACTAGTGAAACTGTTTATAGATGGGTTATTAAGTCTACTCAAAACATCGCAACGAGCTAGCCACTCGTTCGGTGTAGACTCATACCATCAGCTACGACGAGGTGGGATTAAAACCCCTTCGCTGGGTACCCTGGGGCCGTCTAGGCGGTCTCGGGCGCCGTAAGGCACCCGTGATGTTATATGTGGGTATCGATCGCGCCTTGCCCCTTGCAAATTTTTGAGTATATTCGACCAATTATAAAATTTATAAAAAAAACGATTTCCAATAGTTTTTTTACAATCACGGGTGCCGAACGGGTATTTAATGTACCTTATGGCGCCCCAAACCGCCTAGACGGATTTAGGGTATCCAGCGGTGGGGTTTTACATATACCTAGTTTGGTATATGTGTTGATAAAAATGCCTTCTCCATACAAACCAGTAAAGTAAAAATGACCAATTTGTATGGGAAAGCCAATTTTTTTTCCATTTGCGACACATGGTCCCATGGGAAAAGTTGTTCGATTTGATCAGCCGAACCTCATATTAGCTCAAAGTACACCCTTTCAAATTCACCTTGTATATAATTAGCTACCATATATTTTTTTTAATAATTTTATTATTATTCTATGCTAAGGATTACCGAAAAGGGAAAGATTATTGAGAAAAAAAACATAATCGAGTTTTTTTACATACTTACACATTCTTGTTTAGATATTCTTGTTTCTTGTCACGTCTAAGAAAAAGAAAACATACAATTCTTATAAAATATGAGTTTAATACAAACCCACACATCTCAAACATGTTGAACCAATTGTCTAACATCTAAGTACAAATGTTGTTACTGATGTTATCTGCCAACATGACAATGTACAGACAACGTAACAAAACCGTGATAGCCGAGTGGTCAACAATGCACATTTCATTGCATTCCAGGTGTCACTAGTTCAAGGTTTATTTATTTATTAGGTATTTGGAAAACCAACTTCCATAAATCATAACATAACACTTATATAAACATAGAAAGGTAACAATAGGTTTTCACTGATAGATACATGGTTCGAGCTTTAAAGCAACCTACAATTTTGATTCAATATATATAGACCGCCTCCATAGACAAGTGGTTGCGCCTTTGGCGTTGTATCCGGAGGTCGTGGATTCGATTCCCAAACATGGCAAAAAAATATTAGTACGTTTATCTGTACAGTTTATCGTGGTCTGGGTGTTTATAAAATATAATACGTATTATATCGTTGCTTCTGGTACACATAGTATAAGCCTAGAACTTAGTTTGTGACCAGAGCAATATGTGTAAATTGTCCTTATTATTATTATATGATTATTATTATTAATATACTCGTAGTTTCAGGTTTGGTAACTTGGAGAACGTAAAGCAGTCAACCGCAGTATAAATAATACTAAATTGTGGAACCATGCTAATTACTACTCTGTTATACTATATAGATCTATCAAATGCCTAAGGCATTAAGCTCGCATATGTACAACATAGTTTTTTATTATTATTTATTAATTTATTAAGTAAGCAAAATTACAAGATATATTATAGGACTAATAGAAGTCCCTGTCACGTAGGAATCAGTTTCCACAAAATAAACTGATTATTACATTTAACTCTTACACATCAAATAATGGAATGCAATATTAATAAATAAATCTAAAACCAACCTCTACCAGTGACGCTGTGAGCTCGCCGCGCCACTGGTTCGTATTTTTTTTTTGTATTGGGCTTTGTATCTAGCTGACGATAACAAGACACACTACAAAGTGCCTGAATGAGATCGATCGAAGATTGTTTTTAAACAGCATTAATCGCTCCCACTATGCCGGGTAAATGATGCGGTTACTATGGGAGGCGTCAAAGGGATGAATTTCCATTACGGTCTCACTACGTTATCGTCAAATCAACCACATGATTCATAACCGCACTCTGAAGGTTTTAGTTGGACACACCGGTTTTTAGGAGACTACTGCATCGATATTTATCGAGGTTAAAATAGACACGCAATGGAAATTCGTCTTTATGGCCGCCCATTTCACCGACCCATTTAGCCGGAATAGTGAGAACGATGTTGTTAAACAATAATTTATTGATCGACCCCATTCATGGACGTAGCAGTAGATCGGCTTAGCATCAGACAGAAAGATAGTCACATGCGGTGCTCCAGTTGAAAAAAAGGAAGAAAAAAGGGGAACACACAAAATTCTTATAGGGTCGAAGTGTTTTGACTCATGTCAGCCCCAAAACCAGTAAGATAAGAAAAGATAGGGTGTTAATGGCCTAAACGGGTAGGTACCCAGCGGTGGAGTTTATTCCACCTGTGCGTTTTATATACACATTAGCTGACCATCGAAACTACGTCTCCGTAACTTTAAACGTTAACGCAAGCCGCGCAACGTAAGCTCTCAAAAGGAATAAATTTTGCCCGTTTTTGCAACATTGTTCTTTGATGCTCAGCTCCTATTGGTCGTAGCGTGATGTTAGATGATGCCTATAGCCTTCCTCAATAAATGGGCTATGCAACACTAAAATAATTTTTCAATTCGGATCAGTAGTTCGTGAGATTAGCGCGTTCAAACAAACTCTTCAGCTTTATAATATTAGTATAGAAGTTACATTTTACATCACAAATTTTATAGTAATAAACATTTATTTTGATGTACCTACATAAACTAAATTATATATAACCAAGTGGCAAGCTCGTAGCGGTGTTATGGACTCAATTACCTACCTATCTACAAACAGACCCACAAGTCGATTTTAGTGACATCGGGATTGACAGCTTAACATGCTCTCCGAGCCGCTATATAATAATGGTATTTTCAAATAAATGTACTCTTTGCTACAACTCAAAACTTAATCATTTACAAAAGGTATTTTTATCTAACTTACAAAAACTTTTTAAAGAATAGCATGGCACTATGTATATGCATAGCTACCTTAATATTTTTTTAAAGGTATGATATGATAGTAGGTAACCCTTTAGTAACCCTTTTAAAATTAAATTCGCGGTTATTAAACCGTAAGTAATAATCAATAATACATAAATTTTACATAGTTGAATTCCTATTGAACGCTATTTTTTTCTATTAATATTCATTTTTTAAATAGCAAATACCTATAATAACATAACACTTACTTACCAAAATATATTTATTCCAAAAAAATACTTATTTAAAAATACACAAAACTTTTAAAAATCCACAAACAAAAAAGTACAGTCAAACACACAAATCCAATTATCTTAACAAGCACCACACAATCCAATCGATTGATTCACAATCCGATTAATAACAACCTAATCGATTCTCTCATACGACCAACACATCGAGATAATCGATTACGACTCGATCTTTGTATTCGAATAGACACATGCGTCCGCGCAGATGTAGCTGTTTTCACATACTGACATCCCGTGACGACGGACCGCCCTGTATTAAAAATAATCCGAAGGGTAACTGGGTTCGAAAACAAAATGTCATAAGTAGATTTTTTGTTTATTTTCTTAATAGTGGGTAACTAGGGAAAATAAACACAAGTTGTGAATCGTTGTACAAGTGATGAATATTTTTTGGATTTTATTGTTGACCTACCATAGAACCTTTACTAAATAAAATGTAGATATATGTACTATTTTTTTTGTCACAGTTATTTTTTTATGTAATAAATAATATAGGTGGTTGTAAAGTACGGATTTTTACTTTAGGTTTTTCGGAAAATTAATTATAAAGACATATGCAATGCCTACCCCTATTATACTATATATTACCCGTATTACCTGAAAAGGTTAGAAACGACAATAATAATTTATAATAAAGATTTTGTTACAGCAAAATGGTTAACTCTATATTAACTTTTATAAATTACTATATTCTTACAAATGGTTAACTATAGAATCAAGGGTTTAGTTATTAACTTAATAATAAATTTAGCGATCACAAAGCGATGCTTTCAAAAGAATCAATACAAATCCTTTCAACCCCTATTAAAAAAACTAAATAGCGGCGACATAAGGCAATACAATTTCACGGGCTTTTACGTTCAATGGCTTTTGAATTTAATTTACATACCTAATATATTTTTATTGTTGGCGACTGTATGTTTTAATAAAAAATATTTTAAACTAAATATAAAGTATTTAATGGATTTGGATGTAAAAATTAAGTAATATAAGTACGTTTGATAACACCACTATAATGCTATGGAGAGTATGTTATGCTGTCGGTTGCAGTTTCACTATACCAACTTGTCAAACTGTCAACTTCCGCTGGATTTACTATAGTCTAGGCGGTCTCGGACACCGCAAGCCATCCGAATTTACATTACGAGTAAATTTTTGGCCGGCCTAGCGAAGTTATAGAGACTTTAAGTTAAATCTAGCATTTTATATACATACCACCACATGTATATAAAATGCTAGATTTAACTTAAAGTCTCTATAACTTCGCTAGGCCGGCCAAAAATTTACTCGTAATGTAAATTCGTCTTTATCAAAACCCACTTCGTAATCGTATTCGTTTAGCATAGTGGGAGTCATCAAAAAGTGTTAAACAACGTTTTTTTTATCTACCCCATTCATGGACTTTGTAGGGCCGTTTATCATGAGTTAGATACAAAATCACATGCCATGCTCCAATAAAAAAACACGACTGTCTTCTATAACCAATCTAACTTGTTTGCGGGATAGTAGTCATAGTAACTACTGTTAGATGGGTTATATTTATTCCAGAAGAAGATGTTAGGAGAATCAGGACCGATATTTAACGTGCCATATTTTTATGACTCGGAATAATATCCAGAGTTGAAATCCAATTTTAAGAAAACTCATTGTATATACAAAACGGTTCGAACTAGGAAGCAAAAACCTTCAAGTGACCTAATCATGTTTCGGTTTTGATATATGGGTACGTACACCGGTTTGTCTCCTTCAGGGTGCGGTTACGAAACGGACAGACGATAAAGCAGCTAGTAGGCACATTAAAATAGTCTCTATCGTTACCAATTTCATAACTTCATTAATAAGCCGAGATAGTGGGAGCGATCAACGTTTTTAAGCATCAATATATTGATCGACCTCTTTCATGGACTGTATAATAATATGCCGGCTTATCATCAGGTCTATACAAAGTCACATGCCGTGCTCAATAAAAAAGCCAGTTTCTCTAATATGTAGGATTTTTTATTTTTTATTTTTTATAAGAGCTCAGCATGTGACCTTGCATCCACCTGATGTTAAGCAGTATGCAATGTCCAGGAATGATAGCAACAAGCGGATGCATACAGGTGCACCGCTGGTTGCCATCATTATGCCGGCTTCAGATGCCTATTCACGCTTCTTTTAAAGGACTCTAGGTTATAAGAGGACGGAAACACGCAAGCTGGTAGGGCATTCCACATTTTAATAGTACGGCAGATGTATGAATCGCCAAAACGTTTGGTACGAGTTGGTACATCCGCCACGGTATACATATGCATTTTGCAACCAATGCGTGTTGTCCTGTAACGGAAAGGGGAAGTGGGAATAATGTTGAAAATCTCTTCAGAGCACTGTCCATGGTATAGGCGGTAAAATACGCTCAACGATGCCACATCCCTGCGAAGCTGCAACGGCTCCAAGGTTTTATTGAGCGTTTCGTCTCCAATAATTCTAGTCGCTCGCTTCTGCAGGGTATCGAGAGCAGATAACAGAAACTTGGCAGATCCGTCCCAAAGATGCGAACAGTATTCCACACACGGTCGAATTTGAGCCTTATATAGCATTATTCTTACCCTGGGTGTGAAAAACCGACGCACCTTATTTATGATGCCAAGTTTTTTTGAAGCTGTTTTTGCAATGCCCTCGATATAATTGCGGTGGTTAAGATCGGAACGTATATCTAAACCAAGGACATTGAGGGATGGTAAAGGCGATAGCTGGGTGCTCTGAAGAGAAGGGAAATGAGTAAAAGGGGATTTTTTCGCCGTCATTACACAATATTGTGTTTTACTCGGATTAAATTGGACCAAGTTTCTCGAACCCCAAGTCGAAACCTTTAGCAGGGTTTAATCCAACTCACTTATCAAAACCTTTCTGAATTCCTCTGTTTGGACGGGCTAGGTGGACGTTGAGCAAAGTACCGACCGTGGACAGTGCTATCATCTGCATAACAATGAATGTTGCCACATGACAACAGGTCATTGATATGCAGAAGAAAAAGACAAGGAGACAACACTGATCCTTGGGGAACACCAGCATCAATAGACTCCCAGTCGGAGGCTACGCCATCTACTAGGACCCTAATGCCACGATCAGAGAGGAAACTGGATATCCAGTTGCATAGCCGCGTCGAAAATCCATAAGAAGGCAGCTTGGAGAGCAAAGCCTTGTGCCAAACGCGGTCAAATGCCTTAGAAATATCTAAACCAACTGCCAAGGCCTCCCCACATTTATCCACTGCCTCATCCCAAACATGCGTAATGAACGCGAGAAGGTCACCCGTTGATCTTGCTTGGCGAAAACCATATTGGCGATCATTCAGAATAGAGTGACCTTCAAGGTATCGCATGACCTGTGTATTAATAATGGTTTATAAAACCTTGCACAGGACTGAGATGATGGCAATGGGGCGGTAGTTATTGGGGTCGGATCGATTTCCCTTTTTGGGAATTGGTTGCACATTGGCTACTTTCCAAGCTGCAGGGACAACTCCAGAGGAATACGAAAGGCGGTAAATTCGAGTGAGGGCGGGAGACAACTCAAAATATTGGATATTGTTCAACCTAAAACTTTGAAACAAAATAACTAAGAAATGGATAATTAGTTCACTGACAAAAGCAATGCTCTTAAACTGTTGATGATGATCACTAATTCAATTAAAGTTTAGTTTTTTTTAATCACATTTACAATAGTCACATGCCTTAACAAGTTTAAAAACAAAATATAATAACAAAATTGGTTACCTCGACCGGCATCGAACCCGTGGTTTGGCAACACAGCTTGTCAGTGTGCCAAAGCGCCTACCAGTGTGTGTGTTTTTTTTTATTAGTTTTTTTTTTATTAGCGACTAATATTACTAACAAGGTTTCGTCATTTTACTACTCTATTTAAATTTTTTTTTAGGTGGCAGGAAGGACTCGTTACCAATGCCCATACAGATGCAAAAACCCTCAAGTGACCTACTCATGTTTCGGTTTTAGTCTGTGGGTTCACAGGTTTTCAGGAGATGACTTCATCGATTTTTTGTCGAGGTGGTAGTCCCCTTTCAGCGGTTACGAAATGAGTTGAATTGATAAGGATAAATATATTAAAATATACTCGTAATGCAATTTGTCGCCACCCATTTCGTAATCGCATCATTTACCCGGTATAGTGGGAGCGATCAATTTTATTTAAGAACAATTATTGATCGACCCCATTCATGGACTTTGTAGATTCACCACCAGGTAGATACAAAGTCACATGCCATGCTCCAATAAAATAAAAAAATACTCTACAAATTCCTTAATTTTCTGTAATATCTAAATTTTCTGATAACCTTTACCTAGTTAGTTTGTTCATAAACATGTCTTCTAATTAAACAATCAAAAGATGACAAACACCTTTAGTCCCTTAAAATTTTACACCAGGTTCTAAAATTTTATTAATTAATAAATTTAGTTATTACGATCCTTAGTTATTAGTTATGACTGCCTCCGTAGACTAGTGGTTGCGCCTTTGACGTTGTATCGGATCTCGAGGGTTTGATTTCCACCCATGGTTAATAAATATTAGTACGTTTATTGAACAGTTTGTCACGGTCTGGGTGTTTATAAAATATAATATGTATTATATCGTTGTCTCTGGTACACATAGTACAAGTCTAGAGCTTTGTTTGTGTCCTTCAATTGTAAATTGTATATATATTATTATTATTACACAAAATGTTACAATTACATATTATAGTCTATCTTTAACCTATAGGCACATAATACGTCAAAAGTACTATTTGTAGTCACAAAAATGGTGTTCAGGTGTCATGTTTCTGTTTTAGTTTATGGGTTTCCCTGTTTTCAAGGGCCTACAGCATCGATTTCTTATCGAGGTGTTTGCCACCTTTCAGGATGCAGTTACGAAACGGGCAGATGATTTGGCGATAAAGCAAGGATAAAAAAGTAATGCGAATTCGTATGGCAACCAACACTGTTAGACATTTGTCCATTCATGGACTTTATAGGTCAGCTTAACATTTGGTAAATACAAAGTCACATGCTGTGTTCAAATAAAATTTAAAATAAATAAATTAAACTCGCATCAGTAAGAGAAGGTAGACATAGTATATTAAATAAAGTTATTATTTAATTATTAAAATAATAACTAAGCTATCAACTTATAATATAAAAAGAAACTATATTAATGATGTACTTTCAACGCCCCAAAACCACGACATCACAGAGTTCATGAAGATTTATGAGGCACCGGAACGGAGGCAAAAAATAATTGAAAAAGTCAGTGATTGAGTCACTTCGATGACTTCAGTATCTGCCCACAAATACTCTCATTTTTCCTGACTACGGACATGCCCCAATATGTCAATTAGTCACTTTCAAATATTTACAATATGAGGGGAACTACTATTCTCAACTCTGTAACGAGAGCTTGGACGCGCCCTTTTTTAAGTGAACACATACATATCATCACGGCGCCCGAGACCGCCTAGACGGCCCCAGGGTACCCAGCGGAAGGGTTTTAATTCCACCTCGTCGTAGCCGATGGTATGAGTCTACACCGAACAAGGGGCTAGCTCGTCGCGATGTTTTGAATAGACTCAATAACCCATCTATAAACAGTTTCACAAGTTGGTATAGTGAAACCGGGACCGACAGCTTAACGTGCTCTCCGAGGCACTATAGTGGTGTTGTCAAACAAATGTACATATTTTTTTTAATTAAAAACTCATTAGTACACACCGGGATTCGAACCAGGGACCTTAGTGTTTTTACGTCCAAGGTCTAACCAACTCGGCCACCACGTATATTTAAAAGAACAAATTGTGTTAATTTTTTTAAGTGAACAAAATAAAGAACGAATAATATAACCCAGACCGTGGTAAATTGGTTTTTAATTTTTATATAAAAAGGCTTTATAATTTGCTTGTTTTTCATTGGAGCACGGCATGAGACTTTGTACCCAGGTAAGCAGACCTATAAAGTCCACCGATGGCATTGACAAATATACTATAATATCCATTATTCTTATTATACATTATACCTATAACAGCATTGATTATCCCAGTGGCCAATTAAATGATGCGATTACGGAAGAGCGAATGATTTGATGATAAAGCGCGTCAAACATTCGCCAGTTTCGTAATCGCACCCTAAAAGGAAACAACCTCTACTCGCATATACTAACTTACTCGTAATAGAGAAATTAATATTTCCCATCAGCCTCCGTAGACTAGTGGTTGCGCCTTTGGCGTTGTATCCGGAGGTCGTGGGTTCGATTCCCACCCATGGCAAAAAATATTAGTACGTATTTTCTGTACAGTTTGTCATGGTCTGGGTGTTTATAAAATATAATATGTATTATATCGTTGCTTCTGGCACACATATTACAAGCCTAGAGCTTAGTTTGTGACCAGAGCAATATGTGTAATTTGTCCTACACATTATTATTATTATTTAAGTAAGAAATAAAAAAGTTATTCTAAAATTATGATAAATTTACAAATTGCTCCACCAAATTAAAAAATATGCTGAAAAATAAACATATCTATATTCTAGAATCTGATTTTCTGCTATCTAAACTGCCCATTGTCACAGATTTTTTTAATCAGTATTATGAAGTCAAAAATTAAAATGATACTGAAATGAGTACTATAAAGAATTTATTTAAATTTACATTATAAGCTTGTATTATCTACTAATATTGCCGTCCACTAATAAAATCATAACGACAGCTGTAGAGAATACGTGTGGCTATAAAATTAACACTACACGTCAGAGGAAGTTTTAAACGAAAGATTTGTGCTCGCATGGGGGTTACAAATTAGTGCGCATGTAGATAAGTGTACATTTGCTATTTGTTGTTCATTTTGGTCCAATCTATAGTTATTTAAAATTCTCTATTGCACTAAAATATTTATACAAAGTCGAGCTTAATGCCTTAGGCATCATCTACCTTTAGGAGATTGAAAATTGTAATATAGGGTGTACAGAGTAATGCAAGAACGTATAAGTATATAGGTATGCGTGGTGTTAGACCTTAGCCGAGTTGGTTAGACCTTAGACTTAAAAACACTTAGGTCCCTGGTTCGAGCCCCGGTGTGTACCAATGAATTTTTTAATCTAAAAATGTATGTACATTTGTTTAACAACACCAGTATAGTGCCTCGGAGAGCACGTTAAGCTGTCGGTCCCAGTTGAACTGGACCAGAACTTGGAGTTTTCATGCTTTAGGGACAAGTTATACTCGTATGAACATAGACCAAGTTGAGTAACACATTTTGGGTGTTTTACAAATTTTATCACCTGCATTCTAAGATGTTCCTTCAAATTTTTCTCCCTCTTCCCTCAAGAAATGCTACAGCTTATAAGTTATTTTTCTAGTCCACTAACTTATGTCACTCTCAATTTCTGGAGCAGACTTCACGTTACCACTATAGAGATTTTCCTTGACCATTATAAGGGTGACTTTGAAAGGATATAGCTTGGGCTAATATGAGGTTCTACTGATCAATACAAACAACTTTTCCCTTGTGCCTCAAATGAAAAAAAAATAGCTTTCTTCATATACAAATTAGTAATGTAAAAATGACCAACTTATATTGGGAAGCCAAAAATGTTCATTAGCGACTTGGTTCCATGGGAAAAGTTGTTTGCAGAACCTCATATTAGCCCAAAGTACATCCTTTCAAATTCACCCTGTGTAGAGGTTTTCAAAATTTTACGATGGGTGAGAACAAAAGGTGTTGGTGAGCTTTGTGTGATAAAATATGTCACTTTATACAATTTTACCAGACTCTTACAGTCTATTAGAAGAACCGCAATCAACCACAATACAGCGACCGCCTCAGGGTAACCAGCAAATCCCACCTCGTCGTAGCCGATGGTACGAGTCTACACCGAACAAGTGTTAATCAAGCTCGTCGCGATGTTAGGATAGACTCAATAACCCATCTATATAACAGTTTCACAAGTTGGTATAGTGAAACAAGGACCCACAGCTTAAGTGTTGTTAAACAATATTGTAATTAACTTGGGTGAGTAGGAGGTCTAGTTACTAACGGCCATGCAGATGCAAACACCGCCATGTTTCGCTTTTAGTGCGGTTACAAAACAGGTTTTTGATTTGTTAAAAAATCAGCGAGGTTATTAAAGTAACTCAATATTTATTTAGCGTAGACTCGTAATACTAATTCATCATTGTCTCCGCCCATTTCGTAACCGCGTCATATTATAACTGGCATAGTAAAAGCGTTCAATGCTGCTAAACAACAATGTATTGATCGACCCCGACCAAGGATTTTGCATAATAGGCTGTTTGCTATCAGGTGGATACAAAGTCACAACCTCATATTAGCCCAAAGTACATCCCTTCAAATTCATCCTGTATAAAGTAAATCAGAACTTATAATAAAATTTATATTAGGGTCAATGACCTACAACAACTTTTCCCATGAAAAAATGCGTTCTCCATACAAACTAGTAATTTTAAAATGACCAATTTGTATGGTGAAGACAACAATTTTTTTTTCATTTGCGACACATGGTTCCATGGGAAAAGTTGTTCGATTTGATCAGCAGAACCTCATATTAGCCCAAAGTACATACTTTCAAAGTCACCATGTAAATCATATAATATACAAAATATATAATAAAATACCTACTTTATAATTCACTCTAATTGGCAATATTTGGGTAACCACATTTCGAAAAAGCATTAATTATTTCTATATAATTATTACAAAATTTGATTAAACCTTGCGTGCTACAGTAGATAACTTTACCCTCTATCAATTTTACCATTAAAATAATAACACGAATTACGCTTTTTCAATCAGTCAGAACCATAAATAATTGGAAGAAGCCTTCTCCATACAAACTAGTAATGTTAAAATTACCAATTTGTATTGGGAAGCCAAATTTTTTTTTCATTTGCGACACAAGGTTCCATGGGAAATTTTGTAATATTAATCAGTAGAGCATCATAATAATTAGCCCGAAGTACAACCTTTTAAATTCACCGTGTATATCGCAGGAATATGACGAAACCAGGGATTTTGGTAAATTTCTAGTGAATGAATCACGGAATAAGGTACATAGTTGGTGCTCCATTTTTTCTTTGTTCACTTATTCCACCAATTAGGGTATGTGAATTTACCATATAACCCAACCACCGCAATTAACCATATAAATCAACTATAGTTCGATAATAACAACTCACTGAGGATGTTAAAATAGCAATTGGATTTCGACATTTACCCCAATCTCGGACATTGCTCTGCTAAAAGACTTTCTCCATCGTAGTCTCGTATAGTTTAGGAATTTCATTCAATCACTAGATTTTGTTCATGTTTCTTTAAGCATTGCTGCAGCATCAGTAAGAATTAAACAGATTAACAGTTTTTTAGCACGAAGCAAGAAAGTAGGTATGCCTAATGAGACGCATCAAATGGCATTCGGTGATCTCTGCCCAACGCGCAAGGGACAAGCGTGATGATAACAGGCAATATTTTACATTTCCCTAATGTATTCAACTTTTCATTCGGTTTCGGCAACATTGAGATCAATTTACATTGAAAGCCTTCTGAGAACCCACTTGTACCAAACAATTCCGTGATGTAATTTATAATGGAATATCTTTTTCCAATGTTTAGTTTTCTCTTCACATTTTACCCTCATTTTAGTTATGGCTTATCATAAGAAGAGCGTTTTAAAACCTTTTATGCAACATATAATCGGCGTGTGCGATCTCAGTTCGATATATATCAGCGTGAACTTCGCCAATTCCTCACTATGAGCATAGTTCCATACTAAAATAGACAAATATATAGATATTTTAAAAGTTATTATTATAGTTTTATGTTACTAAGAAAATTATAATATAACAAAAGACCCGATGGAATAACATTAGTGCCCTGGGCAGGTGGGCGGTGCTTGGTATGGAACGCAACCTGTGCCGATACTTTTGCGCCGTCACATCTGCCAGGGACTTCACTAAAAGCTGGCGCCGCCGCTTCTACGGTAGAAAATCTCAAACGGCGCAAATACGCAGTTCTCAGCAGGGACTATGTATTTGAGCCGTTTGGGGTCGAAACTATGGGGCCGTGGGGATCAGGAGCACATCAAATCTACAACCACATTTCCAAGCGTTTGGTCGACGCATCTGGTGACCGAAGGGCTGGCTCGTTCCTCGGACAGCGTATCAGTATTGCAATACAACGAGGGAACGCAGCCAGTCTTTTGGGGACCCTCCCTATTGACGGCGATATGGAGGAAATATATTATTTATCAGTTTTTTTTTATAGGATATTTATTATATAGGGTTTTTATTTCATTTATTATTATTATGTTTTAATTTAGGTATAGTTTTAATTTTATTAGTATAACTTTATGTTTTGTAAGTTTCTTTAATTATAATAAATTCCTATATAAAACTTAATTAATATTTTAAATATAATATATCTTTTAAATATATATATCTATTGGGAACCAAAAATAAATCTGTAACCAATCCAAAACGAAATTGAAAAGAGAAAATAAAGGTTACTTTTGAAATAAATACTAAAATTAACTTTATTTTTAAATTAAATTTAGATCGGTAATTCAAGTGCAAATATACCTAAACTTAATTTCTTCCAGAAAAAAAAATGCCTTTAGATTTTTTTTTTACATTAAAATATATTCAGAAAAGCATTTTTGTTTCGGCAAAAGTGAAATTTAGTTATAATTGCACCGGAATTTCGGATCACTAATTATAACTAAGCATTGAAAGTAAATAATACCATGCAAAAATTGCAGATAGCCTCAGAGCCGGAGCAATATGCTTTCCATCAAGTGATAATTTCCGCTTTACTTCCCGTTCTGTTGAAGCCACATCCTTAGTTATACAGGGTGATTGAAGTCCCTAACAGCTGTGCTTTTGTTAATTAACGAACGCGCCGTGTGATGATATCGCCGTCGGTTTTACAACCGTGCGGCTATTTACCGTAATGTACACAAAATTAAATTGACCTTTTATAATAGGAACATTTTTTTTTTTTTTTGGAGCACTCATGTACTTTCCGACGACCTGATGGTAAGCAGATCTACAAATTCCATGAACGGAATTGATCAAAATATTGTTAAATAGCATTGATCGCTCCCATTATGCTTGGATGGATAAATGATGGGAAACGAAATAGGCAGAGATTAAAGCCAAATTTTCATTACTGCTGATTTGTCGTCAAATCCACTGCCACTTTCGTAACCGCAACCTTAGAGTAGACTACCACCTTGAAAATAAATCGTTGCATAAGTAACCTAAAGAAAACTGTTGGTATCATAATGGAAACCGTTTAGATAAGTTTGGAGTAATTATGGTGTATAATTAAACCTATCTGATGACGGACAGCCCAACAATCTCTGAAGATGGACGATGATAGGATTGCATATGTCCAAGAATATAACATACCTATTTACTTTTGCAACATATTTACTTGGCCCAGTCTCGTTAAACTGTTGAGTTTATACCCCTTTTTACCGCCTTCAAAATTGTTGAGTTTATACCCCTTTTTACCGCCTTCAAAATTGTTGAGTTTATACCCCTTTTTACCACCTTCAAAATTCGAATTTTAAATATCCCTTAATAATGGTGTAATTTTATATAGGAGGCCGATCGACCGGTTTTGTAACACCATACAGAAGCCAAAAACCCTAGTCATGTTTCTTATTAGGGTGCGGTTAAGAAACGGGCAGTTTATTTGATAATATGTATAAAGCAGTGCACGTGAAAAACACCCACCAGTATAAACAAAAAAATAAGTATCATCACGGGTGCCTTACGGCGCCCAAGACCGCCTAGACGGCTTCAGGGTACCGAGCGGAGGGGTTTTTAATCCCACCTCGTACCACCCATCAGTATAACAGTAGTATATCTTAATGTGCTTGTGGTGCCTGATTTATATATGTATTTGAAAAAAAAAAGTGAGAATGGGAGGAAAAATTTGAGTTTGCCATTATCAAGTGACCTAGTCCTGTTTCGGTTTTAGTCACCGGTTTTCGGGAAACTACTGCATCGATTTATTGTCGAGATGGTAGTCTCCTTTCATGGTGCAGTTACGAAACGGGCGATTGATTTGACTATAAAGCAGCGAGGACATTAAAATAGACTCTTAATCAGAACGCCTATTTCGTAGCCGGATTAGTGAGACCAAACAATATTGTTAAACAACAATGTGTTGGTCAATTACATGGACTTTGTAGATCTGCTTACCATCAGGTAAATACAAAGTCACATTCCGTGCTCCATTAAAAATAAATCTCAAGCATTTGAGAATACGGAACTCTTATTGCGCGTGCAGAATTCGCACTGACCACTTTTTTTGTTATTTAAAATAAGTCGAATACTTTATTCCCCGATAGAATTAAATCAACTATGATCGACGGGAGGTCCCGGGTTCGAGTCCGACCAATTATAATGTGTCGACATTCCATTTGCACCCAGTGTGAGTAGTTTTTTTTTAATGAATAAAATTAGGTTGATGTTACAAAAGACGGCCTATTATTTATACTGCGTTTGATCACACCCGCTTTGCTGGCGGATAAGACTTTAATAATGAAAATAAAATGGTTCTTTTCCAATAAATTCACTTATTACAAAATTCATGAACATTTCATTAATGAAATGAAATTTGCAAAAATTCTGAATAAAATTTTGTTAGACGTTAGTCCATGTACAGAATGTGCCTAAAAAGGCGCACAATTTTAACATAGTTAATTTAGACTCTAGTACTATAGCTGAATATGATTATGGCAAGGTAGTCAATAAAGCTCAATTACATTACATTTGGTATTTATTATTGTTAATTATTATAAATTGTTGTCCAATATTATTTATAACTAGCTGTGCTCGCGACTTCGTCCGCGTGGAATAGTTATTTTTTTATCATATAAACTTTCATCCCCTATTTTATCCCGTTGGGGGTAGAATTTATCAAAATCCTTTCTTAGCGGATGCCTACGTCATAACATCTACCTGCATGCCAAATTTCAGCCCGATCCGTCTAGTGGTTTGGGCTGTGCGTTGATAGATCACTATGTCAGTCAGTCACCTTTGAGTTTTATATATTTAGATTATTCTTTAATACATATTTTTTGTGTATCTTGAACCGTTTTCACGGCGCACGCAACGGAAGGCTTCAAAGATGAAATAATTTCTCCCGTTTTTTACACATTTACCACTATATCTTTGCTCCTATTGGTCGTAGCGTGATGTTATATAGCCTATAGCCTTCCTCGATAACTGGACTATCCAACACAAAAAGAATTATTCAATTCGAACCAGTAGTTTCGGAGATTAGCGCGTTCAAACAAACAAACAAACAAACAAACAAACAAACAAACAAACAAACTCTTCAGCTTTATAATATTAAGTATAGATTAGGTGTATATTAAGAGGGCTCATAAAGCAAATCAGAAATCTAGATCCTCGATTATGAGAATACCTCAAACCTAACAAATGTATAAAAAAATATAGTAATAATACAAGGTATTTAGAAGTAACTAGCTTTTTGAAAAACGTTATAGCGTAAAGTTGCCTCATAGAAAAAAATCGCAAAGTTACCTCTATTTTTTATCGATTATTCCTATAACTTCAATATGGAGCAGATTATAAAGCCATGTTTTTTTATAAATTATGTATATGTATAAGATCTAGTACATGGCCTAGCGTTTTTGTAAATTTCTAAATATTTTGAAAGTTATAGCAAAAAAACTGTATATTTTCCAAGATTGCGCACGAGATTTTTTTTGTTTTTCACTCGCACGCATTTTAACAGGCATCTTTTAATTCAACTGTTTTATTTGCCTTTATTGACCTAAGTAGATTCTAGGTAGATTCATACCATTGCATTGGCTGATTGTTGAATAAAGAAGAATCGGGCAAAGTTTTTATTTATACTCACAAAGTACTTTTTTATACACGTCCTTCAGACTTAATTTTGGTTAACCTGCCATTTTCTCTTACTCAGTACACTGTAAATCATACTAAATCGATCTTTTGGTTAAGCAAAGCATTCTATGATCCCCAAAACATTATACGGCCGGATTTAATAAATGGGATAAAATAAAACTCGATTCTTAACGAATTTGATTTATTTATTTACATTTAAGTTAGAACGGGGCCAAACAATCGTTCGCCCGAGGGGATTCGTTATGTTAGAATTATGCAAATTTTAATAAGTTAAATATTATTTAAGAATACAAAGAGATTTATTTAGATGCGATACTTAGTGGGGTCATTGACTTTTTCTAATTTTTTTCATTTTCATTTTCCTAATTTAATTGGCAATGTTCTTAAAGTTTTATTATATGTATTTATATTCTATCGCCCACTGAAACTACTAATGAAGGACATAAAATTAGTACAGTAGCTTCCTTTCTTTTATATATCTTTTTCGTCTCATGGAGCTGTAAAGAAGATTATTCAAAAATCGTTTGGCAAAATCGTTTTTTTTAATAATAGACAGGTGTTTTGCAATTTATAAGTGAGATGTTATCAAATAATATAACATGCCAAGCTCTTAGAAAAGGTAGTAGGTAGGTAAAATTAATTATGCTTATCTACGCTATCTATCTATACTTATATACTTATATTATAAAGCTGAAGAGTTTGTTGTTTGTTTGCTGGGCACCCTGGGGCCGTCTAGGCGGTCTCGGGCGCCATAAGGCAACCGTGATGATATGTATGTATGTATGAAGGGTTTGTTTAAACGCGCCAATCTCAGGAACTACTGGTTCGTATTTAATAAAATATTTTAGTGTTGTAGTGTTGGATAGCCCATTTTTGAAGAAGACTATATAGGCTACACACACTTTCACTTACTTTACCTTGCCGCTCAATATTACCTACCCTAGTATTTGATCCTTATAAACGATACTATCGGCTAGTGCAATAATGCACAGTTAGTATTTTTTTCACAATCAACCGGTTCGATTCCCGGCTAGGAGATTTATTTTTTCAAAAATCTATATATATCTTTTAGCTTTTATCAAAATCGGCCCCGATACTCCTTTGGCTATTCCTTGTAGTTTAGGATTTGGCCTTGAAGGCACAGTTGAGAAATTCACTGTGTATAACATACCGAACGCTTCCAACCAATGGGGGCGGAATACAATGTTGCAAAAATAAGAAAATGTATTCCTTTTGAGAGCTTCCGTAGCTCCCGCTGCGTAAACGGTTAAAGCAGGCGCAGTTGCGCGGGTCAGCACTTTATATAGCATAGACACTTTTATTTTCATTAATTCCTAGATAATATATACATTTATTAAAGGTAGGTATATAAAAGATAAATAAACATTTTCAACGCGCAACTTTCGGCCGAGAGACAGGCTCCTACCTAGTTCGGTCGTCAGAGTGTGGTCACCTGAATGCAGCTTAACTCTCAGTTTAAAAATCAGTAATTTTACCCATGCATACTGTATTAGTAGATCTATTATTGTAATCCGTTTTGTGCAAATAAATATATTTATTATTATTTAATATTTAAAAAAAAAAGTTTAAAAATAGTAAAACAATTATTAACATTTAGCATTTTATAAACTAATAATAATAAAGTAAAATGTAAAAAATAAATTGTTTATACCAAATAACCTTCCATGTCGCTATCAACCGGTAGGGTACACAAAAAGCCAGTGTTACCGCGTTGTACCTATCCGAGAAACGATCCAGGTGCCTTACCAAAGAGCAAATTGATAATCGATTCTAAATACCCATCGAAAGCCAAATGTATATATGTAGATATTTCTCATCGAGCAGGCTCTACCCATAGAGTAAAATCCTATACATTTTTATCAATCAATGCGCCTATTCGTTTGGCGATCGTGTTCTTTGGTCAGGCCCCTGCCCTTTGGTCTCCAGATGCGTCGATCAAACGCTTTGACATTTATTTATATATTTCAAATATTCCTTCTGAAAGCGTACGCTGCGTAATTTTAACCGTTTACACAGCGTACGCTCTCAAAGGAATTTTTTCCCCATTTTCGCAATATATTTCATTTTAGTCCGCTACTACTGGTCGTAGCGTGATGTTATATAGCCTATAGCCTTCCTCGATAAATGGGTTATCCACACTAACATAATTTTGCAATTCGAACCTGTAGTTCTTGAGATTAGCGCGTTCAACCAAACAAACAAACTTTTCAGCTTTATAATATGAGTGTAGATGTGTTCCTGGTCCCCACGGCCCCATGGTTTCCACCCCAAACGGCTCAAAAATGTACCTAGTACCTACTCAGAACTGCGTTTGCGTCGTTTGAGATTTTGTTGTAGGAGCGGCGACGCCAGCCTATTGCGATATCCCTGATCGGTGAGACGGCGCAAAGGTATCGGCACTTAAAAATATAATTTATGATCTATTTTCTATTTGGGTGTTACCTCTGCAGCTTGACGTGAGCCACACCTCTGTATGATTAATGCTTCTTGGGACTTTATGCCCCTTTCTTAGAATATTTTAATGGTCGTAAGAATAGATACCTATTATGATACTTACGCACGTTATTTGGTAACTATATTATGTATCCAGAATAGTGAAAAAGCTAACATAAGCCGAGAGCTTGGTTAAAGTTCAAGTACAATAAATATATAAAAAATCGGTAAGGTGTACAAATGAATAAAAAAAATGGAATTCTGGACATTATGAGATAGAAATTACGACGCCCGATTTTTTTTTTCTCAATTTTCACATGGTCACATACTAAGCTCTAGGCTTGTACTGTGTGTACCGGAATATATACTTATATATCATTTATATTTTATATACACACAGACCATGACAAACTAACAGTTGTTATAAAACATACAATAAAACTATGTTTTTTGTATAGACCGGACTCGCTATCACTACCAATACAGATGCAAAAACCGTCAATTGACCTAGTCATGTTTCGGTTTTAGTCTGTGGGTCCACCGGTTTTCCTGTCTCCTTTCATGGTACGGTTACGAAACTGGCGAATGATTTGACGATAAAGCAGCGAGGATATTGGACAGCGAGTCGTAATGCAAATACATCCATGTCGCCGCCCATTTCGTAACCGCATCATAAAGCTGGTATAGTGGGAGCTATCAATATTTTTAAACAACAATGTATTGATAGACCGCATTCATAGACTTTGTAGAACTTAAGTATATTAAAAAAAAACTAATCCTACCTAGAAATTAACTGTGTACTTACCTAATTAATTAAATAAAACAATCATTAGGTAACAAATTGACAGCCTCCGTAGACTAGTGGTTGCGCCTTTGGCGTTGTATCCGGAGGTCGTGGGTTCGATTCCCACCCATGGCAAAAAATATTAGTACGTTTTTTTCTGTACAGTTAGTCATGGTCTGGGTGTTTATAAAATATAATATGTATTATATCGTTGCTTCTGGTACACATAGTACAAGCCTAGAGTTTAGTTTGTGACCAGAGCAATATGTGTCATTTGTCCTACATATTATTATTATTATTATTAAATTTAAAAATAAAACAAAGGAGCAGGTATTTATTCCTTACTATAACAATTTATTACTTATTAACAATAACACAATTAATTAACTAAAACTATTATATAATTCGTAAATTTTAATACATTTTAATTAGATACTAACTAAACCTTTAGGTAGTATGTTTATACATACCTAAAAAAACTATCTACTTATAACAATAACGCATAATAAATACATTATTAACCTAAGTACAATAATAATACTTAACAAATGTTAAGTAAATATTTTATAAAAAAATATTGATATTTTCGAAACTTATCCCAGGAAAAGAGAAGTCAGATTTAAACCTGAAAATATAATTATAATATTAAAAAAAACACATCAATACAGTATACCTACTCGTAGCATACGAAAAGCAAAACAATCCAATAAGTATAAAATACGTAGTTATTTTTTAAAATAAATGGGTGAGACATCTGACACACTGTACATATTTGATGTACAGTGAATGTACTATAGTCAAGCCATCTTTTCAGAATAAATTCTAAATAGTATCTACCTTCAGTTTTTTTATTAGTAAAATTTTACTGGTAATTTAATCTTTTATTTTTACAAGTTTTTTTTAAATTAACTAAATATTAATCTTCTGCACCCATAGCATATATTTAACTCTCTTTAATGTTAGCTGGTAGAGAGGAGGTAAAGATGGCATTAAGCTCGCCTATGTACAATACTAACAATATGTGAGTGAGTAATTTAGTAAGACATCTGACAAAAAAATCAACGTACAGTGAATGTACTTTAATCAAACCATATTTTAAGGGCTGCTTTTTGGGAAATTTATCAAAGTTGGGAATTTATCCGCAAATTACCCTTGTAAAACTGCTACATTTAGTCCTATTACGCCGTACAACGTTAAGCTAAAATTTGTCCAAACTGACGTAGTTATCTGTTAACTTTCAATGTCACGAGGTTTGCATTACGTCAGAATTGCATCATATCGATTATAGTTCAGCTTAGCGTAGTGCGCGTAATCACCCCGCAGGTTCAGTTTACCATTTATCCCTACCTTGTCCAATGGTATTCTGATCGAATGCTCCAGAGAGGGTGGCCAGTGGAGCAAGGTTATGCCCAATATGACCGAGGGCTGCTTGTTCCAATAGACTGGTTCCGTTTGATAATCCACTGAAATAATAATCACCTCTGAGTAAAAATTAAGAGGAGCCTATCGAGGAGGCTATTCGATGCTCATGCTGATTCAACTGCAAAGTATTACTTCTCCCCGCGCATGACGATGAGTCGGTAACGCTACCATATAAACCTTCCCCTCGACCCTCAATAAGAGAAAGAGCACTATGAGATTATTACCTACAATTTAGGCAGCAAATGCCGTTCAGCCATAACTGTTTGCTACCCTTTAAAGTTTTTTAATGAATTTAACAAAAATGGTCTCATTTTATTAAAGAGAAAATAAATGACAACGTTTTTCTTTTATAGATTTTCTCTTATTTATTAGTAATTATTTTGATTTGGGGTTTTTTTTTGGATTTCAGGGAAAACGTACGTAGGACAAAAACCATAAAAATCCATGAATGTTTAGGGGGGAGTAATAGTAACGACCTTATGTATGGGAAATTTGCCACCCTAGACTTTTTACTAGGTACAGTTCATTATACCTACTCTTTTTCAGGAAGAATACAAACAATAATTAACCGGTTTTCAGGAGATTACTACATCGATTTCTTGTCGAGGTGGTAGTCTCCTTTCATGGTGCGGTTACGAAATGGGTGGGTGAATTGATAATAAGGCAGCTAGTATATTAAAATATACTCGTAATGCAATTCATCTTTGTCGCCGCCCAATTCGTAATCGCATCTTTAGTCAGCATAGGTGGCAGCGATCAATGTTGTTTAAGAACAATTATTGATTGACCCCATTCATGGACCTTGTAGGTCTGCTCACCACCAGGTAGATACAAAGTCACATGCCATGCTCCAATAAAAAATAAAATGGTGTCTTCTAAGATCAATCATTAGTTTTTATTTATCTTCACGCCAGGTCCCTTACAGGGTAGGTAGAGAAACCGAACGCTACTTGAATCTGATCTCTATACATACTCCTTTTGCCTCTACCACAGTTATAACTCTTCGCATACATACACGCCGATTTCGGAGACTTTTAAATGCACCGTTTTTTAAAACCTATTAATCACTATGATTGACTTTTATCGGGTAAAATTTCTGCTTGGCTGTCCCATCACAAAACGGTATAGAGCACGACGCTCTTTCACGACTTTTAGATTCCTCTGATATTTGTATCTCTCTTAAACCTGTTTTTTTTTATAATAATAGTTGACTCTATGCTGTATATAACGTTGTGCTGCTTATGATAGAAAACTTCTTACCTGACATCAAAAAGTGTAGCCGCAGTTAACAAGTCTCCGAAAAATGGATGAGACATACATTTTTGGTTAATCTGAAAAAAAAGTAGGTAATCCTGTCATGATACTATTGGTACTAAAATTATGGATGTAAAGATCTTTGCCTTGTCAGACTGGTGGAAGAATAGAAAAACCAAAATAGTAACAGATAGCAGATCAAAATATACAATACCGAAGCGAAGTGTACCGTCATTTTACATACAAAATTTACTGGTTAGTTTTTCTTTAGAAAAACTTAAAAGTTATTTTCTATTTTTTTCTAAAGCATTATATGATATTAAAGCTAACAAATAAAAACAATAAATATTCAATTCGGCGAAGCCGTTTATAAGTTTTAGGGAGACTAAAGAACGGCGATTCATTTTTATATCAGATAGGTGAGGGAGATATCGTTTTTACTTTTTAATGTCTCAGTAATGAAGAATTGTTTGCTGACTCTTTGAAAATAAATTAATTGGTATTTCATCATGTTTTTTATTTCTAAAAGAGGAGTACATATTATTATATTTCGAGGTGGATCTCCATACTGCTATATCTCTGGAACGACGGGTGCTACAAACTTTATCACACACTTTTTTTAATAGGGAAATAAACAAACATGGCGTGATTTTTTAAATATTATATCTCTTTTTACAATTTGGAAAGAAATACAAATATATGTATATAGTAAACAATAGGCACAAGGTACCGTTCACCAGTTATCTAGTACCTACCTGCCTACACCAGTGAAATGACGTGGCGGTACATAATTTTGCTATTAAATTGTTGTGCACGAAGTAGCTAATTAAAACCGGAAGCGCAGACACGTGAGTGACAATGTCTGCCCTCCGAGCTGTCAATTACTGCCCCAAAATGCTGCGATACCAGTAATTAAATTAACTTCAAACGGAGTTACGGTCAGTAACTTAGTAATAAGGTAGGTATATGTGTTATTTTAAAAACTGTTTAACTGCGGTCCATTCTTTTGATACCATTCCCAATTTTTACATTTTTATAAATTCCTTACCAGTAGAATCTTATATTGATATTTTTAAAGATACAATAAAATTACAGATAAAATAATGATGGGCGGGACTCGAAGCCAACCAGGTTCCAGAGTAGGTATATCTAGTCTAGTACATACTAGATAATATTAATCACAGAGTTTAATACCATTTCCATTGGCGTAGCAAATACCTAAAGTATAATACTATAAGTATATAATACAATATAGATACTACCAAATATCAAATCAAGAAATATGGAATTAGACAGACTTTCCTTAAGTGAATAGTGCAACTTTAGAATACGGAGGTTAGTCTCCAAAGGATGATTTGTATTTTTTCGTATCGGAAAATAATAATAATAATATGTAGGACAATTTACACATATTGCTTTGGTCACAAACTAAGCGCTAGGCTTGTACTATGTGTACCAGAAACAACGATATAATACATATTATATTTTATAAACACCCAGACCATGACAAACTGTACAGAAAAAACGTACTAATTAATATTTTAAAATATTCTCTAACTAAGTAGTTGTAGCTATTGAATTAAATGTCAATTAATTTAACGCCTTTTTTCCAATACTCGCTTTAAGTGTCCTCCAGTCCTCGCCTTAAGGTACCTCCAGGCCTCGCCTAAAGGTTTCTCCAGTCGACAGAGCTTAACTTCGGTAGGCCGACTGAACGGTTTCGTTATAATTTAATTATAACTTTTGAAAATAATAATTTGGAAAAATATGCGTGAAAAATGTATGTGTAAAACAGGGGGCCCTACTAGGGAGCCAAATCGACAAACCGATCGACGCGTCGATTAATAAAAATGTATAAGGATGTTAGTCTATGGTTAGAACTCGATCGACGAGAAACGTCAAATCAGTTTATCGGTTTTAATCGATCGACGCGTCGGTAATTTCATGTGAATTTCAAATAGGGACCTATAATATTATATACTTTATTATTATTAATAAAGTGTACATTTTTTGCAATGTTATTTGGATTAATAATATGAGAAGTACCTACATTATTGTATGGCAGCTCTGTCGACTAAAGAAACCTTAAGGTAATCGGTGCAGTCGGTCGCCCTAGGCCAATCCCGAATATTGAAACGCACCCTAAATACAATACAAAAAAAGATACTTACGGTCAGCACACAAAATATTAAAATAACTTTTGAAACCATTATTTTTATTTAATTATAGACACTGGGTAGCTACTTCGTATTAAATATTATTACTAGAAAATAAATGTTGCAGTCGTTATATAGTATTTTATTTAATAAGACATGGAAATTAATTTAAATATTAATTGTTGAAATAATAATAAAACAATGCCATAATACTCCGTAACGACAACGGTAAGGCGTGCATTCGGGGAATGATTTGAATGAGCAAATCTAGGTCAAGTTTTGCTTTTGTTATTTATTTTACATAATATTATTATAAATTTTAATAATAATGTAATTAAAATTTTAATTGTTTTACATGTTATTGTTTTGTATGTTTCCTTGGGGGCTCTGCAATCGACTCGAAGACCGTAGAAACGTACTTCCAATATTACAACTTGGTTGTTAGTCGAAGTTCAATTATTATTTTTATGGTATGCGTGACACCAGCCGGACCACCACGTGTGATATCGTTTTTGGTTATGCCAGGTTTTAGGACGTAATTTGTGAGAATTTGTTAGCTAATTTACAGATTTTGTTATCATTTCGTTCAAAAGTAATAGGGATGTATTTGTAGTAATAGGCTATTTGACTACATTAAAAATATACTATAAACTGTGGTCATCCATATTTTACTGTAATTTAAACTAAATTATGTATATTTTTTGTAGATTACAGGAAATAAAATTGAATATGTTTTACGATTTTATCTATGACAAAAACATCTTTGATTAGTTGACGACTGGTGACGTTACACGCAAGTAAACAATACACAGATTAAATCACAATTTTCTCGACTGATTAATGTTACGTTCTATGTATTCTCTATTTATTTAATCTGTGCTAGTTTGTTTACTTGCGTGTGACGTCACAATCTGCACCGACACAGCGTTTTTAGCGCCATTGTGGAAATTCAAACTTTAACTTTGATTTTTATTAATAATAGAGCAGACATCCCAGAAATATAAATGTAGTGTGCTTATTATGTAATGAACAATCATATAAACAGAGTTTCAAAAAGTAGTCAAATAGCCTATTGTACGAAAAAAATATCTGATAAATATGCGTAATAAATATTTTTGTAGGTATATTATAATTAAAAACATAATAGGTAATAAAAAGGTTTTTTATAAAAAAAACAAACAAAGATTAATTAATACAATGTCCGACAAAAATATTATTTTATTTCTGCGACAAACAGCGGAGGACTACTGGAAGTGGGAAGTGCGGAAGCTCATATTGTATGGAGAAAGCGGACTTCGCGATTTCGAATGCGGTGTCCTTAATTTAGATAACTAAAATTATGATGATTAAAGACAGTCCTTTAAATATACCAAATGTGTACAAATTTGATATAATATCTCGGCGGTCTTATGTATGACGCAAGAGGCACGCTCAGTAGTATATAATTTTAGCAATAAAAACAAAACTAATAAATACTTAGGTAATTCGTTTGTTTTAGGTTTTAAAATAATAAAGAAATAAAACCAATAAATATTGTAAGTATAATTTATTTTGAAATTCAAAACTTAGATTTAGGTACATTAATTAGTATAATTCATATATAATCTTATATTTATTTTATTACATTAATATTGGAGTTGTGTCCTTATTTTATTTATCGAAATACTTTTAACTAAATTCTTATTTTGTTTTTAAACAAATATATTTTACAAATTATACAAAATTTAAAAAAATCTAACGGGTCATTAATCTAATCTAGTTTAATAAGATACTTAATATATTAATTTCGTGTTTATACTAAATAAAAAACATTACAGTCCATTGTAGTGTATGTTCAGCTCATATTTAATAATTTTACATGCAAATCAATTTCCTTATTTGTAAAAAAAAACAAAAATGGCGTTAAAAATGTCAGCCATATTGAATTAAAACCTAAACTGATTTTACTTAATTAACCAAAATATTCCCAGAGTTCTTTACAGGAAACGAACTAAAAAATTAAATTGTAAATACAGTTATTATAATTTCATATTAAAAAATCAAGTGATACATACTTGTTAATGTTATATTATGTAATAAAAAGTGTTAATGATAATTATTTACATAGTTTTTTTTTATATTAATAAATATACAGCATGGTGAAACAATAACTAGTGACATTGGTGAAAATGTTAACGCAGTATAGTATAGTTAACTTAAAAATAAACGTTTATACTAAGGCTACATACAGAATCTGTAGTACTTAATATAAAAAATAAGATATATATTGAGTATGCATAGTAATTACAAAAAAAAATATTAACTCTGGTTCTCACTGTATACATAGTTAGGTATTGATGATACCTATTAGTGTTACAACATAAAACTATCTGTCGCGCCTTGAGTAATTCATTACTTTAATCCACAATTAAAAAACGATTATCTATAGTATATTTAGGGCCGATTTTTCAATCGTAAGATAAAGTTATCCATACTACATTAGAAAAATATAATTTAAAGGTAATTAATTAGTAAAGCCTAAGTTTTAAACAAAATATATAATAAAGAGATGTTTTTCACTTGGTATAAGTGAAAAACAGTGTAATCTATAAGTAAATCGACAAGTCCGTATAATAGAATATTTAAAAATATACTTATTTAGGAGCCAATGGCAATACTTCCGTTTGTTCTAATCGTGGATTAAAGTTAATGAACAACTGAAGGGTCTACAGTATATCACATAAGATAAACTAGGTTACAGTTAGCGAGGCACCGTCTACCCAGACAAGTCCTCGTGGTCAAACAGTTCCTGGTCGTAGATGCGCGCCTTCACAGTGCGGCCGCCGAAAAACCGACCGTTCAGGGCTTCTGCGGCCGCCTCCGCTTCTGTTTACATTAAAAACTCATTGAAATCGGTTCAGTCGCTTTAGATCTAAACTAAAGGGTCAAACTTTTCAAAACTCCTATTTGTTTTCGTTAGGTTAAATTAAACCATTTGGCATTTTACTGTTTGATCCGAACAGCTAAAGGTTACAAGGTGTCCTGGGATTAGGACAGATATTACAGTGTTCTAGGAGAATAAATAAATAGTGTAGGATATTTCATAATTTTAATACTAAATCACTTTGTACCCTTTGTTCGAAATGTACAAAGTGTAGCTTTTATCCTTGGGGTGCAAGGGAAAAGCTTGTAAGTTTAGCCCTTGCACAGTGCAAGGAGTATAGGATTAGGACACTATAGGTGTCCTAGTGCAAGTTGCACACCTTGTAACTTTAATCCTTGCATACAATGCAACTTTCATCATTACATACTTTGTAACCTTTTATACTTGCACACGATGTTACTTTCATGCTTGCCCAGTTTGTAATATAGATTTACTTTGCATCTTTAATCATTGCACAATTTGTAACCTTTCACCCTTGCATACTTTGTAACTTTTGTTTCTGCTCTTTGTAACTGTTATTCTAGGACACTTAGTAACTTTTATCCTTACACACTTTTTGTTCCTGTAGGCCTACAACGTTAACCTAAACTTTAACCAAAATTAGGTAGCTGTCTGTCAATTTTCAATTTACATTACGTCAAAACCAGATAATATTGATTAATAATTAGGTTAGAGTTGTGCGCGTAATAACCCCACTGCTCTTTGTAAGTGTTATTCTAGGACACTTAGTAACTTTTGCCTTGTACACTTTGTAACCTTTGTCCCAGCAGTATTTGGTATGTCCTATGTAATGTAATATACTCACGGTCAGACTCGTGGAACTGTACGAATATTTTGACAGTAGCCGTGGAGGGGTGGTCGTCGTCCGTTTGTCTCTCGTTATATATCACCAGACGTTGTACCTGATTTTAACATATTTAATTAGTAATTAATTAATTATTATTACGCTAACATATTGTATTATAAACAGATATAAAAAAGAGACTTGCTACATTATTTTGAGTGAACTCATTAAGAGAGACACTTGATACCGTAAAGCAAGACCTTTCTAAATTAAATTCTCCCCTTCACTGTGTTCACTACACTCTCTACTCAACCAAACACTATATGATCCTGTTAGCGCCATCCTGGAAACACGCTCCATAAAAGTTCCGACGGCTGTTCTCGGAAGGCCAAGATCCTTCAATAGACGGTGCAAAGACTTTGCTGGAATTGCACCAACTTCCAGTGCATATAGTTGAGTTTTAAATCCGTTTCTAATAATTTTGTTTGTGAGATCAAAATATTTGTTCGACTTGTTGTTGTGGTCCTTAGGAATGTTTGTTTCCCACGGAACGGTGAGTTCTATAAGTATTACTTTCTTCAAGTGCCGAGAGTACACCAGTATGTCTGGTCTGTAGGCTGAAACTGCTAGTTTGTCTGGAATTTTGTAATGTATCCATGAATATGTATATAGTAGAGCACTGACCTTGCCGTACTTGGCGCATTCCTCCTGCACCTCGTCCTGTAGCTGCTCGTCCACATCCTCCGGAGCCACCATGTCCTTCAGCAGCACCACTCGGGAAGACCGCACCCGAAGCAATCGCTGCATCACTAAATGCCTGCACACAATAATACTAAGGTATTATATCTGTAGTAATGTAACTAACACATTCTCCGTAGACTAGTGGTTGCGCCTTTGGCGTTGTATCCGGAGGTCGTGGGTTCGATTCCCACCCATGGCAAAAAATATTAGTACTTTTTTTTCTGTACAGTTTGTCATGGTCTGGGTGTTTATAAAATATAATATGTATTATATCGTTGCTTCTGGTACACATAGTACAAGCCTAGAGCTTAGTTTGTGACCAGAGCAATATGTGTAATTTGTAAAAAAAAAAAAAAAAAAAAAAAATATGAAAATAAATAAAATTGTGGTGATGTTTGAGTGTGGGGTTTTAAGGTCAGAATTTTGTCCAGGTATATGTTTTGCCATGAGTAGTTATGATTTAATTTTGTTTAAGGTCAGTATTGTGTTTAGCAGTTATAAAAACCAGTATTGTATTTAGCAGTTGTTAAGGGTCAGAATTATGTTTGGCAGCTGTAAAGGTCAGAATGGTGTTTAGCAGTTGTTAAAGATCATAATAGCATTTAGCAGTTTTAAAGGTCAGAATTGTGTTCATCGGTTGTAAAGGTGCAAGTACCATTTGCATTTTATTTACATATTTATGAGCATATGTAACCTGTACAAAAATATGAAGTTTTTATGATTATTTTCCGTCAAAATAAGATAGATCAATTATCTGTTTTTATTGTACTTCTGCTTCTTTTTACATTACATGGTGACTTTGAAAGGCTGTAGTTTGGGTTAATATGAAGCCCTACTGATCAGTGGGGCCTCGCTAACCTACTGCCCTTACTAACAGAAATATTCACCGCGTGCCTAGCTCATAAGTACGTTCCAAAACAATGGAGAGAAGTGAAAGTAGTCTTTCTACCAAAACTGGGAAAAAGTGACTACACACAAGCTAAATCCTTCAGACCAATCAGCCTTACATCCTTTCTGCTTAAAACAATGGAAAGGCTATGTGACAAACACCTAAGAGACACGATCTTATTTAAAGAACCATTGCATCCTTATCAGCATGCATACACAACAGGAAAATCAACGGAGTCAGCACTACACCATGTAGTAAGTAAGATTGAATCGACTTTAACTAATAAAGAATCGACGTTAGGAACCTTCATTGATATCGAAGGGGCCTTTGATAAAACGTCTTTTGTCAGCATATCTACGGCCCTAATCAAATATAAAGTGGAGCCGACCATTATAGGATGGATAGAGAATATGCTGAAACAACGCGCTGTGCAGCTCACCGTGGACAGTACGACCAGAGGCATAGCAGCAAAGGGTTGTCCGCAGGGAGGGGTCCTGTCCCCCCTTCTGTGGAACCTAGTTGTAGATGGACTCATAAGAGTATTGAACGACCAAGGGTACTTCACGGTGGGCTACGCGGATGACCTAGTGATCCTCATAAGCGGAGCATTCGAGAACATACTATGTGACTCGATGCAGATCGCATTAAGAATCATTGAAAACTGGTGCACAACAAATGGCCTTAATGTTAATCCTAATAAAACGGAACTGGTCCTCTTCACCAATAAAAGAAAATTGAGGAACATGAAACTACCAACATTATTTAATACAGAACTTACTCTAGCTACAGATGTCAAGTATCTAGGCATAACGCTAGACAGTAAATTGAACTGGAGTAAGCATCTTGAGAACAAACTGACAGCCTGCGTCACAATGTGGCAATGCAGAAGACTTCTAGGAAAAACATGGGGACTAAAACCCAAGATTACCATGTGGCTATATACTACAGTTATCAGACCCACTATTACCTATGGAGCTTTGGTGTGGTGGCCTAGAACCACTCAGACCACGGTTACAGCTAACCTACAGAGTCTTCAAAGACTGGCTTGTTTAGCCACAACAGGATGTATGAAGACTACACCGACAGCAGCTATCGAAACCTTACTAAACCTGACACCTTTACATCTATACATACAATACGAAGCTGCTGTCGCCACCATAAGACTCAGAGCCTCTGGACAATGGAATATAGACAACCGAGCGAGGCACACACAGTCATTAAACGAACACCTTGAGATACAACCACTCATTAATGCAGTGAACGACAGATGTCCTCGCGTGCACATATTTGTGAGAAATTACTCAATAAACATGCAAGAAGAACCGACTGATCAATCTGGCTTACACGAAGTCAGAATTTACACGGACGGTTCAAAAACAGAATACGGAACAGGCGCAGGAGTTTACTCACTCGACCTAAACATTAGAATTTCAACAGCTCTTGGCACACATGCTTCCATCTTCCAAGCAGAGTGTATAGCCATAATAGAAGCAACAGCGGCAATACGCGCAAGAAAGATAGAAGAAAATGGTATACGCATACTATCTGACAGCGCAGCCGTACTACTAGCATTGAAGAACAAACAGATGAACTCAAGTCTGGTAAAACAATGCCACTACGCACTGGAGACTATATCAGTTGGTAACAGGGTCACTCTCCAGTGGATAAAGGGACACAGCAACTCCCTCGGTAACGACGCGGCTGACGAACTGGCGAAAAGAGGTTCGGCTACAACACCGGTAGGACCCAAACCGTATGTACCTTTATCTTTTAATCAGTTGAAAAGTTGGCTACGCGACAATACCTTCAACCATCACTGTAAGTATTGGGCTAACTTACAAAACTGCAGGCAGGCCAGAGAGGCGGTCACCAAACCTAGCCCACGCCTAGCTCGGAACCTGCTCAATCTCAACAGAGGTAACCTTCGTATGGTGGTGGGTATAATTACCGGACACTTTCCATTAAACAGGCACCTTACAATTTTAGGTATCACCAACAGCCCTCTATGTAGAGGTTGCATGGAAACGGAAGAAACACCCACCCATGTGCTGCTTCATTGCACCGGGGTGGCTTTACAACGGGCGAAAATCCTCGGAACACCGAGGTCGCTTCTTGAGGCCTGCGGAAGACCCGGACTTCTTGTCGCCTTCTGGAAGGAGCTGGGCTGGCTAGAATAGTCAGCCGACTCACGCAAAAAGGCCTAATCTCTTGGCTAATTGCGGAAAACGAGCCCGCCATGAACATGAACAGCCCTACTGATCAAACCAAAAACTTTTGCTGCGAAACCATGTATTGTAAAAGTAAAAAATGTGTTCTCCATAACAAAATAGATTTTAAAATAACCAATTTGTATCGAGGACTTTCGCAACACTTGGTTCCATGTGAATAATCTTTTGATTTGATCAGTAAAGCTTCAAATTAGCAAGCCCAATGCACAACCTTTCAAGATCACCATGTATATAAGTGTAGGGGAATCTAGCACAAAGGCGCAGTGGAAGCGTGTGTGTGGGCGATTGCCGAGGTCTTCCCCTAAATAAAAGACCAAATTATATTTTGTGGTGACCATTTATTGACAGGCATTCAATGTTACTAAAACTAAGACTAAACTAGGACATGCACTACAAACTACAACTATGGATATAGAAATTACAATAATAATACGGCGGCGCTCTTAACACAGCTCCCCGAGGCAAAGTCAGTGGCAACCACACCTAGCAGCACCCTGCTACAGCCAACCAAGGGATAGTGAAACCTCTGTGAAACCACCAAAGCGCCAAACCGCTGCTACCAGGGGCTACCGTACAAAGCTCTCTCCAAAGACTTCTTCATGTGGCGGTGGCCGGAAATAAATACCACCCGGGATCCTCACGGGCACCGGTCTCACCAGCCATGAAGACACCAACAAAACCCAAATACACTTACGTGTAGCTCTACGTCTTCACCATTCTAAGACGTAGCTTTTCAGCAACAAAGGGTTTTCCATTTAATTTTGAAGATTCTAACCAATTTTGCTAAGTCATCTCGACCATTTTTTGACGTCTAGTGTTTTATTTTTAAATTTATTTTTAGGCTTTGGCCAAATCAGGCAAGCCGATAAAACCATACAGCCTTGCATGGCGAAGCTGATCCAAATCTAAACAATAAGGACTTAAACAATATTGAGTAATGTATGATTACCTGGCAGACTGGCCGGAGATAGAGAGTGACTCCTGTTGCTGCAGCGTGTCCGGAGATGACTCCAGTAGCTTGCGCTGCAGAGCCGCTTGCTGCTGCTGCTGATGGGCTCCGTCTGATGTTTTGTTGTGCTCATGCCCATGTCCGCCATGCCCGCCGTGTCCGCCATGACCACCATGCCCACCATGGTGACCGTTGCTTGACATTTGAGACATGGGCTGAAAATAACAATTATTGTTGAGTTAACTAAATAGAATTTTAAAATTAAAACATAATTGAAGTTAAAAGTAATAATTGCAGGTTTTGTTTTTAAATGAAATAAACAATTACGGAACACAAAACATTATTTATATTTTCTCTGAATATTATAAAATTTAAAATGGGAACGTATAATGATTTAATAAAATAAAAACAGTAAGAACTAAATAAGCTATTGAAATAATCAGCCATTTTTTATAATTTATGCCATTGTCATTGTTTTTTTGTCGGGCGGGCATCACTTAAAAACTACTGGACTAAATTATATATGGTTTTTTTATAGGGGCGTTATTGTAAGTTTAGTTTTTGACGTATTCTTAATAAGTTATATACATATTATGATTTGTACAAAAACATGACTGGATATAGAGGTTCTCATAAATATTGAAATCTAACTATATTGTAACATCACGTTACAATATATATAAAAAAAAAGTCTGATCGCTTAAAGGGTTTTTTTTAATAGTATCAGAATAAAGATTTAGATATACTCTTGTGTAACCTATATACCTGCAAATAAAGGTTTTTTTAATGGAGCACTGCATGTGACTTTGTATCTACCTGGCCATGAACAAACCTACAAAGTCCATGAATGGGGTCGCCAATTGTTGTTTAACAACATTTATTGCTCTTACTATGCCGGTAATTGATGCGATTAAGAAATAATTGTCGTCAGAGATTAATTTGCAATCTAGTTTAATATCCTCGCTGGTAGGTGTGGTTAGCATGAGATAGATGGTGTGTACCTGCATGAGCTGCGGCCGTGTGACGGCAGGCTGCGTGGGGATGGCCACGCCGGGCGGGGGCAGGCCGCTGGGCATGGCCGGCAACACGCCTAAACAGAAAAACACAATACATTATTATACTATGAAACGACATTCCATAACACAAGTACTTAAAAAAAATCACTTGAATATTATTATAGAATTTAAGTTGTTTAAGTTAATCCGCTGATTAGTCTATGTTGTTTATTATAGGCTTACAACTATACAGAGAGCCTTGTGACGCACTGGGAGGCGTGTCGACCATGAAAGCATTTAATCATAAGTATAAATCACACATTATCTTCTGTCTCGCTTAAATCTATTAATTTAACGAAATATTAAACATGATCTATTTTCACTTCTTGAATTAATATAATGGGCAGCCATGCTCTGCTCTAATGTTGGAAATGTCATTTTAGACCTTAAGACACCAATGAAGGGAGGTTCCTTAAGCCTAAAATTGCCTGTCCAAATATAAGAACGCAAAAAAAAATTAAATAAGTATAAATATTTAAAAAAAATTATTTATAACCAATGAGCATTAATTGCAGTAATTGCATTGATTGAGCAAAAATTATTAAGCATTAATTGTTTCAAGTAAGAACAGAATATGGCGGCAACAAACATGTCTGACATTTCGTTTGATAAGCCATTGTAAGCCTTAAGTCAGTTCCGTATATTTTTCCTACTTTCATGGCCTGCCACACTTACATCAAAAAGCTCACAGTAGAGTTGTATTGAAAACGATATTTGCTTATAAAATATGGTTACAAATGTAGTTATACAGGGTGACCTGGAATGGTTGTATTTTGGTCTAATATGAGGCTAGACTGATCAAATCAAAAACTTTTCCCGTAGAACCATGTGCAGCAAATGAAAAAAATTACTTCTACATACAAACTAGTGATGTTAAAATAACTAATTTGTATTGAAAAGCAAACATTTTTTTTCATTTGTTGTACATGGTTCCAGGGGAAAGTTTTTTGATTTGATCAGAGAACACATTTTCCCCCGTATGCTACATTGTGTTTTCCACTCCACTTTCATTCAAGGATAGTCTGTTTCATTGTATATTTGTTGATTTGATATTTGGTGGAACGAGACATACGTTCTTTGAGTGAGAGTGGAAAACACGACTTAGAATGTGGGGTTAGTTTCTTATAACGTGAGCGTCAGATTGTCAAAATAACTATTTCCTTCATTAGTCGCTCTCCTCCAATCAGAGTAGTTTTAAACCTTTTCTGATTGGAGGAGAGCGCGCTGTTAACGAAAATCATTATTTTGACAATCTAACGCTCACGTTATAAGAAACAGATCCCCGTATCTAAGTCATGTTTTCCACTCCACTTTCACTCAGGGAACGTCTCTTTCCACCAAATATCAAATCAAAAAACTTTTCTATTACATGTGCTACAAATTAAAAAAAAATGTTGGTCTGTCCATACAAATTAGTTATTTAACATTACTAGTTTGTATGTAAAGTCATTTTTTTTTATTTGCTCCATATGGTTCTACGAGGAAAGTTTTTGATTTGATAAGTAGAGCCTCATATTAGCCCAAAGTACAACCTTTCAAGGTGAGCACTCAGCATGTATATGTAGAGCATATTTCCAATGTACAGGCTGTATAGGCACAGTCTTACCCGGCAAAGACGTCGGTAAGGAGGGCAAGGCGGCCGCCAACGAGGGCAAGGCGGCGGCCGCAGACACGCCCAGAGCATTCAGCTTTGTGAGTCCTGCAATCACCATTGCCATCCTCATTGCATTGCCTAATACCACTCACGACTACCTCTTATAATTATTGTTACAAACCATACATAGAAACTTGTGTTTTAAACTTTATCTAATAATAATAATGCTGTAGGCTTATTTTTGTTTGTGATGAATTTGGAGGTTGTGTATTCGATTCCCAATCAGAGCACAGTGTATGTATGAGTATATTTTTCTGTACAATTTGCCTCAGTCTGGGTGTTTTTTTTTTAATATATAAGATTTTACTTACGATAAAATATTTATGTGAATGAAATGTGTAAGTAGGTATAGATGTTTGGCTGTTTGTTACATAATATACTTTATTTTAAATATGAACCTAATTTAAAAAATCAGGAATAGGGACTATGCATGTAATGCCAATTTTTTTAATTTTTATATATTGTTTCTTTTATGTCTTTGAACATATTTACAATATTACATTTAATTTTAAATAGCTAAAATTTTATTAATTTTAAATAAGATTTTAAAAATCAATTATTTTTTGTCGGGACTCATTTCAAAACACCCCAACATTACCAAAAACCATCTATGACATCATTTGTGCCAAACAAATGTGAAGGGTGTTCTTTAGCCTTAACAGTTTCTTGCTTTCTCGATATTTGTTGTCTTTTATTATGAGTCTTTTTGACAATATCTATTGAGGGGCAATTACGGATTTGTTCCGGCACAAAGGGACTATAGAGCACTTACATCACATATTAATTAACAAAAAAATACATTAACAATAAACTTATACGCAGATTCGGATTTTTCAGCACAAATGACGTCACAAAATGGCGGCTATAGATTTTATTTTATTTATTTAAAAACTTTATTGCACAAATTTAGTACAAAGGCGGACTTAATGCCGCTAGGCATTCTCTACCAGTCAAACCTTTGGGACAAATTAAGCAGTAAGTAGGTAAAATAGATGCAGTAAAATACATTTAAGAAATAGAGTATACAAATATTATACATACACACTAATGCTGACTACATATACATACATATCATAAACTATATTAATAATATACATACATAATAATAAAATAGCAAATATTACAGCAACAGCACAATATAGCACTACCCACAGCACAATAATTATTTAAAGCAGAAACACAGGATGAAACAGAAATAAACATCACCACAGACAATATAGAAAACGCAGCTGTCAGTCATTTTTTTTTTTTTTAGTTTTATGCTTAGATACGTGGGCTGTCAGTCATCAGTCAATTTAAAAATTAAAAGGACATTGGTAGAATAAAAGTGGGTTGCCATATAAAATAATTTGATTAATTAGTAGTTTTAATTCGAAATTAATTGAATTTGGAAATTAACATCCTATTTTGATCAAATACTAAATAATGAGTGTTAAACGTTCACCATTAAAATCTGCTTCGCCTGGTGGGTCGCTTTCTCAACCTAATCTCACAAAAGAAGGTTCTATTAACACTCTGGATAATTTCGTAAGAAAACGAAAACACACAGATGATTTAAGTGTTCTCAAAGAAGAATTTACAAATTTTCGGCAGGAGATAATGGGATTCTTAAAGGATTTTAGCCAAACCCAAAATATTAAATTGAACCAGATTAGCAGTGATATGTCCGAAATAAAGAGTGAAATTCAAAACTTTAAAATACAATCGAACAACCTGTGCAAAGAAAATAATAAAATAAAATCCGACCTACAAACAGCAACTAATAGAACATCTGAGATAGAGAGAAACATCAACTCAAGACAACAGTCATTTTCGTCGAACAGTGAAACCCTAATGTAAGAATTGCAGGATAGACTGAATAGAACAAAAAATATAATAATATATGGAATTAAAGAACACGAAATATCAAACAAAGAAGAAAGACATACTAAAGAGAAAATGGAAATTAATAATATTATAAAGAGTATTAGCAGTTAGTGCCCTGAGCCTACTAGAATAATGCGCCTAGGTAATTTAATTTAATTTAAAAACTTTATTGCACAAATTTAGTACAAAGGCGGACTTAATGCCGCTAGGCATTCCCTACCAGTCAAACCTTTGGGACAAATTAAGCAGTAAGTAGGTAAAATAGGTGCAGTAAAATACATTTAAGAAATAGAGTATACAAATATTATACATACACACTAATGCTGACTACATATACATACATATCATAAACTATATTAATAATATACATACATATTAATAAAATAGCAAATATTACAGCAACAGCACAATATAGCACTACCCACAGCACAATAATTATTTAAAGCAGAAACACAGGATAAGATGAGAGAGAGAGCGAGCCCAAACGAATAGTAAAAAGGAGACACATTCACACATTCAGAAAGTGTTTATACACTAGTCTCTTAAAGATACCCCTGTTAGGAGCTTGTCTAATGTCCACCGGTAGATCATTCCAGAGTCTTGCTGCAGCAACAGAAAAAGATTTTGAGACAAAGGTAGAATGATGAGAAGGTATAGAAAGAGTTGAGTTAGAGGCAGAACGAAGGATTCTATCATGATGCGAGCCGAGGGATGTAAAACTATCCTTGAGATATTTGGGAGTGTTAGGTTCGTTTAACAGAGAGTAGAGCAGGCAGAGAACCCTGCTGTTTCTCCTACCTCGAATCCTCAACCATTTCAGCTTATCTCGATAAGGTGTGACGTGATCATATTTGCGCAGACAGAAAATGAATCTGATGCATGCATTGTGTAGTCGTTCCATTTTGTTTAGTAATTCTTCCGTAAGATCTACACAACACACGTCACCATAATCAATCAAAGGAAGAAGTAAAGACTAGGTAGATTTAACCGTAGCCAAAATCGTCCAATTAAACTAACTTTTACAACTTCTGATACTGTAATGTTACTGTTAAAAAACAAATCCAAATTGAAAGAACCTTTAAAGATATTTTCTGATAAAACACCCCAACAACAAGAACAATTTAAAAATTTACGCGAAGAATTATCGGACCGCGAAAAAAGTGGAGAAAAGGACATCAACATAAAATTTGTTAATGGTACTCCAAAGATTGTAAAGTCGATACAAAAAAAACTAATCCCAAGTGATGTAAATAGTCGATTTAACTCAAGCGAACAATATACATATCAACTGACCTGTCATTATGAAGATTTACTAATATGTAAGTCATCCTTTAATTGTTTCTACTTAATGCGCGAAGTCTAGTGAAACCTGGTAAATTTGATGAACTAAAATGTATAATAAAATCAATAAAAAGCAAATTACATTTTATTCTCATATCGGAGACATGGATAAAATCCGATTACGAAGCTAACTTGTTCCAATTAACGGGGTATACCCACTACTTTAATCTCAGAAATGATAAAAAAGGAGGAGGCGTTTCAATATATGCACATAATAGCATCACACATAACTTATCTGAAGAATGTTACTTGGATGGTAATAACTTTCTCTGGATTCACTTAAATAAAGTCGCGCTTGATGTAGGAGTGATATATAAACCAGGGTATACAAATCACGAGTCATTTCTGGAAATATACGAAAGACAACTATTGTGTAGAAGCAGATCTATAGTGTTTGGTGATTTTAATATAGATTTAACAGCATCCAACAATAGCACCAAGAAATATAAGTCCATGCTAAGGGCAAGCAACTATACAATTATTAACAAACCTGAAAAAGAATTCTGTACAAGAGAAACAGAAACTACAAAAAGCATACTAGATCACATTTGCACAAACCTGCAAGACAAAATGCATATGGCAATAATAGATTCACCAATGACAGATCACAAACAAATATACATTCAAATAAAACGGAAACAACGAAAATCTAAAAATAGAATAACATATAAGACTATAGACTATGAGAAATTATACACATTAGTAAGGAACGAATTCACAGAAACAGAAGAATATTCTGAACTAGAGTACAAATTAAAATTATTTATCAACAAATGCACATTAACACTAACAAAAACTTTGAAAGAACGAGATTGGATTAATAAAGAGATTATTACAGAAATAAAAATAAGAAATAAATTGTTTATTAAACAGAGAAAAAATATAAATAATGATATAGCAAGATATGAATATATAAAACAGAGAAACAAAGTAACTAAAATGATTAGACAAGCGAAACAAGATCATTACCACCAGAAATTTACGAAGTGTGAGAGTAATCCCAAGAAGATGTGGCGACTTATTAATGATATACTTCCTTCAAAATCTGTAAGTAGCGGTGCTCCTTCACAACTCATATCAAATGACACTATAATTAGCGATCCTCAACTGATATGCGAAGAATTAAATGCATACTTTGCGACTATTGGTAGCAAACTTGGTCACAATATTCAAGCACAAAATAATCTTCCACACTTTTCCTATGATATATCGAACGATTACACCAACCAACTGACAGATATACAATTATGCAACGAATGTGAGATTAACAAGATAATAGGTACATTAGACCCACTGGTATAGACAATATAAGCACTAAATCTATAATATGTATTAAAAATATCATTTTAAAATCCTTAACTAGTTGTATAAATAATTGTATAAGAAAGGGAATATTTCCGGACAGTCTGAAAGTTGCCAGAGTGACACCAATATTTAAGTCAGGAGTCAAGGCAGACCCCAGTAACTATCGACCCATATCCATACTCCCTGTGCTGTCCAAGGTCTTTGAAATTCGGCCAAAATCTAATACACTTGGTGCTACGATTGATCTCATCAACAAAATTCAAACAAATATTGATAATAAAAAAGTAGCACTGGGTGTATTTATAGATCTTAAGAAGGCATTTGATACTATCAGTCATGAACTGATAGTAACAAAGTTGTTTGATCTTGGGGTTACTGGCAACGCACTGAGATTGATCCATTCATATCTAAGTAATAGGTCCCAAATTGTTCAATTGTGTGAGATCACTAGCAAAGAGATGAGGGTCAATTTTGGTGTTCCACAGGGTTCAATTTTGGGGCCTTTACTTTTTTAATTTATATCAACAATATAAGCAAACTTGGATTGAGTGGTCATGTCACATTATATGCTGACGATACGTGTTTATTTTACTTTGGCAACTCTGTTGATGAAATTACTAGAAAGGCACAAACAGACTTAAATCTGTTAAATTCATGGTATAATAGTAACCTTTTAACTTTAAATATTAATAAAACAAATTATATCATATTTTATCCAAAAAATAAAATATTAGATAATCACACACAATTAACTGTTAATAATTCATCTATAAATCATATTTGCTCAGAAAAACACTTAGGCTTAATATTGGATAACAGACTTTCATGGCAAAATCACATTGAACGCGTACATAACAAAATTACTTCCCTAACAGGAGCGATTCGCCGGATTGCTTTCTGTCTACCCAAACAAACTAGATATACTATATATAACTCTTTAGCTAAACCTCACTTTGAATACTTACTGCCGGTTTGGGGTACAGCAGCACAAACTCACCTTAAACCATTACAAATTGCACAAAATAAATTATTAAAAAGCTTATTCTCGTATAATTATTGGACTCCAACGAATCAAATATATAAAGAAACCAAAATAATGAATATAAAGCAACTACACAAATACTACACCTGTTTACTTGTAAGAAAAATTTTAGATAAAGATATTCATTCAGACGTGTCATTTTCATTTTATAATCAACACCATACATACAACACTCGAGCTTCTTCCCACATACGCACTTTTACTCCCAGAACACAATACGGCAAGAAATCTATACAGTTTAAAGGAGCACAACTATTTAATCAGCTACCAATAAACGTAAAAAAATCGGAAACACTTCACATTTTTAAAAATAATCTCAAAAGGCATATCATTGATGAATCTGCGATTAATTATTAGTCAAGAGTTCGGTAGTCTTAACTTTCATTTATATAACTTTTATTCTCATTCAAGTGATTTTGTAAATCTTTTGAGAATTAATAAATAAAATAGAAAATAAAATAAAATTTTATGTTATCACCCTTTTAAAAATGTTTGTTTTTTTTTTACTGTCATGTGGTTACCCTATTAAGTAATGAAATAATTGTGCATATTCCCCTATTGCAGACAGAATTTTTATAACAAAATTAATTTATATTTTTATCCTTTCCACAAACTAATTAGAACGAACAGTTTCAAAAAACAAGATATATTAACCATTTCTTTAATAAAATTAAAACGAAGTAAGATAATGTGTATTATTATTGTGGGTTCTGGTATACACATGACACAGACCTATTTAAATAGTACTTTGTGGCTAGAGCAATGTGTGTAAAATACAACAAACTTTATAATAAGATACCTATCAAATAAGAGAAATAGATAAAAATTAATGATATCAAAATGGCACTGAGAGATATGTTAATAAATAAATGCTATAATATAAATGAATAATATTCTCATAATCTTTAATTAACTTAAGGGCAAAATGGAAATGTAAATAAATTTATTTGTGATATGTAATAAATAATGTGTTAGTGTGTATGTATAAATTATTATTGTGTGTAATTGTATAAATTGTGTACCTACCTAATAATTGTATACAGTTAATACAGTATGGTAGAACAAATAGACCGCAAATTATTGTAACATCTGGACTTGTACATTTCTTTTGTTCACAGATAAATTATTTGGATTCCTGTTTACCCAAAGCGACAGCATTACTGGCCACAGCATCCATGGCCTGTATCTTGGCTGTGGCGGCGGCGGCGGCGACGGCAGCAGCGGTCGGCATAGTGGAGGCCACCGACGGACCCATCAGTGCATTTGGAGGGGTGATTGCTCGACCCACCCTGAAAAACGTGTTATTTGTATTATTTAATATATCACATTGTTACACAACTTTATTAACCAATACAGGATACCTTAGTTTCAGTAGTGGTGTAATTTATTTTATTATAAAATAATTGATGTTTTCAAAGACACAGTGACAGACGCATTCATAGGTAATGTTTTAAAAGTAAAATAAATTGAACTGATATAATTAAATAAAAGCTAGAGAATAAACTTTTAATATTGTTTATTTACTTACAGGTAAGATTATAAGTGTAATTAAGTGTTTTAATATAATAATGGTTGTGATATAATAATAATTACTTTTCTTACAGAGAAACAATTTCTAGTTTATTTTGAAAATTCATAATATTAAATTAACTTATATATAAATAAGAGGTGTATTGAAATTCAATCTTTATAAGACATTGTGTGTTTACAAAACAACCCTCACCTGAGATACTGTCCCCCCAGGTCGAACAGGTTCATGCTGGATATAGCCTCCAAGGCAGACTGCAGGGTCTCGTACTCTATGAAGCCTACTGTCCCCCCAGGTCGTTTATAAGACATTGTGTGTTTACAAAACAACCCTCACCTGAGATACTGTCCCCCCAGGTCGAACAGGTTCATGCTGGATATAGCCTCCAAGGCAGACTGCAGGGTCTCGTACTCTATGAAGCCTACTGTCCCCCCAGGTCGTTTATAAGACATTGTGTGTTTACAAAACAACCCTCACCTGAGATACTGTCCCCCCAGGTCGAACAGGTTCATGCTGGACATAGCCTCCAAGGCAGACTGCAGGGTCTCGTACTCTATGAAGCCTACTGTCCCCCCAGGTCGTTTATAAGACATTGTGTGTTTACAAAACAACCCTCACCTGAGATACTGTCCCCCCAGGTCGAACAGGTTCATGCTGGATATAGCCTCCAAGGCAGACTGCAGGGTCTCGTACTCTATGAAGCCATAGCCCTTGTGTTTGTGTGCAGATGAACCGTAGGCTAACTTGCAATACGTTATCGGGCCAAATGCTTCAAATACACTGGGAAAGATAAAAAATACTTTTAATTTCAAGAAAAAACAAGGTATGGGGAGAACCCCAAAAAAATCTGAAAATTTTCCCAATCACTGGAGAAATTACCGACATGCTAGGGCCTACTTTGTACAATGAATTGGGCTGAAATTTAAAGGGGCTGCTGTAGTTGTCTGTAGGAGTGCCTCAGGAACTTAACAAAATTTTTTATTTAGTATATAGATTTGTAATATTATATATTGCGGGGCAAAAGCATTAACAATTTTGATAATATTAATCTTAATAAAATATGGAAACCTGTTAATAATCAGGACAAGGGAAAATAAAACAAAAGTATATAAATGGAATTAAATTGACTTTCCAAATATGAGAACCGGGAATCTACATCAATATCTAACCCGTTGATTGGTAAAAAATTAAGAAAAATTAGTTATGATTACTATATAAAATAATATAAAAATATAATATGTACTATATCATTGTTTCTGGTGCACATAGTACAAGCCTAAAGCTTTGTTTGTGACCAGAGCAATTTGTGTAAATTGTCCTACATATTATTATTATTATTACTACTCAATCAACGAAAAACGTCTCAAATCCTTGATTTTCGATTGCGATCAATCAACGCGTCGATCAGTATGTTAACGTGGCCCCTGGGTTAAGGCCCCAGAAAATGGCCGCCTGCCATACAAACCCAAAAAAAAGTCAGAACAATCAATGATAATGAATCAATATTCAAGTTTAACATTTCGATTGAAAATTAAAACAACCAAAAAGTAGGGGTTTATAACCTTTTTAGTAATTAATGATAAACAAAAGGAAAAGTCGCCAGCAGCGCCCTCTGGATTTAGTTTTGCATCTACAACCCTTTTAGTACAGTACTCTGACTTACTTCTTAATATCATCTTCAGTCAGCTCAGGATGTACGGAGGCCACATAGATCCTGTTATAGCGCTTGGCTTCATCCTGGATCTCATCAATGACTGCTTGTGCTTGGGGCATGTTCGATGGACGACCAACCACCTAAACAATGGAGAAACCCCATTAGCAAAAACTATTAGTTAACATTATATATTAATATAAGGAAATGTAAATACTGGCCAATGACAAAAGCAAATGTATATGTGCTTATATAAGTTATATTTTCTATAAATTGATTTATAGAAAAATACCAATAAAAGATAAAATAAAAATTACAGGCCGGGCACCAACTCTAGAGCAGTACATTATGGTTTTGTTAACACAAAACCATAATATATGGAAATTTTGATCACTACAAAGCATGGATTTTATTTTGATAATTACAGATCTCTTGGCATTATTTTTTGTACTTGGAGTTCAATATTATAAGTCATATCAATATATAAATACATCCATATTCATAAATGTTACTTAAACCTAATATTTAGGGAAAAATATCTCTTTTCACCAAAATTCAACAAAAAATAGGTTGAAAGAGAAATTAATTTGAGTGAATATCATGTCAAATTGACCTATAAATATGGACCAGTAGACGGGTCAATATTTGATAATCGGCCGAAAGTGGCCACAATATTTTAATTATATTTTTTGTCGAAATTTATATACAAATGATGTAATATAATAGAGTCAAGTTAAAGTCTACCTAAAACTGCTAAATCCCATACACTTTATTGGATTTAAAGGATTTTATAGCAATTTTTGTAAAGACATAGAACAGGAAAATGACACTAGTGACAGGATAATGAATTTAATCGTCAAACTTATGACAGATGAGCAGAAAAACAGAAAAAAAATATCAATATTATGAATTATTATATTTATTATGAAATTAAGAATTATTAATGTGATAGAAACACTGTCAAATTTCTCTTAATATTTGAAATAACAGAAAATTATATTAATTTAATCTATATTTGGTTAAAACATTTGACCAGACTCATTAGGAATTTAAACTTACTGTGTTAATCAACAAATAGTAATATTTTAAATAACATAAAATTATATTTTTTTCACCTATATTTAGTTAGTAATAATAATAATAATATACACAGTGGTTCCCAATTAGTTTTTTCTACGTACCACTCCAAGAAAGATCTCAAACTCGAGTACCCCCTATTGCAGGGACGTTAAATAAAAATAATAATCAGATATTTCACATTTATTACCATCAAAATACATTTATTCTAATGACGGAAAACACCAGTTTGATTAATGTGACAAATGTGCACGTTTTTATTTGCTCACAACTCTGAAAAATCTTCTTGTTTTTTCATCAGCTTCAATCCCAAGTCGTCTTCGAGTTGAAGTCTGTGACAATTGTTAGTTTTTCATTGCAGAAAATTCGCTCTCGCAAAGGTATGTCTTTCGAAATAGGAGTAAATATTTAATTGCTGCTTCACTAACACGATTAATGTCTTTAAGGCCTGCTGCGCGTAGCCCTTGATGCAACCTCGCGTACCACTAATTGGGAAACACTGATATAGGACATTACAAACATATTGCTCTGGCCACAAACTAAGCTCTAGTAACATATTTGACTAGGCTCATTAGGACTTTCAACTTACGGCATTAATAAACAAATAAGTAATATTTTTAATTTATATAAGCCTTTGATAGCCTCAATCACCAATCAATATTTAACGCACTCAATAGCCAGAAAATAGATCCCCCATATATCAATATATTACACACCATATATAGCCATAGCACAGCTTCCATAAAATTTGAATCACCTGGAGCACCCGTTTAAATTCAAAAAGGTGTTAAACAAGCCGATCCTCTATCTCCTAAACTATTTACGAGCGTTCTCGAGGAAGTCTTCAGTAAACTGGCGGCTAGCTGGAATGAGAGAGGCATTATCGTCGGCGAAAGCAGATTAACAAATATTCGTTTTACCGACGATATTGTTCTATTCTCTTCCACGGCTACACGGAGTTGGGGCAAATGCTCCAGGAGCTCAGCACTGCAAGCCTCGAAGTTGGACTAAGGATGAACAAAGACAAGCTGATGACTAACAGCATACAACATCTGTTAAAAACAGACGGTAAGACGATTGCATATGTTCTTGAGTATTACCTTGGCCAGATAGTATTTTTCCAGGCACGGCAAGAAAAGGAGATAGATAGATCGGCATACCGAAAATGCCTGGAAGAGCTATTGGTCAATGAAAGGGTTGATGAAGGGTAACCTGCCATTAACCCTGAAACGTAGACTTATGGATATGTGCATTCTTCCCATCCTAACTTATGGAGCACAGACTTGGTCTTTGACTGCCCAACAGAAGTTCAAAAACGAGCCATCTGTGACAATTGTTAGTTTTTCATTGCAGAAAATTCGCTCTCGCAAAGGTATGTCTTTCGAAATAGGAGTAAATATTTAATTGCTGCTTCACTAACACGATTAATGTCTTTAAGGCCTGCTGCGCGTAGCCCTTGATGCAACCTCGCGTACCACTAATTGGGAAACACTGATATAGGACATTACAAACATATTGCTCTGGCCACAAACTAAGCTCTAGTAACATATTTGACTAGGCTCATTAGGACTTTCAACTTACGGCATTAATAAACAAATAAGTAGTATTTTTAATTTATATAAGCCTTTGATAGCCTCAATCACCAATCAATATTTAACGCACTCAATAGCCAGAAAATAGATCCCCCATATATCAATATATTACACACCATATATAGCCATAGCACAGCTTCCATAAAATTTGAATCACCTGGAGCACCCGTTTAAATTCAAAAAGGTGTTAAACAAGCCGATCCTCTATCTCCTAAACTATTTACGAGCGTTCTCGAGGAAGTCTTCAGTAAACTGGCGGCTAGCTGGAATGAGAGAGGCATTATCGTCGGCGAAAGCAGATTAACAAATATTCGTTTTACCGACGATATTGTTCTATTCTCTTCCACGGCTACACGAAGCTGGGGCAAATGCTCCAGGAGCTCAGCACTGCAAGCCTCGAAGTTGGACTAAGGATGAACAAAGACAAGCTGATGACTAACAGCATACAACATCTGTTAAAAACAGACGGTAAGACGATTGCATATGTTCTTGAGTATTACCTTGGCCAGATAGTATTTTTCCAGGCACGGCAAGAAAAGGAGATAGATAGATCGGCATACCGAAAATGCCTGGAAGAGCTATTGGTCAATGAAAGGGTTGATGAAGGGTAACCTGCCATTAACCCTGAAACGTAGACTTATGGATATGTGCATTCTTCCCATCCTAACTTATGGAGCACAGACTTGGTCTTTGACTGCCCAACAGAAGTTCAAAAACGAGCCATGGAGCGCAGTATGCTAGACGTCAAACGTATAGATAAGATACGGCATACTAAACAGCATACTGCGCTCTAGGACGCAAATAGCCGACGCCATTCAGAAAGCCACCATGCTGAAATAGGACTTGTCCGGCCACGTGTGTCGAATGCCAGGCGAAATGAGGGCGAGGATTACCACAGTGGGTGCCACAGGCCTGGAAAAGACAACGCGGTAGGCCCGGAGGAGATGGAGAGACGAGCTAGACGCATTTCAAAGTATCGGCCCAGGGCAGCTAGAGACAGGAAGAGATGGAGGGAGGGAAAGGAGACCTTTGCCCAGCAGTGGGACACAATAGGTTAAAAAAATAAAATTAAAAAGTTGTATTATCATAAAAAAACGATTAATTCTTCTTAAAGTAATGGTATGGTATGTACATATCTTATCTCTAATTCCTATAAATGTAATTCAAAATAAAATTAAGTAAATAAAATTAACAAATTAAACATTATAAACATAAGTAGTGTACTTAGTTTAAATGTTTTTTTCTTTATTTCCAGCATGTTTCTTTTTTCATTATTATTTTTTATCCGTTGATATCTTATTTTACCCAATTCCCTCTTTCTCTTAACACTTCATCTCGGTTTTTTTTTCTTTGGAGCCATAATTATTGCACACTGAAACAAAGTTCAAATAAATAAAAAATACAACTTACCTTTTGTTGTCATTTTCCTGCCATATAGTCATTTGTCTGTCGTGAAAATAACAGGAAAATGACCACAGGAAAATGACAAAAATGCACATTTTTTTATTTATTTATTCTAATGACTAATATAAATAAAAAATCATTAGGTGATTCGAATTATACCTTAATTCATTAACATTTATTCCGAAAACTTAAATGATTTACTTACATTTCACTTAATAATAGCTTCACAGGATAATGACAAAGTGTATCGATAATACGCACGAACATGTCCCAACCCGTCTAAAACTCCGGAGCAACTGCCGACATGGCGTCTTTCTTCCCACCAACAACAAACGCGTACGCGGCGTATATCGAGAATTCACTCAAATGTTTTCCGCGATAAATTAAAGCGCGGCAAATTAAATTTTAAATTTAGGCAGACTAATGACGTCTTGACCATTCGCTTTTGTTTTTGATGAAAATTTATGAGTTTAATATAGTACTATGTTTAACAAAATACTGAATAGTTTTAGACTTATTAGTATATAAGGTAAAAATAGTCATACTTTTGTAATTTATTACTAAACCCCCAAGTTATTATTAAAAAATCTCATTAAAATGGAAAATTCACCCAGCAGGAAATATGACATCTACAACTTTATTATTATTTTTGGTATATGAAAATCAAACAAAAATTAACCAAAGTGTGTGGACGTATACACACAGTTAAATACTACAGTATGAAGATACTAGAAAGTTCAAATATTGTATTAAAATTACAAAATAATTATGGGGACCTGTTTCGGCCGATTTTCAAATATTGACCCAGACCTATTTTATAGTTCCCCAAATTTCTCTTTTTTCACACTTGCACTTTCAAATCATTTAAAAAGAAACTTATGACAAGAATAACTTTAAATCATAAGTATGCATGCTGCAGAACACCTGTCAAGAAGTGCTTTTTGACAGCCTAGAACTCTATCAGCCACCTTGGAAAGATAATGCAAAATAAAATCATAACACTAACCTTAATATTCCGTCCACCCAACATAACTCCATTCATTTGTTCCAGACTCAGTTGTGCTGCCTCCGGGATCTCATACTCTACGAAGGCAAAACCCTTGTGCTTCTGGGTGACAGGGTCCCAGGACATGTTGATAGACTTGATGGGCCCAAAGGGCAAGAAAGACTGACGAATGGTGTCTTCTTTTAGCTCAAATGATATGCTACCAACGTATACTCTGAAATTAGTTAATGAAAAGAAATATATAAGCTGTAAAACATAGATTATATAGATTAGTTATGTGTACATTTTCTTTTTAGCTCTCTATGCTCTGCTCAAGGGGGTGTAAACATTAATGCTATATTAATATCAAACATTAATATTAGCAAACAACAGAGTACTGCAAGATAGTGACTCAGATCTTTTCAGCTATTAGGGTTTCATGGTCTCAATCAACGGAAGCTTGGCCTCTACATTGAGAAACTTAACATATGTATCTCATATATGTCATCACTGTCACATTTATCTAAAATCGTCTGCGTAACTGTAACCGTTCTCTCTAACTCGTTCTAACCAGCGCACGCAACGGAAGCTCTCAAAAGAAACAAATTTTCCCCGTTTTTGCAACATTTTTCATTGATGTTTCGCTCGTATCCCAAACTCTTCAGATTTATTATATTAGTATAGATTAAAGTAGACATAATACATCATGACTTCGTATCTGCCTGATGGTAAGCAGAGCTACAAAATCCATTAATAAGGCTAAACAATACTTTGTTATTCAACAGCATTGATCTTTCTTACTACGCTAGCTAAATGATGCTGTTACGAAATGGGGGAGATAAAACAAGTTTAATCATTTATTACGAGTCTCAATTTAATAGCTATACGCAGCTTTATTTATTTACACAGGAAAAAACAAAAGAGCGTAAGTACATAGTTGTTCATGTACAGCCAACAACGTTCTCCCATGCAGGTTACTAACAAATTATTATTTCAAAGTTACTGCCCGTTTCGTAACACGCTGCAGCACCCTGAAAGGAGACAACCTCGACGAAACCTGACTAGGTCACTTGACGGTTTTTACATTATGGGTAACAAAACCGGTTGGTCATCTGATGAAGTATAGAGACCTTCATCCCAACTGATATTCAACAGACAAACCAAGTCTATGACATTCCTAGAATGAATAGAAGTTTTCAGCATTTACCTGCACATAAGAGCCAGTGCTTGCTGCCTTTGTACTTGAGTTCGCTGAGATGCCATCTGCTGCTGCTGATGCGCCAGCGTCTGCTTCATCAGCACCATCTTAATGCTCTGCTCCATGGCGTACTTCTTGGCCCGGTTAACCGCATCAGCTTGCTCCGAGGATAGCCTCGGAAGAGAACCTCCGAGGATAGCTGGCAAAGTGGTGCATCTCGATCCGGGACCTGGGCAGGTTTTGTAACCTGATTTTGGCTAGGCATTATTATCTATCAGCGACAAGTATATGATATGATCATAGAAGCAATATTGGACTTATTTGAAAATTTTTACCATGATTTTTTGCTGTGATTACTATAGTAACTATAGATAAATCAATAAGTGAAATGCTTAAGAGGAGCGTCTGATCAAACCTTTCCCATTACCCATTTTTATGATTTTTAGAGGCAAAAAAATGAAAGAAATCTAGGCTCGTATGATATCCTTTTTTTAAACTTTGGTGTAGGAAAAAAAATCAACCCCTGTAGTGCGAAAAAAATCGCTAAATCTCCCTCACATTAAAATAATTCCTATAAAATAGCAAGACAGAAACTTGGAAAGAAAAAGGAAAACATACAGTCATTGTTTATTTTCCATTTAATAAAATGAGGTCATTTCTTTTTAAATCTAATAAAGTGTAGGGGTAGAAAACAGTTTTAGCCTGATAGTTGTTTTGCTGCCTATATTGTAGGTTTAATCTCATACATGCTCTCTATCTTATTGAGAAGGGGAGAAGGTTTACATACAAATGTATGGTAACGCTACTGACTCACCATCATGCGCAGGTAGAGGTAAATACTTTCCAGTTGAATCAACATGAGCATTGAAGAACCTCATCAGACGCTCCTCTTAATCTGTATCTATAGTTACTAGCGACTATAGAAAACACAGAAAAAAATCATAGTAAGGTAACTAGTGATGGTCATATTATATTATTATTGTATACATAGGATGACTAAAATATTAATGTTATTAATAGGCAATATGCAATTCAAATAACTGGTATTTTTCTGAATTACCTGTAAAAAAACTTGAGCACAAAGCCCAGTCAAGGTGTAAGAATAAAAAAAATCTATAATAGACAGAGTGAATACACACAGTCAACCATTGAACCAAACAAATACTTCTGAGGAGTGGAGATCATCAAAGCAGGAAACCATAGATGCATAAATCAGAAAAAATCAAATATACAAATCAATGATGTACACATGTGTTTGGTCACGGACCAGAGACTTTGAACATATAAACCCAAACTCAAACCATGTAATTGCTGTCCTAGTCAGACTTACATGGAAATAGTATAAAGTAAGAAAGAGGTAACAATTTAAAAAACTTTTATCACTATATATTTTACTATTTCATTTAAGTGATTACCTGTAGCCACATTATGAAATTATTTATATTTATTTGAGCACAGCATTTGATCTTGTATATACCTGTTGTTAAGCTCACACTATGCACGATAAATTAAAAATTTATGAAATGGGCAGCAATAAACACAATTTTATTTTTTTATTTGATTCATCAAATGCACAAGAAAACGGTCTTGTTTCCACCACCCATCCAGATACAAAGTCCATCTAATGGAATTGTAATGTTTGGGTCTTAGTCTTTGGGTCTTCAGGAGACCACTGCATCATTCAGGGTACGAAATAGGCAGTTAAATTGACAATAAAGCAGTGAAAGTATTATTAAAATACTCATAATGCCAATTTGTTCTTGTTGCAGCCCATTTTAAAACCGCATTGTTTAGCCAGCAGTGACATCAGACACATATTAAAAAAAACCTATCTAATTTTTCATGTTGATCTTAAAAGGTTGAAATTTGGACTAATATATAAACTTATAAGGTCACCAGTAGGGCTTGATCTCCGGAATACCGGTTTTAACAAAATTCCGGAATACCGACATATTTCCGTAATACCGACATATTTCCGTAATACCGGAATTGATATGTCAAAATCGAAATTTCGATATCGAAAAAAATATATAATTTTGTCATGTTTTGAGGCGTAGCGTGTCATTTCAACAGCCTGAACGCATTGTCGTTTTTGAAATTTCCCTGCCAACCATATTCCTAGCAATTCTTGAACCTACCGGTAAGCCCATCAACACACCCATCGACGCGTCGATCGATAGAAAACGAAACTCAAATGTATGGGATTTGATGTTTCTCTTCAATCAAGTACTTATAAATTTTCCTATACATTTTTATCAATCAACGCGTCGATCGGTATGTAGATGTAGTTCCACTTGTAAAACATTTTTAAGGAAAGCCTTGAACTCCGGAACTGAAATGTTGTACTTAATATTGAAACCCAATACCGGAATTGAAAAATGGTCCGATATTCAAGCCCTAGTCACCAGTATAAGCATGTTTTCATGAGCATGTTAATGAAACTCACCTGTGAACACATCTCCGCTCTGGTGCAAGTCATAGATGGGAGTGGGTATAAACACACCATCACCTGAAAAACAAAATGAAAGTAAAAAATTGGTCTACAACTACATCAACATACCTCTTTCATACACTCAGCTAATATCTTGTTTTGTTTTTATTATTTCTGGTAAAAAAATATCATAGGGTTATTTTGTTTTTATTTTATTTTATAATAAAGTAAATTTTACTATTTAGTAATGCTGTATATTGGCAACAATTATATATCATATTTTAAACTTAATTATGTTTAGGAGACTAGTTCGTACAAACTACTAGTTATACAAAATTACAACCTAAGTAAATGTCTTTCATGTCCAACTTTCAAAATAAACTAGTGTGCAGATATTTAACTAATTCACAATCAAAATAAAAATATTCTCTTGTTGGATGAATACTATGTCACCAAGAAAAGTATAAGAACAAGAAAAAATACTGGACTTGTGCACATATTTGAGTTTTGTTAGATTTAAATAAACCTTTCATTTATCCTAAGGCTTTTCTTCGCACACTCACACGCATACATTCATACACACAGCAAAATATTTAAATATATTTGTAATTTTATCTTAAATCTAACCTGAAACAGAAAGCAGAACATATTTCATAAATATTTCATATTTCTATAGACTTTTTTGTTTAATATAGAAATAAGAAATCAATACAACATTGATTTTTTTTAAATATAGTCAAACTACCTATAGGTACATCTACAAATATTTTAGCAATCAAATTTATTTCAAATATTTTAATGTTATGTAATTAAATATATACTTATAAATTATCAATGTGCATCATATACTACTCATCTGAATCAAGCACACCGCTGGGCTCTTCTATCAAGAACACAACTAGATAAACAAAACTGCTGCAAAGCTAAATCTTTATTTCATTAATACAATAAAAACATATATATACTTAGATATCAGCTATTATGTTTAGAATTTTTAAAAAATCACAGCAGTATCTGGTATGTGTTGATGCTAGGTTTGTCTTTATGGCACCAATTCTTATTTACTTGTTATCTAGTTTTATTCTTGATCAAAGATAATAACAATTAGGTTATCACAGTAAATAACAACATCAAGATTGATGTAAACAGTCAACCTAGTCTTCATCTTCATTGTTGTCCTATATAAGGAGACATAAGTAGTAGAAAAGAAGTTAAAGACTACACTCAACGGCAAACTTGAGTGAAACAGGTAGTATGTACAAAAAATACAGATTATTATAATAAGTTATATAGTGTGCGAAACAAGCAGCTAAGTAGCGGGCCCGAAGTCTCTGCATGAGCGTAGATATGCATGTTGGTACTGAAAACAACAACCAGAACTTTAGATGTTCCACACTCACTTACATCCCTTGCACTCCAGTATTCTTGCTTGATTAACTTTTAGTTTAAATCAGATGATAAAATAAAGAAGAAGTTAAAAAACATCAAGTACTGTCACAAATTGTATCATTTTGAGCTTTTGATTAAATTTAATTCATACTTCAATCAATAAAAAAATAAATTAGTATTTTTTGAAAATCCAAATCTAGTTTTGAATAAGCCTATATAAATTGTAAGCTGGACCTTTATAATTTCACAAAAAGATATTACTTAAAAAGTAACTAAATTAAAGATTAAAATTTATTACAGTTTTGCAGCAGTAACAAAGTCTACTTCTTATTTATTATAGTCAATATAGACATAAACCTAAAAGTTAACCAATCAGTTTCAAAAAACTTTTAGAGTTATTTCCCATTACATTGATTGCTGAAGGGATTGTTTTACATAGGCGTTAAAGTCCTAACACCTTCACATTTTTAATAGAAGATTGTGTCCGAATGTACCTATGGCCCTAATGAGGTGTAATCAGTCAGGCGACGCTCGGGCTGACCGCGGCGGCTCCCTCCTTTCTGCAACATCGCAAACATACCGCAGCACCATTAGACCTGGTGTCTAACTCCTTTGGCCCCCTAAACACTTATATTTCAAACCATTATTGGACAGAAACAAAATTTTGTAGTTAATTTAACTTAAGGTTTAATTTGATAATGGTTTTAAATATAACAAAGTTTTCGAGTGAACAATAAGAATAAATACTTTTTTTTAAATATAACCTATAATTAAAAAAACTTACCCATTACAGGTATAGTGGGAGGTGGTAACGGTGGTAATGGTGGTAAAGGCGGCATAATTGTGCCAGGTTGTAATAAATTACTCTGCATCTGAAAAGTTTAATTGTTTGAATACATTTTTAAAAAGTAATTTTAAAGTAAGTCCTTAGTACATAAACCGACGTATTTTGTGATTAACAGAATGAACAATTCGTGGAAATATAAAATAAAACGTGTTTCTATGTGTACTTACCATGTTCATAGTAAACAAATTACAACGAATGTACACAGGCCCCTTGTGACAAAATATACGGGAAATAAGTCGGCAAATAGTAGTAGATCGATTTCGTACACTCAATGAAATTAAAGATAAATCAGAATTTCAATTAATTACGAAAATAAATGATGCGCTGACGATTAGTGACGATTTATTTAATGTCAAGCAAAATCCGCCATTTAAAAATTGTTGCCAATATAAATAAATCCCAAGTCCCAAATTATATTATATTTGTATTTCATAAGGAAGTGCCCTAAGACGTAATATCTTATTTACTTTACTAAGTTAATATTATAAGGAGTCGTCCTTAGGCCTAAATGCTTTCCAAACTGTAGAACAGCCTGCCATACAAACATATAAACCCATAACAAAAAGTGAGAACAAAATTATTACATTTATAAGAAATATTTGAACATTGATGGTTAAACCGAACAAGGGCCTGGGGCCTGACCAAAGAACACGATCGCCAATCGAATCGCCGCATCGATGGATAAAAATGTATAGGAATTTTACTCTATGGGTAGAGCCTGATCGACGAGAAACGTCAAATCCAATATTTTGGCTTGCGGTGGGTATTTCGATTCGATTTACGATTGGCTCTTTGGTAAGGCCCCTAAATATGGCGGCCACGAACATGTTTGAGATTTCTTTTTAAAGACGATTTTAGGCTTCGTAAAGTTTGACTCGCTCGTTATATGTACGATCGGGCCTACAACGTACCCTACGAGCACCTTTATTTGAACATTGATTGGTTAACGTGAACACAATATGGCGGCAACGATCATGTTGGAGATTTCTTTTTAAAGCCGATTTTTAGGCCTCGAGAAGTTTGACTCGCCCGTCGCATGTACGATCGGGCCGACAACGGACACTTTGCCTTATGGCACCAACTTGAGTATTTTTTTTTTCTTTAAATATCATCATAACCCTCCTATAACTCTGTGATATCATGAATGAATGAATGAAAAATTCTTTATTGCACAAAAGCTTAATACTATTGTACATAGGCGAGCTTAATGCCTTAGGCGTTATCTACCAGCTAACCTTTGGGAGATTGACCAAAAACAGGCAGAGTGCTAATTAATACAATATATAATAACATTTAATAGTATACATAAACTTAACATAAATAATAATATATAGATATACATAAATAAGTAGATAAACAGTAGATATATATACATACATAAATAAATAATTTGGCATACTGACAGAAAAAAAAAAATGTTAACAGTTTTGATTATTGAGGAGAAAAGAGTGAAGATGGATTTAAAAGAAGCTGTAGTAACTTATTATATATTATTATTATCATAACAGTAATTAAATTTTAATTTCTAAGGTACTTATACTGTGGCTTTATTCCGAGTGGCGTGTCAACGTTCACCGTCACGCATTTTGTGAGTATTGAAATATAAGTTCTATCCTGTTAATTATAAAGTTGAAATTCCAATGCTCCACACATATTCAAACTTGCGGAGAATTCGTGTATTTCAAGATGGCGGTATTATTATAGCCAACCTAACACATACTATATTACCATTGGAATAGAACTTATATTTCCATATTTATATTTTGCGCAACGTCTTGTCGTGATTAGCGGTTGCAAGCTCAGAATAAGGCCACTGGTCTTTTTTACATAGTTTTTCTTGACAGGGTTTCTACTAAAGATTATAGAGAGCAAAAATATAGAGATTGGGGCTTAGCATAACCACATCGATATATTTGACAGTCGATAAAATGAAGTTTTAGAATGAACATCATTCATAAAATCGATGTGTATCGATTTTGTCGATTTATCGATCCTATCGATGCTGTTGTGCTAAGGCCCGAGGTAGATATATTCAAAAGACACAAAATATGGTAAAAAATATAACACTTTTTGCAATACAAAAATTTATTTTGAAATTGTGAGTCACTGAGAAACACAGAAAAACTTCAAATTACTTACATTTAAGTTTGTTTTATATTATTTAACATTTTGCCGTTCCAAAACACATTTCTATCTCATTCCTATATATACCTGTCTCTTTCTTATTCCCGAGAGATCGGCACGGGTAATTATTGCACCTAGTTTGGTTGCTGTTCGAAAGTACATTTCTATCTCATTCCTACATACCTTTACCTATCTATTTTTCGCACGGTTATCTATTTCACCTATTTTGTCTTCGATCAACAAGTTGTATTGTTGATTGAAGTAATTTGTGCTGCACCGCTATATTTTCAATATACTTACCTATATTGAAAATATAGCGGTGCGGCTTTTTGTGCTAATAAAATAACGGTCGAAGCCGGGTCAACAAAAGCTAGTATATTATATATCATAATCCGTGCAAGCGAAGTGATTCTCCGACCACCACAAGACCGCCTCCGTAGTCTAGTCAGAGGCGTAGCTACCTAGGGGCTAGGCGGGGCAGTGCCCCGGGGCCCTCAATCTCAGGGGGTCCCCTCGCATCCTTACCAGAAAATCTGGATCGAACTGGGGCCTTACCGGGAAGCCACATCGACAAACCGATCGACGCGTCGATGGATAAAATTGTATAGGAAATATTGTCTACGGGTAGAACACGATCGCCGAGAAACGTCAAATCACATACATTTTATTTTTGCTTTCGATCGATCGACGTGGCGATCGGTATTTCATGTGGCTTCCCGGTAAGGCCCCGGAACTTTTGAAAATTTCTCCCATTTTAAAAATAAATATGACAGGTTGCAACCCGACTTTAATCATGGCAACTCAGTTGAGAGAAATTTGAAAGTTATACCTAGGGAATCCCCAAAATTCTTTCTGTGGGTTGGCTTTCGAATACCGGATTTTTTCAGTACTGGTATTAGTACCGAATATTTTTTTCTCAATACCGGGATCCCGGGATACCGGTATTCAAACAAAATAGCTATTTTTTTTCAAATTTTATTTCGTTTTGGAAGTAGTATTATTATTAAGTAGGTTTTGGAAACATGACTAGGTCATTTGACGGTTTTTGAATCTGTATGGGCAGTGGTAACGAGACCGCTCGGTCGGTGTAACGAAGTTATAGAGAAGGTCTCCCACCTAAATAAAGGTGGTTCCAATAAAACTGCAAGTAGTGTTTCATCGTCAAATGACAACAGATTAAACTGGTTATTGCCGGTATTTTGATCATCATTTGTATAATACGAATTATCGTAAAAAAAGACTGACCTGACTGACACGTAATATTATTTTAATTTTTAATATAAATAAATGATGATTTTAAATAAAATACTTTTTTTTTCTTAATTTAGTCGAGAAAATTCCTTCTTCCCTCTTCAAATACCTACTTCCAAAACGAAAGACAAATCTAAAAAAAAATTTTTTTTTTGAAAAATAAATCGGTATCAATACCGGTATTGAAAAAATCCGGTATTCGAAAGCCCTAGTCCGGAACCGTCCGATATGCAATTGAGGTCTCGCAACTAGTAAACAAATTGCTTATTACATATGTAGAATGTACCCTAGCTTAGTAGGTATGTAGTGTCCGATATTGTAATAATTTAATATTACATAATTTATTTTTATTACATTATGTAAATTTTGTCTTTGCATAAGGGAATCATTGATGTTACCTACTTATTCATACTTAATTTATACTACAGTATACTGTGTAGTTCTGTACATTGGTACAGTAACAAATAATCTGCCATAGGGTGTTTTACGCATGCTGTTCAGTGGGGTGCATTTTGAGTATGCTACTATATATATATATGCTATATAGCATAAGCAAATTAATAGCTGTGCTCCTCTTTTAGTTTGTGTGAAGCACTAGAGTTTTTTACTTGCTGGTTTTTTTTTCTCCGGGGTGTCTCTGAGGGGATCGACTTTACAGTTAGTATTCACGCTCTTAAAAATACCGATCCTTGTACTTATATGTGATTGGTAATTTACCTTTTATTTAGAATATATATTTAAGGCGTGGACATGGTCGGTGAAGTTGGTCATAATTTAATAAAAAAAATAAAAAAATAAAAAATGTTTTAATGTCCCATGATGCTAAAAAAACGCGCGGCGCTAGGACGGCCACGGTTTTTACCTTCATGTAATGTTCCGATGGTCTGTCAGATCCCAACGGCATTAAATCCGCCTTTGTATTATGCAATAAAGTTTGATAAATAATCGAACCCACGATTATACAATGCCAAAGACAGAACCACCAGCCCACGCAGGCGGTCAACTTAAATAATAAATTACAGCGATTAAATAATAATGGCAAGCACACAAATAATATATCCGGTGTATAAATGCCATTCATTAAATATGTAGTTATTACAGGATATTGTTTGACGCCAGATATTATATGTTTAGTTAATGTAAATATGAGATACTTGTGTATTTTTATTTATTTATGTACATTTACTTGTACAGTTTTTGTTAAGCGTAGTCTTTCTGTAAGTACCTACCTATATCTGAAACTATTATATTTATCTATATAAATACATTTTATTTATAAACATTATGACCGCCTTCGTAGATTAGTGGTTGTGCCTTTGGCGTTGTTTCCGGAGGTCATGGGTGGGAACCCATGGCAAAAAAATATTAGTACAATTTGTCATGGTCTATGTGTTTATGAAATATAATATGTATTATATCATTGTTTCTGGTACCCATAGTACCAGCCTAGAGCTTAGTTTGTCACCAATACCATCGGCAGGGTGGCCGATGGTATTGGTGACAAACTATTTTTTTTCGGATACCGATTTCCCTGGCTTTTCCAAATTTTGCAGTCACTTTTTTAGATTTTCCCTGACCGTAATAACCTTCAAAAAATCCCAAAAATATATTAGGTATTTGGTTTTTTAATTGAAGTATAGTATTTTTTTACGTTTTGCCACTTATTTGGTCGTCAATGTCGTCATACCTATTGCGTAGGTGCAAACGTGGCCTACAACATGTGACGTCTGCCCGATCTAAGTATTTATTGCTACAACAAAAATTAGTTTAAAATGAATTTTGAAAATAGTTACACGTTTCTAGTTTTATTAGTTTGAATTACGTACCTACCTACCTACAAATGCTGAAGAAACAGTACCGTAAATTAATAAAATGCCATTCTTTTTCGATACATTGTTTCTATCTCTCGGATACTATAACACAGGGAAAACTTATCTAGTATCCAACGCCACACATGTTTTAAATTACCTAACATTAATTACATTTTTATTTTTACTACCTATATAAGCACCATTTGTAAGAGTTTGTAAGTAACGATTGTGAAGTTTGTGTGAATAAACTTATATTATTTATATTATCTCTGTCTAATATTGATGGTTACAGCTTAGATATGGCTAATATTATAGAATGTTGACCGCAAGGAATAAATCCCTATATCTCGTTCTTTCTCATAAACAAAGTTAAAAGACAGAAAGAAAAATGACCCCAAGGAATAAATCCCTATATCTCGTTCTTTCTCATAAACAAAGTTAAAAGACAGAAAGAAAAATGACCGCAAGGAATAAATCCCTATATCTCGTTCATTCTCATAAACACAGTTAAAAGACAGAAAGAAAAATGACCCCAAGGAATAAATCCCTATGTCTCGTTCTTTCTCATAAACAAAGTTAAAAGACAGAAAGAAAAAAACATACCCCTGGTGTCAGCATTCGATGGCCCTGACTCTACTTACTACCTACTTATATTATGTTGATGCCATTAGTTTAGTAATGTTTATTAAGCATTGTTTAGTATAGATTTAATAATAACTTATTTTCTACCATTTTGGAAGATTACTTTCAGACAAGAAAGGGCAGAGGTAAAATATTCAAACCCTAAATACTGCCGGGATGCCAATGTGTACACAGCGCGTAAGGGCCGTGGCGCACCCTACCGCACTAATATAACTAACACAATATTACACACTTGGGACAATAATGTTACTGTAAGTACAACACTATTTTGTCAAACAGTCCAGTCAGTCCGTCCCTCTCAGATTTAAAAGGAGAATGCCCAAATATGAGTGAGTTTTTTTTCTGCCACTACCCTCGTGATTGATACACGTCTTTTTTGTTTGTCTTTATTTTATTTATTTTATATGATATTCCTGCTGTAAGTCATTTTTTTTTTGTATATTTTATGTATTTTTTTTTGTTTTGTACTCTAGCTGAATTTATTTTTGTGTAAATATGGATATTAACATCCCACCTAAACCTCCCGATCCGCCCGAATTCATGGAAACTGATAGCAATCTACCCTCATCTCAGCGTAAGAGAGCAGCTGAAGAGGTAGTTGTTAATTGCTCAAATGACGCGAAAAAGTGTTGTAGAACCTTCCGCCTCCATAGACACAATTTACCAACATCCACTGCTAAATGATAATAGACTCTATTCTTCGGATGATAATGGTCCGTATTGGTCCAAGTGAGCAAAAAATCAGCCGACCCAGCAGATGGTAGGTATCTGAGACCAATCAAATTTGGAAAATTTTTACATGTACATAAAATTAAAAATATTAAAAAGGATGGAATAAAATCTATAGGCAGAAACAAAATAAGCATTGAGTTTAATAATGGGGTGGATGCTAATAATTTTATTAATGCTCCATACCTTAATGATTATTTAGCTATCATACCATCATACAATATTTCACGAATGGGTTTAGTAAGAGGTGTTCCCATAGATTTACCTATGCCCGAATTTGTAGAGAGTCTTGAACTTCCTCAGGGTTGTGGGGCCGTGCTAAAAGCACGACGTCTTAATCGAAAAATTTCTTCTAATAATACTTCATCATGGATACCAACACAATCCGTAGCTATCTCATTTGCAGGACAAAATTTCCCAGAAAAAAAAAATATTTTTAATTCAAGCTTAATAGTAGAAAAATATATCTACCCTACGATTCAATGTTTCAAATGTTGTAGGTTCGGCCACATACAAAAACAGTGTCGTTCTAAACCCAGGTGTTATCGGTGTGCCCAACCTCATACAGGAGAATCATGTCTTGTTACAGAAGAGGAATCTACATGCTTAAACTGCCGTGGTACCCACTTTTCAGTAAATAAAAAGTGTCCAGAACAGGAACGTCAAAAGTCCATAAAACTAATAATGTCAAATGATAATATTTCATACAGAGAAGCTGCTCGTAGAGTTCCTACGGTAAAAATATTATTCTCTGAAATTCTTCAATCCAACAATTCCCAAACATCAGATAAAATATCCCTCTCAGAGTCCAATTTAACCCAGGCACAGACAATCACCCAAACTCCTAAAACTACATCATACCGGAAAACAGTTTTTCTAAAACCTAAACCCAAAATATCCTTTACAAAAGGGTTCGACAAGTCTGGAAACCATGCATTCTATGGTGAAGTTAATCCTCCCGCTCCACAAAACGGTTGTGCACTTAATCATAAAATCACTCCAAATGAAAATTTAATGGAATCCCTCCTAAACCTATTACTTAACATTATCTCAAAAACTAGCGATTCCGAATTACCGACCAACGTAGCAGACCTAATGTCCCAACTTTTTAATACAGTTTATAAAAATAATAATAATGAATTTCCTTCAGTGGAACTCGAATAGCATAAAGAATAAAAAACATGAAATTAATTATATTTATAATAATCACTCCCCTGTCATTCTTGCTATCTCGGAGACTTGGCTTAAACCTGGTTCTCGGTTCCGATTATCAGGTTATGGCTCTCTTCGGGATGATAGGAGTGACGGCTGGGGTGGTAACGCTCTTTTTATTAAGAGGCATATTCCCTATACCCCAATCCCACTTCCCCATCATTCCCCTGAATACAATGTGGTGGCAGCAAGAGTGCTTAATATTTCTTTTGTATCAATATATATCCCTAGACCCCATCCTTCGTACATTTTGGAACTAAAAGCTATTTTTTCATCTATACCATCCCCTATAGTTGTTTTAGGTGACTTCAATTGTCACAATCCTCTCTGGGGTTCCCTTACCTCAGATACATTTTCCTGGTTGCTAATAGACCTCTTAGATTAATGCAACTTATGTATTTTAAATAATGGTTCCCCGACAAGAAGGACATCTCCTCTTCATAGTTTAGCTTCTCAACTTATTTGGCAAACCCTTAATTCCACTCATGGAAGTGATTACTTTCCTATTTTATTATCCTTTCCGAGCCAATCAAATTTCTCCAGTTCCTAACTTTAATCCTCTCCTAAAATATAAAAATGATGAAGGTGATTGGGAGAAATTCTCTTCATTAACCGATGATAAAATTATTCTCCTTCCTGAAATAACACAAGATAATCACGATGTACAATAATCTAGTTGATATTCTTATCTATTCTGCTGATAATTCAATTCCCATTAAAAACCCTTCTCCGGTTAAAAAGAAACCTCCTCCATGGTGGGATTCTGAGTGTCTTACGGCAGTCCGCCTTCGCAAGGACGCTGAACGACGCTATTCTAGGAATATGACACTGGATAATTTTATGAACTAAAAAAAAATCGCTGCCCAAACTAAACGAACTCTAGCTCAGAAGAAAATAAAGGGCTGGACAAGATTTTGTGAAAATCTTTCCCCGCGTTCTCCTGCTACATTAGTATGGAAAAACATTAGGATTTTTAGGAAGTCTTGCCAGCCTGATATGATTCCTATGGGTGATCCTGAATCATGGCTAAATTAATTTGCTAATAAACTTTCCCCACCCTATGTTCCATTTAAAGATTCTTTTCCATCTCATTCACCTCCTTTTGGATTCCAATATTTACCGGTATTAGAATCATTTAATGATCTATTCACTTTGAACGAACTAATTTCAGTACTTAACCATGTAAAGGATTCATCTCCAGGGGTAGACGGCATACCATACTCCTTTATTTCAAAGGCTAACCTATTTACTAAGCAAGTATTCCTTAACATTATCAACTACATCTATTTAACTTCCCATCCCCCTGATTCCTGGAAACATCAAATTATCATCCCAATCTTAAAACCCAATCAAAACCCCAATGACTTCTCATCCTACCGCCCAATAGCTTTATCATGTGTTCCTGTGAGGATGGTACAATTCATATCTAATCTCTTCATGCATAAGTCATTACATATACGTTATCAAAACAGAATTTTATCGCCACGTTTTGTTTAGAAGGGTCTTCCCCAGCGATTAGCACTCAGCCCTAATTTATACAGCCTCTATACATACGATTTAGAGCACTCGGTAACATCTTTTTGTAAAATTCTTCAATTTGCAGATGATATTGTCATCTATACATCTTCTGAAGATGTAAAGAGTATTCAGAAACTTCTCAGTGAAGGCCTATTTTATTTGGAAAAATGGTTAACTGATAATCACCTTTCCCTTTCTGTCCCTAAATCCAGCGTAGTCGTTTTTACACAAAAAAGAAATATACCTGACTTTTCTATTAAAATTTGCAATGAACCTATTCCTATTAAAGACTCCGTTAAATTCTTGGGAGTCGTTTTGGATAACAAATTGTCAGGGGATCAACATGTGGAGTATAACAAACATAAATGTCTAAAAAATATAAACATATTAAGAGCCCTTTCCGGAGTATGGTGGGGATCTCACCCATATTCCCAAAAGCTCCTTTATAATGCAATAATCCGCAGTCACTTCGATTATGGCTTACACCTCTTAGTTCCATTAAATATATCTACAACTGAAAAACTCAACAAGCTTCAGTCTATGTGCCTCCGTATAGTTCTCGGTGCCAAGAAATCCACTTCCATCCCAGCGTTACAAGTAGAAAGTGGTGATGCCCCTCTGGACCTCCGTAGACAGTATATTTGTGATAGGTATTTTTGTAAAACCCTCCAATTTAGTTCTCATCCTTTGTTTCCTATACTAAAATCTCTGTCCGCTCCAGCCTCACTTAGCTATTGGAATAATAAATCAATGTTACCCCGCCTTTTAAATAGTTTCAAAAAATTCTCCCAAATTAAAACTCCTATTGATTGTCAGCCAATTCCACTTATATATTCCATTAAGTTTGATATTCATTACTATAAACCAAGAGTTATTTTGGACTTAGGCATAGATAGAGACTCAATATATGCAGATTCTCAATTTAAAACAATTATTGACAAAAACTGCAAAAATTGGACCATTATGTATACTGATGCTTCAAAGTTAACCTCAAACGAGAATGTGTTGGAGCTGCTGTATGGATACCAAAATATCAAATTATTCTTAGATACAAATGCCCTCCTATCACTTCAGTGTTTACTGGAGAATCTATTGCCATTTTGGAAGCCATTTCATTTGCGGATTCGCATAGAATGGATAAAGTACTAATCATAACAGATTCACTAAGTGCTCTACACTCTATAATATCTAACCATCTATATGCAAAGACCAAATTTACCCCAATATTGAAAATAAAAGAAAAATTGTATTCGTGTCAGAGAACTGAATTGGAGATTGCTCTCGCTTGGGTCCCCAGTCATGTTGGGATTCAGGGCAACGAAGCCGTACAAGGAAGCTGTTAGTGCAGGAATTGATAATTATAATCTTTACTGCCAAGATCTTATTTCCTTAGCGGGATCTCACTTAAATCTACACTGGAATTATCTGTGGTCTAACTCTAACCTGGGTAGACATTTTTATGACATTCAGCCTAATATACCCGTAAAACCATGGTTTTTCATAGCAAAAAACTTATCTAAACCTGTTACATCCACAATTTGTCGCCTGAGGATGGGTCATGCTTACACTCCAGTAAGTACACCTTGCATTCATAAGAGTTCGAACATCAGACTTGTGTGATTGTGGCATAGAGGAAGGTTCTATGGATCACATTTTTTTTAATTGTCCTAATTTCTCTTTGTCCTTGTATGATATCCTTCCCCCTAAGATCCCCAGACCTATGAACTTTAAATCCATATTCGGCCTTGTAAATACACCCTTTGTAAATATTTTAGGATATTATATAGGTACATAGATTTAAAATTAAACTATAAATCATAATGACCCCCAGTCCCTGGAACATTAAATGGAGTACCCATTGGCTGAACTTCGTTGGCATAGTTCCCTCTGAACTGGTTTTGATGATGATGGTTGGATGGTTTGGCTTATGTTCTGGGGACTGGGATGATTCTGTTCACTATTATGTATTATTTGGGCTTTTTGTAAATTTAGCTCGTTATTGTACAAAGGCACATATATATAATATATTATATATGTGTTGATCACTACCTAGTGTCATATTAATATACATAGAATTTTGTTTGTAATTTTATTGTTTTTTTAGTAGCTAACGTAATAATTTCATTGCTGCAATATTTATTGTGGTTTTATTTACTTAGATTTGTTTGTTCCTTAATTACTTATATTTGTTTGTATATATGTATTATATAGTAGGCAATTGCATTTTTCTTTAAATTTTATAATTTGTTTTATGTACAACTGTGATTTTTTTTCAAAATATTGTTATACAGGGTGAATTTGAAAGGATGTACTTTGGGCTAATATGAGGTTCTGCTGATCAAATCGAACAACTTTTCCCATGGAACCATGTGCCGGAAATGAAAATAAGTTTTGGCTTCCCCATACAAATTGGTCGTTTTAACATTACTAGTTTGTATGGAGAAGGCAATATTTTTTTTCATTTGCGGCACATGGTTCCATGGGAAAAGTTGTTCGTATTGATCAGTAGAACCTCATATTAGCCCAAAGTACATCCTTTCAAAGTCACCATGTATAATGTAGTTTTATGACTTAATTTTTTGTTATATCAGTTCTGTACTATAATCTTTTTGTTACTTGACATTGCAGCAGGATAATGGGAAAATCATTTTATTATTATTTTGTATTACCTTTTTTTAACGTGTATATCTCATACTTGTCATTGGCAAAACAAATGGCTTTACCATTATAGCCATAAATAGGAAAAAAAAAAAAAATTATTGACGTAAACTTTCTTTTTTTGGAAGGAAGGTAGTTTATGCAGGTATTTATCATTTAAACAATTCAAGTTGTTACCTATTTAGTTTAAACCCACTTGGTTTTAAACTGCTGTAAATCAGATCTCAAGATTTTTTTCACTGAAATTAGGTACCTACCAAATATATAAGGATAATAAAATAATAAACCTGTGCGGTGTCTTGATAAATATTTAAAAAGAGATATCTATTTTTGTTTATTATACCAACCTATTATAAATACTATCTTAGAAATCGCAAGGGTAATATTACTTATTAGAAATTTTGTCCTTAATCCTCAATCTAAGGAATTTTGGTACATACTTCTATAGAGGGTTTTTTTTCTACGTACCTTTCAATATAAAACAAGCGATGTTCTGTTTCAGGCCGCCATATCGTTCAACACCCTGAAAGGTCAGTCTTTCGTCTTAACACACAAAGTATGCGACATTTACAACAAGATATGGTGGGTGCGGCGTTCCGTCACCAGAGCTTTAAACTACGAAGTCACTTGTCCTTTTAAACCTGTAAGTTAAATTCTATCTAGTCTCTACCTAACACATGATAGGTACCTACATATTAATAACAGTGTTGATCGTGGGCATATTTAAGTATGGACTAGCGGCGACCCATACATTACAGGAATCCGCTGCTAATCCTAAGGTAGGTTCTAAGGTAACGGATCGTTTTTCCAATATAAAAAATACAAATACCAAGTTACGGACGTTAACATTCAATATTTACTAATATCACAGAAGAAATAACTAATATCTAAGTTTTTATAATGCTACAGACGAGTTGTATCTATAGCATAAAACGAAATTTATTTATTTAAAATTTTTATATGCATAAAATTTACCGGTATTAGAAGTTAAGTACATAGGCGAGCTTAATCCTTCGCCTTAAGGCACCCGTGATGATATGTATGTATGTATATAGTTGGTGCCAGCAAAAATACAATATGCCATGGAAACTATTGTATATACTTATAGAAGTTAGCAGTGCTAATAATTAGCGAATCGTAACGTATTTAAGTCACAATAACAAATACTTTTGTTTCAGGGCACATATTTATTTATGAACCTAGAAATCCCGCAGGAGATTCCGTTGACTGAACCAGGCGACTACACGTGTGTTCTCACCTTCTTACTCACCAACACCAAGACAAGACTCATAGAGTTCACAATGAAGCTGAGGGTAGTGGATGAGAAGAAGAAGCATTTATCAAGATGAATATTATTCTTACAAAGAAACGATCGTTTGGGTTGCTTTATGATACAAAAGAAAAACTAATAAAAAATAATTTGCTCCTCGCCATTTTTTTTAATTAGTAGTTTTTGTTTGTCTATGCGTGGCGGCCATTTTCTAATTTCTTATGCCAACACGAAATATTTCAATACTTTAGCTAGGTATTCTTGAACATTAATTTGTGGTAGGTGAGGTGAATAAAATATGAACATTATAAAACTATTTACTTTTATTGTTTATTATTACTAGATTTAATAATTTCTGCAGCCCTTTCTGCCAACCCCACTAAAATAGAGTTAGGGTATAACGACACGGGGCTCGGAATGACGCTGCCATCAACTATTCGAATCCGCGACACTGACTTTAATCTGAAACATAGTGGAATAACATACCTACATAAGTCACCATTGCAATATACATTTCTGCCTCTCTTATTATACATTTAAATAGCTACTGCCCCTCTCATTATACATTCAGACAGTGATCCTCTATCGCGACACGATTCAGCCTCCATTATTATAGATTCTCTCACAGTCTATCTTATTATACATTTAAATAGTACCTGCCTTTCTCATTATACATTCAGTAGTGTTCCTCTATCACGACACGATTCTGCCTCTCTTATCATATATTTAAATAGTTCCTGCATCCGTTATTATACATTCTCTAACAGTCTCACTTATTATACATTTAAATAGTTCCTGCCTCTCTCATTATACATTCAGCTGTGTTTCTCTATCACGACACGATTCTACCTCTCTTATTATAGGTACATTTAAATAGTTTCTGCCTCCGCTATTATACATTCTCTGACAGTCTCTCTTATTATACATTGAAATAGTTCCTGCCTCTCTCATTATATTATACTCCGCTGGGTCTCTTATAATAAATTCAGACAGTTTCTCTATCGCGCTAATGTTTTAACTCTCATATTATACATTCGAACAATTTCCCTACTATTTCTTTACCCTACTGCTTCCTTATTATACAATCAGACAGTTCGTCTATCGCTGCATGCTATGACTCGTCGTCTCACACAAGACTTACCGGAACGCTTGGTCCACGACCGTAGGCGCCGCGCACGTCCCTCCCACGTGATGTCCGGTTACAGCCGCCTCTCTTATTATACATTCGAGATATTCGTCCGGTGGAGATTCTTTTTTCACTGTTTTGTGCCTAAAAAGTTTATATAACGTATGATGTTTGCTAATGTCTGAACGGATGATCAATCTCTTTATTCGACTCTCGCTGTCAAAGAGTGACAGTTACTATGGAAATGTTAGAAAAAAAACAAGAAGGAAAATTGTCTGTACATACAGACAATTTTCCTTCTTGTTTAACCGCAAATTTAAAACTATTTTCAAAATAACCACATGGTTATTTTGAAAATAGTTATATTTGCGGTTTAGGGGTTTTATTATTTATCCTATTTTATTTATTCCTAAACTTACAAATTTATCTAAGTAATAAATAAAAAATAAAACAAAATTTGAACGAAATGAAATGCAATTTAGTTATTAAAGTAATAACTGCGACTTGTAAAATATTGTAACTCGATTACAGAATTGGATATGATCAGGAATATGGGTAAAGCCACAACACTGCGTACGGCGTTGCGGCGTCGTGTCGCAAAAAATTCAACGCAACGACATCGTACGAGTTCAGTTTCTAGTAGTTAGATCAGACTAGACGGATTGATCAGACGGGTCCTACTTCTGCTTCCTGAATTAAGTATATCAGGCAATCGATATCGTAATCCGCCATCTTGAAACGTGGACACTGACTGATAGGTAGTGCGTCAGCGCATCGGAAATTTCCACGATGCATTGTGCGTATAGATGTGACGCTGTTTGTTATCATAGTGAGCCAGCAGGTTACCAGCCGGGGTTTTAGCTGACTACGATGATAATCACCGTTTTATGGGTGATTCCATAAACCGCGGCTGTCTACGGTTAAAAACATGTCATTATTTTTTATTGAATCCGTGTTATGTCCTATTTCCTAAGTGATTATTTTTGTTTATCTACATACTACCTACACGTAACATGTTTTTTTCCTAACACGTTTAGAGACTAAGAAATGTTCCCAAACACTATCAAAAGATCGCTGAATATTAATATGCATTTCCACATTTACCATTTATAGTATGTAACACCAGTATAGAAGTGAAGCTGGTTGTTATCATTGTCAGCCAGCGGGTTACCAGCCTCTTCACTTTTCTACGGTGATCATCCATAAACCGCGGCTGTCTACGGTTGAAAACATGTCATTGTGTTATATTGAATCCGTTTTATGTCTTAAGTGAGGTTAGGGGGGGTAAGTAGGTGTTGGCTAACTTAGCCGTTAGCGTAAGTATGTCCAAGTGCACGAAGTTGGACTAACAGACGCACACCTAAAGTCCGAATATACATGTCCACGTCACCATCACCGTCTCTGGCCGCGGCGGACGGTAGGGCGGTCGAGACTGGCTTGGTGGTGAACCTGCCTTATGCAGGTCATCCCCCCTGGGCAATGTTGTCGGCCAGTGAGCTTCGTGCAGCTGTCATCCACCTCACGATACCGATAATAGCAGAGTATATCGGGCGCACTGCATTGCCTGGCCGTAGGAATATGCTTTATATATCTTATCTATGCACTTATTGATATAACTTCCCCTTTTCTGCGAAGCATTCCTCTATGCATCCAGGCGGGGGCTACTCTCACTCGGGGAAGAGCTCCTAGACAATGGAGATGGCTTTATAATATATATGCAAAATATAATGTATTTATTAATATTTATATAGTTATATACTTACTATTATATTACACTCATTCACATTTTAATAAATAACTGTATGATATAATAAACCTTCCCACAACTCCTCACAATCACTCCTTATATATAATATACAGCACACTTCGCTGTGGATGAGTAGTGGGTGCTTATCTATAGTTTATAAATATATACATACACACACAATGCCCACCCGCGTGTTTGTGCCGTGCGCGGGGACCCGTATGAAAGGATGAAGGAGTCCTGGTGGTTGAGTGGAAAGGAGACCTGTGGAGGTTGTTTCCTGACTACAACACACCACTTTGGTCCGGATTTCTTTCGACACGGGCGGTCGCAGATTAGCCAACTGTGATCAATCGGCTGCGGTGTCCGTCAGACGGCCGCCAGGCGAGCCCTCTGGGGTATGGGGTCTGCAGGCGGCAGTGCATGTCTTTGGTTTCATGTATTGTTTAGCCTCGCGGATAACATACTCTGGAGGACTATATTCTGTTAGTAGCCCTGGTGCTTCTATAAGCATCCCCGACGTTGAGGACTCCATGGAGGGTGGGGAACTAATGGGATGAAGTATTGTAAAATACCCCATGGATTTTTTTTCATTAAAAAAAACCAAGTCAGCCCCTAAGGCTGAGGTTTCCTCTGCGGAGGAAGCAAAGGCGCCTAGCGCAAAGGCAGAAAGCTCACAATCAAAAGGACGGGCCACCGCTACCGGCAACGGAAGCAAAGGTCTATCAGACAGTAAGCTGAAGGAGGGGGCCACCGTGGCCTCTGCCAGTGGCATTGCAGTGCATCGTGGTGGGCACAGGGAAGGGACACTTAAACCCAATACTGGGAATAAGTGTCAGTCCTTGGGCGGGCCAGATGATACTGCTTCTGCTGCTGGCAGAGAAAGCAAAGGTCCATCCGGAAGCCAGGGCTCCGGTGTTACTAAATCTGTTATTCACAGGTCTAACATAGAAGGCGCAAAAAACAGAGGAGGGAAAACTGTAATGCCGCCAATTAAAGGTGCCCCCTTGGGGATGCAGCGCTCGCAGCAAGGTACTTCCTCAGGAAAAAAAAACGGTTCTGCCAAGCGACGCTTCCAGAAGCTTCAGAAGCAGCAAGCGCAAGACAAAGCATCGCCACGAGCGGGACATCCCAAAAGACCTCGCGAAGTCAGTGATGAAAAGAAGGATGCCTCTGGTGACGCCAAAAGAGTAAAAACTCAGGGGTCGTACAAAGAGGCATTAACAGGTACAAAAATGGCAATCACCACAGACTCGTACCCCAAAAGCATGCTTAAGCAAGAGGACTATGTCAGGATAAGGGAACTACTCCACGGATTAATCCTGGAAGCAGAACCCTGTCCGGACATAGACATGAATGGGCTATCTGGAGGAGTGGCACACATTTTATGCCTCGACCAGTCCTCAGCCAAATGGCTTCTAACCTTGAATGGGACAAAAGTAGATCAGGTTACCCTCAAGGTCATAGAGGCGAAGGATCTACCAAAACCGGTCAAGATGGCCTGGAGATCGGTGTACAAGGGCGGGGTTGAGCTGGAGAGTATACTTAGGTTAACTCAAAAACTCAACCCCACCTTGAACACCGATCTTTGGAGAGTGGTTGACACTATCGTGGAGGGCCTCAATGTGAGGCGAATAGTCCTTATGGACCAGGACTCCGCTGAGGTAATCCGCGAGAAGGGTTACCACAATAAAACCGGTCTGGAACGAGACTTCTTTAAGCTTCTGGAGGAGAAGAAGCCAGAGGAGGAAAGCAAGGCCTCAGAGAAGCAACCAGTTGAAAAGGTTGAAGAACCAACTTCACCTACCACCTCGGTGAAGACAGCAGAGTTGCTAGACGGACTGGTCGACCTGGAGCTGAGTGAACAAGGCGAGCAGTCGGAAACGTCAGGAGCAGAGGAGGGCCCCATGGAGGTCCCAACCAATCCCTAACACACAAGAAACAGACACAAACACACGCTTATCAAATTACATACACACACACACACACACGCATACTTAACTCACATATCAGAAACACATAAATACACGCACTTTAACATACACTACATATCAAAAGACACAAAAGGGATTATCAAGAATGACGAACTCCATAAAAAGGTACATAAATTTTGTACAAATTAATTTACATCATTGCAAATCGGCGACTGCCCTTCTGGCACGAGCACTTACAGCAAATCAATATGACATTGCTTTGATACAAGAACCATACCTCTATAAAGGAAAGGTTAAGGGCTTGGATAACACAGGTGGTTATATACACCAGGCTAACGATGGGAATATTAGAACTTGCATTTATGTCAGACATGGCATACATGCAACAATACTAACTAATTTCTGTCACAGGGATCTTACAACAATAAAATTAATATCTGGAGAAGGTCGGATGGATACATTGATAGCTTCTGCCTATCTGCCATACGAAGACAATGAGCCCGTTACACCTAGAATTGAGAACTTAGTGAAAAGATGCTCTACAAGCAACGAGCACCTCATTATGGGATGTGACGCAAACGCTCATCATGTTGTCTGGGGAAGCACAGACAACAATGCAAGAGGGGAAAAACTACTGGACTATGTGGTAAGTTCTTCCTTAATAATTTTAAACAAGGGTAACAGGCCTACCTTAGTTAATGCTAGAAGGGCCGAGGTGTTGGATATCACAATGACCACAAGGAATACGGTCTCTAACATAGAAAACTGGCATGTGTCTAATGAAATATCTCTTTCTGATCACAGATACATATGCTTTAGGTACATGATGCAACATAACATTGAAACCGTACAAAGGAGGAATCCTAGGAACACCAACTGGAAAACATACTATAGTGACCTAAAGGTAGAACTAGGAGACAATAAAGGTAAGCTCAATTCCATTATCGATTTAGAATTTGAAGCGGACAGGATTGAGAGAGCAATCAACAAGGCATGGACAAATAACTGTCCGGAACAAAAAAATTTGGCTAAAAAGGTACCTTGGTGGAACTCAGATTTAGATAAGCTACGCAAGGTAACCCGTAAGGGTACCCGGCTTTCAATATCGCTAAAGCAAGAAATGATTTTAGTGAATATGCACGGCAATTAACAGAATATAATAAAGCAGTGCGAAAGGCAAAAAGGCAAGCATGGAAAACACACTGCGAGTCGATTGAATCGGTACCTGCCATCATGAGAATAACGAAGGCAATGGCTGCTACAAAGGCCAATCCACTTATGATAGTAAGGGACGAAAACGGTAAGTTAACGGAGACTGGGAAAAGTACATTAGAAATAATGTTCAAAACACACTTTACAGGATCAATCATAACTGACAACCTAGTGGAAAACTTAAACAGTGTCAGTGAACAGGCAGTACATACCACTAAACAAGATTGGGAAACTGCGAAAAAAATAGTAGACGAGCATAAAATCAAATGGGCCCTGAGTAAATTCCAACCATATAAATCACCGGGTCCTGATGATATATATCCCATTCTACTACAAAGGGGACTGCCGATACTGAATTCTTACATTAGCAGACTATATAAAGCATCTATTGCATTCGGATATACGCCGAAGCAATGGAGATTAGTTAAGGTAGTATTCATACCAAAACCAGGTAAAGATAACTATGAAGAACCAAAGTCATTCAGGCCTATAAGTCTATCATCTTTCTTATTGAAAGTACTCGAGAAATTATTAGATAGACACATTAGGGAGGGACCACTAATAAGGACTCCTCTTCACAGACTTCAATGCGCCTATCAGCAGGGTAAGTCGACTGAAACAGCACTTCATCATGTTGTTAAAAAAGCTGAAATGGCATTGGAGAATAAAGAAGTATGTGTAGGCATATTCATAGACATAGAAGGGGCATTTGATCGCACAACCTTTGAAGGGATCGATAGTGCCTCAAAAAGACACGGCATAGAACCAACCATTTGTAGATGGATACAAAATATGCTAAGGGGTAGAATTGTTATATCAAAACTACTAGGAGAGGAAATGAGGATAACTACAACCAAAGGATGCCCACAGGGTGGAGTGCTCTCTCCTTTACTGTGGAGCCTTGTTGTAGATTCAATTCTTACTAAGCTGAATGTTGGCCCATATAAAACAATAGGATACGCCGATGACCTAGTTATACTAGTAAACGGAAAATTTGTGGGTACAACAATTAGTGTAGCACAAAAGGCACTGGGAACTATTGAACAATGGTGTAACATACAACATCTACCAATAAACCCGAGCAAAACAACAGCATTGCTGTTTACAAAGAAAAGAGATCTCGCGGGATTAACATCTTTAAAACTGTTCGGATCTCAAATACAGTGGTCAACAGAGGTAAAATATCTAGGAGTCATTCTGGATAAAAATCTCACATGGAGACGACATGTTGACATGGCAATTAAAAGGGCAATAAGAGTCTTTGCTATGTGTCGATCGGCATATGGCAGAACATGGGGATTAAAGCCAACAGTGATGAGGTGGATATACGATACCATAGTGGCACCAATGCTGATGTATGGAAGCATTGTATGGTGGCCACGAAATAAGCTTGGCACCTGTAAAAAGGAGCTAGCGAAATTACAACGATTGGCATGTATGTCCATATCAGGCGCCTTTAGAACAACACCGACGGCAGCAATGGAGGTTATACTAAATCTGAAACCTCTACACGTGTTAATAGAGATAGAAGCAAGGAAATCACTATATCGTCTACAAAATAGTGACGAGTGGTTTCCAAATATGCCACAAACTGTTCACACAAAAATGGATACTAATAAAAATCTCGATAGGATTCTAGAAATGTGTGCTGACAACATTTCTACTGTTCGAATATTCAAAAGGAACTATAATATATACTTCCCGTTAAGGGAGGAATGGAAAGATGGCTCTAAACTGGACAGTAATTTTCAAAACTGGTTTACTGATGGATCAAAGATGATATCAGGAACGGGTGCAGGAATACATACCAAAGGTTACGATATTCTTGTAAGCATGGGCCATTACCCTACAGTTTTCCAAGCGGAGCTGTACGCAATAATTGTTTGTGCAAAGATGATCCTAGATAGGAATTCTCATGGAGAAACTATCAACATTCTCAGCGATAGCCAAGCGGCACTTAAAGCGCTGAGTTCATATGAGACTAAATCTGGTCTGGTCTTGAACTGCGTTAAACTGTTGAATAAAATCGGTAGGAACAACAGGGTGAGACTAGCCTGGGTTCCGGGGCATACGGGAATCGAGGGAAATGAAAGGGCAGACGAACTGGCTAGAAAGGGATCAGAAACCCCTTTTATGGGACCTGAACCATTTATTGGCATACCTAGTAAAACAATAAACAATGCACTAAAGGAGTTTGCCAATGAGAAACATACAACTTGGTGGTCAACTCAACAAGGCCTAACACACTCCAAGAAATTCATTGGTACAAAGGCAATTGGTCTGGATAAGATCTGGAAGTTTAACAAAACACAAATAAGGCTACTGGTGGGAATCTTCTCGGGACATTACACGACATATAAACATCTATATACAATGGGAATTAGAGACGATCCCAGATTTTGCTCTGATGAGCTAGAATCAATGCAGCATCTACTGTGCCAGTGCGATGCAAGGGCCACATACAGATTAAAATACCTACAACAGGCTTACCCGGAACCGGAAAGCTACAGACTCCTCAAACTAGAGGACGTCCTCAAATATGTCTGCAGCATATTCGAGGATGGAAAGGACGAGTGAGGAGTAAAGGACTGGGGAATACACAAAAGATCCCACTGGGTCGAAGTGTCCTGACTGATGTCAGCCCCAAAAACTAATAAGATAAGATAAGATGTCCTAAGTGATTATTTTTCTACATACTACCTACTTTATACATTACTTCAGATTTAATAATTCAGGTAAGCGCTCTTTCCTATTTCTTAGTTGCGTCGATGTTATTTTGAAATACTTAACTTTTGAATATAATGTTTTGTCTAACTCGGGCTGATCACATAATACCAAAAACACAAAACTGACGTCGTAGGTACACGTTTTAAACCGTTTTGAAACGTATAAAACCAGCAAAAAAGCCGTTTTTTAGTCAGATGTTCATTTAATACAATTTATTGCGCGGCGCGGACGCGCGGTGCTGTTTATTTCGAGAGGGTAGGTATTTCGAACTTGGAAAGAACAATGGCGATGATGATGAGCGTTATGAAGTTTCAATACCGCCGCGCCCGTTCGAGACGGTTGACCTGCTGAGTATTATTGGTACGATTGTAATAAAAGTGGCGAATAGGAGTTTCATACCTACAGATTAAATACCAATTATGTAATGTGTAAATAAGTAGGAAGTCGGGTGGCAACTTTTTTCCAGATACGAATTTCCCTTTTCCAGTCACTTTTTGCAGTCAGTTTTTTTTGCCCCCGCCAAAATAATAAAAAAAATTTTTGGAAAAAGGAAATTATATTCGTACTGTGCTCAGATTACATTTATATGCACTGTTTCACCTTTAAATTTGGTGAGTTTAAAGTACCTATTTTGTGGTGTAAGGTAGTTACTTCGGTGCGTGGATGGCGGCGCAGCGGTATTGAGACGGCAAAGCTTTTGATGCTTGACCTCACGCCGCCAAAATACGCACCGACAAAGCAGCGGCGCGCGAGTTAAGGTTGACGAACCCCTTAATATTAGCTTTATCAGCTGTAAACCTCAGCACATTGGTCAGCAATAAGCTTACACGTGCCGAGGTAAAATAGAATAGGTTTGCATTTAATATTATATAAATAGAGAGACATTTCAATAATCAATCAGAATTTGTATTTTAATCTAAGTGAATAATTATGTGTTTTTATTGTGTTTTAAATAAATAAATATATTTTTAAATAACTCAAGTGTCAAGAACTTAATTGGCGCAGCCGGTAGGATCCCGTAAGTCTTTGGATTTTGTTGCTGGATAAGATTTCTAAACACTTAACTCCAAGACGAACGTTTTAACGTTTAAATCGGGATCGCCGAACAAATAAATTTATTAAGAAGACTACGAGTTACGTGGAGACTTCGCAGCACTTCGGACACTACAAGCCGTTCGGAATCACAGCTTTGGGTCCAGGTCAAGAAGAACTTCGCGGCACACATTATACAAATTCCGGGAGGAGCCAACATGAGACAAACTATAGGACTGTGAGTAAATTTTTCACCAATCCGTTTTCTCATCCCTTCCTTATCCAAACTATATATCTGGTTAAAATTATTAGGCATATACTATTGTCAACAGATTAAAATCACTGTGACAATAGGTATCTTTAGGCATTTACATTTTGCATAGAGGTAATCGTTAAGTCTTTAAATTAGTATTTAGTAACTTTTTTTATATATAAAAATGGAAAATATCAATAGGGTGCCGACGGAAATGCTGAAGATTATTCCAGTGTTTAACGGCGACAGTAGGTTACTACCACTATTTATAAAAAAGTGTGAGTATATACTCCAGAATTATGGGGGTGGTATTGCTCAAAATGAGTATTTATTCCACGTAGTTACGAGTAGGTTAACAGGCGAAGCAGCAAACCTCGTTGGTGAAAGAGACCAAATTCAAACGTGGGAGGAGTTAAAAACACTTCTCAATCAACACTTTGGCGACCCTAGGTCGGAGGAATGCCTAGCTCTAGAATTAGAAAATATTAAAATTTTAAGGAATGAATCCTATGTGGACTTTTGCCACCGAATTCAAAATTTAAGGAGCATAATAATCTCTAAAATTAATGAAACGATAAACGATGTTAATTTACGCCTAACGAAACAGGCAATCTACAACAATACGTCACTGAATGTTTTTCTTTATAATCTCCCACATAATTTAGTTAGAATAGTTAGATTAAGAAATGCATAAAATTTAGAAGATGCTTTAAAAACCGTATTGGAAGAACAGAACTTTCAAACTGTTTATAACAGTAAACAAAATAAACATATAAATAGGTCTTTTAATTTCAACCAAAATCAATTTAATAATAATTATCGTAATCAAAGGTTACACGTGCCGAGTTCATCGACACCGGCGCAAAATAATTTTAATAATAAAAATAACGCATGGCCAACGGTATCAAGGTCACACGCGCCGCCGCAGCCTATGCAAGTGCAGCAGAACCAGCACTATAGAAATGCACCGATGAATCAGTCGACATTCCCCGCGTCAGCAAATACCGACGTTACAATGAGAACCGCTAGTACAAGACGAGTGAATTACACCGATAATAATTATGATTCAAATAACAATTTAGACAATACTTATTATAATTCCCGTGAAGTATCCCAGCCGGAAAATTTTTTCATGCAGGCCTTCTCAGGGAGGAAAAAATAGAATTAAATTGTAATAATATTTTAAACTTACCGCATATTTTAATTAAGGAATTAAACGCAGTTTTTATGTTGGATACAGGTAGCACTAGGTCATTTATTAGCCCAAAGTTAGCAAATAAATATTTTAATAGTTTTAAGAAATACGAACCGTTTGACGTAATTAGTACTCATGCGACGAGTAAGCATAATGAAGTTGTTTTTATAAAATTACCTAGCATTTTTAAAAGTAAAATAAAGCATAAATTTTATATTTATAATGTGGACGATAGTTACGACGGCCTTATTGGTAGCGAATTATTAAAAATTTTAGAAGCATCTATAGACATGAAAAAACTTATTTTATCTACAAAAAATACACAAATACCGTTTATTTATTCACCTCATTCAGAGAGAGAGGTATACAATCTGCCTCCTCGTTGTGAAGTAAGGGTCAAATTACCGGTAAATATTTTGAATGGTGAAGCCATTTTAAATTATGTGCAGTTTGCAGAAGGTAAGAATGCCCTCTGCTATAGTAAAATGTATAAATGGTTTTGCATCAACTATTATACAAAATTGTACTGATTTAAAACAGAAACTCACTGTTACGTCACCTTTCAAAGTGGAATTATTAAATGAATCTGTATTAAATAAATCAAATAACACGAATTTAAATTTAATTAATTGTAGTATTGATGAATTGCTTAGGGTAAATTTAAATAAATTAAAATTAGACCATATGAATGAAGAAGAAAGAAACATGATTGAATGTTTGTGTAAAGAATATAAGGATATTTTTTATTGTGAACATTTACCGTTATCTTTTAGTAACGAAGTTAAACATAATATTAGGACTAAGAACGAAGACCCAATAAACATAAAAGGTCATCGTTACCCTCCTGTTCAAACCAAGGAAATTAGGAGACAAATAGAAAAAATGTTAAAAGATAATATAATTGAAGAGTCGTACTCTCCATGGAGTGCTCCAGTTCATCTAGTCCCGAAAAAACTAGACTCATCAGGTGAACAAAAATGGAGAATGGTTATTGATTATAGGAGACTAAATGAAATTACTACAGATGATAAATATCCACTACCGAATATCAATGATCTTTTTGACAAATTAGGTAATAGCATGTATTTTACGACATTAGATTTAGCTTCAGGATATCACCAACTAGAGGTCAGAAAAGAGGATAAAGCCAAAACAGCATTTAGTACACCTTTCGGACATTATGAATTTAATAGAATGCCGTTTGGATTGAAAACCGCACCGGCTACTTTTCAGAGAGCAATGGACAACATCCTAAGAGGTCTGCAAGGATTACATTGCCTTGTATATTTAGATGATGTCATAATCTACTCTAGAACCCTCTCAGAACATATTGCTAAACTGAAATGAATATTTGATAGGTTTAGAAAAACTAACTTAAAATTCAATTAGATAAGTCCCATTTCCTTAGAAAAGAAGTGTTATATTTAGGTCACACTATCACTAGGGAAGGCCTTAAGCCGAACAATGATAAAATTGAGGCAGTACTTAAGTATCCATTACCTAAGACTGTCACAGAAATTAAAAGCTTTTTAGGTTTAATAGGATATTATAGGAAGTTTGTCAAGGATTTTGCTAAAATCACAAAACCATTGACAACTTGTTTAAAGAAAAAGAATAAAGTTATTATTAACGAAGAATATGTTAAAAGCTTCGAAACGTGCAAAGCACTTTTGACAAACGCACCGTTGCTTCAGTTTCCTGACTTTAATAAAACATTTGTGTTAACAACAGACGCATCAAACTTTGCGATCGGAGCAGTGTTATCACAAGGAAGTATTGGGAATGATAAACCTGTAGCATACGCAAGTAGGGCTTTAAGCGATACTGAAACCAGATATAGTACCATAGAAAAGGAACTTTTAGCTGTAATCTGGGCAGTAAAACACTTTAGACCATACTTATACGGTAACAAATTTATTATATATACAGATCATAGGCCGTTAGCATGGCTGTATTCATTAAAAGAACCTAACAGCAAGTTAACACGCTGGAGGTTAAGGCTAGAAGAGTATGATTTTGAAATTAAATATAAAAAAGGGCAGCAAAATACAAATGCCGATGCTCTTTCTCGAATTAAAATAAACGTTTTAGATGATTTAGAAGAATTAGATTCAACTTTTGTTAATATAGATGATAATGATGATAGACTCAAGGATATTTTAGAGGAATTGAACTCTGAATTCGTAACGGTTAGGAAACCTAGGAAAAACCCGATAATTGCCCCACCTGATACCGATAGCGAGGAAAATGAACCAGAGCTGATAGAAATCTCAGATGATGGAATCACTGCTAACTCCGTATCAAACAGGGAACATGAGGGAATACCTATCTTAAACGAGGCTATAGATACCAAATCAAAACAAATATTAGTATATACATGGTTTTCTGATAAAATTTCAGTCAAGGACATATCTAATAATAAACAGAAAATTTTGGATGTTCATATGCCCGTAAATAACGAAAAAATCGTTAAGGAATTTTTGAAAGAATACGTAGATTTTAAGTACAAATATTTTATTTATTTTGAGGATGTAGCGTTTAGGAAAATTTTTACAAAGGTTTTAATTGAGTTATATAGAAAAGGAGCTTATAATTTAATAGAATGTACAGAACGAGTAGTAAATTTAACTGGTTCAGAACGTGAACAAAAGGATGTAGTTATTAAATATCATGAAGGAAAAACATGCCATAGAGGCATTAGAGAAACTTTAACACGAATTAGAAGAGAATATTGGTGGCAAAATATGAAAGAAACCATAGCAGCCATTATCAATGCATGTGAATTGTGTAAAAGAATGAAGTATGAACGGAAGCCTATAAAACCGTGTATACAGTTAACGCAAAATCAATTTTCTCCATTCCAAGAAATATTTATAGATCTCTTATTTATAGAAGGAAAGTATTATTTGACTTTGGTAGATAGTTTTAGCAAATTAGGACAAGCTATAAATATTCCAAACCGTAGTACACCTGAAGTAGTTAGAGCATTAATTAAGTATTTTAGTATGTATGGATTACCCAAGAAAATTAATAGTGATTCAGGCACTGAATTTAATAATGAATTAATTAGGGAACTTTTAAATTTATATAAAATTGAAATTCATGTAGGGACACCAAATAACCCAAGTTCAATGGCTATAGTAGAACGCTTTCATTCTACAATCATTGAAATATATCGTCTAGCTAAATATGAGAAAACTGAGCTTGATGTATCCTCAGTAATGACATACGCTATAATGGCATATAACAATACAATACATTCTGCTACTGATTTTACTCCATTTGAGATAGTTTTTGGTAATACCGAATCCGGTAACGTTTTCGATATAGATAGGGAACGTAATTTATTACAAAAATTACTACAAGATCATAGAAAACGCTTAACAGTCTTATATGAATATGTTTCTGATAAATTACAAGAAGGCAAAGTAAAAGTTAGGGATAAAAGAGGAGGCGAAGAACCGCCTGATATTAAAGAAGGAGATAATATTTTTATGAAAAATACTAGAACAAGAAAGGCTAAAGATTTACCACGTTTTTAAAAGGCTAAAGTTATAGGAAAACCAAGTCGTAACATTATTCCAGTTGAATTAAAGAAACGCAAAACAAAAGTTAATATTAAGAATATTAAACGACCTCCGCAGGTCGTGGATAGTACTTCTGGCACTTCTAGAAAACGTCAGGAGCCTAGAGCTTCAGAATCTGAATGCGAACGCAGGGATAGCACCACTGAAAACGGGAGTAGCAGTGATGAAGAATAATTCCTGGACTATTCTTAAAACTATAGATTTAGATTCCTTATTAGAACAAATAGATAATAATTCAAAACATTATTATGATATAATGGTAATAATCAAAAATAATAGTGAGTATAATAATGAATTTAGTAGTTTGAGTAAGCAAATAGAATATTTTATAGAATTAACTAATAATAAAGTTAATCAAATACTACCAAGAAGAATTAATAAAAGAGCTATATTTAGTCCTCTTGGATCCTTAGTTAAATTAATCTCAGGTAACTTAGACGAAGAAGATGCAAAGCGTTATGACTCAGAAATTAATACGTTAAGTAATGAAGAGCATTCAGTTGAACGAAAAGTATCATTATTGCAACAAGCTTTTGATAAAATGGTTAATGTTTCTGAAGACATAAATTACAACGTGAATCGTTTAGATAAAACTAAAGAAATAGAATTAATTAACCAAAAAGAAAATAAGTTAAAAATAATTGTATCTATATTAAATAATCTTTATCAAACTTTAAGTAATTTTAGAACTATTTATGATGCAATACAAGAAATTGAGACTGCAATAGCATTTAGCAAATTGCATACCTTGCATCAGTCAATTGTAAATTCGTCAGAATTATTAAATATGTTATTAGGAATAGAAAAGTACGCTAATTTAGTTTATCCTGTTACTAAAGGAAATTTAAGTAAGTTAGAAAATAATATTATTGTAAAATCTTATATTAAAAATGATAACATAGTGTTTATATTAGAAGTTCCATTAGTAGAACCAGATATATATCTATATTATAAAGTAATACCTATCCCTATACGTGATCCAAATTCACTTAATACCTTTACCATTATACCTACACATCCTTTCCTATTGGTGAAAAGATTGAAATATAGACCAGTAGTAAGTCCATGTGAAGAGATAGAAGATGGAAGATTTTTATGTACGGAAGATAATCTCGTTCAGTACCCCAGCGAGACGTGTATAGAAGAAATAATGTTAATGAAGAATAATTATAATAATTGTCACCAGAATCCTATACAAATAGAGAAGTTTAAATTACAGAAAATAACTAGCTATCATTGGTTACTATATACAGAAGAAAACCTAATTATTACAGAACATTATAATGAAGAAGTGTATAAGTATAACGTCCAAGGGACGTATATGATGGCAGCTAAACCACAATGTAAAGTTCAAGTAGGAGAAATTTTTATCAACACTCAATATAATGCATCAGTTATAAAAATGCATTTTCCAATTGTCGAGATGCCGAGTCTACAGATGGAGATCAAGACAGAGGAGAAACAGTTGGACCTTCGGGACGTCGACTTTCGCGATATTCGGGATATTCTCAACAGTGCAAAGTTTAGTGCTAGTGAAATAGAGTCTCATTTTAAAGTGAAAAGTGGAATTAGTATTTGGACAATAAGTTTATATGTAATTGTGTTTTGTTTTATAATTTGTTTAATTGTTTTAAAATTGAAATTGTATACTTATATACCTATATATTGTCATAATCAAAATTCTCTGAAGTCTTCTGTGTCAACTTCAGATAATTTTTCTCTTAAGGAGGGAGGAGTTAAGGTTGACGAACCCCTTAATATTAGCTTTATCAGCTGTAAACCTCAGCACATTGGTCAGCAATAAGCTTACACGTGCCGAGGTAAAATAGAATAGGTTTGCATTTAATATTATATAAATAGAGAGACATTTCAATAATCAATCAGAATTTGTATTTTAATCTAAGTGAATAATTGTGTGTTTTTATTGTATTTTTATTGTGTTTTAAATAAATAAATATATTTTTAAATAACTCAAGTGTCAAGAACTTAATTCGCGCGTCGTGAACACAAACAAATAGCCGACATTAGGTATTACCTACCTTGTTCTATACTGTGTATCTAGTGAGTGAGTAATATTATAATGTACCTGAAACATCGACAAATTTAGTGATATGATTCAATCGTTTACAGTTGTTTTCTTTAATTATTTTCCCTGCTTTCCAGCGTTTTCCCTGACTTTTCCAGATTCTGGAAATTCCCCGACTTTTCCCGGTTTTCCAGAAAGTGGTAACCCTGAGTTATGTACTTTAGTTCTATCGTGTTGAAGGACATTGCAAGAAAAAACAAAAAATCTAATTCATAATATTGAACATTTTATGTTTTACACCATGACAGAGTAGGTAAATAATTTAGTAAAAACACCTATTTGTATATAACGGCTCGTATATTATAACAATTTCGACTCAGGGGCTGTAAAAATTGTAAGACCTTTTGGTATTGAGTCGGATAATCAAGCGGTAGTCAGCCGCGGTCTATACGTTATTATCGGCGGCTTTGGATAACTACCCGATAACAACCGCGGTTTTACATCTATAGTTGTGCGGCGTCGTAGGTCTTTACGATGCGACGCCGCAACGCAATGTTGTGGCTTCTCTCTATGATTGGATATTCTTACTTCCGTTTATAGTTTGGTCGCTTGAGAGGTGTCCAGAAAGTAAGACATCGCTCCGGCACAGGCCAGTGTATCGCCGCGCCTATATCCCTGAACTGTGGAGTAGACACCAGATGTTCTGCTCTTCTTATAGCTGGAAATAATATTAATTATTAGTGGGATTTCTATTTCATCATAAACACCGCAACAAGCCCGCCACTTATTAGGTGTTGCCTCTGAATACCAACGGCGTAATAATGAGGACGGGTTTATCCCTCCGCTGGGTAACCTGAGGCAGTTTAAACAGTTCTCGGGGGCCAAATAGGCCCCCGTGATGGTATTTAGGTACTTTATTTATATATAAGTGGGATTTGAACCTACGACGCCCGGATTTTTAACAATTAGATAAGGGACTTCTATAACTCCTAGTCTCGCCGAATTCTGGATTTGATTACCAACGCCTATAGATACAGATACATAAACTGCAGTGCTGTGCAGTGAATAGTCATGTTTTGGTATCAGCCTGTGGGTTTGTGGATTTCCGGATAAAAAGTTATATCCTATTATTGTCATATATATTTTGCCCTTACACTATATGGGTACAAAATTTCATCCAAATCAGTTCAGCCGTTTAGAAGTTATTAAGTACCTAATAAACTTTTTTTAGGTGGAAGGAAGGTCTCTATACTATTTGCGCTGTAGCATGGTGCGGGTGACAGTTTCAGTAACGTTTCGTTTCACTCTTGAAAGTCGCCGCGATTTACAAATTATGACTCAGTATTACTGCTGTACCACATTCGTAATATATTAAATCATTAATAACTGTAGTAAATTAAATTAAACCCAACCAGAATGTTCTAGTCTACAAATAAAATGATGAAATTGAAAGAAAAATTAAGCAAAGTGTTATGCGTATAACGTAACGCCAAAGATGTACCTATTTAGTGATGGGATGTCCTGCTACGATGGATAGTCGGATGTTTTTATAATAAAAAACGTATATTGGGCGTAGTTAAATTGTTATTGTTAAAAAGTATATTAATAAATAAAACAACAAAACATATAGGATAAGGTTGCTTAACAGGTTCCTAAGAAAAAATACGTTTTATTCGTCTAAATTTATATCAGAGTCAGGAACATCTGAATTGTCACTAAATTCATCATCTGAATCTGTGACGGATATTATTAACGATGACTATATTAAAGAGAACTAGATTTATGCTGCGAGTATTGTTAGCGATAAAAAATAATCGCATAACGTCACATCCCTAGTGTCCATGTGGTACTGACAGATGTCAATGTCATACAGTCAACTGTCCCGCACCATGCTACAGCGCAAAGACAGTAGAACTTCGTCGGCCGACCGACCGATCTCGTTATACAAATCCAATAACCGCAAATGCTCCAATAAAAAAAATATACAAACATCTAAAAACTTTTATATAAAATAGTATGGATATAGTTTAGTACAATTAGGCCCTGGTAAGTAGATACATAATCGGATTAACTCTCACCTTTGATAATACAAAGGACATCTCTCCGATCGCTGAGGTATCTCGGTTCAAAGACCGGAAGCTGGAATGCGTCGATGCTCCGTAAGGTAACGTACCCCCGGCTCCGAGGCTTCGCACAGCTCGCCAGAAACATGAAGCCTTCCTTTGTGCTGCTGCTGTTGTGGTGACGAAAGATCTCTCGGAAAGACTACACAAATGACAAATGAAATTATATCAGCCAATCAGGTGCAACATTGCAGCGCTTTGATTGGTTGATATTAAAAAATAGTTACTTTTGACATTGGTTCGCGACTCCATAATAATATATTGTCTTAGCTTGGCCGTGCTACAGAGGCAGTAGTCGAGAAATACTTACCTAATGAAAGTGCGAAAGCTAATTTTATATAGGGAACGCAGTCGTTGCGATCGCGAATGCAGTGTCTTTAAGTAGGTCAAAAGTCAAAATCATTTATTTCATGTAAATCTTTACACATATTTATGAAATATTTATTATCCTCGATATCAGATTTAGAACTTAAACACGATGGAATGGAAATCTTAATATGAAAATTACTACCAAACCGAACACACAATACATAACCAACTAGTGTAAGACTAGGTGGTTAGCTAATTCCATTGACCCGTCAATCATTATCATTATCTGCCATACAAGAGAGCCACCAAGGCCACCAACTTCACCGATCATATCCACGCCTTAAATATTTATTGTAAATAAATAATTTAAGGTACTTTTGTATTGTATGGGTTACCTTACTCTTATAGTTGGAGACTTCCCTAAGCAACCCTTCGCTAGACGTGCCCATCGCGAACAACATGAGCGCGGCATCATCCGCGTACTCTATGCCGGCCAGGGGCGGAAATGATAGCAACCCTGAAATATTACATCTATAGCTGAAATTACACCAGAAATAAAATATGTCCTAAGTACCTAGGTAGGTAAATCTATACTAATATTATGAAGAGGTGAAGTTTGTGAGGTTGTAGGGGGTAATCTCTGGATGTACTGAACCGATTTTGAAAATTCATTTAGTGTTGGATAGCTCATTTATCAAAGAAGGTTGTCTTCCTCATAAAAAAATAACGTTGTAAAATCTGATATCAATTTAACAAACTCAGATAAATATACCAATGTAGGTACATAATGTTCAGTCTCATTCCTGTTCTTAGATTTAATTACCTACTCTAAGTTAGGTACAATTTTTTTGATAACATTTTAAGATGTGTTTGGAATAATTACTCACCTTTATTGTTCCACAAATAATCCCAAATTGTTCGTAAAGAAAATATCTTAGCCAAATTCACACTTATAGGCTTTTTTATGCTGACATATAAAGGAAAGTTCACATGATCGTGAACATTTTTGCCCACGTGTTCGTTCACAACGACTGGTCTAATTTTATTTTTTTCTAACATCTCTGACGGACCTATTCCAGAGAGCATTAATATTTGCGGAGTTTTGATGGAACCCGCGGAGAGTATTAGCTCTTTGTTGATAAATATGTTGTCGAATAAGCGGCCATTTTGTAAAATGTAGAGGGACGACGCCATCTTGTTTTCTATTCTTATCTGAAACATTGAATACATACTTATTATTATACCTACATGTATTTATTTATGGATAAATATAAGCAACGACAAGAATAATATATTTATTTGTTAATAAAACTGTCTTGTAATATTTGTCGAATAAATAAAGGTGCCAGTTTATAACACTGACCGCCTAGGCTGTGGTCTGGTCTTAAAACTTTTGTCCATTCCAGATAGGCCTCATATAGTTAACTCATATTTTTTTTGCATCTGAAGCTTGCGCCAGTTGTTACTTTTTTTTTGCACGGCTATAGCAAGACTTCAGTAAGTAGATTCAACTTAGGATTTAGTAGTAAGTATAGAATAAACTCACAGATACAGCGTTTGTTTTTAGCAAGACATGAAGGTTTTTCCTTTTGAGAGCGGGTTTGAGATACCCGTCCAGAGTAGACCATCGCTTTCCCTGGTAGACGGTGGCCGTGGGGACCCTAAACGTGGTGCTGTTATCCAGGCTGGACGCGTTTCTAAACAATTCGAGCAATTCGTTTCGGCTTTCCAGTTTTTGAAGTTTCATCGGTACCTGAAGTTAAAAGAATTAGGTTTTATTATTTTGGGAAAATTCCCCCTCCAATATACCTTGTTTTCCGGTACCTCCTTATACCGGACGGTACGCCCTATATCATATATCTTATAGGGAGTGAATAAAATACTTTTCGCTAATGTCAGTCGCTACCTACTGTTAGGTTAGGACCCACTTATATGAATGGTTTGAAATACAATTTAAATTCAATTATAAGAGTGGGTAACATATTATACACCAAATAGCTTAGTGTTTTCTTTGATGATAACTTTCTTAAAACTTTAATTTATATATTTATATAATGATTGAATAAATAAATAACATACCTAGAGCACAAAGTCCGGAGAAGCCGGAAAAAGTTAATAGGGTATTAAGATTAATATGACGGGGAGTTTAAGGCTGAGTTACACCAAAATAAACTTTTTGTAATTGTAATGATTAAAGAAGATAGAGTCGAATGTACCAATTTTATTTTGCAGTTCGAATGACATTTGGTAGGCCATTACTATTGACGCCATTTTTAACTTTAATCGTTATAATTACAGAGAGATAATTTTGGTGCAACTCAGCCTAAGAGGGAAGTAAATCATAGAGGGAACAGGGTTGATTAGGGCAGCTAAAATTATATGTTCTGGGGTTCCCAGGTCTGTATCACTTACTTTAGATTCTAAGCAATTTTCACCAGATTTACAAAACCTAGAATCGAATTCGCTTTTAGAAGTCCCAAATGCTTTCTCGAAGTAAGGTTTTAAGGCATTAAAGCTCCAATCTGAGAGTCCTAGGTCTTCCCACTCCTGGAAATCCTTTGGTAGACCAAACCCATGCATCAGGAAGTTAATTTGGCCTGATCCCCCGAGACCTTTGCCTCGAGGAATGAACTGTATCTGAAATCATTATTAGGTGTGTAGGTATATTAGATAAAATCGAATTGCTTGTAGTGGTTTATACGCGATATTTCTCACGGAGTAGATGGAGATATTAGTAGGTATGCAGTAAGATGCATATTTACTATTAAATATTGAATCTGTACGAGTATGTGGTGATAACGACACTGATCGGTATTTTTTATTGGTGCACGACATGTGACTTTGTATTCACTTGATGACAAACCTATAAAGTGGTGTATCAATAAATTGTTGTTTAACAATATTGATATAGGTAGTGTGGGGGAATCCACCTCAATGGGAACAACCGTTGAGAATCGTCCTGAACGAGAACAACCCGATTTCTACAACTAAAGTCAAAATTTTCAAATCCTTCCAGAGCATTATTTATTCTTTTGTTATATTCCGTGCTCCCGCAGCAGTAGCTAAGCGAACCTAGCAGTCCATTTGTATACGCGACACACGTTTCAGTACTAATCTTTATCCCATGCCTACGTATTTAAACCCTTCGCTTTACTTTTCCTCGCGCTCCCTAAATTATCCTATCCGTAATTCCTTATTAATAATTGTATGTTTGTTAATGTAGTGATTTAAATTCTGTAAATAATAACTTTTATTATTTCTATTTTGGTTTTTAATTTATCGCCAAAAATAAAATTCTTTCCTACAGTAGCATCATCTTTAGCAAAATGTATGAAATTAACCTAAATCAATCGCCACATCAAACTCATACATTTTATTATCGCGCAATACATTAGGTAGGTCCAATAGGTATGTAGGTATTACCTACACTTAGCTATTTATCTGAAAATAAAAGAATAAAGCTCCAAACCTGATTAATAAGCCCGAACGAGGAATATTTTTGTGGTTCACTCTTGACAGACCAGTCGTAAGGCCCGAGCTGTGCCGCTGTAGCTGTCAGGGGAATGCTGGTGAAGAAGGCCATCTGGTCTCCCGCTTCCACCAGCAACACCTTCGTGTGAGGGTCCTCTGACAGACGAGCTGCCAGAACGCAACCCGCTGTGCCGGCGCCCACTATATGCATAATTAGGCAGTTAGATATAGTGAAACAAAGTTATGTTTGGTTAAATTCTTGGGATATTTGCGGAAAAGTGGAGACGCCGTTGAAGAGTACCTAATAATAAAAAATAACTAACTGTGCTCCACGTTTTCATTTAGATATATAAGTAGAAGAAATCTGATTGTAAAAGTTAAGTACATATATTATAGTTACCTACTCGCTGATAAAAGAAAAAAACAATTATGGTGAAAGAATTTTTAGAATTCGGTTCAATAGTGTAGGTACCTACACTAAAACCGAATACTAAAAACATTATAATAATTAGGTAATCCTGTCCTCGTTTAATTAAAAAAAAAAAGATCGTAAATAAACTTGTTATAGTCCATGATAAGAGAACTTTGTATTGGTGAAAAATTATTAAAAAATCGGTTCAGTAGTTTTAAGTTTATCCATTACAAACAAAAAGGCTAAATATAAAATCTTTCCTCTTTATAATATTACTGAAGATGGGTACTTACCAATAATGTAATCATATCTTTTAACAGGATTTTTCACAAAACTTGTATAAGTATTCACATAGTTGTCATACAAAATGTATGAAAGGCAAGCAATTAGAAAGCCCAAAATGTATGACGGGGTAGACATTACTGTATGACGATAACTAAATACGGTGACTGATGTAATATGACAGCATATTTCTCTACGACTGTAACATATACCTGTTTTGGTCATAATTGGATTGGAAAGGATGTTGTAAACATTTTTCAGGATATTTTGTCTTTTAAATATTAATAATCTACAAGTCGAAACATTATTTATGTTTGTAATTTTCTTATAAATCAACAAGAAAAAGGCATCATAACTTATTTTAAATAAATTCTAAAATGATCATTATAGGTGTGTTGCAGCCATTCTAAACTTTATTGTAAAAAATGGTTGCCAATACCTGGCTAAGCCTATAAGAAGATTAGGTAAGGGTAGTAGACATAATTATTTATTATGCTTGTATAAGTCTATAAAGTGTCCTAGATTATACAAATAGGGTACAAAATGCCACCATGACGATGCCCCCACTCCAATTTTTGACGCTTAATATATACATAGCTTTAATGAACATAGTTCTCACTTTATTTGTTTCAGATAACAAATAGGGTACATTAATCTGGGGTTTGATACTACTAAATCATTTCCCCCATACAGAATGTGCCAAATTGGAACTTTGTTATTCAATTGATTTAATAACCCTGGCCTGGATTTTTTGCTTGTAATAATTCTTAATTGTATTTGTAATTCGTAATTGTATGCTTTACATTTCGATTTGTTAAATTAACCTAATGAAATGAATGGTTTTTGGACTAACATTTTGTAACTTGTTCCAAAAACTTCTATTTGTGAAAAATGGTACTCATTTTAAAAATATTATCATAGGTTAAGTAAGAACGGTAGTACCATGGCCAATAAACAAACTATTCTTAGGGAACATTTCTCAATCATCAGATAAAGTAATTCAACATTTATTCATTCTCCTTTCAAGTTATCTGAACATTTTATGTAATTTTTTTTCTGATGATGATTGAGAAATCAGGCCTTAATTTATTGTTTTTTTTTGGAGCACAGCTGACTCTGTATCTACTCTGGTTAACAATTATTTATAGGGTCTGGCATCTAAAATTCTTCTAGGATCTCCTTACAGTGAAATTTATGAAGTAGGCATATGAAATAAAATTCAAAATTGATATTTACAGAAATGTATTATTTACTTAACGGCATGTTTTATTGGTAACACAATTTTACAATTTAATGTGTCATATGCAAATATATTATTCTTAGATAAAATTTTGTGAAACAATAATAAGATATCTCAGTGCCCTCATAGATGTAGATTAATAGTCCACTGGAACTTTATTTGTTATGGAAGCTAACATTTTTGTTTGGATATAACTTACTATTACCATAGATGATAGGAATCTGACAAGTCAACAATGTTGATGCTGTTCGTATAGCCAATAATTAATACTTTGATCCAGAAAAAAATAACAGAGAAGTTGTCTGCCTCAAAAAAGTAATCATATGTACATGAGCTAGCATGTTTTCATACCAACTTGGGTATAAAATAATATAAAGTAAGTAGTTTACAAAAATAATAACTTAAAGCTTTGAGTAAATTTCTTATAAATCAACTTCTTCAACCATCTGCTCCGCTGTGGCTGGCACCATGATGGGTGCCTCAATGATTTGCTTTCTGCCTTTAGCATCCACAACCTCTATGGTCTCTGGTTCTACCTCCATCTCTGTTTCCTCTTGAGCTTGTCTCTGTTTAAGACCTGCTGCTGGGGATCTAAAAGGGGAGAACATAATGTAAATGATTGGGAAAATATATATATTTTAGGTATTTTTTTATACTGTTAAGGAAAATATTTAATAGTAATTTTGAATATATTATTAATCTTTTTCTAGACCTTGAGAAGGCTTATGATTGTGTGAGTAGAGAAGAGTTATGGAAGCAACTGTCGATGTTTGGATTGGGGAGCAAAATGATCCGTGCACTGAAATCTCTTTCAGTGCACGTCTAAGGATTCCAGTGCATGTGTTCGAATTAACGGGACGTTATCCGAATGGTTTAATATCTGTAGAGGTGTCAGACAAGGGTGTGTGGCGTCACCATGGCTCTTCAATCTCTTCATGGACGGCTGTCTGAAAGAGCTGCGTGAAAGAGATTGCGGTGTGAGAATGAATGATGGTAATCAAATGTCTCTTATATGCCGATGATCAAGTCATCCTTGCATCATCGGCATATGAGTTACAACAAATGGTTAACATTATGAAAGAAGAATTAGAAAGGAAAGGCATGAAAGTGAATGTGGATAAAACCAAAGTTTTGGTTTTGGAGAGAGAGGATGATATGACAGAATGTGAGATAATGATAGATAGTAAGAAAGTGGAACAAGTTAAACAATTTGTTTACTTGGGAAGTGTGTTTACAAGAGATGGTAAGTGTGTGGAAGATATTGAAAGTCTAGTGCAAAAGGGTAATGTAGTGAATGGTGCCTTACACAGCATAATGAGCAGCCAAATTATGTCTAAAAAGTTTCGGATGGCTGTTCACAAAGCGGTGCTTGTTCCTACATTAATGTATGGAAGTGAATGCTGGGTATGGCAGAAGAAGCATGAAAGTAGGATTAATGCCGTAGAAATGCGGTCATTAAGGAGTGCTTGTGGAGTAACAATTGCGGATAGAGTGAAGAATACAGTTGTGCGTGAAATGTGTGATTTGAAAGATGTAGTGACAAGGATTGAGAAAGGAATGTTACGGTGGTTTGGGCACATTGAGAGGATGAATGAAAAGAGACTGACGAAAGAGATTTATGAATCAGAGGTGAATGAAAGAATAAGGCGGGGACGACCCAGAAGAATGTTCCTCGACCAAATCGGGGACATTCTCAAAAAAGCTGGGATCCATAGTGCCCATAACCGTAGAGCTTGTATGAAGAGAGTGGTAGATGTGAAGGAAGCGAGAGAGTTATGCCAGGATCGTTGTAGGTGGCGCTCCCTTGTTTCTGCCTATCCCCGTGGGAAAAGGGTGTGACAATTTTATTATTATTATTAATTAATACAGGGAAGTCAATTTGTGGACTTTCAGATAGCAAATATACAACCAGTAGGCTGTAGAGCTTAGGAAAAGTTTATTCAGGACTAACAGTTATAGTCCATCCAAAAAAATAAATTGCATAATTTTGACAGCATCCATCCTTCAAAAACAAAGAAAATTTTTGAGTAGTTATGAGCGCCAGAATGTTCCAGGGTAAAATATGGCAGAAGCCATCTTTAGGGGACCAAAAATATGTATATATAATATGTATTATATCGTTACTTCTGGTACACATAGTACAAGCCTAGAGCTTAGTTTGTGACCAAAGCAATATGTGCAAATTGTCCTACATATTAAAAAAGAAAAAAATACATATAATTTTTTTATTTTTTGTTTATTATACCTAATTAATTTATTCATTTTAATTTTCTGATAATGGGTGGCTCCATTAGAGCTCTCCAAAATAAACTTTTTAATTTAAGAAAATATTCCGAGCATACCATGTGGGATTTGACAATAAATGATGCAGTAAATTTCACTTATCTGATTTGTCTCATAATATGTTCTAGTATTGTTTCTATACACATAGTACAAACCTAAAGCTGTGACCAGTGTAATATGTTTTTATTATTACATATTAATATTGTTTATCTACCTACAACATATCAACAATGGTAATTATCTTTTTACAACACAATGAAACTAAGCATAGCTGGGCCATGTTCGGAAACGTAACACTTTAACACTGGGTAGTGTCACAGAATGCGATAAAAATATTGAAAAATGCTTAGAGAACAAGAGATGCATATAGTGTAGTGACATTACCCAGTGTTAGTTTCCGAACACGGCCCTGGGATGCTCAGTAAATCTAAAGATAGCTGGGAAAATCATTTATGTCTATAAACAATTGCTTATTTAAACCATTATACAAAAGAAAAACTACAAACCTTATAAGAGCAATATCCCTCTGTACTTCTCTGACATCCTTCTGCCATTCCACTTCCCGCCCCTTCCGTAACCTCTGCATAATAAAGGTATTTGAGCGTTTCTGTCTGATTTCCTCAACTCTTTTCATGGCATCGATGGTTTTATTCCACAAGTCCCGACTGTATTTGACTGGAGCGTTACGACGTTTTTCGAACTCAAATGACGGGTCAATTGATAATTCCTTGCCAGCCGTTTTACGGTATGCCTTGGTCCATTTAGTTTTACGTGGATTCTTCTTCTTTTTAAAGGCGGCATGACATTTTGAGCGACAAAATCTGAAGATCTAAAAAATATCGTAATATTATGAAAATTTTGATTATTTATAAAGATTTTTAGTAGTGTTAGGTTAGTTACCTTGCAGTCGTTTCTAACAAACTGTATTCCATGGCCGGGATAAACTCTGGAAGAACAAAAATAACAAGTTTCTATACGCATTTTTAACACGTGCCGTCACAATCACAAAAAAGGCAAAGACAACTTTTGATTGAGATAACTGTCACTGTCAAACAAAAGATGATGACATTTTGTTTTTAAATAATTTTGAAAGCTTAGATCATTGATTAAGTATGAATATTATGGAAGCGCTATAAAAAAAGGAATATATTTTTTATTTGCAATAGCTGCTTAATGAATATAAATTAAACTACCTAAATACAACAAAATAATAAACGATAAGATATAAAAATAAACGACTTGCCTATAAAATAACGCCCTAAACATAATAATTGTTATAATATATAGGGAACATTTTATAATAAATATAAATCTTCCAAGATTGGGTCATTCGGCATCGTTCTCAGCACACTAGCAGAGGTTACCGCGTTGGATTGTGAGACTAAGTCTCTGAGCGAAATGTGCGCCAGTTCTAGGATCTCCTATCGCTTGAACCAATATCTTTGATAAATCCCGTATAAACACTTTTACGTCGGATGATCATGGTCCCATAGTTTGAAAGGCTAACGCTGCAAATTCATGATTAGTAGTTAAAATGGAATACTTGCGATGTTTAATAATCTGAGCAATAATACTTTAAATAAGGTAGTAATCACAAATATATAATAATGTAATTCTACATAAAGAAAAAGAGATAAACAGCTACCGTTTGTTTTGATTAATTTTCGAACTATATGAACGATGCATAGATATAAATATACTACTATTTACGTCAATGGAACGATGAGACGTTGTCCGTATCCACCTTTTTTGTTTTATCACCTTTTCTTCAGCATTGATTTTATCATTATTAAAAAGACAAAGTTGTTTTGTTCCTTCATTGTCACTAAGGGCCATTCCATATTATTTACACTTCCTATTTTAATTAATATTATCCTGCCATCTAATGGCAATTAGCAAAAATATTGGTACTATAATTACTCACTAGATGGCGCTTAAATATTTTTATAGTGACATCTACATATAAGTAGCAATACTAATATAACCTTTAATATACAACAGATGGCTCTGATAAGCTTTGCTGCCTTGTTAGCGTAAGCAAATTTAAATAATAATAAAAAGAAATATAATCCAAGTTATATTTTATTCTTTACCATCAAATAGGCAACGACACGTCAATCACTGAGTCCGCCAGCGAAGCTCTGCCCTGTCGCCCAGCACAAGGGCCTCTAGCACTTCTTAAGTTTCAGAGGCTCTACCATGGGTTTTTGGTTTGTACTAACGTAACGTTAAAACGTCAGAAACTACAAATAGGATCGCTTTATTCAATCGCGTTATCTGAAATAAAGCGGCCCTATTGGTTGTTGCTCGCGTATTAACGTTACGTTGCTACAAAGTATAAACCCATGGTAGAGCCACAAATCGTGGCGATTATTGCCACAGAAGAAATAATAGTTGGCGTAAGTAATAATAACTCGGTGCTTGTGAGTTATATACTTACAAGTTTCTGTGTATTATTCGATGCTGACCGGTAGTGCTGACGGCATACATTTTATGATAATTAAAAATCCTACATAGGGTAGGCTACAGTAGGAGAACCAAGGACTAGTCCTTTCATGTTTTTTTCCATTCCTTGAGGGTAGCCCGAAGACTGTATTCGAGTGTTTCTAATATATTTTTCATAGTTAAGTTTATAGGATATTATTGTGCAAAAGTGTACCAATTTTGTAGAATAAGCATTCATAAGTAATCTTAAGTGTGAGAAGTGTAGTATTTACGCAGTGATATCAGTGTTTGTGCTATCTCAATAAATCCATTTCTTCAGTAAAAGGCGGTACCTATTTTACTGTAGATTCTTTTTTCCTTCACATGACACTGGCATAACTATACCGTATGTTTGCATACGGTTATGTGGCCATCCCTTATTCTAACCTAGTCCTATCCCTATTCCTTTCCATCCTATTATCCCACTTTCACTTTACAATCAAATTTTAATCTACCCTCCTCACTCGACATTGGCAAAATTACGCATACGCGTAGATGCCATTTATTTAAGCAAATAATAATAATGTTTTTTTCGTTTTCGAAACGGGCAGTTAATTTAAAGATAAAGCAGCGATAATAATAAAGTAGACTCTTATGCAAATTAGTCTACGTCGCCACACATTTCGTAACAACATTTAGCCAGCACAGTGGTGGCGACAAATTCTGAATGAAGCAACAATTTATTGATCGATCCCATTCATAGACTTTGTAGATTACCATTAGGTAGATTAAAGCATCCACACATGCCACGCTCCAATTATAAATAAATAAGAAAACAGAGGCCCTACCATGGGTTTGCGCATTATAGCAACGTAACGTATTTGTATACGTATACGTGAGCAACAACCAATAGGATCGCTTTATTTTTGGTAACAGGATTGAATAAAGCGAATTAAACTTAAAATATACACTCTGCTTGCCTTTTTTTCGGCAAACTGATTTATCAAATCATTTATAGCTGATGATGACTTTAGTTTTTCTGAAGTTTCTGCCTCTATGGACAATAGTGTCTGACAGGCGTTCATGTCCCATCGAAGGTAGTTTTTTATCAGTTTTAATTCCCCCCGTTGAAGTAAATGACTTAAACAGGGAAATCCCGCAGCCCGCGATAACCGATGTAGGGTGTTGCCAACTTTTGAACAAAAAAAAAGTAGGTAAATGTTTATTTTTATTTTTGTCATTTCGGAAATTAAAAAGATTGGGAAGTTTTTATTAATTTTTGCTTACGCACGTTGGGGGCCCCCGTGGCCCGGGGCCCCCGTATAATTGATAAAGCAGATACGGCGGTAGCTACGCCCCTGGTTGTTGCTCACGTATACGTATACAAATACGTTACGTTGCTATAATGCGCAAACTCATGGTAGGGCCTCTGTTTTCTTATTTATTTATAATTGGAGCGTGACATGTGTGGATGCTTTAATCTACCTAATGGTAATCTACAAAGTCTATGAATGGGATCGATCAATAAATTGTTGCTTCATTCTTCAACTCATGGTAGAGCCTCAGAATGATTAACGTAAAACTATCGCTGTTACTTTATTTATTCATTCTGTTTACCTAATCTAACTAACAATAGTTCTCCGTGTGATACTAGCGACTATAGTAAACACAGTTAAGAGTGTTTACTATAGTCGCTAGTAACTATAGATAGGGATCAATTAATAAGATCCCTATCTAAAGCGATCCTAGATCCTGGTGTTCCAAATTAGGTGTAATAATTAGGTAGGTAACCTACTTACCCGGACTACCCGTCGTGCGATCTCGCAGGAATAAAAAAAAACAGGTTCTATCTTATTCCTACAGTTATGTAGGAATGAGATAGAAATATGTATAGAACCGGCTTTAAAAATAACTTTTTTGTACTAAATAAACAAAATAATTATATCTGTATAATGTGGAGCAATATAACTTACCATAAAATGTTTAAAATATATTCGGTCATATCTATAAAGCCTCCAAAATGTACGAGCATAGACATCGGTCATATCTATAAAGCCTCCAAAACGTACAAGCATAGACATCGGTCATATCTATAAAGCCTCCAAAATGTACGAGCATAAACATCGGTCATATCTATAAAGCCTCCAAAACGTACGAGCTTAGACATCGGTCATATCTATAAAGCCTCCAAAATGTACGAGCATAAACATCGGTCATATCTATAAAGCCTCCAAAACGTACGAGCATAGACATCGATCATATCTATAAAGCCTCCAAAACATACGAGAATAGACATCGGTCATATCTATAAAGCCTCCAAAACGTACAAGCATAGACATCGGTCATATCTATAAAGCCTCCAAAATGTACGAGCATAGACATCGGTCATATCTATAAAGCCTCCAAAATGTACGAGCATAGACATCGGTCATATCTATAAAGCCTCCAAAATGTACGAGCATAAACATCGGTCATATCTATAAAGCCTCCAAAACGTACAAGCATAGACATCGGTCATATCTATAAAGCCTCCAAAATGTACGAGCATAGACATCGGTCATATCTATAAAGCCTCCAAAATGTACGAGCATAGACATCGGTCATATCTATAAAGCCTCCAAAATGTACGAGCATAGACATCGATCATATCTATAAAGCCTCCAAAATGTACGAGCATAGACATCGATCATATCTATAAAGCCTCCAAATTGTACGAGCATAGACATCGGTCATATCTATAAAGCCTCCAAAATGTACGAGCATAAACATTGGTCATATCTATAAAGCCTCCAAAATGTACGAGCATAGACATCGATCACATCTATAAAGCCTCCAAAATGTACGAGCATAGACATCGGTCATATCTATAAAGCCTCCAAAACATACGAGAATAGACATCGGTCATATCTATAAAGCCTCCAAAACGTACGAGCATAGACATCGGTCATATCTATAAAGCCTCCAAAACGTACGAGCATAGACATCGGTCATATCTAAAAAGCCTCCAAAAATTATAAAAACCTATACGCTAATCTTAAGCTACAGAAATCTAAGTCAAACGTAATGTTGAGCGAAACAGTCATTACGCAAATCACTATTGACCACTTTTTTACATTATAATTCCAGCCACAGTCTAAATAGCCGTATTAAATTCGCTAATGATATGAAATTATGTTCTTAAATACGTAATATATTATTTAAATCACGTATTGTTATCCCATTAAAGCAGTCCGCTAATAAGTGAGACCACCGTGCACTGCGCCAAACAATTAGGTTTGAATAGCTGGCCATTTGTATTCCGCTGCGATAGCTGTAAACAACTAAACATATTTTTTTTGAATAAGAATGTTGGGTGAAGAATAATAGAAGGTGACTCTAATAAGAACGTACCATCACGGGTGTCTTACGCGGCGCCCGAGAACGCCAGCCGCCATTTTCAGAAGCACTACCATGGGTTTGCGCATTGTAGCAACGTAACGTATACGTGAGCAACAACCAATAGGATGGCTTTATTCAATCCTGTTACCAAAAATAAAGCGGCCCTGTTGGTATCCAGGGATCTCGTCGCTGAAGCTAACCACGACAGCCATTCAGTAAGTCATTTTCAAATTATGTAATTGCAGTGCGCATCGCATCCGTGTGAGAATCCTGGACGAGTTTTGTTTCCCGGCTTCTCGCACAAAACCTATAAGAAATTATTTACTGACATATTCTGGTTTTGGTTTTAAAATGCACAACGCATAGTTTTTCCAGCCATCATGTCACCTCGTATGTCACTATTGCGAACGACGTGATGCACATTATTTGCTCAAAAGAATTCATGGATTCGCGCACTTCAAGAAAATATCTCGACACATTTGCATTTAGTGCATGTCCTCGCATGATAATGCAAGGTGCAAAAAACTGCCACAGAATTTTCCAAAGAATTACTTTTCATGAAATGAATATATAAATAGATGTGTGTAACTTTACTGGTTGTAAAGAACTTTTGCGACATTTACTACTTTGCTTTTTATTTCTTAAATAAAAATAAATAAATATTACGGCTCAGGAGACCGCCTATATAGATATATGGCCTTATTCATAAAAACTTGTTGAGGCCTTAAATAACACTTTAACACATAATGATTTTTGTTGTTAATAAAAAGAGACAAAACCTTCCATAACTAAAGTGTTCTTCAAGGACTCAATAAGATTTTATGAATATCGCTGGTAGAGTTTTAATCCCACCTCGTCGTAGCCGATGGTATAAGTATAGCTACACCGAACAAGTTAGCTCGTCGCGATGTTTGGATAGACTCAATAACCCATCTAGAAACAGTTTCACAAGTTAGTATAGTGAGACCGGGACCGACAGCTTAAAGTGCTCTCCGAGGCACTATAGTGGTGTTGTCAAACAAATGTACATAATTTTTTAAATGAAAAACTCATTGGTACCTAAACTCGCCGGCCGATTCGAACCAGGGACCTAAGTGTTTTTAAGGCCAAGGTCTAACCACGTATATATATTTATATCTTAATATGATTAAATAGGCAAATAATAAAACAAAACAAATAAAATTAAGTAGCTACTTCTTAATTAAGGTAATAATCTTCCATTGATGCGATTACAAAAGGTCTTCTATCCGTAGTGTGAAAAAACATTAATAATATGTAGGTATGCAATTTACACATATTCCTCTGGTTACAAACTTAGCAACTTGTATTTTAGCTATTTATATTACATTTTTATAAACACCAAGACTATGACAAACTGTACAGAAAAACGTAGGTACCTACTATTTAATTTTATGCCATGGGTGGGAATCGAACCCACGACTTCCGGATACAACGCTAAAGGCATTAAGCCTTTTTACTTTATGCAATAAAGATTTAAATGAAATATAAATAAATAAATAACTATTATCCCATTATGGTAATAATGTAAGCTATTAGGTAGTTTTTTCTATCGATTTAGGTATTTGAGAAGGATAAAGAATGATTACCCACCCCTTACCTACACTCTGTACCTACGTACAGAGTGTAGGTAAGGGGTTTCTTAACAGATGCTTCGAAATAATTTTAAGGCAATGATTTTTCTGAATAATATATATTAAAAGCTTACTATGTGTTATGTCCATTGTTTTAATTTATTTTTTACTTACAAAACATTTTTTTTAAACTAAAACTAAATTTAATTTAAGCTACTCTGTCGTTGGATTAAGGTCCCTCTAATACTTGCAACATTTCCTCTCTGGATGATAAATGCAATACGTTGAATAAAATGAAACCGAGCTCGGACATCATCAGATGTTTCTTTCAGGATAAATAAGCCACAACTATTCAAAAAAAAGTTTTTTTTTCTGAATAAACATAAGTATTTATTTTTTGTCACCTATAAGTAATTTTTATCTTATTGCTATGTGCAAGTCCTATATAGGATATTTATAATTTCAACCACAAAACTTCAATCCTAAATGCCATGTTCACACAAATTCCCATCAAACAAAACTTTGTCTAAATTAAAATAAAACCCACTGGAATAAAACACAGTTCTAAAACAACCTGAACAAAGTCCATATTTGTAGCACACATATTTTGTGTGAACACTACCGAAAACCCATTAAAAACTCGTAAATGTTGATGTACGAACGAATAAGGAATCCGAAACGCATGACAGAATCAATACAGAATGTCGGAACGCGGCGGACGTTTAATCTCATTTAAATAATTTCAATCGACATTATTTCGCTTTTATTTTTATTCATTAACAGTTTGAGTCGTGAATGACTTTTCAATGTTGTCCACCTTATAACAGATTATTTTATTGAAGATTTGTCTGATTTGTTCAAATTAAATTTTATAAATTTAATGATATTATGCAAATCTTTGTGTTAAATTTTTAAGTTATTGTTGCAAAGGCAATTTGATATATCTCGATAATTATAAATATATATAAGCAAGCACCATAGCTACTATTGGTTGAGAACATTCTTGGACGTTACATTGGCACTTACCATCAGGTGGATGTAGGGTCACATGTCCTGCTATATTTAAAAAAAATAACTAAGTACTTCCAAATGCTACTTTCGGTTTTAGTTTTTTGATTATTTATGAATACTGAAGGAAATTTATTAAAAAAAAAACATAATTCTTAAAAAAAAAAAAAAAAATAATTATAAAATCTTATATTCTAAATTAAAAATAAAATATAACTACAAAATAAACCTACCTATAAATTTAAAATTTCTGGTGCTGCGGCGATGCTGGCAGCATTTCCTCGCTAAATAGCAAGGCTGTTTCTTTGCAAGAAAAAGCTGCCAGCCCTCGGGTCACCTGTAACGTCAATAGATTTTTTTTTCATCCGCCCCCCGTGGACCCATCGTCTCTACAGCAAATGTCAAAAATATATAAATGTTATCGTTTTTGATGTTACTGTATTTTCGGCATTTGTGCAGTTGCGCTGATTCCGCCGCAGCTCCAGCCTTTACGGATGGTCCCTGCAGGTGAGACAATGCTAAAGTGTTTCACTGATAAAATTGAACAACTTTCCATCGAGTGTCGCAAATGAAAAAAAAAATCTTCTCGTTACAAATTAGTAATCCTAAATTGACCAATTTGAATTGGGAAATCTATATTTTTTTTCATTTGCGTCACATGGTTCCATGGGAAAAGTTGTTCGTTTTGATCAGTAGGGAATCATATTAGCACAAAGTACAACCTTTAAAATTTAGCCTGTATAATTGCAATGATACAGCATATTGTATCAGTTTCAGCAGATCTTAAGTAGGTAGTTATTATATTATTAGATAATTTATTCTAAGAACAAATACAATTACAATATCAACAACAGATAATACACAAAATATACACAATAATTGCCTTTAACGTATAGAATCTAATAACTTTGCTATAGTGTGACTAAAGCTATTAATCATCAGAATTATTTAAGACCTGACAACTGAATCAAGGTGACACACAACCCCACTATACTTGCCAGTAGGACAGACTGGATGTTACACCAGTTGAAGGTGACGAATTGCCAGCATATTTTATTTGTCTAGACATTACGTGCCCGCACTAAAGAATGCTAAATTGTGTGTGGCGTTACACATGAAGCATTATTCTCTGTGACTGGACTCAGAATTCCTAGAACATACTCCAGAGGATATTCATTGATTATAACTGGTATTTTTATGTAGTTTGAAACCAAAACAATAATAATAACGTATCTTAATTTATCATTTAACATAAGATACATACATAACATTTAAAGAAGAACGCTTATCTTACGCTAATATATCTCGTAAATAGATTGGAGTAAAGTTGGAAATCTGGAGTAAAGTAGTTCTTGAGTGCAGTGGCGGAGCCTGCTTTAAGGGGCCCAGTTTCAAAAAGTTTTGGGGGGGCCCAAACGAAGTGTTTGTACCAAGTTGAAGATTTTTCGTAATATATTTTATTAATGAGCAAAAAATAACAACATCGTCAATAAACGTATACCCGGTTTGTCTTAAATATTTTTTTTCGCACAAAATACGGCCTAAGAGTTTAAGTGATTTTGCTCTTATACGTTCGGGGCCTCTGTAGCCCAAGGGCTCCGTATCATTCATACTGCTGACCCCGCGGTAGCTACGCCCCTGCTTTAGTGTCTTCTCTGTGCTCCAACTATATTAGAACACTAAAGATATTCTCAAGATGGATTACAGAGAAAGTTTGACTGCAGAATAATTATTTAAGTACAAACAGACATAAATTATTATCCCAATTACTATTTAAGATAGAAAGTTGTTTTTTGTATATTTGTTCATATTATATTTATATTTTATATTTAATTATATCACCGACATTCCTACCGGAATTTGGCTAAGTCAATAAAGTACAAACAAAAATAACAATCACAAACAAAAAAATAACAACAACAAACACATCATACAAATCAATTGGAACAGTAAGAATCAATAAGAATCAATGGCTAGAGGTTTGTAATCAATTCGTTCAAGCAAAAAACAAAGTCATCGTTAAGACTTAATACTAAATGAGAGTATAATATTTATTTAGATGCAGCCGTAAAGTAGATCAGTATAAAAGCTAATTTGAATATAATATGCAGCTGTAAATGGGCATTGTCCTATTTTATGTACACTATTATTAGTTATAATATAAATAATAAATTTAAAATGTCAATAAAACAATTAATAACAATAAAAATCAGCTGTAAAGGGGCTTTGTTAACCAATAACTAAATCATTATAAAATGACAAATGTCAATCAAATAACAATTTAATAATTAATTATTATAATTACAATATGTCACAAGATAATAAATGTCACACAAATAATCAAACAAACTTCCCATAGTCACTTAATTATAAATTATAGAATAAAAAATAATTAGTATGTGTCATTAAATGTATAATAATAAATATATGTCAATTCAATTATAAGTAAAAATGTTAAATATATGAAACTATATATTAGTGGATAATGTCATAATAAGGGGCAAAATTAACATTAATATATATATATATAATACGTAAATTAATGATAGTTATGAAATTTTTGAAATATTAATGTCCTTTAAAGCTTCATCCAAACAATAATAGGCTTTGCTAATTAATATTGCTTTCATTTTACGTTTGAATTCTGTATAGTCCAACTGTTTTAGCTGGTCATCTAAAATGTTATATAAATTGATGCAGTTACACAAGAAACTTTTAGAAAATTTTGAAAGCCTATGTTTAGGTAAAGGAATCCTTGACTTTCGTCTAGAATTTTCTCTTTCTAATTTAATAGGATAGCTTTGTATATTTTCTTTTAAGTATAATACACAATACAAAATATATGTACCACACATCGTGAGTATCTGTAGTTGTTTAAAAGCTGCCCTGCACGAATCTCTGGCTCTGAGCCCGACAATAGAACGGATCGCTCTTTTTTGCAGAGTAAAAATACGATTTGCTTCAGCAGCTGTACCCCACACAAGCAACCCGTAAGACATCACACTGTGGAAATATGCATGATAAACTGCTTTTGCTGCTTCCACGCCACAGTACTCCTTTACCTTTTTAATAGCAAAGCACGACGGTGTTAGTTTTGTAGCCAAATTATCAATGTGCTGCCTCCACGTCAGCTTTGCATCAAGCTCAACACCAAGAAAAGTGGTACTGGGTACCAAATTTAATGATTTAAGGCTGAGTTGATTTTGTATTGGGCTGTCTCTGATTCTGGTATCCAATGTAAAATTTATTAATTTAGTTTTATTAAGATTTAATAATAGATTGTTACATGAAAACCAAGCCTCCAAATTGGAAACAACACATTGCAACTTGCCCATGGCCATATCCTTATTACTGTCGTTTATCAGCAGTGAAATATCATCTGCGAACATGACTAAGCTGAGTTCCTCAGAAATACACGCACTAAGATCATTTATGTAAAGGAGAAAGAACAATGGTCCAAGTATGGATCCCTGAGGAACCCCCAATTTAATCTTATTTTCACACGATTTTATGTTATTGATAGTAACAATTTGCTTCCTGTTTTTAAGATATGAAGCACACAATTCTAGATCACTGCCTTCGACTCCATAATGTTCGAGTTTAGCCAGGAGCACTCCATGATGTACACAATCAAAAGCCTTTGATAAGTCACAGAAAAGTCCTAAACTACATTTCTTACTCTCTAGACTCTGCAGTATATTCTTTGTCATGATACTAAGAGCATGTGTTGTAGATTTATTCTTACGAAAACCAAATTGCCTGTCTTCAAGTATTTTATTATTATCTAGATATTCGTATAATCGGTTGTGCATACATTTTTCAAAAATTTTACTAAAAATCGGTAACAAAGAAATAGGACGGTAATTATGCACATCATGAAGCTCCCCCTTTTTGTGGAGCGGGACAACCTTTGCCAACTTAAGCATATCAGGAAACCGTCCTGACAAAAAGGAGTCATTTACAAGTTTTGTTATAGGATATACTAACTCGTTAACTAGAACTTTAATGATCTTAGAAGATAAAAACCAAAGGTCATAGGATTCCTTGGGCTTGAGACTCCTTATTATTTCGGCAACTTCTGTGGGAGTGACAAAATAGAATATATTACTCCCAGATCTCTTGTCAGAATATTTCCTAATGTACTCAATGGCTTGATTTATATTAACATTTAATGATTTGGTTGTGTCTGTTGCTATGTTGCTGAAGAAATTATTGAAGTAGTTAGCTAATGTGCCCTTATCATTTACCAAACAATCATTAATCTTTAACTGACAATCATTTGTTTGAGTATTTATATTTTTGCCAGTAAGATTTTTTATGATGGACCAAGCAGTTTTGATTTTATTATCTGATTGTAAAATTCTATCTCTAAGTTCAATACGTTTAGCTTCTATACACACCTTTTTGTATATTTTATTATATTTTCGGACGTATTTTTTTATTAGTGTGTTATCCACATATTGTATATATTCAAAAAGACTATTCAACCTTGTTCTAGATTTTAATATACCCGGTGTTATCCATTTGTTATTTGTTGATGAATTATATTTAACAACTTTTTGTACGATCGGAATCTGACTATTGATAACTTCAATAAATTCTTTAAAAAACGATTTAAAATTTAGATCATTTTTTTTAAATAACATACTATTTTGAATAGATATTCTTAACTGTTTGATCCTCTCAGTGTCTACTAGTCGTTTCGTTATAATACGTTGCTCAGAAAATAACAGTTTAACTGTATTGATGTTAAGTTTTAAAGATATTATCTGTGCCCTATGATCAGATTTAATGCCTAATAAAACGTCAGACCTTAGCACTTTACCGTCAGTAAAGATATTATCAATACAAGATCTAGTAGTTGGTGTGATTCTTGTGTCTTTATAAATTTGTTGCATTAGGCAATAAGAGTCCATTATGTCCTTAAGACTGTGATTCTCCCCTTTGACAGTTGGAAAATCAATGTTAAAATCTCCACAGACTACAATAGTTTTATTTTTTTTATAAGAAAGTTTAGAAAGACATTCCTCAAGTCTATCCTGAAATATACCTAAATCAGTACTAGGAGATCTATACACGTTTAAAACTATTAGGTCATCTAGCTCCACACAACTGGCCTCGAACTCTTTATCAATATTTAATTTTATAATATCCGACCTGTTTTTTGCTCTTATTGAATTTCTTACATACATCAGAGTGCTACTTCTTTTATATCTGGTTCTGTGGCTACTGCTTTTTATGCTGAAATTTTGAATATTACACGTATCTAATGATTCACGCTCTAGCCATGACTCAGTTACACAAAATATATCAATATTATGTAATTCTAAGAATATACTTAAATCTAACAATTTACTTGCCAAACCTTGAACATTCTGGTGACCAATAATTACTTTGCCCATCTTATATGTGTTTCCTGTCCCACATAGTTTGTTTCGTTTTTTAGCAATCACTACATCCCTACAGAGGGTACCTGGCTTGAAAAAAAATTTAACTTTTTGTCGGCATCATTCTTACACATTCTTTGTATATAATAGCTGATTATTTCTTTAAATTGTTTCTTTCCCACCTTGTTTACCTTTGTTTCACTAATGTTTATGACATCAAAACCTTCATTCAGCATTGATAATGTATTAAGCCTTGTATTGCATTTTTCAATATTTCTATTGACTTCATGAGTATCACCGCTTATTTCGTAAGGAATATTTGTAACTATAAATTTAATATTATTCTTTAATGCATTATCCATTAAAGTAGTTATTTCATTTAAATATTTTTGAATTTGATTGAATTTGCAACTGTTTAAGACTAAAACTAAAATAATAGATTTGTTATCATTAACAATTTTCTTTGTAGAAGTCAAAATTTTTTCAAGCGGTGCATTGCAATAAGTGTTGCAGCATATGTTGTAGCTATGCCCTAAACAATTATTTAGTTCAACTCCCATAGATTTGGCATATTCGTCTCCTACTATTATTAAATGTCGGTTATTATTATATACGTTTTTGTGATTATTTATGAGTACTGGTGCTTCATTCATTTTCTCATTCAATGTGTCCGATTTATGAAAATCATTTTTATTTATGCTCTTTGGCAATATAACTTCTGTTTGTTCAATATTAACACTAATTTGTTGAGTGTCCTTTTCCTTCTTGTTATTTACAATATTATTTTTTCTTATATATTTTCTCAGAATGTGACATTTTTTTCCAACCTTTTAATTATTTTATTTTGTTTTTTAATCCTCTTTAGTATTTTTTTATTTTTATATATATATTTATGTTTCATTGTTTTGTTTAAGGTTGATAATTCAATTCTCTGTTCTTCTTTATATTTATTGTTGTCCTCCAATATTTGTATCACCTGCATTTGAAGCATTGTATTTTCGCGTTGTATTTCACTTATATGTGATTTCACTAATGAATTATTGGTGATAGATAAGTTATCATTATCCTCCGTCGATGATTGTATTGGGTATTCTATAACCTGTATGCGATTTCCTTCAGTATCTACTTTTTGAGTTTCATTTATTTTTATTTTATAATTACAGAATTCTTCTATTGTTTGAGCAATTTCAGTTCGTAATTTTAGATTTTCTTCTTGTAATCTATTTAGTTCCGCCTTCAAGGGCCCAACTCTTGAACTGTTGGTGTAAATAATTTCCTCATTCTCCTCAGTCAGTGTGTTATTCATGTCCGATAGGGTAGATATGTCATTTTGTAAATCTCTGTTTTCAGATTCCATTTGTGATAATTGCTTTCTTAGATTTAAGTTTTCTTTGCATATTTTTTCAAATTCTTTACTATTCTCTTCTTGCCCCTCTGTTAATTCCTTTATTATCACTTCCTTATCTGCTATTTGTATTCTTAATGTGCATATTAATGTTTCATATGTTTTTATACTGCTATCCATATCACTGAATTTATTTTCATAGTCATGTATTGTTTGATCTTTATCTTTTAAAATTTGTGATCTTGTTTTATAAGTGTTTATAACGTTGCGCGTCATTATTATTCTTATAATACTTAATATAAAACTAAAATTAACGGAAATCTCTGTACTTTTAGTAAATAATATATATCATTATTAACAAATAAAATTTAAGTAGGTACTATCGGACCTCGTTATGCTTTACTAGAATATTATCTGTGACCAAGAAAGCTTGCATATAGTATTTACAAAAGAATTTTCGTTTTCACTCACTATTCAGAGGGCATTATCATTATCCACGTAATGCCTTGTCCATGGACATGACCGATTTTATCCTAGAGTCATGTAGGCTCAATGGAGAAAAGAGCCTTTGCGTCTTCTATTGTGAGTATCCCACCCAACAATAAAAAAACTGCGTAGTCAATGAATGAATCGACTGATCAATGAATCTGCTGTCATAACAAATTTATAGGTTAACCTAAATTATATTTAGTTATTATTTATTTAGGTTTGCCCTTGTTATCTTTCTTGTTAGTTTTGTAAATTTAATATAATGTAGATTTTATTTTCCTTTAAATAGTTTTCAGGTATTTGTTATAAGTATTTATTTCACATTTAAGATATGTAATATTTATAACTTTACTTCGCGTAATTAACACTATTATCCATTATAATTTCTTGAATTTGTTATTATTACATTAGTGCTTTTATGTATAATATTGAAAATTACTCACTTTTCATCAATATTTCTGGACCAAAAGCGCGGGAAACCTCTTCCCGCAGTTTGTTGTTTGGTTTTGCTATATGCACTTTGGTTTCCAATATTTATTATTTCCAATGGCATAAAAACTTTTTATTTCTGAATTAAAATGTAAAAACAGTACGAAACCACTTTAATCTATTTTTAAATTAATTTTAATACACAAGTTAAGTGTTCTCCATTTGACAGCTGTCAGTATTCATATTGTGGATCTCTACATTTTTAAATAAAATTAAACATCCTTGTGTAAAATCAAATACTTTCCTTGGTTGAGTTCCTTTCCGTGGTAACACTAAACCATGAAAAATCTTTCGCATCAGGAAATTTTTCATTGCAATTTTAAGTTTTAATTTTAATATACTTACTAAATAATAATATAACATACAGTAAGATTAGAAAAACATTTGCTAGAGCCAGTTATAAATGTATGTTTTGTCGTCAAACGCCTCGTGCGATGCTATCGCAGCATTCCGCCGGCGACATCCGATCACGACTGGGAGATTATTGACACCTTATTCCATACGACACGCAAGTTGACAACTGCTGGGTGCATTTCATTCATTAACAGTTCACTGGATATTATAATAATAACAATATGAAGAATATTTCACATATTTGGACCGCCTCCGTAGACTAGTGATGCGCCATGGCAAAAAAAATATTAGTGCGTTTTTGTCTGTACAATTTGTCATGGTCTGGGTGTTTATAAAATATAATATAATAGGTATATACCTTTTTTAGATTTATTTTAATTTTTAATTATGGTTGAGGTTATTTTTAGTTATTAGTTTTATTTTTATATAATAGGTATTATATTTTATCGTTGTTTCTGGTACACATAGTACAAGCTTAGAGCTTAGTTTGTGATCAGAGATGTGTAAATTGTCCTACATATTATTATTATATTGCCCTGAGGCTCTACCATGGGTTTGCGCATTGTAGCAACGTAACGTATTTGTATACGTATACGTGAGTAATAACCAATAAAATCGCTTTATTCAATCCTGTTACCAAAAATAAAGCGGCCCTATTGGTTGTTGCTCATGTATACGTATATGAATACGCAGTGGCGTAGCTAGGTTACCAAGGGCCCTGGGGCAAATCAAAAAATGGGGCCCCACGGCTATCAAAACTGGTTAGGTTTTATCAAATTGATAACACTGCCAACCCACAGAACGAATTTAGGGGAATTCCCTAGGTATAACTTTCGAATTTCTCTCAACTGAGTTGCCATGATTAAAGTCAGGTTGCAACTTGTCATATTTATTTTGAAAATTGGAGAAATTTTCAAAAGTTCAGTTCGTTCGAGGTTTTGCTGGTAAGGATTCGAGGGGGAGCCCTGGGCTTGAGGCCCCGGGGCACTGCCCCGCCTAGCCCCTAGGTAGCTACGCCTCTGTGAATACGTTACGTTGCTACAATGCGCAAACCCATGGTAGAGCCCCAGTATGCTGTTCCGTATCTTATCTATACGTTTAACGCTTAGTATATTGCGCTCCATGGCTCGTTGGAAAACCCCGATTTTGAACTTCTGTTGGGCAGTCAAAGACCAAGTCTGTGCTCCATAAGTTATGGGAAGAATGCACATACCCATAAGTTTACGTTTCAGGGTTAATGCCAGATTACTCTTCATTGACCAATAAATAGCTCTTCCAGGGATTTTCGGTACACCCGCGCCGATCAATCCTTTTCTTGTCGTGCCTGGAAAGAGACTATTGACGGCAAAACGAAGATTTGTTAATCTAATTTCGCCGACAATAATGCCTCTCTTATTCCAGCTAGTCACCAGTTTTCTAAAGACTCGTAAATAGTTTAGGAGATAGAGGATCGTCTTTTTTAACACCTACACTATAGTATATAATACTTTATGAAACAATATATTCTATAGTAGAGGTATATGACCAGACAACACATCTATACTAATATTATAAAGAGGTAAAGTTTGTGAGTTTGTGAGGTTGTAGGGGGTAATCTCTGGATCTACTGAACCTATTTTGAATTTATAAAAAACACAATAATCAGAATCACACAAACTGACATACAGACAGAAAGTAAGTCGTTGATTTTCTTATATATTAGTGATAAACACCTGACTATGGTATACAGTACAGGAATATGTACTAAGTAGTTTTGTTTTGCTATAAGCGGGAATCGAAACCACTACCTCCTGATTCAAAGCCAACACCATAACAAAGTAGAGAGTAAAGAAGTAGATACCCAACTGAATTTTAGTCAATTAACTTTAAAAATAAGCCACTCCATTAGATTATAATGAAAACAGATAACTCAAAATAATAATATAGTATAAAAGTATAGTTTTCCAAACGCTATAATATAAAGTGAAGCAGGTAGAGACCTGTCCGAGCAAAATGCCATAAACTACCGGTGTTTATAGCTTTCTAACAGCCACCTAAGTTAGGCTCCTAACCGACCCTTAATGGAGCAGACCTAATCGAAAATTGAGCTTAAATAGGGACCGTGATCAACTGCGCAACTATACCTCTAAGTAGATCATGGGCTCCTGGTAGTTTGAAAGGAGCAAAGCTTTATAGTGTTTGCAGGAAGTTATTATTTTTTTAATTTAAAATATATATATATATAATCACTTTCAAAATATAAATTCAATATTTAATGTTGCATAATTATTAAATATTTTTTTCCAATAAATAGAATAAATAGTTATTTAATTATTTTTGAGAACGGTATTTAGCATAAAATAGTCGCTATTTTAGGGGGAAAAAAAATGTTAAAGTTTGCTATTACCTAACTCTAGGCGGCCTCATGGTACCCAGCGGAGGGACTTTATTCCCACCTCGTTGCAGCCGATGATATTTATGAGTCTACACCAAACAAATGGCAAATTCGTAACGGCATTTGTAGACTTATAAAAATAGTTTAAAACTTAGTTTTTTTTAATGGAGAACGGGATGTGACTTTGTATCTACCTCATGATAAGCAGATCTACAATGTCCAAGAACAGGGTCGATCAATACATAGTATTTTAACAATATTTATAGCTCCCACTATGCGTAAATGATGCCGTTACGAAATTCGTAACGGTATTCATTTACTACCATGAAAGGAGACTACCCCCTCGACAAGAAATTGATGCAGTAGTCTCTTGGAAAACCGGTGAACCCACAGGTGTAACACGAAACATGACTAGGTCATTTGACGGTTTTTGTATCTGTGTGGGCGGTGGTAACAAGTCCGGTCGGTTGGTCTAGCGAAGTTATAGAAGCCTTCCTCCCACCTAAGGAGTATAGCGAAATTGGGAACGACAGCTTAACGTGCTCTTCGAGGCACTGAATGGTGATGTCTAACAAATAAACTTACAAAAAAAAATCGGATTAGTAAACAGGGGATTTGAAGTATATTTTACTCTACGGTAGTATTATATAATAGTAAAACAATCATTCTGCCATAAAGTACTAGGGAGAGAGATTTTGATAGACAGAATGCGTGCAGTATGGTAATCGCCGTGTGCGTGGAATGGAGTGGATACAGATTAATCCATAACGATCTACGGAGAACTTCCGCAGCTTTATGTGCGCCTGGTACTTGCATACCTTACCGTTTATGTTTAGTTGCATAAAAACGGGACACGCGCTTACTTGACTTGTTCATTGTTGTAGAGTAAGCAGAGCAATTTATTAGTTTTAATTTGGAACAAAATACTAAGTTTAATATCTATTTATATAAAAGAAACTTTAAATGAAAAGACTATCGGTGTTATAGTTATATTTTTTATTTGGTTAGGGTAATTTATCATTATTATTATAATTTAGTTTTTATTATTTTAATACGGTGATACTTGATAATGTTACAAACATTTTTTTTCTCTTTTATATAAACTTAAAAACTTTATGCGGTGTTTTACTATTCCGTATTCTAAGTTGAATCCTCAATTCCACTTTTCACTCAAGGAACGTTTATACCTTTCCATAAAATAATGACTTAAAATAATATTTTTATAATAATAATAATAATAGATTATCATAATAAGGAATTAATAAAATTGCATAAATATAAAATACAAAAAAAAACAGAAGTAAGTAAAATAAAACAAAAAAACACACTCCTCTGCCATTTAGTATTAGAAACAACAAAATTCGTGAGGGGTGACTGGAATCTGGTTGGTCGAGTGCCGCGATAGCGAGGATCGTGGGTTCGAGTTCCACCCACCAGGAATTGATTCATTGCATTTTTATCTTTAAAAGATTTAATTCGTAGACATATTATTAATCAAAAGATTTAATATAAAATAATAGAATTAAATAGACGTTTCTTGAGTATAAAGTGGAGTTGAGACTACAACTAAGAATACTATTGCATTCTTAGCAGAGCAACATTCCCGATTGTCTCTACAATTGCATTCCTAGCAGAGTAACATTCTCGATTATCTCTACAATTGCATTCTTAGCAAAGTAACATTTCCGATTATCTCTACAATTGCATTCTTAGCAGAGCAACATTCGCGATTATCTCTACAATTGCATTCTTAGCAGAGTAACATTCCCGATTATCTCTACAATTACATTCTTGGCAGAGCAACATTCCCGATTATCTCTACAACTGCATTCTTAGCAAAGCAATATTCCTGAGTATCTCTACAATTGCATTCCTAGTAGAGTAACATTCTCGATTATCTCTACAATTGCATTCTTAGCAGAGTAACATTTCCGATTATCTCTACAATTGCATTCTTAGCAGAGCAACATTCCCGATTATCTCTACAATTGCATTCCTAGCAGAGTAACATTCTCGATTATCTCTACAATTGCATTCTTAGCAGAGTAACATTTCCGATTATCTCTACAATTGCATTCTTAGCAGAGCAATATTCCCGAGTATCTCTACAATTGCATTCCTAGCAGAGTAACATTCTCGATTATCTCTACAATTGCATTCTTAGCAGAGTAACATTTCCGATTATCTCTACAATTGCATTCTTAGCAGAGTAACATTCTCTATTATCTCTACAATTGCATTCTTAGCAGAGTAACAACCCCGATTATCTCTACAATTGCATTCTTAGCAGAGTAACATTCCCGATTATGTCTACAATTGCATTCTTAGAATAGTAACATTCCCGATGATCATTACAATTGCAAAGTCCATAGTCAATAACTTTTCTACACCGATTTTTTTATGCGTGGAGGCCGAGTTGGTAAAACCTTGGACTTAAAAACACTTAGGTCCGTGGTTCGTATCCCGGTATGTACCAATGATTTTTTAATAAAAAAAAATATGTACATTTGTTTGACAACACCACTATAGTACCTCCGAGAGCACGTAAAGCTGTCAGTCCCGGTTTCACTATACCAACTTCAGAAACTGTTTATAGATTATATTACATAATTTATTTTTATTACATTATGTAAATTTTGTCTTTAGATAAGGTAATCATTGATGATAGCCTGCTTATTTATACTTAATTTATACTACAGTTTACCGTGTAGTCCTGTACATTGGTACAGTAACAAATAATCTGCCATAGGGTGTATTACGCATGCTGTTCAGTGGGGTACATTTTGAGTATACTACTATATATATATATGCTATATAGCATAAGCAAATTAATGGCTGTGCTCCTCTTTTAGTTTGTGTGAAGCACTAGAGTTTTTTACTTGCTGGTTTCTTTTTCTCAAAAATACCGATCCTTATACCTTTACTTATATGTGATTAGTTACTAACCTTTTATTTAGAATAAATATTTAAGGCGAGGATATGGTCGGTGAAGTTGGTCGTCTTGGTGGCTCCCTTGTATGGCAGATAATGATTGACAGATCAATGGAATCAGCTAACCACCTAGTCTTACACTAGTTGGTTATGTAGTGCGTGTTAGGTATGGTAGTATTTTTCATATTTTGATTCATCGCGTTTAAGTTCTAAATCTGATATCGAGGTTTAATAAATATTTATCGAATAGCTGCCTAACCAAACGAACTCTAAGGCCTCATTGTTAAACTTTTTTTTTGACTATTCATTAATATCTTTAAACATTTACATGAAATAAATTATTTGACTTTTTTGACTTTTGAGATGGGTTATTGAGTCTATTCAAAACATCGCGACGAGCTAGCCACTTGTTCGGTGTAGACTCATACCATCGGCTACGACGAGGTGGGATTAAAACAAACCTCCGCTGGGTACCCTGGGGCCACCTAGGCGGTCTCGGGCGCCGTAAGGCACCCGTGATGATATGTATGGAGCACGGCATGTGACTTTGTCTACCTACCTGCTGGTGAGCAGACCTACAAAGTCCATGAATGGGGTCGATCAAAAATTGTTGTTCTACAAAATTGATCGCTCCCATTATGCCTCCTAAATGATGCGATAACGGAATGGCTACAGAGACGAATTGCATTACGAGTATATTTTAATATCTTCGTTGCATTATGGTCAATCCAACCACCTAAGTAAGTAAGTAAAGAAGACTACCACCTCGACAAGTATATATTTTATTTATTTATTTAAGGAATGTCGATTAGCCTTAAGTAGGTGTAACTCGATACTATTAAATAATGCTCGATTCATCTTTAGATTACAAAATACTAAAGAATACAAAATACACTAAATTTTATTTCCTTGTTAACAATTTGGGAATAGATTCTTCGTATAATCGAGTGAAAGTCGATTGTTTATGTCTCTAGGAGTTTGTTCGATTCGATTGATTTTTAGATTTAATCGATACTTATTGGTGTTACTTCGGTTACGTATTTTGATTTTAAATTATCGGTTATTAGGGAACATATAAGTTTAAGTACCCAAAATAGAGGTAAAATATAATATTCCCAGAACCTTAACTGCGTAATAATTTACCCGCATTTTTCAATGTTTAAATTATTTTGGTGAATTTATATTTTTTATAAAACGGTCAAGAGCACCAGCAAATTGGCAAAAACAATGGGACAGTTTAAGAAAATTTAACTCAGTTTAATTGCACATTACTCAAAATTCCGCTCTCAGCCATGAATTGTTGCAATTTGTGAATATAAATCTCACGCGAGATGTGTGTTTGTCAGATTATAAAATTGTGTTATAGTATATTTTTACGGGTTGATTTAAATTGTGGTTTCAAACCGTATACTTGTGTAAGAGATATTTGGTTTGAGTTGGATATGTAGAGATATGAATTCAAACTCGTGAGTTAGTGATTATTGAGCATACGAGTACAAGTTGTGCGTTCGCGCATTTATTTTAGTCATCTGCCTCAGGATGAGGAGTGACTTTTGACTTCTTTTGTTATTTCGTAAAGGGGTTCTGTTTGTTCGATCATTTTTTTAAAGCCATTATTTTATGTAATTGCATAACTTTAAAAATGTATATACTTTACAAGGTTTATAAAATACATATTTTTATTGACCTGGCTTCGTATATATCTCTACATATATCTTCACGGGTGCCTTACGGCGCCCGAGACCGCCTAGACGGCCCCAGGGTACCCAGCGGAGGGGTTTTAATCCCACCTCGTCGTAGCCGATGGTATGAGTCTACACCGAACAAGTGGCTAGCTCGTCGCGATGTTTTGAATAGACTCAATAACCTATCTATAAACAGTTTCAAGAGTTGGTATAGTGAAACAGAGACCGACAGCTTAACGTGCACTCCGAGGCACTATAGTGGTGTTGTCAAACAAATGTACATAACTTTTTAAATTAAAAACTCATTGGTACACACCGGGCTTCGAACCAGGGACCTTAGTGTTTTTTAAGTCCAAGGTCTAACCAACTCGGCCACCACGTATATGGACTTGGCTTCGTCTGTCATATTATTCGTAAAATATCCAACTTTCAAATTGTAAAACACCTGTCTATTAATTTCCGTGATATAGGTGGATAAATAAGTCACATTATATTCAAATTAAATTTTATACATAACTTTTATTATTATTATTGCCTTTCTGAACCTCTAGAGCTATATTTTGATTTAAACTTTGGACTCTCGGCTTTCGGATATTTTTCTCAAAAGCTGTCCTATTGTTTTAGCACAAACCTTCGCGTTTCGGTGACCATGAGCCTGATCTCCACCACGAACGCCAAAACTGGGTCACAGACGAGGGCCTGGCCCGATACCACGATAATAAATATGTCATACCGCTAGGTTTCAGGTCACCATCATAACATAGACCGGAGGGCTCTAGCATGCTTAGAATACTAACTGATGCTAAAGGTTTCTTGATGACATTATTTATGACCAGCACTCTGATGACATGAGGATCTATGGTGAACATAATGTTCGATCTTTCGTGCGCAGAGACAAACATAACTCACAGACTAAAACCGAAACATGACTAAGTCACTTGACGGTTTTTACATCTGTATAGGCGGTGGTTACGAGACCGGTCGGTCAGCGTAACGAAGTTATAGAGACCTTCCTCCCACCTAACATGACAATCATTTAGTCCAAAATGGAGTGCTGTGACGATCCTCAAAGATGCATCTAGACAAGATGCATCTTTGAGGTGAGGTTTAACTCGAGTCTTCGAGCCAAGCCCTGATTCTGAAAGCGGCTAAGATACTTTTTTGCGTTGTTTAATTGTGAAGAATAGTCATGGACTGCTTGGATGGGTTAATGAATTAATCAGATCCAATGAGCTTTACGAATAAAGTATAGAATGCGGATCCTTCTGATAGAAAGTCGTCTTTCAACGGTGCACAGCATATGCAACTTCTACGACTTTTTTTTTTAATATACAATGTTTAAAATGTAGAGTCTACGCTTTAACACTTGAAATTAAAAAAAACAAGAGTAGTAAGAAAAAAAAAGCGGCCCAGCCTAGTCGTTAAGTCACTGCGCAACTGATAACAAGGTTAAGCAGATGACAACAAGGCCGGCCTGGGATGGATGACCGCTTTATACAACAAGGCTATTTCATCATAAACACCGCAACAAGCTCGCCACTTGTTAGGTGTTGACTCCGAATACCATCGGCGAAATGAGGACGGGTTAATCCCTCCGCTGGGTACCCTGAGGCCGTTTAAACGGTTCTCGGGAGCCAAATAGGCACCCGTGCTGGTATTTATTTTATTTATAAGCGTAGTAAGGGAGTTAAATTATTCAACAGCAAAACTGCATTAAAATATATATTTTAATACCTACATACATTATTGCAGTTTTTGTAAAATATTCACCATTTTATTCGCAAAATAGCAGACAAAATCATATTAAAAGTTTTAAAAAATATACCTACAGGCAATTATAATGTCTAGTCCAATATGATTCGCTGCCAAAATGGAGATTAATGTACGATTGTCCAAACACATTCCTCTAATTTGTACTACTACTAATCATGTCAAAGCCGGTAATCTGGCGGCTGTCAGAGGCGGGATTTTGCCGATTTAAATAAAATCTCGGTTGCGGTCAGTGCTTAATAAAATATCAAAGAAACCGCGGCGAGGCGTCACTCACGCCACCAAACCATTTTCGTGAGATTTCGAAATAAATGAAAACAAAAAGAAATGATAACGCCACATGGTAAGCGCTCAGTTGAAGCTTTACCGCGCTCGCGCTTGCTCCTGCGCAGGCTGCCATTTTCGGGAAAAAACCTACTTTTCGAATTTTCTTAAGACGATTTTCAGTTTAAAGCCAGTGTTGAAAGTTTACTGAATGTGAAGTGATTGTGTGAAAATTTAATATGAAAACTTAACTTACCCAGCAAGGGAATGTTTTAGCAAATCTACATAATTACAGGCAAGTAATATTTATCTTTTGTCCTTATTAAAATAATATTTTGAAAATCTACCTGTCTCATACTTTACATAGCCTGTCTAAATAAAAATTCATATAATAGAAAATAAATAAAACTAATCTTAATTTTAACATTAATGTAACATCAAATAGTTTTCGTTTAATCTACTTAAACTAAATTTAAGATTAATCATTTAATATATTTTTGAAATCTACCCCTTCTCCACATGGAAACTTTCGACAAAGTTATATTGCGTTGCTGTCCTTTACAAAAGTCTGACCGAGAGGCGTTGAAAAAAACAATTTACATTTACAAGTATAAGCAGGTGCAAATTTTAATATCGGTTAAGATAAATTTTAATATAAATATCCTTGTTAACATGATATATTTTTTATTCCAAATAGAATTTTCGGCATTTAATTTTATATAGCGAAATATTTTGGCACTTTTAAAAACCTTTTTTTCAAGGTAATTTTTTGTTACTGACTTACTTTTCTTGCAATAAAAAGTTTTAAAACGAGGATTCCATCAAATTTTAGATGATTTAACTTGGTTAAAACTATGGACATCAGCTGTAGAGAAGGTATATATTGATCGCTGAGCCAATTTGTAGAAGTTTACTTTAGATGTGATATAGTAACTAGAAAAATTATAGAATATTATTACTAAGTGAGTAACTACAAGTCTGTGGTAATGTTGCTGTGATTTGTAAATAATTATAATTAAAAATACTTTTAGTCTCCACCGAAATATTAGCAATTCTAATTACATTTCTAAAAATAATTTTGAGAATAACAAAGTAATAATCCACATAAACTAATTAAAATTTATAGTGAACAATTAAAAAAATAAAATTAATCGGTAATTAATTTAATTGATCATTAATCTCCAGTCTGTGAGATCTGTCAACTTAATATTTCCCTTATTAAAGATATTTGGTTGATTAAGATCAGAATGTGTAAAAGTTTCGAAAGTGTTTTAAAAAAGTCGATGCATTATAATTTACAGTGTGTTTTGAATATATTAGTTGATTAGTGATATATTTTGATGGAGTAGCAAGGCACCTATCAATGCTATTAGGTTATTCGATATAGAAAACGAATTTTATGATGTGTAAAATTTTTTTCATAAATTGTTTATTTTTTCTGCTTTTTAAAAAAAAACAAAAAAGACACTAGCTTTTGTTAACCTATCATCATTATTATATGTATAAAACCCAGAGGATACCTAGTTAAATTATTTGCTCTATAACCTTATTATATATATTAAAAAAGTTTTATAACTTTTTTAAAATTTTGTTACATATTCACATAAAAGCGAGTATGGAAAACAGCCATTCCCTATTTGTGCCCTCTCCAATCTTCCCATATTGATTAAAAAATATATATTAATGTGAAGAGTTTCCATGCAAATTTTCATTAAACAATCCCCATATTCCCGTAATAAAAGATGACCCATCCCTTATTAAAAATTTCTAAAATTATTAAACATCTATCAATTTATTTCGAAAGAAGAGATTGATTTTCAAGTATGTAGCACCTTCCATTACCGAGATATTAACTATCCTAAAAAAATAATTATCCCTTCCTTGATGAGATTCTAATAAAAAAAAAAAACATTTATAGTGTCTCTCTGCAATACTGGAAGGTACTCTCCACATTTTGTATTCCTAGCTTTAAAAGCTTCATCTTCTTTTTAATTTATTTCATGCAAACCTTTACAGGTATTTATGCATAGTCCAAAATAAACTATATTTATTATAAGGTCTAAGTGTGCGCTTGGTTAGGCTCATCAACCAAACCGAACACACACCACATAACCAACCAGTGTAAGACTAGGTGGTTAGCTGGTTCCATTGACCTGTCCATCGTTATCTGTCCTGCAAAGGTGCCACCGAGGCGACCAACCTAACAGACTATATCTACGCCCCAAATATGCACTATAAGTAATAATTAATATAAAAGTACAAAAATGTATCAATCAGAGCGCAAACACTGACTAAATGTTGGTCCCCCAGAGAAACCCCGGAGAAAAAGGTACCAGCAAGTAAAAAACTCTGGCATTCCACATATGTACCTTATCTTCTTATCTTCATCTTCATGGCGGGTCCACTATTCCGCAATTGGCCAGGAGGTTAGTTTTGCGTGATGTAAACGGCCGGCTACACTACCCAGCCCAGCTTCTTCCAGAATGCATCAAGAAGTCCTGGACTCCTACAGGCCTCGAGGAGCAACCTTGGTGTTCCGAGGATTTCCGCCCGTTGAAAAGTCACCCCTTTGCAATGAAGCAGCACGTGGGTGGGTGTTTCTTCTGTTTCCATGCATCCTCTACACAGAGGACTGTTGGTAATACCTAGAATGGTAAGGTGTTTGATGAAAGCTTCAGAGCGAGGATGAGATTAAGGCTGTGTTTCACCAAAATAAACTCTCTGTAAATGTTACGATCAAAGTTAAAAATAGCGTCGAATGTACCAGTTTAATTTTAAAAGTTGAGTTAGCTGGTACATTCGACGCCATTTTTAACTTTGATCGTTACAACTACTTTGATGGACACTTTTGTGCAACTCAGTCTAACTGAGTATTTGCAGAACTCCTAATATTATAACGTCTAGTTTTTGAAAGAGATGTCATATAATTTGTAAGTATGAGATATGATGAACGTCTCGTTGGACGTTCAGTAAATATATTACTCGTGCACATTGTTCACAATAACTTTGTAGTTTTTGGAACATCTCCAATGATAACTTATTAGATATATAATAATTCTTTAAAACAGCTTTTGTTAACCCGACTTTACCCGTCTAATTATCTATACTAATATTATAAAGCTGCAGAGTTTGTTTGCTTGTTTGTTTTGTTGAAAGCGCTAATCTCAGGAACTACTGCTTCGAATTGAAAAATTATTTTAATGTTGGATAGCCCATTTTTGGCATAACATCACACTACGATCAATTGGAGCGGAGTAACAATGAAACTTGTTGCAATAACGGGGGAAAATTATTCCTTTTGAGAGCGTATGCTGTTAAAGTTACGCAGACGAAGTTGCGCGGATCAGCTAGTATTAATATAATTGGTATATCATCCAATCCAATACCATCACGGGTGCCTCTGAGGCTCCGGAGAACCGTTTTTAAACGACCTAATTTTCATTCCTTTGGGAATGTTCGAACTAGAAGCATTCATTCGTATTTCCTCAACCTAAAAGGCCCAAGCCAATCAAGTAGTAAGATCAAACTATTTGGCATATAGCCTACCAGGTAAGGGACCCAAGCCAATCAAGTAGTAAGATCAAACTCTTTGGCATATAGCCTACCAGGTAAGGGACCCAAGCCAATCAAGTAGTTAGGTCAAACTCTTTGGCATATAGCCTACCAGGTAAGGGACCCAAGCCAATCAAGTAGTTAGGTCAAACTCTTTGGCATATAGCCTACCAGGTAAGGGACCCAAGCCAATCAAGTAGTTAGGTCAAACTCTTTGGCATATAGCCTACTAGGTAAGGGACCCAAGCCAATCAAGTAGTTAGGTCAAAGTCTTTAGCATATAGCCTACCAGGTAACGGCCACAGTAAACCTGGTCAGATCCCTAAACCTCCAGAAATTGACATGTTTTAGGTATACATCCTGTTCGCACAGTTTTCGTGTAAAAAAATATACCAAGATGTATTACAGATGAGATAGAGAAGGTTCTTTATAGGTAATAAAGCAGGTATTTATAGAAAAATGTCATGAAGAACACACATACGGTTTCATCAGTATTTTCTATAAGAGTTGCTAATATACTTTGTAGGTAGAGTATTGAGAAAACTGTATAATAATAATTAAATTAAAATAATTGGATAGAGGTTAGAGGTTTAGACAATTACAATCTGGGTCTAAGTCGACCTCTTCAGCTTTTCATCAGGTACGATTGAGTTCAAACAAATTATAGATATAAAATACCATCGTAGGTAAACGTACGCACATTGCACTTCCTCTAGTTTAGGCGTTAGATCCGCCGCAGTCGCTTCTCTTTGATGTTCGCGATGGCTGATAGTGTGGTGTTGCATCTATAAATACTTTTACCATATGATCGTGATGGCCTAGCTAAGCCTCATAAATCAGAATAGCTACATATCACTATTGCGTACTCTTGCAGACCAGGTTATTCTTCGATGTCTGGTTTATTGTACTAGTGGGATAATGCCATGGACCATAGGAGCCGTGGTTAGGTTACGTATTACCAGTGGTCCAATTAAGTTCGGTAGAATGTTATGTAATAATCATGTCGTCGAATTTAAACTATACAACGATGAAAAAGAGCATGTAGAGTAGAGATATAATAGGACCTGGTTTGAGGAATAAAAAAATATTCAAATATAACTGATAGTGGTATAAAGTATAATACAAAGGTTTATTATTCTTAGAATAATAAATAAAAGTTTATTATTCTTAGGGATTTTTTTTTTCGGGAAAGTTAATATCTCAGTAATGGTGCTACAGACTTGAAAACCAATGACTCTTCTTTCGAACTAAATTGATAGGAGTCTTATAATTTTTAGAAATTTTGATAAGAGGGTGATGTGTGTTAGGGAAGGTGTGGATTGCAAAACTGAGTTCTTGTATATTTTTCATAATATAACGCAAATAATTAAAATTTGTATAGAAACTCTTCCCAGACAAGTGTTTTAATATACATTTTTTAATCAATAAGGCAAGGTGGGAGATGGCAAAAATGAGGAGTTGCTAATTTCCATATTTGCGTTCCATATGTGGTTTCACCGGTGTTCAGGAATACATGAATTTCAAGCTCTTACCATACAAAAAAAACATACCCAAAGATCCAGTTCATACTCTACATTCACCATTTCATTCATCAACTTTCGAACTGAACGTGGATAGGGCATTAAGTTGTGGCGAAAACAAATAACTCCGTCGCATTACTAACTTAACTTTAATTTGAGCGTGAGAGTAGTAACATGCGGTTACCATAGACCGCCGGTAGGAGTCTCTCTAATCCCCGGGGATCAGGTCGGTGGGGGATAAGTCTGGATTATTTTTGTTAGTTATTAACAGGTCAACGGCTTGAGGGTTGCCGCAAACTTTACTTCAAATTAATCTCTTCAAAAAGATCACATACAGTTAGAAAAAAACAACGAAAACCGATTTTTTTTAACTTAGAGTCGCCATATTATTTTTTTTGCCAGAAATAAATATATTCGTACGATAAATTAATTAAAAGGTAACAAAAAAACATATCTATACTACAAAACTTTGATGATGAGATTTATGCCCGCAGTTTTGCCCATGTTAAATTAAGGTAATCCCAAGATATTGTTTAACACGGAGAAAATACTTACTATGCACCAGAGCATGAATTTGGGTATATATATTTTTTGGAAAAATATAGTTTTATATTTACAAAACTAACTTAGGTGTAACACTTATATACTTGTGGTTCCCAATTAATAATAACCAGTAGGTAATTAACAAAAACAGAAAAAAAAAATGGAAAAAATAAGTGAAACAAGAAAGACTATATAAACGTTAAGGCAACTAAATCTAATCTCACAAACTTCATCAGATATAGTATTAATTCTTAATCTTTTACAATTACATGCAAATCGTTTTAGCCATTTTGGTGTGATGAATTAACAAAAATCCGATCATCCGCACTTTCACGTTTATTACAATAATAGGTAGATGAAAGCTTTTATTTTCAGATGGTCATGGTTTCATGTGAATTAATTTTTTTCACAATCCAGTAGTTTGTCTTTTTAAAAAAAAAAGCACGGCAAGTCACTTTTGTTTCTACCTGATGGTAACCGCACCCTAAAATGAAAACTACAACTTCGACAAGAAATCGATGCAAATCGATGCAATGGTACCGGTGAGGTAAACCGGTGAACGGTTTCCCGGAGACCATTGCATCGATTACATAAATTAAAACCAAAATATGACTAGGGGAGACCTTCGTTCCACCTAAATTATTTAATAAAATATTATCTAATCCTACTGAAACACCAAAACTTCTTAGTTACCATCACACCTTTTTCAGTACACAAGCACCAAAAACGCACTCACCGTTAAACAATTACGAGTACCTATTTAAAATTCACTTCAATTGTATTTTTTGTTTGACGCGATTAGTTTAGAGTCTCGCGCGATTGGCACCGCTCCACGCATATCTAAATCTAGACAAACAAGCTGATTTATATTGACTATTTGCGGCCCGAACTGTTTGTCACTTAACCGACTGTTGAATCAGTCGGCTATTTTAACTTGACCATCAAAATTTTGTTTACTCTTTTTGGGATTGGTTTTAAAATTATTGAGGAGAAAATTTGCATATTAACTCCTTAATAATTTTTAAACACGAGCACGGTTGAAATACGGGATAGTCAGTCCCGGTGGGACTTTTAAAATTACGCCCGAATTACGGGGCGTCTAGAATTGCCAGACGCGTCTGTCAATTCTAGTAATTAGGCTTAATCAGCACTTTTACACTAACTAAACATTAAAATCATATACATTATTTTTACACTCTCGGAATACTAGGCAGAACATTGCAGTAAATTAATATGTATACTACACTGGTGTTTTGGTGTTCCTTTTGAATATTCTATATTTAATCTTGGTGGTGATAATGTATAGTATACTATATTGGAAACGAATAAAATGTCATGAAAACGCTATGATTTTGACCAAATGTGTGAGTTCGTTTATAACAGTAAAAATAGAAAACAACACAAATAAGGCTACGAATATTTCTTTCTATAGCATAAAAAAAATATCAAATTTACAACAGAAATTTACAAAAGAATAACATAAAAATTAAAAAAAAAATATCTACAAAGGTAAACGAAAACTGGACTAACCAAAGTTATGAAGAGTCCAATGTGGTACAACTCCTACTTTCCATAGCTTGATATTTGATATCAAAATAAAACGTAGAAAGGCAACTTTAGTATTAACCTAGCTGTAATATTTAGACTATTATACTAATGCTTAATGTGTAGGTATTCTGCTTCCAATACTTATGTATAAAAGCTAAACATGTATTACCATAGTCCATATACTTGTAGAAAAAAAATGCTTACCTTCTTTAAGTTATTCGGAGCACTTACCATTAAACAACTCACAAGAAGTGGAAACTTGGTTGATAAGAAACATTTATAATTATAATCTGAAGCTCCAATAATTCAATAAAACAACCATTCATCTTGGTTAAATGATTTAATTACTCATTGTTAACCAGCTCATGTAACAAAACATTATTTATTACATCACCTATAACCATACACATAGATATATATATAGCTTTGATTAATCCTTTAGCTGAAATGAAAAACTAATTTTATTGCCAAATACAATATTACTCAATAAAATTATTACTCGATGATTTTTTGGCGGATTGTAAATGAAATGACGAAACATAAGTACATATTAACACCTAGAGGTAAAAATAGAAGCAAAAAGCATTTTAAATGAGAGGGAGAGCGTAAATGAAGAAGTATTTGATCAAACAGGAGGAATGAGAGAAGATGAGGAATTAATAAGGAATATTCTAGAGGGCAAAAGAGGTAGACGAAAAGGAAATCGAGAAAAAGCTATTCCTATATTTCATATAACCATAGTTAAAGTCACGTAAGCAGCCTTTATACCTGTATCTATCTATGCCACAGAACATACTGGAAGACTATTTAATAAACCATTTTTTTAGTATCACACAGATATCGTTATTGAAAAGAAAAAATATTATGTCGATGACATAATTATTTTTGCTTTAAATCAATCTCACTGTATTTAGTATAAAGTTATTTACCGAGTATGTTCATACTTTGTGTTTTGAACTTTGAATCATGTTATTAAGTCATGTCATTTGTCATTTGGGTCATGGTAGAACACATTTTATTTTTCGGCATGTATACCAAAATCACTCTATATTATAATAATAGTAGCAAAAATGAACTATTACTATCAATAGGAATCGAAGCAACGACCTTCGCTATAACTACATCTAACGATCGGATGGCATTTAGGAGGACCAGACAACCCATAATTCAAAGTGTCGTGACCAGCTCATTTGTATTGTCAACTACGAAATTATAATAATTTGAAAAACAGTGTAGGTAATAGGTATCCATTGCGCAGACTTGTAAATGAACCTGCTTTTGCTAAGTTAGCCACTAAAGTACTATATCTAGATTTTATTGCAGGCCTTTGAGGCTAATCAGCTCCTAATGCAAATGAAACCATATCGGTTAATAATTAAAAGCGGATCAGTTATATACTTGCATATATCTGCTTCATTTAATTTAACTATTATGATGCAATTATATGTGATTTTAGTAACCAGGTATCAAACTTTTGACTAGGGTCATTTAGAAACTGGGAAAATCTATTTATGTTTTTTTTATAAATGTATAAGACCTTTCATACATATTGCCCTGTCAGAAACTAAGATATAAACCAAACCAAATATAATTTGCACCAAAAACAACGATGCTATACATATTGTATTAAAAAAAATCTACTAGACCATGAGGCTGTTCAGAAAAAAACGTACCTACTAATAAATTTAATATCATAATTTCATTAAGAAAGTCTGAGTCACTTCCGCATCGTATTTACAAAAAGGATACATATCTTTTATATTCCTTAAAATCCACAACCAAGCAAAATAAGCGTAGTTTAGAGATAACACCAAAAGTCTTTAAAACTTATTATCTCTGGAGTGAATGTTCTACGAAATCGCGAACACTTCCGAACGAACAACTAATTTCCAAGGAAAAAAAAATAAGACAACCTGATTTTAGCTCTCGTCAACCGAACGGGCGGTGATAAAGGCATTACAAATAAGGATAGTTCTTGAGCTTTATCTCCCGTTTCGTAATCGCACATTGAAACGAGACTACTAATTCCAAGAAAAATATATACAGTAGTTTTTTGAGAATAGGTGAGTTCACCTATTTTCAATAGACTGAAACTGAAACAGTACTGTTTTTTGCTAATCAAATCCGGCCTAGCGAAGTTATATGTATAGTAATAGTTCTCCTACCTGATTGATTCTAGGTTCATACTGCCTTAGTAGGGTATCACTTATCTTTTAGGGACCACCCACCTTTTTAAGCATCATCCTCATAATATTCCTTTTTATGGTAAACCCCAGTTCACACTGTAACATTTCGGCAAAATGAAACGCGCCACTAGGTACTTATGGGTATAATTTTTAAGCCAACATCATTACATTATCATCTCAACGCATCATTTTCTTTGACATCCCATGAAATATTCATGAGTTTATTAACAATATTTACTGCTGATTTAAACTTTATACCTAAGAGATAAAGTTTGATTTCAGTTAGCAGGTTGCGTTGATTAATTTGCTTATTATTATGGGTATGCATTGGTGCTGATTATAAGGTGACTTAACCAGGTTGTTGGTTTAAGGTTTTGCTTCATTTTTGACGATACCGTGTGATGGCGAGACTCGCAGTTATGAATTAATTCACTAAACATAATATATACTTAATTATTTATTATTCATTGCATAGGATCTTTGTGGGACAAACAGGATTACGGAGGGAAATATACCTGTAACTGCATACTGGCCCCTCTGCTTTCTTAATAGTTTTTATACCAATTAAGTAGTCTATTAAAACAAATCCTACAATAAAACTCGCTCGCGAAGTTTCAGTAGTAGTAGCGGAGTAATCGGCTCCCTTGGGGCCAGGACGGCGTTGGAAACCCTTGTTGTCAAGGCAAGGACCCGGCAGGCAGCACAGCCCACTGGAGATTTATCGCGGTGAAGCGAGGTCATCATTGTACAACAAGGGCCAAACGGTGAGGCACTGGCGCGTTGCAGGCGACAGCGTATCAAGAAGATGAGTTTGTCAAACAAACGTAGGAAACTCGCCGCCGAGAATCTCTCTCGGCGTTTAGGCCAGCCATTCAGTGGCCAAGCGATGATAATGATTGTCAGGTAAATGGTATCAGCTAACCACCTAGATTTACACTAGTTGGTTATGTATGTGTTCGGTTGGGTAGTATTTTTAATATTAAGATTTCCATCCCGCTAGGCGTTTAGTTTTTAAATCTGATATCGAGCTAATAAAATTTGGTCATCTTTTGCTGAAGCTCGTAGGGTCCGTTGTCGCCCACGGTGGTTTCAGGCCTATATAGTTTCTCCAAAACTTTACAATTTCAGTAATCATACTATTTTTCGTTCCATATTTAAACAATTTTTCTGTATTCATTTTATTGCCGTTAAATTCGATTCGTAAACCTATGAGAAAAGATAGGAAAAAGTCATAGTATTTTTTTCACAAATATTAAAAAAATGGTAAAACACCTATTAATATACTAAATTTTGTACATTTTATTACCAGGATAGACTTATTAAATGAAACTGGACCGACAGCTTAACGTGCTCTCCGAAGCACTATAGTGGTGTTGTTAAACAAAATATTGTACATACATTTTTAGATCGAAAACTTATTGGCATATACCACAGTTTGAACCAGGGAACTAAATATTTTTAAGTCTAAAATCTAACCAACTCGGCCACCACATATATAAATGAATTGGTTGATTCCTATCTATAGTTACTATAGTAAAAATTATTTGCAAAAACTTGTGGAAGAGCTACAGTTTCATATAACGGAACCGTTAGCTTGTTAATATAACTACATAGAGCAAAAATAACATTAATTAATCGGCAACAAGGAAAACTAAAAAAAGGAGGGTAGACTATCCCCTTGTATCAAATGCTTTAGGTTTGAAAGTTTTTAGCGTTCCGTGTCGAAATCATTGAAAGGATTTCATGATTTTGGCAATCTTACTTTTACCTTTAAAATAAATAGAATATGGCTATTGGCGTAATAGGGGTAAGGTTGCGCAGACTTTTGCGTACAAAATAATGTATTTGCTAGAAAAACCGTTTCTGCAAGTACATTGATGGATATTATACTTCCGTAGATGTATGGGAATTATACTGATAGATGTAATAAAATGTTTACTACTTTTAGAGTGAGAAATCTCTGATAAGGACCCCGTTAACCTTCAGGTGATAAAAAAAACATAAAATATTTACAGTAAGTTTGTTTTGACTGGCATTGGGTCAAATTTGTTTACATTTAATAGATTTTTATTGGTTTATAATTAAATTATTTTCACGCTAATGAATAAGCTTTGGCCATAAAAAAGATATAAAATTTGACAAATTTCTGGTAAGATTTAGGTGGTCATAAAACGAGGTGACGAGGTAATAAAATTCATGTAAGTTTATTTATTTTTAGTTAATCTATCGTTATTTGTTCGTTAGAATGGATAGAGAGGAACCTGGTTCTAGTAGTATTTTCTCTAGGACTACAAAAATATGTTTTTTTTTTTTTTTTTTAATATATTTATTACTTTTATTTTTATTTGAGCACGGCATGTGACTTTGTATCTACCTAATAAAGCATGTCTACAAAATCCATGAATAACGTCGATCAATACTTGTTGTTTAACAGAATTGGTAGCTCATAATATAAGGTTAAGGGGTGCGGTTACGACATGGATGGCGACAAAGACGAATTTGCATTAGGAGTAGACTGCTTTATTGTCAAACTAAGTCCCCGTTCCTTAACCACACTCCGAAAAGAGACTATCACCTCGTTAAGAAATCAATACAAAAGACTTCTGAAATCTAGTGAACCCATACAGGTACAAAAACCGGCAAGTGACCTAGTCATGTTTCGATTTAGTCTGTGGGTTCACACTGATTTTACAATAAAGCAACGAGGATAATAAAATAGACACGTAATGCAAATATGTCCATGTCGACGCCCATTTCGTAACGGCATCATTTAGCCCGTATAGTGGGAGCAATTAATATTGTTAAACAACAATGTATTGATCGACCCTAATCATGGTTTAGGTCTGCTTACCATCAGGTAGATAGAAGGTCACATGCCGTGCTCCAACAAAAAAAAAAAAAAAAACCATAGACTAAAATCGAACTATTAAGATCACTTGATGGTATTTGCATTTGTATGTTACCGAACTTCTGTGGACCTTGCGAAGTTATAGGTACCTTCCTCTCATCTAGGTCGTCTAGGTGATTGCTTAGTAACAGCACTGTATTGACATGTTTGTCACAGAACTGACCACCGGCTGTGTCTGGCTGTATGGCTTTGGTCCCCTACTCCTGTCACTAGTCATATAAATATTACGCAAATCCTACTCTATGGCCTACTATATTTTACTTACAAATATACAGGAGTCATACCGAATAATCCATTCCAATTCCATTATAACAAACATTAAACCCCGTGTTTTTTCCAGCGGCTTTACATTCATCATTAAAATATGAGTTTAAAACCTTTTTAAAATGTTGATTTCAAACCAGTAGAACTTATTTGTTTGTTTGTTCGAGGCCTTTGTAAATACACACACAGGCTACGAACAAACTTTCAAAAAATACTTTAGGATAATTATTAACATACTTGAGTTTAAGTTTTTATTATGTAAGTGTTCTTAACTGACAAATAGATCAGCTTAAATTATTGAAACTAGCGACATCTACTGTATTTATTTAGTATTTTACGAAACGGGTTGATGATAACTCAGTAAATTCGTCGAACTTAGTTTATGACCATAGCAATTTGTGTAATTTGTCCTACATATTATTACTATTATTATTATATAAATGTAATTAAATATATTCTTAATATGTGCCTACAGAAACTCTTAAATAATTATCAAACTCGCACTTTTCTTTTTGGAATCACTTTTTTTTTATAAACATCTGAAAATTTAAAATAATTCCCATAATATGTCATCATTAATTATGTAACAATTCTTAAAAATACACTATAATATCCTTTTAAGGACAAGAGCTCAAAAATTCTTCTTAGAATGATCTCAAGGAATTTATAATATTAAATGGCACTTATTAAAAAACAATTAAAATATTTCACTTTGTGTGTCCGATGCCTTCCTCTATATGTCAACTCAATAAATGCTTTGGGATAAAATATTATGTTTCCATTGTCGTGAGATTGACGATACGTGTCGTGCAAAACATTAGCTGAATTCGGATTATATGGCAGACAACATTGAAAGGTCAATGGAATCAGCTAACCACCTAGTCTTACACTAGTTAATTATATAGAGTGCGTTCTGTTGGTATTATTTTCATATTGCGCATTTAGTTTCTATAAGTTACAGTTTAGGTATAAAGTAGACATTGATGTATAATGTTTATATTTAAATTCATAAATTCTATACTTACTCGTACTTACTTAATTAATTATAGTATAGTAGATCCTCTATTATATATTTGAACGTTCGTATCGCATGAAACAATGGACACATATTTTTACTCGAACTGAACTTATTCTAAGAAGAATCTGACCCAAAATATTTATTAAGGGGATAGTACATTATCTAAATATTCACATATATCATGAGCACAACTGGTCTCTAATTCCTACCAATTTGCATAATTTATTGTTATAGCTCTGTTTTTTACTATCTTGGTTTATGTTTTCTTAGCGTTTGTTTTTGGTTTATTGGTTTTATTTGATATTCACCTCATCATCATCAATCAACATTTCAACTGCAACTTTATCACTGGCATCATATTGTCTTTTATTACTTGTGTTTGCAAGTGCAGAAAAACTTTAAATTTATATTGATTGTAGATAGTTCTGCAGGCAGTTAGTAATAACTAATGCAGACAGTTAGTAATACCATCGGCGAAATGAGGACGGTTTAAAACCGTCCACTGGGTACCCTGAGGCCGTTTAAACGGTTCTCGGGAGTCAAATAGGCACCCGTGATGGTATTTTTAGCAATAACTGTACCTATCTAGTCGATGCTAAATAAATATTTATATTGTAGGCTTGATTGAGGAAAGATTATTTTCAGGTTTTTGCTATTTATGCAAAATATTGTATTATTGATATCTTCTATTCCAAAGATAATGATGATGTCTAGAAGACATCATTAAATATTTTATCTTTTCTAGTTTTTAGAGGTTGATATTAAATTAGTCTAAAGCACTTAGACCAGTTTTTTTTTGTGTTTCAACTCTTTCCTTATTTACATCTTCTCCCCATCCTTAAAAATATATAAATATTTTAGGATTTCGCTGGAGTCTGAGGCCTAAGGCTCGAAAAATATTTCTGAGTTAATTGATAAATTTGTCTAAAAAAATAAGTTCAGGTTCGTCGTATAGGGATCAGGTATTTTTGTTTAAATTAATAAAAAATCACGTAGACTCTCCGTTCCTTTTAAGCACACTGTCATTTCGATGTCCTCGTGTAGGTTCACGCAACCAATGCTTATTCAGTTTCCCAGAAGCAGCAAGAAGTAATTATGCAGCTAATTCTTTTATATATAGGTCATGTAAGATACATAACGAAAGGCTTACAAATGTTGATATTTTCAATATTTCGTTAGCTCAATTTAAAAAACTAATACATTAAATACAATTTATTGATTAATTGCTGTTTACCCCGACCGGGCCTTGTTTATCTAACACTTATTTAATAATTTTTGATTATTATATTAATTAACTTATTTTATTCATTTTATATTTCTATAAATTTTGTATTTGTTTTGTGTAAGATGTTTTTGTTTTTGTGTCATAATTTGTGGATACTATTTTGGTTTTTGTTATTCTAAGATGATTGTTAATCTGATTATATTCTGTATGTATCCCTAATAACAATTAAATAAATAAATAATAAATAAAAATTTGTCTATAATACTTGACACTTTGATAGAGGAACATGAATCTTTAAAACTAAAGACTTTGAAATCGGGATCTGTCGGCTCGCTGCATCATTCAACCAAACCTGGTCGTCAACTTTTATGAATCGAGTCAAATTAAAGTTAACCACCAGCAGTAATAAAGTACCAAGTTTACGTCACTTAATTTGTTTTGGTGAAAGTTACGCGATCCATCCATTTCCAGTTTGGACGAGGCGTGCTCATGTGATGATTCATTAAGTGTAAATTACAGGAGATTTTGATATTGTGATAATTTTGTTTCAAGTGTTGATAGGAAGCCGCTTCATTTATGGAAAGATCTATTGCTTTAAACGTTTTTTATGGTTGGAATAAATTTTTGTTTAAATATATTTTTGTTTTGTCGTCAACTCCATATATTATGGTGATCGAATTAGATATAACAGTGACACCGGAGAAAATAAAACCAAAGTATTGGTTATGAAAAAAAACCCGAGCATTTTATAGTAGCATCTCTAACAGCTGCTGTGTTAATCGGTGGTTTTCTGATTGAAGCGACTTAGATATGACATTTTGACAATTCATACATTTGTCCAAAGGTGAAACCAGAAATGTTCCATATACTCGTATCTATTTATACGGTTATATAATATTAGATCCACATCCTGCTAGTCAAACGAATTCCAAAGGTTACAATTTGGGACATTATTAGTTACTGTACTGCAAAAACCAAATTCTTCACAAAATTAATCACCTCTCCAAATTTAAATACTGAATGACATACCTATAACCTATCAATAAACAGTTTCACAAGTTCAAGTTAAGGTTATGATTATAAAGGAAAGAAACTCATAAACAATGGAAATGCATTTTGATAGTTTGACAGATGCATGGGCTACCATGTTCCTTTATAATCATAACCTTAACTTGAACTTGTGAAACTGTTTATTGATAGGTTATATGTCTATCCAACCATCGGCTACGACGAGGTGGGATTAAAACCCCACCGCTGGATATGGTCTCGGGCTCCGTAAGGCACCCGTGATGATGTTTATTTATTTTTATTGTTAATAACCATAATCTATTCTAGATTCCTTTAAATGAAGGAAAATATATAATTGTAATCAAACACCAATCGTATTCGCTCGATGCTATCATTCCTGGACATTGCATACCTAGTACTAGTACTAACATACCTAGTACTAGTACTAATACCATGCGAAATACTGCGAATGAAGCCCCGGTCTTTCGTAATTTTGTTTTCAGTCAAAATGTAATAATTTAGGTACAAATAATAATTTATGTGCACACGTTTATTTAAATATTGAGTTAGGAAATATTTTGGATAACAAACTTACTTGGGTTTACGAAATTATTATGCAAAATTGATCACGAATGCTTTCATATTGTTGTTAAAGTGGTTGCTTATACTAATGCTATATGTTTATATTATTATTTACTTATATTGTTCTTTCGTATTAAATGTTTTGGTGCGCGGGAGAGCACGTTAAGCTGTCCGTCCTGGTTTCACTATACCAACTTGAGAAACTGTTTATAGATGGGTTATTGAGTCTATTCAAGACATCGCGACGAGATAGCTACTTGTTCGGTGTAGACTCATACCATCGGCTACGACGAGGTGGGATTAAAACCCCTCCGCTGGGTACCCTGGGGTCGTCTAGGTGGTCTCGGACGCCGTAAGGCACCCGTGATGATATGTATGTATATATGTATATTATTCTTTATACATTATTTTATATGTGCACAGCTTCTTTAATATTGCTTTTTTATATATAACATAATTTATTAAGAAAAAAAAAAATATAAATAATCATCAGGCTCTATAGGTTTTGAATCCAGAGTCGTTATTATAATTTAAAAAAAAAACAGTTTTTTTTACCTGTATTGATTTTTCGAAAAAAACGAAAAATCATACCTAAATTAATTATATCAAATTATTTTATTTAAAGGTAGTATTAGCCGGGTACTAAAATATATACCTATATTGTACATTCAGAAAATAAATAGGCATGTAAGATGACTGTACAATAAATTAAATGTCACAAATTAACTAAGGACTTATGTACATTTGAATACTTGTCTTTACATTGACTTTAATAGCTAAATCATATAATTTCTGCATTACCTATGGAAATCCTTAAAACTAATTAAAATTTAATCAATTTATGATTATATTATACCTGTACGTGATAACAGAGTTAGTTAGACCATCTTTTTTGGCTCGCGATAACCGTTTAATCGACCTCAGGGTACCCAGCGGTGGGATTAATCCGTCCCCATCACGTCGATGGTAGGAGGCAACACCTAACAAGTGGCGAGCTTGTTGCGGTGTTTATGATGTTTTAGCTTCGTTGTATAAAGCGGTCACCATCCCAGGTCGGGGCTTGTTATTATCTGCTTAACCTTGTTATCAGGTGCACAGTGACTTACCCACTAGGCTGGGGCTACATTTGTTTAATACATAATGTTATAATTACGTTAAGCTGTTGGTGCTAGTTTCACTATATAAACTTTTGAAGCTGTACACAAACACCGCGACGAGCTTGCCACCTGCAGGGTGATTACGCGCACTAAGTTTGCTCGCATGCGCAGCGTTTGACGTCTTTATGATGTAGTTCAAGCTTGGCGGCTTTAAAAAATCTCAGAACACTGCGTCATAGCGATCGGAGTACGAACTAACTTGGTGCGCGAAATGCGCCTTTGAAATTCTATGAAAGTCTATACCGAACAGTAGAGTGCTACTTTTCAGTATAGACTTCCATCGATTTTCTGAGGCACCGTTTTTAAAGCCGCAAGACTTGAACTATGTCATAATGACGTCAAACGCTGCGTATGCGAGCGAACTTAGTGCGTGTAATCACCCTTCAGATGGCAAGCTCGTTGCGGTGTTGTTATAAATAGCTTCTAAAGTTTATAAAGTGAGACTAGCTCTCTCGGTGCTATTAAACAAATGTACAAAAAAGCGGCCCTAGTGGTTAAGTCACTGCGCAACTGATAACAAGGTTAAGCAGATGACAACAAGGTCGGACCTGGGAAGGGTGAACGCTTTATGGGTGAACACCATTCTTCTGTGAACCCTAAAACAGTATTGGCTGCGTGATGGTACAATTTACAAATATTTGTGGCATAACTCCGCCTTAAGACAGAATGTGTAATAACAAATACAACATGAGCTCTTATTATGAAACATGTAGAGACAATGCGGAGGCAAACCGAGCCATTGTGAAACTGCTGTCGTTTCCGCAAATGTATCGATCTGTGGAAATCCAATCGATTATACGTATTAATCGACTGTACAATTTTAACCGCCCTAGTGGTCTAGTGGTACGTCATTGGTTTTGTATCCCACTCAGGAGGTCGTGGGTTCAATTCCCACTCAAGGAAAAAACAATATTAGCGCGTTTTTCTGTTCCTTTTTAGTTTTACCTGATGGGGTTGTTTAACAACATTGATCACTTCCACTATGCCGGTTCAATATTGTAGTTACGGAAGGGGCGGCAACAAAGGCAAATTTAAAGAGTCTATCATAATATCCTCGCTGCTATATCGTTTCGTATTCGTAACTGCACCCTAAAAGGAAACTACTAACCCGACAAGATATCAATGTAGTGGTCTCCTGAAAATCGGTGAACCCACAGACTGAAACCGCAACATGGCATACAGGTTGCGATAGTCTATGTATTAGTATCGTCGTTTCTGGTACACATAGTACAAGCCTAAAGTTTCTAATCTTCTAAATCTTTACTTTTTGTAATGTTGCAGTCTCCGCTCGATCACTAAGATAATATATTCAAAAATTATGCAAAACATTCAGAAACACCATTGTAATCGGATACCGCAGCTACTGAATGTCTTCATCATATACAAAATGTTTCTTTATACGTGGACAACTTATAACATTGTAAACGAAAACAAGATTTATATTATATCTTGGTTGCAATTACATTCTCAATTGTCTGTTTTTTTTTTGGATAGTCACTTACATTTACATTTTGACAGCCTCCGTAGACTAGTGGTTGCGCCTTTGGTGTTGTATGCCGAGGTGGTGGGTTTGATTCCCACCCATGGCAAAAACATATTAGTACTTACGTTTTTCTGTACAGTGTGTCATGGTCTGGGTGTTTATAAAATATAATATAATTAATCAGCTACTGCAAATGAAAATATATAATTTAAATAAAATATAATATGTATTATATCGTTGTTTCTGGTACACATAGTACAAGCCTAGAGCTTAGTTGTGACCAGAGCAAAATGTGTGAATTGTCCTACATATTATTTTATAGCGAGGAGCGACCTCGGTGTTCCGAGGATTTCCGCCCGTTGCGATGTCACCCCGGTGCAATGAAGCAGCACGTGGGTGGGTGTTTCTTCTGTTTCCATGCATCCTCTACATAGAGGACTGGTGATACCTAGAAGGGTAAGGTGTTTGTTTAATGGAAAATGTCCGGTTAGAGTTAGGCTATGCACTCTGCTTGAAAGATGGAGGCATGTGTGCCTAGTGCCATTGAGATGTTGATGTTCAGGTCAAAGGAGAAAACCCCTGCTCCTGTCCCGTTTTTGGTTTTTGACCCATCTGTGTAAATCCTGACCTCATGTAGACCGGATTTGTCAGCTGGCTCTTCCTGTGTGTTTATTAGGTATTGGTCTGGGTGTTTATAAAATATAATATGTATTATATCGTGGTTTCTGGTACACATAGTACAAGCCTAGAGCTTAGTTGTGACCAGAGCAAAATGTGTGAATTGTCCTACATATTATTTTATAGTTTATTTTAATTGTTATAATCTTCAACAGTAATCTATAACTCCCAAGAAGTAAGTTGAACTTCACTTATTAAACACAAAAAAAAATATATTAACAGAAAAAAAATCGATTAGGTACTTGACTGCATGAAAGTTGATTTAGTTAGAATATCACTGACTGAAAAACTATGTTGTTCTGGAACTTCTATACGTGATTTACAAGATGGCTAAACGAGAGTACGTTAAGCTGTCAATCCTGATTTTTACTTACCTTTTAGTGGAATCATATAACGTACTTATACAAATAAAAAAAAACACCCAGGCGTCTGTAGTTCAATGTTTCAGAATTAGTTTTCTAAAAAAGACGGCCCCAGCCTAGTGATTAAGTCACTGCGCAACTGATAACAAGGATAAGCAGATGACAACAGGTCGGACCTGGGATGGATGGATGACCGCTTTATACAACGAGGCTATACCATTATAAATACTGCAACAAGCTCGCCACTTGTAAGGTGTTGCCTTCGAATACCATCGTCGAAATGAGAGCGGGCTGAAAGCTTCATATTCCAGTTGTGAAGTTTCTATAGACTGCCAATGCAAATGCCCAAATGATATTTTATGTCTTCCTGATTCCTACTAATAAGACAACAAGGATTTCACCAATGTCAAATCCCAACCTTTAAGCAAGTTCGGTTCAGCATCAGGTCAACATATTAATGTCAACACGTAAAAGTCAAAAACTCCGCCACCTGACATAAACATTGCAACTTTATGCGAAAATAATGCTAAACGTGCAACTTAGGATACTAGTTTAAAATTGTCATTAATTGGAAAATTAAATTTATTGTCTAGTTATTGTTGGGAAGTATAATTAATTATTTTTAGAATGTTATGGAGACCTAGATTAGGTTTTAGTTTGGAATTGTTGTTACCCGCAACTTCGTTTGCGTGTTCTTTTAAAACATGAAAAACACTGTTGTTTCAGATTATTGCTATGGTATAAGTGACCATAATCACATAATCCATGTCTTGCTGATTATCATATCACTGCCATAATAGAAAGTTGCCTGCGCTGCATAATGTATAGGCAACAGATTTAGGGGTATAATTTTGGCCTTTAGTTAGTAATTACCCTACAAATCTTCGCAGATGCTAAAAAGTTGGCGTTTCATGTGAACTTAAGGAAAAAACTTTCTACATTTTTTAAAGAGACTGTATATCCAAATCCGTATGTAATATCTAAATATACCATACGCTATGTTACTCTCAGATCGAATAGATAATATAGATATACAATAAAAATAACCACATATGTAAACTCCTTGTACTGTTTAATTAAGTGATCCGTATACAAACTAACAAACATAAACATACAGACATAAAATATTGTTATAGTGAGGTTAATTTAGTATTTTTTTACTGTCTCTACTCAATAGCTTTCCCTTGTTATCACCTTAAAACTGATAAATTTAGCATCAAACTGGATCTCAGTTTTTTTTAATTTCTGTGATAAATAAAAAAAAATCGAGTACCTATTACTACGAGTATGTTATGATCTTTACAAAGTATTTTATTGTCTTATTATTGGACTTGATTCCACTTTAATAGAAACATTTAATTTTATTGCTGTCACAAAACAGGTTGCAGAAAACAATAAAAACATAGCAAGTGCGTAATCCTCGCACACGGACATTGGTCCACACACACATTTTAATGATACATACCATTAAAAAAATATTTTTTTTCGGTAATAATTGCAGTGGTATTTATTTATTTATTTAACACTTTATTTATTACAAAAGGGCGGACTTAATGCCTCTAGGCATTGTCTACCAGTCAACCATCTGGTAGTTGGTGCAAGTTGGTGAATTTCAACAATTTTTTATTGGTCTTTTAAGATCCATCGGAACTTTTTATTGCCCACGTTTTCTGGACAAAGCTGGAAGGTTCTTTTAGTATTTGATTGTGTAGAGAAGCATCATATAAAAACCTGTAACTCTACTTGCATTTACGTCCTGTAAGTCCAGAATCACTGTAGTTTACTGCTCACTCCCCTGCCTTCCCCTCAAATTATGAGACCCGACACCAGTACGTGACATAGTCTTAATTTTTCTATCATCGACCGCCTTCGTAGATTAGTGGTTGCGCCTTTGTCGTTGTATCTGGGTTCGATTCCCACCCATGGCAAAAAAAATATTAGTACCTACGTTTTTTTCTGTACAATTTGTCATGGTCTGAGTGTTTGTAAAATATAATATGTATTATGTCCTTGTTTCTGGTACACATAGTACAAGCCTAGAAATTAGTTTGTGACCAGAGCAATATGTGTAAATTGTCATTATTATCTCTTTTTGCCTTTAAGATAATTTTTCCTTATAGGACCATCTTAATTACATATTTCATCACATTTTTTTCGACTTATACCGACATCTATTTACATATAAATTATATTAAAACTAAAGAACATTTCATTAGCCCTCAGCAACGGAAATTAAAACCACATCATGCACATCAATTACTAAGTGACAATGTTGGGCAAACACACGGAGATGAAACGGTACTACCGATCCAAAATTTACGATTGGGAGCTGTGAGAACACGAATAGTAGCTTCACTACTACCGGTAAAACGCAGTGACACAGTAGTAAATTATAGAGCCTACTTAAATGAGTTTAGACCGGTTCTGAACGCCGCTCGATCGCATATCGATAGTTAGACCAATCGAATATTATATCGGCATACAGTGTCGCGGCCATAATTCGTGCTATCGACCGATTGGTTGACAGCTGGTTTTCTTAAACTTAGCTCTATTATTTGATTAATTTAATTTATTATTGAGCAATGAACAATAAGAGAGGTGGTCAGGACTCAGGCCTCGTCTCATCGAATCTTTCCTAGAAAAATATCTGGTAAATTAATCATTGTAACGATGATATTCTACTCCCAAAAGAAATGTAGAGACGCTATTGAAATTTGAAAAGCTTTACCAGTTTGTGTAATCCTTCTTTTCATAAGTAAGAGTTTCCTTTTAACGAATATTAAATTATATAAATTTTAATCCGTCATATTGATGATAACCAGCGGTCGCATTTTGTTTGCACTTGCTAATTTAAATCTTTCCTAGACATTTACTTTTTATAAAAAATCACATATGGAGCTTTAAAAAAAAAACTCAGAAATATCTGAACTTCTTGTATAGATAAAATTCAAACAAGTATTCTTAATAATTAATAAATTCTAAATATAATACAAAAAAAAACTCCTGCGGGGTGAGAAGGAACTTTATTTAATACTTTCGCTTTCGTCAGTGGAATCGTTTTCGTCTTGTCTATGGTCAGAACTTGTATGAATAATATACGGAAGTGCTGTAATGCATCTTCAAAATTATTAGGTTGATGATTTTTCGATTGAATTTTTCAAAGAAACGAATAATTGATATTTATCTCTTTTCTAAAGTTGAATTGAAAGAATTATGGTACAGTTTTAATAATTTACATGATCTGTTACAGCACTTCCGTATATTATTCATACAGGTTCTGGTCATAGACAAGACAAAAACGATTCCACTGACGAAAGCGAAAGTGTTAAATAAAGTTCCTTCTCACCCCGCTGTTCTCCTGGGGGTACGATTTTTGAATGTCAGCGATGACTTTGATAGCTTCAGTGAGAAAAATATCCCGGACGACGATATCACTATTAATTAAAAATCGTATTTTTAAAAGGCATATGACAAATTACGCATTATTCGTTATAGAAAGAGCTACTTGCGTTTCGTTACACGAAGAAAATATTGTTTGCCGTTCTTGTTTCTCATAATAAATACATTTCTTAACAAACCGTTTACCGTGACTTTATTTACGAGTGGTTACGGAAGTGGCACTGGTATTGACATCATAGGAATTATATTTTAGTCACCCGATGAGATTAAGAATTCTAAAGTTCGTACTTCATCATCGATTACTATTTTGACATTTCAGTGATATTACATCATCCGCTGATATTCAAAAATTCGCACCCAGGTGGGCAATTCTCGCGCTTTCGACATTCATCTCGGTTCGAGATTTTTAAACGAAAAATGACTAAATATGCCATTATTCGTTCAAAAATATCGAATATTATACGAAATAAGTAATAAACATTAATTAATAAATGATAAATATATAAATATTGAACGAAAAATGGCATATTTAGTAATTTTTTGTTTAAAAATCTCAAACCGAGATGAATGTCAAAAACGCGAGAATTGCCCACCTGGACGGAATCCTGAGTAATACTACTTAGCAGCTAGATAGATCTAACTTGCAGAATATGGCTGGCAGAATCTGCAGAGACTGAAAAACGATATTACAGGTCAGGCCTGACCTGTAATAGAGTACGACAAGCTAATCTATACTATATAATATTATAAAGAGGTAAAGTTTGTCGGGGGTAAACTCTGGATCTACTGAACCGATATTGAAAATTCTTTTAGTGTTGGATAGCCCATTTATCGGGAAAGACTATACGCTATACAACATCGCTATAACTAATAGGAGCAGAGCATCAAAAAAAAAAATGCAAACACGGGGAAATTTTATTCCTTTTGAGAGCTTTGCGTGCACTGCTTAAACGGTTAAAGCAGACGAAGTTGCTCGTGTTAGCTAGTACAATATGTTAATGGAGCATGAAATGTGACTCTATATCAAACTGATGGTAATTGGCAATGTCCAAGAATGTTCTTAACCATGAACAGTAATGATACGACAATTGGTAGACTCCAGTATATCTGCTCGAGGAACTTTTCTGACAGCACATTAAACTTTTTAAAGGTCGATAGAAAGAAAAGCCATATAATTTTATTCTAGGGGACATGAATACAGCTACTTGTCCCTTAGAACCTTCAGTTTATTATGAATTAATCAAAGATAAACATCGGTACTTAAAATTATAACCAATCAAAAGCACTGTCATCGATTCATTGGTCAATTCAAATGCGTAGATTGATGGTTCTACGTCAAATTCTTACATTATAACGAAGTTCGTCTCTTAGTCAAATAACATTTAGATCTTTTATCTTATTCCGTTTTTAATAAAGTACTACAGGAAAGAATGAGATGAAGATAGAGTTTATCATTGGGTGGAGCGATATAATCGATAGTTATTGAGTCGATTTGCATCCGATTGTCATTAGTTTGTTATCTTAATCGTTGGGGAAGAGAAAGTTGCTGACTTCGAAGTGAATCTTTTAATGACTGGTTAAACTTGGTTTAACTTCAACTCTGAATACGGTTATGCCATTTCATGTGATATCTAAAATTATATACGTGGTGGCTGAGTTAGTTAGACCTTAGACTTGAAAAAAAAACAATTAGGTCAGTGGTTCAAACCCTAGTGTGTACCTATGAGTCTTTAATCTAAAAAAATATGTACATTTGTTGAACAATACCACTATAGTGCCTCGGAGAGTAAGTTTAGCTATCGGTCCCAGTTTCACAATACCAACTTGTGAAACTGTTTATAAATGGGTTATTGAGTCTATCCAAACATCGCGACGAGCTAGCCATTTGTTCGGTGTAGCCTCATACCATCCATACCAATTATTTAAATTATTGGAGACGAAATGCTCAATAAAACCTTGGAGCCGTTGCAGCTTCGCAGGGATGTGGCATCGTTGAGCGTATTTTACCGCCTATACTATGGACAGTGCTCTGAAGAGCTTTTCAACATTATTCACGACACGTTCCTTGAGTGAAAAGTGGAGTTGAGGATAGGACTTAGAATACGAAGGTAAGTAACTCTAAATTCTAAGGTCCGTAAAGTAAAAGCCGTCAAGTGACCTAGTCATGTTTCGGTTTTAGTCTGTGGGATCACCGGTTTTCAGGAGACTACTGCATCGATTTCTTGTCGAGGTGGCAGTCTCCTTTCAGAGTGCGGAATGGGTAGTTGTTGGACTGACGATAAGGCAACGAGTATATTAAAATATACTCGTAATGCAATTCGTCATTGTCGCCGCCCATTTCGTAATCGCATCATTTAGTCGGCCTAACAGTTATTCATCGACCCCATTTATGGGTCACTTTGTACGTCTGCTCATCACCAGGTAGATACAAAGTCACATGTCGTGCTCCAATAAAAAAAAAAAAAAAGTAAAACTTAAATTAATTAAAGTTATACAAGTTCTCAGACCTTAGAGTTCCAGACAGAGCTAAAGGCAATGTCCTCGTTCAGGTCACCCGCTGTACACAATGCCTCATTTACGAGCGTATTGAAAAAAAAACACAATGAACCAGTATTATTCATTGACTGAAAACTATGCTAATTCCCTTCTACTGAAGAATTGTAGACCCTACTTTAGTCTAAATTAGCGTTCAATTTTCTGTAGCAGGCAATAAAAGCTGTCGATTGGTTACGGGGTGGGCAGACGGGAATAAAATTTAAACTATAATACTCGTACATTCCCCTAGTTTCTAAACATTAATTAAATTAATCTATGATTAAAAGTAGATTACAATTCATATGATTGGTGAAAAATGTACATTACACTAGCTGAAAGGTTCACTACCAAAGAAGATGGAATTCGACGATATATGAATAAATAGTGACAGATATAACAGTTACTGGTGGAAGAATAGCAATTCAGCAATTCTTCCACCAGTGTGACAAGGCAAAGATCTTTCGACCAACTATAATTTTTGTGAAACATGAATAGTGACAGATGGTAGGTCGCAATAAACAATTGCGAAGTGTAACATCATTTTACATAAAAAAATATATTATTTTTCAGTTTTTTATAATTATTTTTCTTGTACCCTGTATAAAGGCGAACAAAAGAAAACAATAATTATTCAAATAGGCCAAACCGTTTTTAAATTTTAGCGAATCTAACGAACGGCGATTCATTTATATATCTACAGATTATGTGACATTACACTAATCCCCGTTAGCTAATTTTAATTAAAAATAATTTGATCAGCATTATACATAGAAACGTCAAAAATAATTTGATCAGCATTATACATAGAAACGTCAAAAAATAATTTGATCAGCATTATACATAGAAACGTCAAAAAATAATTTAATTAGCATTATACATAGAAACGTCAAAAAATAAATCATATAGTCTGATTAAACTACATAGACGAGATTAATGCTTTAGGCATTATTTAACAGCTAAGCTTTATATATTAGGTTAAACAAAAGTAAAAATTAATTATTGATAAATAATATGATTAACTCTTTTTAATATTTTAATATCACCCATATGGGTCACATTTTAAAAGAAAGTCAAAGTTCAAAATATTTATTTCATGTAACCCTTTACAGGTATTTATGAACTGTCAAAAAACAAGTAGATATAAGGTCCAAGTGCGCACTTGGCTAGGTTGGCATTCCTCCCACAGGCTAATGTTCAAAATATAATAAAAAATATTAAACTATTGTCCTTGCGGGAAAAAAAAATCAACCAAAGCAAACACACGCTACATAACTAACGTGACGATACGTCCCGTTTTGAACGGGACTGTCCCTTTTTCCGCTACTATGTCCCGGTGTCCCCGAAGAAAGCTTCTATCTACCTCGGATCTATAATAATCGACCTTTTATAAATATATAAAACGTTTAAGCGAAGAGTTTTTGATAGCCGAACTAGAAAAATATAATTTCCAACTTTTCGATTAACTATCTAAGTATTAAAAATATAATAAAAAAACTTTTTCTTAGTTAAAAATTTTGCAACATAATGTTTGTTTCATTATTGACAGCCTCCGTAGACTAGTGGTTGCGCCTTTGGCGTTGTATCCGGAGGTTGTGGGTTCGATTCCCACCCATGGCAAAAAAAAAATAGGACGTTTTTTTCTGTACAGTTTGTCATGGTCTGGGTGTTTATAAAATATAATATGTATTATATCGTTGCTTCTGGTACAAGCTTAGAGCTTAGTTTGTGACCAGAGCAATATTGTGTAAATTGTCCTACGTATTAAATATATCAAAATCAAATTAATATATCAAAATGGTCCCATTATACATAACCAACTAGTTTAAGACTAGATAGTTAAGTGGTAGAAGAAAATATTTATTTAATTCGTAGCAAGAATCCGTAAATCCAAGCAAGACCGCCCAAAACGACCCTTTCCACGCTTGTTAATTTAAAGAACATTGTACATTCCACAACATGATTTGAATTGTTAATGCGGGATTACGTCTACAAATTCGTGTAATCCAGGGTTTTTATTGCTTATAGGAAAGGGGTGATTGGAACTTTTTTTAAAGACATAACTTGTATTCAATCAACGCGTCTTGCTGCGATGACTTACGGAGTTGATATCGTGAAATATAACAGAAACTCTGCTATAAGTACATACATACATACCATCACGCCTGTATCCCAGTTATGGGGTAGGCAGAGAGCAATGTACGCCACTTCGTACGATCCCTACATACTTCACAAGCTTCCTCAACATTCATACATCTTTTCATGCAGGCGCGTCTATTTCGGAGACTGCGAATTTGTCCCTTAGACCGCCTTGACGGCCCCAGGGTTTTAATCCCACCTTGACGTAGCCGATGGTATGAGTCTACACCGAACAAGTGGCTAGCTCGTCGCGATGTTTTGGATAGAATCAATAACCAATCTATAGACAGTTTCACAAGTTGGTATAGTGAAACCGAGACCGACAGCTTAACGTGCTCTCCGAGGCACTATAGTGGTGTTGTCAAACAAATGTACATATTTTTTTTTATTAAAAACTCATTGGTACACACCGGATTCGAACCAGGGACCTAAGTGTTTTTAAGTCCAAGGTCTAACCAAATCGGCCACCACGTATATCGTAAAAGCATAATTCTGCTATGTATTGGGTATATTATATAAAATACCTTATTTAAGAAGTATTATGCGTTATCTGAACTCCATTTTTTATTTACATACTTTTTTTAGTCCTCTGGGTATTAAGCTTGTACTTTGTGTACCAGAAATAACAAAATTAATCCATATTATATTTTATAAACATTCAGACCATGGAAAACGGTAAAAAAAATATTTTTTTTTGCCGAGGATGGGTAGACTGGTCTAGACCCTATAATCAAAGACCACACGCCTGTTACTGCGGAAAGTTTTAACTAGTTAATAAACGCCAAAAATCGAACATATAAGCGCGAATCGAGAGAATATGTACCTCTCTTAATTAAGATGGTAATAGGTATGATAAACAAAATACAGTAAATAAAAATCCAGAAAAAGAAACCAATAGAAATTACATTTTATAGTGTCTAGACAATACTGCAACGAAGTCACAAATAAAACTTTTCAGAAAAATTAGATCGTACTAATCTCTAAGGGACTATATATGCGTTCATGTGTGTATGTTACGAAGTGGTCTGACTGTGTGTTTACAGACGCTTCGACAGACGAATGTGATCGTAAAGTGTCATGTGACGACAACGATCGCGTGTAGGCGACCACCGCTGTTGTTTCGGGCGTAGAACGTAACGCGCTGTTTTATTTTATTCTGTTACGTCCTGCGGCCACATTCTGTTTCTTATTACGTGAGCGTTAGATTGTCAAAATAATGAACTCCGTTATTAGCCCGTTAATAACGGAGTTCGAGGTATAATAAATATTTGTCGTTCTTTTGTTAATGAATAGCTGCCAAACCAAACGCACTCTAAGACCTCATTGTTAAACTTTTTTTTAACTATTCGTATATATCTGTAAAGATTTAAATGCTTTTGACTTGAACTTTGCCTTAAATCGTTATATTATACTCCGCTCCTATTGGTTGTAGCATGATGTTATGTAGCCTATAGCCTCCCTCGATAAACGGGCTATCCAACACTAAAATATTTTTTATAATTAAATACTAAAGTAATTCGAACCAACTGAGATTAGCGCGCTCAACCAAACAAACAAATAAACAAACTCAGCAGCTTTATAATATTAGTATCTATACATTAAAATGTAATTGCTCAATAAACTTATTCAAAATAATCCTTGTTATCAATACGCAACATTGATAACAAGGATTATTTTAAATACATTATATTTATATATTCAGTACATAAATATCTGGGGCTTTATTCCGAGTTTTGATACGTTCACCGTCACGCATTTTGCGTAAAGTACGGGTATTGAAATATAAGTTCTATCCCTTTAATTATAGAGTTGAAATTCCAATGCTACACACATGCTCAAACTTGCCAAGAATTTTTCAAGATGGCGGCATTATTATAGCCAATCTAATACATACTATATAACCATTGAAATAGAACTTATTTTTCCATATTTATAGTGTACGCAACGTCTTGTTCACAACAAGAAGCGGTTGCAAACTCGGAATAAGGCAACAGTTTCTATGAAAACGTATCCAATGCATTAAATATTACGATTCAATACTTTATTTACAGTTTGCTAATAATTATTGGACAGACGAGATCCTGAAGTTCTTATTTTAGAGACAGCTGATGACCTCAGAAAAGAAATACTACTTACCAATTTCTGTTTATACTTATAGCCTTTTTAATAATATATATCATCTCGAGTAAACAGCTGTCTGTAATAGCGTTAGTTACTATGGTACATGTCAAAATAGAGAGAGAGTCAATGTTCTTAGCTATCCATGAATTCTTTTTGCGAGTCCATCGCCTGGTTGGGAGTGAACTGTAGTGTTCCCGAACTTGAGACCGCGAAGTTGAGTTTAAGGCCTTTCTGATATCTTAATGAAATCAATCAAGAACTACGAAAACTACCCTAAAATTATTTTAAAAAATAGGATATGTACAGTTAAGTTTACGTTCTATGTCTATTAGGTAGGTGCTAACGAGCGAAACGTTATTGTATCAATGCCAAGGATACCTACTACGGCAAATATACGGAGAAAGCATACACAATTATTATGAATTAATAAAGAGCATTTTTTAAGCGCTATTAATATAGAAATAAAGTAAAATCGCTCGAAAATATATATAGTAATTTAATAACGCTCAATAAAAGTCTGACAATACTTTTAACAAACTTATGAGTATTATTATTAAAATAAAGTACTAGCAAGAGTAACTTTTACTGCTTAACTACCAACTATAACGATTAATGACCAATAGTAGATCAGCCATGAGTTTCTGTTGAACAATCTTTCAGATCAGTAGTTCTATCTTGAGTTTATTCTAATGAATAGTTCACTTAATGTATAGTTTAAACAGTAGGGATCCACCAATAGGATCGCTTCTTTTAGTACAAAATAACCCCTTCTATTGAATCCCTACAGTTTAATCTGTATAGTATGTGTATTCATTGACAAAAACTTAAGTTTAAGCTACTGAACTCTTCAGAATTGACCTTAATCCAACCTCAATTTCGGCCAATGCAGCTAAAAAACTCGATAACCTCTTCGTAGTGAATGCTGTACAGTGATACTTCACATCCACTAAGATTCAAAACTTCTATAAACCTCAGGTTCGCTCGAGTTCTGTTCGGAGGAGCATAGGTGCTATATAACTTTGAGATGGATCGGTCAGGTATCAAAGGACTGCTTTGGACTCATTACAGCGCTAAGGATCTTATTGGTGAACAATTTTCGTGGCAAGATTTGCAGGAACAGATGAAGTCGCCCGTCTCTGTCTTACAGGTTGCATCTCGGAGTGTCGGATGTTCAGTTAATTCTTAATGCCTCGCTCGGACATCTTTATAAGCACCCTATGAGCGCGTATAAAGCGATTGACTTCATCTTTTGAAGTGCCAACGGCGCGTAAAATTCCCTCAGTCAGTAAGTTGCCGTAGTGTTTCCAGATATTTTCAATCTAGAAAAGAGTAATAAACACTTAGTGTTAGTGGGGTCTCCATTTAATCTCATTGTTGCTATTGATTTAGGTCAAACGCCGATCCTGTCTTTCAATATAAAAAACATATATGGAATAAATAAACCTTTATATATATCTTCACGGGTGCCTTACGGCGCCCGAGACCGCCTAGACAGCCCCAGGGTACCCAGCGGAGGGGTTTTAATCCCACCTCGACGTAGCCGATGGTATGAGTCTACACCGAACAAGTGGCTAGCTCGTCGCGATGTTTTGGATAGACTCAATGACCCATCTATAAACAGTTTCACAAGTTGGTATAGTGAAACCGGGACCGACAGCTTAACGTGCTCTCCGAGGCAATATAGTGGTGTTGTCAAACGAATTTACATAAATTTTTAAATTAAAAACTATTTGGTACACACCGGGATTCGAACCAGGGACCTTAGTGTTTTTAAGTCCAAGGTCTAACCAACTCGGCCACCACATATATAAATAAATCTTTGTTGCATCAAAAATATCATCCGTTTTTAATACTTGTCTATATTTTGTAATAAAGTTAGTTTCTTGAACGTTAAAAATAATCGAAATTTAAAAATAAACTATCTGGATCAAATCACCAACGCCTAATGAAAGCAAACTTCTAAATAAGAACAAATATTTTTAAATAAGTCAGTTCATTGAATCTTAGAATTAATCTATTTCTGGACAAAATCTAATTTCTTTATGATTATTTGATCCTAAAGAAATTAGTGTATATGTAAAGAATTTTGTATGCATAATTTTTTGTTTAATTTAATATTTTATATCTCCCTTCACTGTTGCATATTCTTAATAAAATGGTTGTTTGTAAAAATTATTTTGGAATTAGAAAGATAAAATGCGAATTAAATTGTTCGTGTAGGATGGGGCTTGAACCTAAAATTCTCGCTTTTGCAGTAAGCTCTCAGGAGATTACTGCACCGATTTCTTATCAAAGTGGTTAAACTAACGATAAGGCGGCGAGTATATGAAAATATACCCGTCTTGCTACCCGCCGAGGTAATTCAGTTCGTCTTTTTCGACGCCCATTTCGTAGTCGCATCATTTAGCCGGCATAGTGGGAGCGATCAATGTTCTTTAAGAACAATTATTAATTGACCCAATTCATGGAATTTGTAGGTCTGCTCACCATCATCATGTGACTTTGTATGTACCAAAGTCACATGCCGTGCTCCAATAAAAATAAAATAAAAAGTAAAAACGAGGTGGGATTATAACCCCTCCACTGGGTACCCTGAGGCCGTCTTGGCGGTCTCGGGCGCCGAAAGGCACCCTTGATGATATATTTATATTCTAAGAACTCAGTTTATTTTTTGAGTTATAGTGGCAATCCTGAATAAACTACATTCAGCCACAATGTGCGGCAATTACTTTTAAGTTTCCTTATTCAGCGATATAAAGGCGATAAATCATAATAAACACAAACCAAAAATGTTCTCTTCATCATCATAACATAACCTATCACCAGAATAAGTGGAACCCAGCGTTATAAATAATTGTTTATGTACCAGAAGAAAGATCAAAGGAACTACCGACACTTGAGATGCTGTCTGAACTGTTTGCCCAAAAACCTGAGTGAACTTGCTTCCTTATTTATAATAACATAATTTTTATCGCTTTATTACTTAACTTAAAAGTTTTGAATTATTTCAGTGTCTTTCTTCACAGATGACTTGAAACAGTCTTGAAAGATTCACGATGGGTCAGTAGGGATATGCGCTTAAATATTTTTACAAAGGTATTGCTCCAAAGCTAATAGAGCTGGCTGTTTTTTTCTTTCAGAACTTAATATTATATTGTCTCGTCTCTCAGTATTTTGATCCAAAGGGAAAATTTATTATTAAAGAACCCAAGATTATTGGATTGAAGAATAGCAGTTCGACAGTTTTCTGACAATTTTCTATTGTATACTGCCTCGGTTGGACATCAAATACATCGAGGACCAGACGAGGAGTTTTAACCCTGTTTTTGAAGCACTCTATGAGTACGCATGAAGCGTTTTTCTTCGTATCTTTTTAAGTGCCAACGGCTTAAGCGTAAAATTCCCATAAAGTCAGTCAATTACATCAGTGTTTCCAGAAAAGAGCGAATAATGAATAAACACTTACAGTCTTAGTGTGGTCTCTATTTACTGTCTTTACCATCAGGTGGGTACAGGGTCTCTTTGGAGTGCAGCAATCCAATGAGACACTGCATGATCGTGCATCGTCATTAAAGGCTAACTTCTGAATAATAGCAATAAAAGCTAACTTCTGAATAATCATCAAATCATGCGCATAGATATGCATTTGGTAGCTTTATCACGTTTCAGAGTGCTATATTCTCGCTTGGCTTAAATAATTCAAGATTATGGAATTGAAGTAGAACAGTTCAACAGTTTTCTGTCAATTTTCTGTTATAGATATTTACATTTCTCAGTCCTCAATTTTACTGTGAAATATTAATGAAAAGTTAAATTCTGAGACTACGGAACTACACAATACTATCTCACAATCAATCCCGTTCTTTCATCTCACCTTCATGTATAAAACAAATAAAAGAAAATCATTTTTAAATTCGTGTTAAACATCACTAATGTAGTCGTACTAATTGAAAACGTAACTTAAATTGTCTAAATCAACTGCCGCATTTTTTAAATAGTGTAATGCATTAATGCACCTTATGACTATAGATATTTAGTTCATTTTTTATGTAGTTAAAATTTTAAGCTATGTGTTACAAAACTCGACAGTTCGCACCTAATTTTGTATTCATCTTTTGTTTTGACACGTCTTAATTGAGCAGCAGTGCGTTTTGTCATGTGCGTCCCGCATTTTTGTTTGTGTATTAATGTTTGATGTTTACACGAAGTTAAGCATTGGATTATCCGCATTTGGTAATACAATTTGGACATGATAATGTTTCTTTTAAAGCCTTTCTCGAGGTGTTGGGTTGTAAATTTTTATGGAAGAAAATTTCCGTGGGTTGTACGCTTCTATATCGGCTTTTAATACAAGACTGACTGATTCTTTATATGTTATATAATTAGTTTAATTATCTTAGAATTTTAACACCAGGATTTGTGATACACCTCCAACAAAAGGATTTATGTAGACCACACTTTAAGGCATTAAATATTTTAACATTTCCTATATTATGTGTTTTATTATAAATAAATAAATAAATAATTATGATTCGTTAATCCTATTTCCCCTTCCATAAAACTTCAGTAACGCGGTACAAAAATCCACAATACATCGTTATAATTACTAAATATTTTTTATTAACGACTTTTGTTAAGAAAGTGTCTTTAAAATAAGTGCCATTATAACTGCTATCAGTTCGATCTCTAAGGGAACGTTATGAATCAGCGATATTAGTAAAAAGTAATATTAATATGTTTAAATTTAGAGATCGAATTCGATGTAAAGATAAACTTAATTTACTGCCACACTAAACTAGCTCATATATAATAAACTTCCATTAGAATTAAGAAATATCAGTAATTTAAATGAATTTATGAGAAAACTTCATCGTTTGCTCAGTTTAAAATGTTATTATAAAGTTTTTTTCATTTCATTTCATTTCATTATAGAATAGACGAATTCCTTGGTGAAAAGAATATAGGATAATTATTTAGTTTAGGTTACAATTTAGGTTGAAAATTGTATTGTTTGTTAGCTAATATTATTATTATACTAATATATCATTAAGGTTTACACGCCCTCGGGTAGAGCATAGAGAGCTAAAAATAAAAAAATAAAATGTACACAACAATTATATTATACAGGGTGAATTTTTTAAGTGTGCCTTCAGGGCCAAATCCTAAACTACAAGGAATATCGAAAAATTCTCAAAGGAGTCACGTGGCGAAAAAATAATTCTCCTAGCCGAGAATCGAACCGATTAATAGAATACAAAGAAACTAAATCAAATTTAGATTGAAATCAACTTCGTCAAGACAAATTAATTTAGTCACTACATAGACAGGAACCTACTGTAGCAATAATAACACTATAAGAAATATTTAATATCTATTGACAGTTCTATATTCAAACTTATATACTATTTTATGTGTTTTTTTTTTGTTGCAGTAATATTTTTATTTATTGATAAACCTTAAATAACATAAAAAATATTAAAATTAAAAATAAACCATTAAAATCTAATTACCTAAAAAAATTGTCAAAAAAAAAACCCCCTATCACAATTATAATACCTAAATAAAAGAAAAAATATAAACCTACATATTTATTTTTTATATTTTTATTTTGTTTAATTACTACTTGACAATTTCATTGTCAAATGTAATTTAACGGAAGTGCGGGATCTCCTGTTATACAGGTCTCTTGACTTGTCCCAACATCCAAATAATTTAAGATTTTGGTAAATAAACAATTTTTATTTATATTTATTTATTTAGTTCTCTAAATAAAATTTTTAATTGACATTTGCACCTCAAACATTTCTATCTGAAGACAACAAGTATTTACAGCTAACCCAACTTAACATATTAGTACGTAAAAGATAAAAACCTCTGGGATCTGGTACCAGGAGTTCATGAGAGAGGAGCGGTGCAGCATCTCTCAATATATCCTTCGACAAAACAATTAGCGTTAAACAAACTTGTAAGGCTAACAAATCCTAAGCGATAAGGAAGAAGCTTTTAACATGAAGCTAACAAGATATGTCATACGGGTGTGCTCAAGGAGGAGGCAATAGTCTTGATGACATTTTTCAATTATAGTGCAGAAAGCTTATCATTAACTTTAGATGGTTTTATTAAAGAAAAGAGTAAGATTTTAATTATACAATGTATTAATCATTTATACAGATACTCTGTTTACTAGATCATGCCTTGATTAATTATTATTATTTTTTAATTATTTTTATCGTTTTAGGAACTGTGATACGTGCTTGCTACTAAATAATTTGTTGGCTTATAATTTTAAGAAAAACTTGGTAGCGAAAGGTTTTTGTAGTGCTGAAAATTATAAACAAAATTTCCTTTATTAAACTCAATTAAATTTAAGATGAATTTAAAGCGAAGTTTATCTTAAAGTATCATTATACGTTCGTTAGGCTATAGCACTGAGTTAATTTACACTATATGTTTATATACGTGGCGGCCGAGTTGGACTCAAAAACACTTAGGTCCCTGGTGTACTAATCCCGGTATGTACCAATGAGTTTTTAATTAAAAAAAAAATGTACATTTGTTTGACAACATAACTATAGTGCCTCGGAAAGCACGTTAAGCTGTCGGTCCCGGTTTCACTATACCAACATGTGAAACTGTTTATATATGGGTTATTGAGTCTATTCAAAACATCGCGACGAGCTAGCCACTTGATCGGTGTAGACTCATACTATCGGCTACGACAAGGTGGGATTAAAACCCCTCCGCTGGGTACCCTGGGGCCGTCTAGGCGGTCTCGGGCGCCGTATGTATGTATGTAGTTTAAATTAACTCAGTGCTCACCGCGACGATCTCACCATTTCTTGACTCATAATACCTTTGGGAACGGGACAGAAATTCCATCGCCGCGCCGAGTACGCAATCTCGGCCACCGTAAAGCACCGTGAGTACACACGTAAGTTAATAAAATTGAAGCAAATCTTTTAAAGAGTCTTGCCAATTCAGCTTCCATTATCAAAGCTCATTTGGACTGAACGTAACGGGTAACTAATTGATGATTTCCATGCAGATATATTTTAGTGTAAAATCCATTCCAATACCGCATCCATTGTGCACAGTCCCCGCCACAGTCTTTGTACAAAAACTTTATTATTGTAACGGCTGCACCCGTATAGTAAGGATTTATTGAGTTTTGAGTCTGAGTTATTTCCAATTCGCTATGAATATTGGCCGGATGTTTTATTTAATGCGAATAAAGCCGTCGATTTATTGGGAGAAAGCTATATCTATTACTGCTTACTTATTGCATATAACTGTAAACTCAAATCTGAAGGTGTAAAGAAATTGTGCTCGTATGTTTATAGTCATTTTGTATTGATAACATCAGCACAGTATTGCCTCTTTTGTACACCTGGCTTAAGAAACGATATAAGGTTTCTCATGAAGGACCCTATTAGCTAACCTATGAACCATGGATATATAAATCTTAACAACAAAATGTATTGGTTTGAACTTTTGGGATAATGTCACCATGGACTCGAAATGTCATATCCATACATTGGTTATCAATACTTATCAAGATCTGATTAACGATGAGCTCTGTTGGCTAAGGGTGCACGTATGCTTGAAGCTAGATTTAATAAAGTTCCGATGAGTACAAAATAAAACTACGCCATGAAGCCTGTATCTACAAATAATTAACAAATATTTGATGAAACCAAAGTAGAATTAATTGACCACGACGCAAATATGTCCGATGCTTCATTTCACACAGGTTTAGTCAATAAAATAGTTTAGTTACTGGAGCACGGCATGTGTCTTTTTACCTATCTGATCTGACAAAATACCTAATAAAGACCTACAAAATCCATAAATGGGGTCGATCAATATATTGTTGTTTTGATCAGCATAGATCGCTCCCATTATGCCGAAGAAATGGGCGATGAGGAATAGTATTTGCATTACGAGTATACTTAATAGCCTCGCTGCTTTATCGTTAAATCTTTTGCGACTACCACCTAATATGCGACTACCACCTAATATGCGACTACCACCTAATATGCGACTACCACCTAATATGCGACTACCACCTCGAAAATAATTCGCATCTGTATTTATTATCTGCGGTGGTAATGAAACCTGTCGGTCGAATATATACGGGTACCGGACTAGGGGTAGATTATTAAACTGAATTTGAACTCTAAATAAAAAAAAATATTACAGGCAGTTAACAGTTGCAGTACTTCAGATTATTTTTAATGAAATAACACAACAGGACAAAAATACATTATCTGTCTGGACACAAAACTCGAGGCGCCGACGTTTACTCAGGCGCCAACAAACGCGCGTGACGAGCAAATAATAGTCCCATATTTGCAATAAATTTGTGCATAAACGATTGAACACACTTCGCTGATTGCTGGCCCTTCCCTTCGCACATTCGTCTTCCTGCCACTGGGTGACAAATGCTTGCGACGTCTCCCGAATTTAAAGTGGAATCGTAGAAATGTGGCGTCTGAACATGTACCGACGTTTGCCGATTGTACTTTTCTTTAATGTCTTGGACCTTAGAAATTATTATTCAACGATTTAATGATAACGAAGGCAAACATGTTATGAGTAGGATAGCTTTGTTCTAAATTTATACTAATCTTTACTTTTATTTACATGGTAAAGTTAAATTTGGTAGAAAATTGTGAAATATTAAAAAGTAAATCAGTGAAACTATTAATAATTCTAATTCTACTATATCCACCCAATACTCATCAACCTATTTCTAAAATAATATATGTAATACATTTAACTAAACTAAGAACAGTAGAATCTTCGATAAATAACCAGCAGTCGTAAAAAAGAAAACATTTTGTTAGAAATAGTTTTCTTCGCGATAAAGTGTTGTTTTTTATTAACCTTTAGGGTTAGGAATCTACGTAAAAGTAAATAGGTAGGTTTATGCCATTTGGCTTTAAGGTTTATGTGTTTGTAAGGAGATAGTAGTCGTAACTATTTATGCAAAGTGTATGGTTAGATACGATCTACGGCTTCGGAAGTAAATGTGATTTGTTTTAGCAAATTAACTTTCCTTTAAAAGAAACATTTTCATTATCATTATCATTAAATTGGGAAAAATAAGTGAGCGAATTTATCGTCCTGCCTTTCTAAACAGAATCAATAAAAGTATATTAATGGTGAATTTTTAATATTAGTTTTTAGAATTTTAGGCATTTAATTTCTAATACTGTTTAAAAAATACTATTAATAACAACGTGGCAAGAGAAAATATCTCTTTCTACAAGTTCTGGAGTTATAAGCACACAGATGGACAGACAGATAGACGTTCCATTTAATATGAATTAGAAATATTCCTAAAGGCGTTGATCTTGTTAAATTCCTAGTAAGTCTTTTATAAAATATAGACATATTTTGCTGGACATATTTTAGTCACTATTTTTTATATTGTCTAAATTGAACTAAATTTAATATAGGTAGTTCTATAAATCTTATTTAAAAAAAAACACTTTTCCACCAGTGAATGGTCTGTACCAATGAGTTTTAAATCTGAAAATTAATGTACCTTTGTTTAACAACACCACTATAGTGCCTCGGAAAGCACGTTAAGAGCGGAGTCTGATCAAGCAATTCCCATACATTCACGACCTTTTGGTCCTAACTGTTACCCCACTAAACATTTATATATTTTTATGATTTTTAGAGACGTTATAAATAAGACCTAAATCTAGGCTCGTACGTTTTCCTTTTTTTAAAGTTTGGTGTAGGAAAAATAATATCAACCCCTGAAATTCGATTGAAATCGCAAAACAATCCCTCACATTAAAATAATTCCTATAAAATATAAAGGCAAAAAATTAAAAAAAGTAAAACATACAGTCATCGGTTATTTTCTCTCTAATAAAATGAGACCATTTTTTTTCAAAACCATTAAAGTTTAGGGGTAGAAAAGAGTTTTGGCCCGAAAGTAATTTTGCTGCCTAAATTGTAGGTATAATCTCATTCGTGCTCTTTCTCTTATTAAGGGTCGGGAGGAAGGTTTACATAAATGTATGGTAGCGTTTCCGACTCACCGTCATGCGCAGGGAGAGGTAATACTACTATGCAGTTGAATCAGCGTGAGCATCGAAGAGCCTCATCAGACACTCCTCTTAAGCTGTCGGTTCCAGTTTCAATATATCAACTTGTGAAACTGTTTATAGATGGGTTCAGAGTCTATCCAAACATCGCGATGAGCTAGCCACTCGTTCGATGTCGACTCATACCTTCGGTTACGACGAGGTGGGATTAAAAAACCCTCCGCTGGGTACCTTGAGGCTGTCGAGGCGGTCACGGGCTCTCGTGATATGTACTTTTTTCTAAGATTTGATAACTAGCATCCAGAGTTTATTTTTTATTTATCAGGCAAAAACTCCAGACTAAACTCTTATCACGTCCAAAATCTTTAAAGGTAATTGAAGCTTACGTAAGCTTTAATTAAGACAACTTTAATAATAAAATTCAAACTCATTTTAAAACTTAATTGTATTAATGCAATCGACCATTTCATTTGCAACTTTACATATAAATATATTTTTTAACTTAAAATTTTATTTTAAACTTTATTCAAAGAGACTTAGGGCTTATAATTTGTTTTTATTTAATATTGGTCGCACGATTAATTTTCTTAATGAGCCTTAACCGTCGGTAATATTGTTTGACAAAGATTGTTTAAAAAATATTATAATTTAATTTGATATTTCTTATAATCTTATTATTTTACAAGTTCATTGTTGAATAATCGAAACTAATTACTTAACATTTTCCTTCATGTCGCTCTAATTCTTTAACAAATCTTTTGTGTGCCAAAGTAAATATATTTTGTACGATATTATCCATTTTGAAAACATACTGATATCCTTAATATTACAGATATAATTATTAAAAACTGCTTGGAAGAAATTTTAAATAATTTATTAAATAATTCATCATGGTTACAAACCACATTAGTAACATACTTGATTGTTTAAGTTTACAAAAATATTAAATTTTACATACATACATATACATATCATCACGGGCGCCCGAGACCGCCTAGACGGCCCCAGGGTACCCAGCGGAGGGGTTTTAATCCCACATCGTCGTAGCCGATGGTATGAGTCTACACCGAACAAGTGGCTAGCTCGTCGCGATGTTTTGAATAGACTCAATAATCCATCAATAAACAGTTTCACAAGTTGGTACAGTGAAACCGGGACCGACAGCTTAACGTGCTCTCCGAGGCACTATAGTGGTGTTGTCAAACAAATGTACATAATTTTTTTAATTAAAAACTTATTGGTACACACGGGGATTCGAACCAGGGACCTAAGTGTTTTTAAGTCCAAGGCCTAACCAACTCGGCCACCACGTATATGATTAAATGTTAATGTCATGTAATGTTACAATGCCTAACTAAGGTTTTTTTTTTAATAGAGCAGGATATGTGACCCTACCTCCACCTGATGTTAAGTGGCAATGTAACGTCCAAGAATGTTCTCAACCAATATTAGTAATGGTGCTTGCTTCAGTTGGTTGATTCCACTATGTCTGCTTGTGAAACTTATTTACGCCTCGCTTAAAGGACTCAGGATTAAAGGAAGATAGGAAAACGCACGCAGGCAAGGCACTCAACTTTTACTAATTGTATGCTGATTTTGCAAAAATAAAAATGAAAACTTACTTTTAATCATTTTTTTTTGTTTCCTTAAATTTATCATTTAATTTCGCATTTTTTATGTTGCATTATATGCAACATATAAAGTTTGTTATATGCATGAAACATCCGGTCTTTATACATTACTGATCCGTTAGATCCGACAAATTAGCACGACGGTGTACCTCAGATGTTTCTCATTCGGAGTTTTTGGCTTCTACAAAGTCTGGCCATAAATACTGTTACAATTAAAAATAATAAAAAAATACATTTGAATTTGGAATCTGTAATTTTTATATTGTACAATATTTATGGCAAGACTATAAAATCACTCGTGTTATAGGTAAAATATTCAATTTTTACCTAATAGAGAAAGGAGTATGCTTTTGGATTAAGCTATCAGTGTTTGGAAAGACTAAACCGTCATATCTTCATAATAAGTTTTCAGTCCGCAACGTGGATCCCGTGGGAATTAAAAAAAAAAAACATGTTCGGGTGTCCCGTGGCCGCTTAATTTCATTAGGTTTTCAGTAATTAATCAGCTTCTGGAATTTTAGCAGCTCAAAATAAAGAGTAGGGTGCATGGCTCGAAGCCATCCCGTCACCTAGTTTTAGCTTTGTTAGGCTGACACATATTAAGAATAATATACAAAATCTTGGTATTTATTTATACCCACATAAATATAAATAAATTAACTAATACTTAAAACTAATTATATTTTTTATTGCACACATTAGAACATTAAGTTTAGGTACTTAATGTTCTAATGTCCCGAAGGTTTGACTGTCAGATAATGCCCAACGGCATTAAGTCCGCCTTTTATAAATAAATAAAAATATCCCTCAGAATAGGTGCTCCTGTATGCTGGCCTCACAAGTGAATTTGTGATACTAAGGTCAATCCTTCAAGTCACCATGGTTTATCCTGCAGGCTTAGTGCTGGTCGTATACCGAGACATTACTATGCATTATACTATATTACTAAATAACATATTAAAACGAACGTTAGCATCCGTCGGTATACCCAGCACTCTCGAGCCTGCGGGGTTAAGCTGTGATGAAGGCAATAAATAGACCGGATGGCGTGACCATAATCCCATGGCAGAGGTCGTGCACTAATATGAGACGCTACTTGTGTACTCTCCCTCAGTTACGTCCACACCTCACGATCTTCAATTCGATTTTCGGACGATTCTAATGGTTCTTAGGAGACTACTGAACTTAAATCTTAACGAAGTGTTAGTAAATACTTGTAATGCATCTTTTTGTCGTCCGTCTTCTAACCTCATCATTTGTGAACTAGGTGTGCTGTAAATAGGTAGATGCAGAGTCATATGCCGTGTTTATAATAATCATTATCATCATCATTCCAGCCTTTCACGCGTCCACTGCTGGACATAGGCCTCCCCCAAGGATCGCCACAAAGACCGGTTATGCGCTGCCTATAGCCATCGGCTTCCCGCGACCTTTTTCAGGTCGTCGGTCCATCTTGTGGGGGGCCTGCCTCTGCTGCGTCCTCCAGCACGCGGTCGCCACTCTCTTTATAATAATAAAAACCGTTTAATAGACGGCTGTGTGGACTATTTTGTTTGACAAGTGGTTCCTCTTTGATGATAACTTTGTCGCGTCGAGTGGTTATTTAGAGGATCCAAAACACTCTGGTGAGAGCATTCTTTATTAAATTGCTGTCTTAAAAATATTAATTTATTGGCAATGTCTCTTATTAGGGTTCCGTACGTTATTGAAGTATTAATCCGAACGATCCAACTATACAGACCGATATCATGATGTGACACGACTTTGTGTATATATAGTATGTATTATTTATTATGTATATATTTTATAATATATATGTTTATGTATTTGTAATGTACGCCCTATATGTATGCCCTAATTTATATAAGTTTATTAAATTTTAAATTAAGCACCCGACTTCGAACACAATCTTAAAGGTCGATAATGCCTAAGGCAATTAAGTTCACCACCATAAAGTGTTAAAATAAATAAATAATAATAACTGGTTGAGGTATAAAGTTAAAATTGTGAATAAAGAGAAGTAATACACATGTGTTCACTTTTTTTTTGGATATTTCGGTTCAGTAATTTTTGAATTAGGTGTTACGGAGGTAATAATAAAATGTCTGAAACACAACTTTCGCCTGTATTCATACTTATTTTATTCCATTATACGGAACTCTAAGCCCGCGAATAGCATTCGAACGTGACTGTTTTTTTTACAAAATCATCAGCGAATATGATTTAAAAACTTGTTTTGACTGGAAACATCTTTATTAATAATTAGATTTTTTTGTTTGAATACATATTTTGTAGATCATTAAGTTACATTAAAGTGCCTCGGAGAGCACGTTAAGCTGTCGGTCCCGGTTTCACTATACCAACTTGTGAAACTGTGTGGACTCATACCATCGGCTACGACGAGGTGGGATTAAAAACCCCTCCGCTGGGTACCCTAAAGCCGTCTAGGTGGTCTCTCTCGCCGTAAGGCACCTGTGATGATATGTATATATTAAGGTTACAATATTAATCTTTACGCCAGCGAGTACATAAACGAATTGATTATTTAAGTATTGCTTCCAATCTATAAATGAGACACTCTCAAATAGTCCAACTTTAACATCTTCAATACAAAAGCTTTCTGCGGAATGTTTTCTCTTAAATACGTCTTGTGGTAGTTTTTAATTTGTTTCCTCTAATCCAGTATTAGTAAGATCTATCAGCGGACTAAGTGGATCATCATTCTCTCGAGAGATTACTTTTTGCGGTCACCCAGAGCTAATTTATTGCCTGAAACATTCTTACAGTCTGAAAGTTTGTTAGGGTGACGAAATTATCTTCTACGACTAGGAAATGATTTATTCGTGTTTTTATATTATCGTTTGATGTTTATAATTTATGAACGATTTTATTTCATCGGCTTTGTTGAAAGAATTAACTATGTTTTATTAGATTGTATAAAATGTTAATTTAAAGAAGACAATATTTTATTCCAGTTTTATTTTTTATTGGAGCGCGACATTTAACTTTGTATCTACCGGGTGGCGAGCAGACCTACAAAGTCCATGAATGGGGTCAATCAATAATTGTTCTTAAACAACATTGATCGCTCCCACCCGGCTACATGATGCGATTACGAAATGGGGGGCGACAATGACGAATTGCATTACGAGTATATTTTAATATACTCGCTGCCTTGTCGTCATTTCAACTACCCTTCGTAACCGCACCCTGAAAGGAGACTACCACTTCGACAAGAAATCGATCGATGCAGTAGTCTCTTCAAAATATGTGAACCCACAGACTAAAACCGAATCATGACTAGGTCACTAGATTTTGCATCTGTATGGTCGGTATCGGTCGGCCTAACCTAAGTTTTATTACAATTGTTGAATTATTATTTTAACACGAGATATATTTATAAATGTTTTTATTTTACCTTTAATAACTATTAATTATGTTCGTTAACATTCTGTTTTTTAAACATTATCTAAAAAAAAATTAAAATGCAAGGGCAACCTAATTTCTAAAAAACATTCACAACTCTAGAATAAAATAACATGTCTAAAGAATTTTGTTTAAAATTGTCACGTTTACGACCCGTCAACTATGCTGTCGAGACACATTTCTCACATTTTCTATCGAACGGCTGATGGTTTAGACAGATTTAAATTGTGTCAAAGGATCCCCATTTCTCTTTGTGATAAATTTAGCTCTTTGATAGCTTCTTGTTTTACTCGAAGCTACATCGGCAATAAATAACAATCCAAACCAGATCCAGTTAAGCTATTCAAAGTTGTATATAATATTTCGATCTTCACTCTAGGGTACACTCTTCGCACACATGTAGGCCGATTTCGGGGACCTTTAATTGCGCCGTCTTTTAAAACTTCTGCAATTTGATCAAAATACGTATGACATAGTTTCTCTTCTTTTTCTACCTAGTCTTACACTAGTTGGTTATGTAGTGTGTGTTCGGTTTGGTAGTATTTTTCACATTAAGATTTCCATTCTATCGCTTTAAGTTCTAAATCTGATATCGAACTATAATAAATATTTGTCGTTATTTTGTTAATGAATAGCTGTCTAACCAAACGCACTCTTAGACTTAAACTTTTTTTTTGACTATTCATAAATATCTGCAAATATTTACATAAAATAAATGATTTTGACTTTGACTTTTTGACTTCTCGGCCACCTTTATTCTTCACCTCATTTATACCTGGTATATCATTCTTTCATACCTTAGTATACCTTCATTCAGTACCACTCATTTACGATTTCAGTAATTGAGGATTCAGTCTGTTATTCTAGCACAGCGCATACTTTGCAATAAGCGCATTAACTTTGATTGTATCCTTTTCCTGACATACCCATGTCTGACTTCACAATAATATGGGGATAATTAATAATGAAACTATTTATATTCGAAAAATTATTCAAAAAATTTAAACAAAACCTACATCTATTTATGAATTTATATTAACTAGTTTATAAAAGGTGCGGACGTACGTAAACTAGAGGTTATAAAATGAATCTATTAATCCACATTAAGATGTTAATGAAAAATTAATGCAAAAATAAGAATATTAATTATAATTAATGATCAAAGAACTTTGTCATTCCACTAAAGCTTATTAATTAAGAATACATTACGATGACGTGAGAAGCAACAATTAATAAAATCTGGTATCTGATGTAAATAGACAAAAAACTGGAGATCTGTAAGAAATTTTTTACTTATCGAGATCTTATAAACGGTTTTTGGAAAGATTGAGAGAAGGTGACGGCACAATATTTCAGACGATGTCATATTAATGCAGTCGATGTAATTAAGGAACATTACAAACTGGTCTTGACGAAGAACAAGTCGGCCATAATCTAATGCAAGAATCAGATCCTCGGCCAGATAAAGCACTTGATTATTATTTATGTTTGATCGCGGTAGGTGTCGCAGAACACGGAATGTGACCTGTTTGCATATATTACACGTCTGGTGTGGTCGCCATCGAAAAGGTGACCAAAAAAAAAACTTCTCCATTCATAATTTCTTGTCTATCGCTAAGCAATTAAAGATATCGTACGATGTTGTTGTCCTCGTCTGGACGAGTCGTCTTCGCATTTCCTTTTGGATCTAGTTACCTCGCTGGTTATGAAACACGAGAGTGTCGTCAGCCGTGTACAGTTAAATCACCGTCTCGTATTTGTGGAGGCCTAGGTCTATCAACATTTTTGATTCTTGTCTAAAGTTTAAATGTTTCTACGTCGTTATAACTATATTTATGTTTCTATATATAGATATTTAATTAAATTGATACTGTTTACGTCAAAGTTTAATTAAGTTTGGTGTTGCAATGATTAAATTTGTTGTGGTGTTGAGGATGTTGATTCATAATATGGAATTATAATGAGGTTAATTAAGACAACGGGGAATACATCAAAAAGATTAGTTAAGAGCTTTGGCCACGGCTTCAGTTGTCTCCTGAGGATTTATAGAACAACGCACAAGTAAATCAAATGTACGAAGAATGTCGTCGCAAACAGAATGTACTCATTAATCAGGAAACGTAATTGTGACCTTACTTGACGGAATATCGTTTACGTACTCGTAAATAAACAATTTATTTATAATTTACATGAGTTATCGTTTATTTAAGTGCATTTTAACAATCTTAATGTTTATTTAATCAAGGCGTTAATTAAATTTACTGTAATAATATTAATAAAAAAAGTAGCGGATAAGATAAAGAAGAGATCATTATAATGTTAACAGGTAGAAATATCTTCGAGCACGAATATCGAAAGGAACATTTAAAATAATCCGACAAAAGCAATACAAACTAAACAAGAAACACGAACGTTTAAACGTTTAACAAACATCGATGTCGGTAGTTATGTCCTCGTAAATTCAGAAAAATAATCGATCCCGATTAAGATATCAGAGTTTTGGGAGAATAGTTGTTTATTTGATTCTCGATACAAAATCGACTTACTGTTATAAAGCATTGAGTGTTTTATCCTTTATTATCCAAATTCAATCGCTCAATTTCGGCAGTCTTTTTAAAAAATCTGTTATTGTTTTAGCGAACAAAAGTAAATTTCTTTCCTCGATCTTAAGGTCTATTATTGTTTATAAGGTTGTTTAGTTGTTTTTGATCTTATTGGAACTTCGAGGCGGTCTCACACGTCGGTGTCCCGAAGGAGTTTAGCATTCATAACCGCAAATTGAGGAGTTCATCTAATAGTAGGTCTGGGATTGCTTCGGGGTGAGAAAGAGTGAATGAACTTTTAAAGACGCAGAACGTCTTCTGAATCGTTTTGGAATCTGGTTTTTCGATCGTATTTCGGCGTTCTTTCTCAGAATTATTTACTTTCGTTGATTAAAACGAAATTTCGAAGTTGGCTTATCTAATTATCTTAGTCGGTGTAGAAATATGAATATTTATGTCATCATTGAGGCGGTTCGTTGACTTTTTGTCATAGTTATAGTTTTGGATTAATCCGTCGATAGACTTATCACTCAATAAAAAACTCGTAAAATTTGATACTTCTGGCCACAATGACACGTGTGTGGTATATATACTAGTACTTTAATCTCGTAAAATTAGTCAATGAATTAAAAAAAATGTCAATCGTTAAATTTATTGTTTAATAATTGATTACTTTTGGGTACTCTCTTCATGAACAGTTTCAATTGTTGGTATCGTGAAATTGGGACCGTCCGCGTCAGGTTAATGTGCTCTCCGAGGCACTATAGTGGTATTGTAAAACAAATGTACATTTATTTGATTTTAATTATTTAATTGTGGGCATTTTCTATAATTTTTTTTAATTAAACACATTATTATTGTTGATCGAAGATTAAACACATTGGTACACTGAAGGATCATATCCAAATAAATGGCCAAGCTGTAGTGTTTTTAGAACTTAGATCTAACCAGCTCGGTCACACACACACCAATTATTTTTTATAGTTAATCAGGATAAGATTCTCTAAGATGCTTTGCATCTTTTACACAAAGCTGATAATATAAAGTCAGTCAAAAGTCAGTTAAATGATTCTGAATATTAACAGTGCTTAATTAAACACGTAGTTAAATAGGTAATCTATTTGAATCTTGCCTACAATAATACTTTACTGTGAGTAAAATTAAAAATACCATCACGGGTGCCTTTTTTGGCTTTCGAGCGGGAACCGTTTAAACGGCCCCAGGGTACCCAGTGGAGAGATTAACCCATTCTCATTTAGCTGATGGTATTCGGAGGCAACACTTAACAAGTAGCGAGCTTGTTGCTGTGTTAATGATGGTATATCCTCGTTATATAAAGTTGTGAGTAATATTAATTCACATTATATGTACTGTTAACTAAATCACCAATGTTCTGGCTACCCCGTAACGGTTCTGGGGTCATAACTCTTGTTTACAACTACCGGAAGCTATCAACGAACCGACTATAAAATGTATAGTAAAATTAAACATTTTACAATAAACTGTATAGTTTGCCAGCGTATTGTCATAAACACCTACGCGGCACAAGCTAGGGCGCAGGCGTTGACCTAGCCTGGGTACCTCGGGGAAGATGTCACTTAGGAATATAAGGTTGCACGTTTCATAAAAATATTCAACGATATATAAAATGCTGAATATTTGTTTTAGTGCAAATATCTAAGTACCCGACTTTAACTGCGCTCTGCTGTTTGTTGCTGTTGACTGGTGACAGGGTAAAATAATTTGTCTGTCCAGGGATAGATTGGATTATTATCATCTTAAAGATCAATTCATCAGTCCCTTTCCTTTTCTAACATCTATATCCAAAAATTAAGTAATAAACATAACTTTTTAAAAGATATGTATACCCACTCATTTCGAAAACTTACACCGCAATTGTTACCTTATAGTTTTTTTTTTATTTCCTGATAATATTTTACATTTATATTCTATTGAAATGTCTATAAAATATTGAAAACATTTCTATTAAGTAATCCCCGATCGTGGTCTCAGACAAAATTAGCTGATAGATTTATTTTTGTATTAGTTTACGAAGCACGGCTCTGTTACAGTATTACACTACTCTTTTGTTGGTATATTTGCCAGAATCTGAATCCTTACCGACTGATTTAATTATTCAAAAAAATATGAAAATCTTCAATTACATGTTCAATTTGTTAACTAAAACAAATCGTTGACAAAAATGATCCAATCTATCCACTAGTCAAAGCGCGAATATTTAGCAAATCTGTGTAAGGGCTGCAGGCTGTCTACCTTCTAATTCACGTGATACTTGATTATAAAAATAAAACATTTTTATAAACTCTCAGTAGTTTTATAAAGCGTCGTAGTACATAAAAAATAATTAATAAATACCATCACGGGTGCATTTTTGGCTCCCGAGAACTGTTTAAACGGCCTCAGGGTATCCAGCGGAGGGATTAATGCCGTCCTAATTTTGCCGATGGTATTCGGAGGCAACACCTAACAAGTGGCGAGCTTGTTGTACTTAGTTAGACTATAATAAATGATGGTAAATTAGGTAAAAAGCAGCACATTTAGCGAATCTGGATGATATTAAAAACCGTAGATTCAACTCTCTCACCTGCAGGAAAATTTTCATTGCATCATTCAAGGCAATTTCAATGATAAACGAAAACAAACAATTAATAATCAAAGTCATGAATATGAAATCATTTATAAATCTACCTATCACAATCATAAACTTGCAATATGAATGCAACAAAACAACATGCAAATGTCCAAAGCTTCATCATGAAGTAAGACATAATGTAATCGCGAATAAAACCAATTACATGATTCCAAGTCAACGACCCACACCAACTGTACCGACTGAATTTATGACCAAGTTCAGGCACTGAGTCAATCTTATGTTCTAGACTTGTGCCCTGTCCCATCTGAAGCACTGTGACTCACCAGAGATATGTCTAGATGCTTAACACTAAGGGTTGATATACACATCTCATAATTTGGCGTTTATGAATGGACTTACATTCATACTACTGTTGGTGCTTTCCATCTGCTCGAGGAGGTTTTTTCCTTGTCAATAGATTCTCTAAATTTTTTGGTAGATCCTTTATTTAATTATTTATTTTGTGTAAACTTACTAATGGCCTTACATCACACATATTGTTGGTACCTATAAGTTTTTTAGTTGTAAATGAATAGCTAGCTAATGAAAAACAATCAACCTACTTTTGGTGGCATTTGTGGGATGAATAGGTAGTAACCTAATCTTATTGTTAAAAAATTGTTGTTTTTATAAATAAAAATAACATAAATACCATCTCGGGTGCCTATTTGGCTCCCGAACACCGTTTAACGGCCTCAGGGTACCCAGTGGACGGTTTTAAATCGTCCTCATTTTGCCGATGGTATTCGGAGGCAAGTGGCGAGCTTGTTACGGTGTTTATGATGAAATAGCCTCGTTGTATAAAGCGGTCACCCATCCCAGGACAGGCCTGATCATCATCTGCCATCTGCTTAACCTTGTTATCAGTTGCGCAGTGACTTAACCATTAGGCTAGGGCCGCTTTTTCTACTTTTTTCATATATGTATGTAAAAAAAAAGATTTTGATTGTAAAGTAGAAATTGTATCAAAATTTCCGAATTAAATATGCCGACTTGACTATGTGTAAAGCAACCCTGATATTATCCTAAGTATAAAGTATCATGTTCTAATCGTAAAAGATGATTTTATAGAGTCGTAAAACTGCGTTAATTTGCCGATAAAATTATCGCTTATATACTAAATTTTAAAATGGTCATTGTATTTTACTTGTAATTTATGCTTATTGTTAGTTAATGCTTTGTTAATACTTGTAACGTGTCTTGTAAGATTTATACTACTGGATAATATAACGTACCTATATACTATAGAATAATATGAAACTTACATACATACATATCAACACGGGTGCCTTACGGCGCCCGAGACCGCCTAGACGGCCTCAGGGTACCCAACGGAGGGGTTTTAAACCCACCTCGTCGTAGCCTGTGGTATGAGTCTACACCGAACAAGTGGCTAGCTCGTGGCAATGTTTTGAATAGACTCAATAATTCATCTATAAACACAATATATAAGTTTCACAAGTTGGCATAATGAAACCAGGACCGACAGCTTTACGTGCTCCCCGAGGCACTATAATGGTGTTGTCAAACAAATGTACATATTTTTTTTAATTAAAAACTCATTGGTACACACCGGGATTCGAACCAGGGACCTAAGTGTTTTTATGGGTAATATGAAACTTATAATGAATAAAAATATCTTCCAAATCCCTGCCAATTGCCAGGGTACTATAATATAGTAGATATTTTTTATACTTTCGTATATAAAAATTATTTAAAATTTATTTAGGTTTAAAGAATATTTATTTCTCTCAAAAAGAACATAAATTCTCGTATATTGAGGATTATATGTTGTCATTGTTTAAGCCCTCTATATCTAAAGGCTTTATAAAACGATATATTTCGTCGTAGGCTTTATCAGTTGATATCAGTCCTTATAAGCCTAAGGCGAAATATAGCGTTTATGTAGTATTTTTTTTTATTATTAAAATTTATTTTACCATATTCTTGCAAAAACTCTTTTTTTTTTCTAGATTCTGCTTAGACAATATTTTGAATTCACAGCTTTTTTTCTAATTATCAAAGCTATATTTTGTTGGCAGAAAAATATTTAACTAAGTAAATACAACTAAAAAACGTCACATAAGCTTATTGCAAATAAAAATTAAATACACAATACATCTGTAAAATACAGATATTATGCTAAAATTATTATATCTGCCGCTCAAAGTGTTCCCCATAATAAAATGACATGTCTACTAATAAATTTAATATGAAAGTAGCAACTCCTATAGAAATCTAAGCTCATAAAGTGAATAGATATTAGGAAATATTAACGTCAAACGCGACTGAGTGCTATCGTATTTTCACGGATTTATGACAAGACTTCGACAAAGTGGTGGCAACACTCGCAACTGCTTTTATTGTGGCTGAGCCAAATATTTTTATAGTAAACGTACTGTATTATTAGTGGCCAATAAAGTTGGTTCTAGTTTCGCCATTATTACTGTATTATATGAGTCCTTTTATAACCATTAAGATAGCTTTATAATGCGCCCTTTAAGTGGTTATATAAATTAAAGAATTTCTGGTTACATAAATGTCGTACGACAAAGAAGCTTAATTGATATATTAGAGGGTAATATCATCATCATCATCATCACGGGTGCCTATTTGGCCCCCGAGAACCGCTTAAACAGCCTCAGGGTACCGAGCGGAGGGTTTAACCCTTCCTCATTTCGCCTATGGAATTCGGAGGCAATACCTAACAAGTGGCGAGCTTGTTGCGGTGTTTATGATGAAATAGCTTCTTTGTATAAAGCGGTCACCCTTCCCAGGTCGGCCTTGTTGTCGTCTGCTTAACCTTGTTATCAGTTGCGCAGTGATTTAACCACTAGGCTGGGACCGCTTTTAGAGGGTAATATTTGTGGATAAAGCAGTAGCATTAATTTACACGTAAACCTGTAGACCACACACAACCAAGGATAGGCAGACAGACATGTGTCCTCCCGCGCAATGTTCATCTGAAAGCCTTAAACAACAGTTTAAGTTGTAAATAGAGAAGCGTGGGCACCCATACAGAGCCCTGTACGATAGCGGCGCCTTTACAATGTGACTCATACAATATATTTGCATGAATGGTTTGGTTTTAAACAGGCTATTGTTATTTTTTGTCTCCTTGATTGTGGTTTAGTACCAGTTGTTGATTGTAGTTATCTTATTTATGTTTTCTTGATAGACTGTAACTTACTGTCATTTATTAAGTTCTTTAACGAATGTACCTTATTGATTAGTGTACTAGTATAGACTTGTACATATTAGGATTTGAAGTATGAAATTGCCGTTTTATGTTAAACATTTTTTTTGTCCAAAATATTATTGTTTTATATATATTATTTAGTCTCTATGAACTCAGTCCTACAAAATCTATAAAGGGATTTTGTACCGCTTTTTTCTTACATGTTATTGTCCATTTAATAATCGGTTTTATTAATCAAAACAAGGCCAGTTATTAACATGCCCTCCTGTCTGCTGATCAGTCAATTAATTCATGACGAAATTTTCATTTAATTTCGCCGGTTTGCAAATAGTTCAAATATTAGGGTATTAATTATAGGGGGCCAATTTTATGGTCCACCATCACTTTTAAAGTTATACAGTTTATTAGTTCCTTTTCTTGCATTTTTTTACAGTTATAGTTTTAACAACGAAATTGATTAAAATAAAAACTACTTGAATTAAATTTACTAAAATTTTCGACGCATCTGTTTACTTCGCGAACTGTATGTAAAATTGTGTGTGTATAATTGTTGAACAATGGATTAACTTCTTTTTTTAAATTCAAAATGTTTGATGTTATATTTAATTGTATCTATTGGATAAGATACGTCGTAGCAACGTCGTGTATCTTGTAAGAATTTTATGTTATTTTTGTTTTATCTATCTAGACCAATATAGAACAGTTTTATTTATATTATTGTTAGTAATAAGTACAATTTTGTAATACATAAGATTAAAACGTTACTTAAACTTTACATAGTAATTTTAAATGTTACACAACCTGAAGTCTAATCATATTTTGTATGTAATTTATGATAGGTGTAGAGAAGTAGGTGTTATTAAAGTTACATAAAAGGGTTTTGTTATTATAAATTCAATTTGCATGTAACCTGCTGCATAATTATTTAGTTTATAGTGTTGTTTGTGGACCAGTGTTACGACATTCATAATTATTTATTATGTTTGTGTAATGGTCATCTATATCATATTAGGTAAGTATAGTGGTTGGTAAATTATAAGGATCTTTAATAAAAATAAAACAAACGATAATACTAATAGTGTTAAAAATTATTGCAAATTGTTATTTAATATTTATTATAAAGACTTTATTGCATAGTAAACAAAAAGTTATGTACAAAGGCTAGCTAATCTTCAAGATCATTTACGAAGATGACCCGGTGCTTAATTTAATAAATACACTTATATAAACAAAAATATATACGTATAAATAAACATAAATATACATACACGTAGTATACACAAATAAAGTGGGCATTATATTAATACATACCACATATATGATCGAGGCAAACGCTGTTGTTCAATAAATAATACTGTCTAAAATTATATAAAAATGTAAGCAGTTGATATATTAAAATGAATGAAATTAAATTTGAATAGGGTTGATCTCTTATTGACACTAATGTATGATTACGTAGATTTGCATTTAAAATTATAGCTTTAAAATAACAATTAACTATTTGGTTAATAAATAACTAAATTAATTATTAAATCTCCAACAAGATCTAGACAATCTTATTATCAAATTAAACCAGTTCAATAAGGAGAAATTCATGGAAAGCTAAATTATTATCGCCCACACCGTCTATTACAATACGACCATTTGTCTGTTTGTCTGTCTGTCTGTCTGTAGCATGTAGATGAGGCGGTTAGTGTACGAGATCTATTTCCATCGGCATTGTGGATTCTTTTTCGTCGATTGTTCTATTTGGATCCGTCGTCTGGTAACTGCGTTTTGTCTGAACACTATTTTTATACAATTAATTACGTGGGCGGATTACGATTTTGTAATTAATTAATGTCGAACTTTGATCTGAATTTGATTTGCGATTTGAGGTTTGTCGTTTTTGTGTAGTAAAATTAGGTGTTAAATTAAATGATTTTTCTCTAGTCTTTCGCGGTTGTAGTGCGTAACTTATTTTGTATGCAACATGATGAGGAAAAAAGACTACAAATTCTAAATTTCGTTTATTTTTAACATTATTGCTATCGAAACTAATTATTTTGTACCTAAATAAAGCAGTTCCTATTTTTTAGTTGAAGGAAATGATCACAATGTGTAATCAGTAAAGTTGATATCATCTTACCTATGCGGATATAATACCTACATTTTCACTCCCTATTTTCAGATTTGCTATTCTTAACTCTGTTTCTATCTACACTAGCCGGCATTTGAGTCTCATTATCTTGTACTTTATGACCTTTTATATTATTCAAACCGCATATTCTGGCACTCAGAAGATTAACAGTCCTGTTCCCGTATCTTTGTCTATTGATGTAAGATAATCTTCATCCGATATATTTAAAATAGCATCATCGTCTGTCCTCTCTTAATTAGTATCATTAATTACGTTTTCTCTTTCAGTTTCTTCCGCATCTTTTATGTTAGTTCAACTCTTTTTATTCTGAACTCCTACACATGTATCTTGATGATTGGTTGTTTATAAGTTAATTAGTTACTTGCAATTAAAATGTTATATAGGCATAAACGATTTTTTTTAAAAACCTTAGACGAAAAAAATTACGACGACGACTTATTACAAAACTATCATATTCATCATCATTAATTTATAGATAATCGTTATTGTTATCATTCAGTTGCTCACTGATGCATATATGTTTAAGCGAATTACTTTTACGTTACTAATTCAATTCCAGATGTAGACTCAAAATATCATCAGCTACGATTACGATGGGACCTCCGCTGGATACTTCGAGGTCTGATGTCATGATGTTGTATATTTCTTTAGCGTATTAATGATCCAATTTATATTCCTTTCTTAGGTGTTTATATTAAGGTTTATTCAGTATATAAACTACAAAGTGTCAAATTAGTTCTGCTTCTTGACCACTAATAATATTGTCCACTGCATTTAATTGAGGAGTGAGGCAACACTTTAGCGGGCGCTTAGCGTCCGCAAGGCGAAGGAAATAAATCTTTGGCACAATACGCCTCGCATGCAAATCGTCCTTTTGTGTTTCAGTAGAAAGTCTATTTCTAACAAGCCCTATTTCAACTTAAGTGCTCTTAATCGTATTGTGATTATTATGATCAAAATACTGACTGTTTGTGTAATCGAGTTTAAGGCTTGTATGTGTTTATTTACATTGTACCTATGCATTTTTTATAAATTCCTTTTTATAGGATAATCTTATATTAATTTTTTAAAGATAAAAATGCAATGAAAAAAATTTTTTTTCATTGCATTTTTATCTTTAAAAAATTAATATATTTACATTGTACCGAAATATTTTGTTTGTAATAAGGTCTAACACCGGTATTCATAAAAACTATATTTAGTATAAGGTCTAACACCGGTATTCATAAAAACTATATTTAGTATAAGGTCTAACACCGGTATTCATAAAAACTTATTGAGTCCTTGAAGAACACTTTAGTTATGGAAGGTTTTGTCTCTTATTTGATACAAAAATGATAATGCGTAAAAGAGAGAATAGATTACATGAATACTATATCTCTAATCGAATCAGCGTAAACATAAGTAAATGCTTTCATATTAGTTTCAACAGAAGCAGGTGTGCGGTATCATATATATATATAATTTCAATAATATAGCAATAAGCCGAGCGGACTCCGTGAGGGACTTAGGCGTGGTTCTGGATAGAAAAATGTCCTTCGTTCACCACATAGACAGCATTCGAGAAAAGGCGTATAAAAACTTAGGCTTTATACTTCGAGTCAGCAAACCTTTTAGTGACATTAACTGTATAAAGATATTATAGTTTGCTTACGACCGTAGTGTCTTGGAATATTGTAGCTCGGTGTGGAACCCACAATACGCAGTGCATAGGCAGGCTATAGAGCGAATTCAAATTAAGTTCATGAAACATTTAGATTTTCGTAGTCGTAACGGTAAGACGGATTACGCTGTTTCGTGTAGCCGCCACGGGATCATGTCTCTGGAGGATAGGCGACAGTTGCTCGACATACTTTTATTACACGACATATGCAATAATAACATAGACTGTACTGTTCTAGTGTCTAAAGCTGTCAATCTATGCACTCCCACCAGAAGAACTAGGCACACTCCCCTTTTCCACTATCATTGTACACATACTAATTATACTAGTAACTCAATAATTAATAGAATACTTCATTCATATAACACATCTTTTAGTAACATAGATCTTTTTCATTTATCTAAATACACAACTAAGCGTAAGGTGTCCCAATGTTTGGGTTTAAACATATGATGAAACTTTTGTTGTTATGTATAATTGTATATGTATATTTAATTTCTATTTTAATTTAATGTATCACATACAGGTCTAATAATAATAATACTAATATCAAGTAAAATCAATACACAGCCATGCATACACACGAACACACCTTTATTTTCAATTACACACACACACACACACACACACACACACACACAAACACATACCTAAACCGCATTATTAACAGTACAACAAACAAAAAAGAAATCTAACAATGGCCAAAGTTTGGTCTGTGATATAAATTTTATTACTATATATTGTAATGTGCTGTAGATTTTTGTAATGATAAATAAATAAAAATAAAATAAAAATTAAACCAACTAGTGTGTTTTTCAAGGCCTCAATAAGTTTTTATGAATAAGGCCATAAGTGTGCGCTTGGTTAGACCGCTATTCATCCCACACATACAAATACATAAATAGCAACCAGACCGAACACACACCAGATAAGTAACCACTGTAAGACTCGGTGGTTAGCTGGTAGGTAAGTGAACAGTTTTTTTTAAATGTACCTCTTCCTGTAACATCGCTTGTAACGACCGATCTTTAGAACCCTGTTTAAGATAGATCGGCCTAACGAAGTTATAAATTATTAAGTCAGTCAATAAAAAGCGGCCCCAGCTTAGTGGTTAAGTCACTACGCAACTGATAAGAAGGTTAGGCAGATGACAAGGCCGGACCTGGGATGGGTGACTGCTTTATACAACTAGGCTATAGTTAAGTGTTGGCTCCAAATGCCATCGGCGAAATGAGGACGGGTTAATCTCTCCGCTGGGTACCCTGAGGCTGTTTATAAGGTTATCGGGAGCTAAAAAGGCACCCGTGATGCTATTTGGTATTTTAAGTCCGTCAATGATTTTTACGTGCGAAAGAGGATTACTTCTTACTTAAGTTTAAGGCATCCCTACAATTTGTAACATACCTGTAATACCACCATCGTAGCGCGAAGATATAATAGTCTTCAACATAGGGACGACTACGTTTTCATTTCTACTCAATGCAAAATAATATTAGTAGAAAAATCCTGTACAGACTGCCTCGATGCTAGAAATTTGCTTTAAAATAGAACATGTATGAGATCGTTGTTTCTTCTACACATTGTAGAAATCTTTAGTCTGTGACCAGTCCAATAAGTGTAATATATCCCACATTTAATAAAACAGGCCGATCAACCAGAGAGAACGAAACAATTTCTCAATGTAAATTATTTCGTAAGACAAATTATTCAAGGGACTACAATCGAAGCACTTTTCGCCTTATTTGGAGTCCAATTAGCGATGGATTATCTGCGCTGTACTAACAGTGCTGTGTAAATTCACACCTTTCGTTGCTTGTTCATTACTGGTATAGTATCTGGAAGCTACATTCAGCTTTGTATAATAGAGTGGTTTTTTTTTTTTTTAACTTTTTTTTTTATTTCAGTACGGCATGTGGCCTTGCATGGTGGTGAGTAGACCTACAAAGTTCATGAATGGGATTGATCAATATTTGTTGTTAAACATCATTGATCGCTTCCACTATGCTAGCTAAAAGATGCAATTACGAAATGTTCGGCGACAGAGACGAATTGCATTAACGAGTCTATTTTAATATTCTCGATGCCTTATCGTCAATTCAACCACCCGTTTCGTAATAGCACCCTGAAAGAAGACTAACACCTCGACAAGAAATTTATCCAGTAGTTTCCTGAAAATCGGTGAACCCAGTCTAAAACCGAAATATGACTAAGTCACTTGACGGTTTTTTTCATCTGTATAGGCGGTGGTAACAAGACCGGTCGCTAAGCCTAAAAAAAATATAACCTATGAATTCTGATACCAAATAGACTTATTTATAGTATCGAAATCTGAAGTGGAGGCATTTTAATAAAATAAAAATATAACATGGGGATGGTTATACATTCACACAATAAAAAAGGGAGAGTATATAATAGTTGAAACCTCTGCCATTCTTCAACTATACAACGTGTTTTTTATAATGTGTTTTTCAGCTCGCCCAGATTGTTAGGAGGTGGCATTTTTGATATTTATAAAAAAGTTATGTAATCGGCCAGTGCTGCGAAAAAGATATATTAATACTTCCTTTTTTTTGTGTTCCCCTAATTCTGCCGGTGTGTGTATTATTGTTACCCATATAAAAAAAAAACAAAAGAGAAATTAAAAAATATTTATAGGTCGAAATGAAAGAAGTGTCAAATGCAAACATAAAAAGTTGCGACAAAAGTAATTCTACAAAGATAGAAGATTTTATAATGGTCTATTACAATATATAATATTATAAACTATACAGTTTATTTCATATAGAAAAGTCGAATTGAAATAATTGAATAATTATTGACGTAAATCAATTAAGATTATTTATCTATCAAGCCTATGTTTACAAATAACAGTAGGTATTATCCAACATTTGTTGCAGAGATTGCGGTCTATCTCCAACCGGCCTGGCCCCCTTCCTGGCAAATTGTAAACCAATACATTACACTAACTTGATTGTTTACTTAACCTAAACGATCCTAATCGACAACTTAGAGCGCCGTTAATTTCGCATTAAATTAGCTTACGTCTCGGCTTTTCTGCTCGGTTTGATTTTGATCTGTCCTTATTTTACTAGGTTATTGTAATTTACAAAGTTTACCTAGTTACTTAGTAATAATCGTGGTACCTTAGTTACCTTTGTTACGAAATCTCCATGAAATTTGATTTTATAAATGTAACTCTAATACGCGAGGAAGGACCAATAGGATGGCTTTATTTTTTAAAACAGGACAAATAAATATTTCCTATTGATAGATCCTAACGCTCCTAATGAATTAATGCTACGTTTATACGCTAGCAAGAAGAGCCTCTGAAACTATTTAGAGGCGTTTCGCTAAACAGGTTTATCCAAATTCGTGTATTAAATGTAGTACACATTTAAAACACGAATTTGGCTATCGTATTTGCAATATGTCAATGTGACTAGAAAAATCTGTGATTTTGCTATCTCTAGTTTAACGGATCGTTTCTCAATAGAAAGGTTCTATTAGTACATTTTGCATCTGGTCCGTATATAACACTAAATACATATTTAGGTTAGAGTATCTGTATAACTTTGCTAGGCCCGCTACCGCAAATATAATCAACTGACGTAGTCATATTAAACCTCATAACCGATAGATTCTATCTGTTTTCATGAGCTTACTACATCGACGTGGTAGCTTTCTTTCAGGTTGCGGTTCCGAAACAGGCAATTATTTTGACGATAAAGCAACAAAAACAAGTAGAATCGATCATATTTATTGGCGCCCATTTCGTAATCGCATCATTTTCTGGCATAGTGAGAGCTACTAATACTGTTAAATAACGGTGTATAAATTGACCCCATCTCATTCATGATTCTTTATCTATTTACCACCTGTACGTACAAATTTACATGCCATGACATGCCATACTGCACAATCGCTAATCGAATCGCCGCCCGCATCGATCGTTAAAGATGTATAGGAATTTTACTCTATGGGTAGAGCCTGATCGCCGAGAAACGTCAAATCCCATACATTTGGCTTTCAATGGGTATTTCGATTCGATTATCGATTGGCTCTTTGGTAAGGCCCCAGAGCTATATGTGTAAATTGTCCCACATATTATTGTTATTACTATATATACCTAATCACTGCAAGTTACATTAATAATTTAAAGTAGGTAAACACAAAAATTATCTTAAAAGTAAGTAAATTACAAAACATTTTATCATCCTTGACCTAAACCAGGGTTTACAGTATTATTAACGTTGTTGTTTATAATCCTAGTTTTATATATTTTCATAATGTTTATACTAAGATTAGTCTAGCATATAAAGCGAGCTGATTATGCGCATGCTATTCCCGCTAACCCCGTGGCCGTGGTCCAAATAGGCCGAGATTTGGTTAATCTTCTGTATTTGTACATTTTTATTGTTCATGTTTCATGTAATTTTGACTTTAATACCAGCGGCCTTCTATCTTGGGCATAATCTGTGTTGATGTGAAGGATTAGTCGGGTATTTTAGATGTTTTTGTGGGCGTTTTATTAATATAATAATAAAGTGGTTAGTTAAGTGTATTTATATTGGCTGCGGTCTAGTTTTATGTAAAATTCTAAATAGTTTATGTATTGAATGACGTGCGAGTTTTATAGATCAGTTTAGTAGTTTTGTGGGTCACTTTAGTTTAGACTATCGGTTTCTGATGGCTGGTATTGATGGGTTGATGAAATGCCGAGAGGGTGGTGAGAGATTAGACTGATATGTATTGTGTCTTAATTTGTTTGTAGATCAGGCATCAGAATCAGGCCAGTACACGAACAAAAAGGAATTCTTCAGTGAAACAAATCAATATTTTCAGAATATTAGGATAAGATATAATCATCATCATCATCATCATTATACCAGCCTCTAACGCGTCCATTGCTGGAATATAAAATATATAAATAAAAAAAAAATATAATTAAGATAGAATATAAGTTTCAAATTATTTTATTGCATAGTTTAATTTATAAGATTTTTTTTTAAAGAGGCAAGAAAACATTGTCTTTAAGTTGCTGGGAAGGTACCCATAAATTAGCTATATTGAGGCGTTGAATCTCTATAGATACTTTTTATTGAAACATGATATTTGACTTTGGTTCTCCCGTCACCTCTCGCCTTGGACCATGGGCTCATGGTCTCAACGGTTGACTAATGCCCGATTTGACCAACGATCCCTAACTTTAAAGGAGCCCCTAAATAAGAATTTTGACATAGGTATTTCTGGGATTAAAAAGCCCTCCGCTGGGTAGGGTAAATACGCTAAATGTCGGCCCCCTAACGGATTTTCCAACTTTGGATCGCTCTAGCACTGTTAATTGCAACGAAAGCATAGCTTGTGATGCAGTTTTAGACAGGTTAATAAATCTATTTTACGTTTAAAGACTTAATACTGACTTATCTACTTAAAGAAAAAAGTATTAAAGGTTTAAATGCGTGGAGGACGTAAAACCTTAAACTCGGCCTTTTTTGGCCTATGATCGGTCGCTTTTTTCCCAAATGTCGGCCGGGTACAGGGTGTTTGAAATTAAGACAAGACAACGGAAAATATTATTAATAGGTATGTTTTATTTTTATAATATCACACCAAGTCTACATTTGGTAGTTAAAATTGCACTTCAATAGAGTTACAACATTATTAAAATATAAAAATCACAATAAAATTAAATAAAAAATTATAACAATGAGATAAAAATTTGAGCACATAATTTAATAAAATATTAATTAAGTCAAAGGGATTAAGTGATTGTTTCTTAAACTTTTAAACTCTTCATTTTTACATAATTTACGATAAAATTAAATATTTGTCAAAAAGTCGTCGTTTAACAATTTTTTTTTTTTATAAAATTATTATGCTGGGACAAAACAAACTCGTGTTTATTGGTATGTATTGATAATTAAAATTAAACAGAAACTCAGTTTCATAAAATAAAAAAAATAAAACTTAACTCAAGTCATTTATAAAATTTTACATCGATTATTCTACCTGTAACAAACGTAGGTTTAATATACAATAACATAGTAAACAATTAAACTATTAAAAAGATTAATACTGGTTTTGTTTGTTCATTTAAAAAAACAACATTATTCATCACACCCAGCGAATTTTGTGGTGTATCGTCACACATTGATCCACTATGTTGTAGACATAACTGCGGCTGTGGCAATATTGTCGCTTTATAAGTGACAAGACCAGAACCAAAATTGAATTAGTACCGGCAGCTTTTTGTGCCACACAGGTTAATGAATCAATTAAAGATTTACGATTAATTCTTTATGTTTTAAGCTGATGAAATTGAATTAATAAAATTACAACCTAGGTTCAATAGTAGCAAGTTTTTAAGAGAAATTTATATTTATAGACCAAAACATATGAACAGCCTGTATAGTAGCGGTCGAAATCGTGGCTGGCCGACATTAGGATCTTTAATATTTCTAAAGTCGGCCCCTGTTTTGTGCACCTTATTTCTCTAGATTAAACTAATATCTCCCCGGCCGGATTTTGGCTATTAATCGTAAAATAGATTAATTTACCTAAAAGATCTGCAAATTCTCGTATTAAACCAATAGAATTAGTAAAAGTCTTATTTATAAAACAGACAGCATTTACTTTAAGTCGGCCCCGGCCGAGAATCGGGTTATAAGTCGAAACTGGTGACCTAAAGGCGGCCCCCTATTTTTCTCTAAAACCAGTACGCAAAACATTAAAAAAATTAACTCAAAATATAGTAAAACTAACTTATTAATGATAACAAAGCTTAAAACTAAAATAAAAATACGTCTTACCTTTAAAAAGTCAATCCCCAAAACGTGGGTATTCACGGGAAGTAAGCTACTTTTACAACAAACTGGACCTTTCAACAGGACGAATGTTAATGATGCTCAGTGTAAGAAGAGCGAGTGACGGGATTGCAAAGTAACGGTTTTTACGCATAGAGTATGAAATAGGGTTGCAATTTGAATAAAAATATTGACACTTATTTACATTTTAAGTGAATGCAAGCTAAAATGATTAGACGGCCGACAATTGGGGGGGGGCCGACCCAAGGCGTATCTACCCTACCTAAGGCCGTCTAGGCGGTCTCGGGCGCCGTAAGGCACCCGTGATGATACTTATAATTACTCTATTAAAAAACTGAAATATCAAAGAAGAAGTATTAAGTAAAGTTAAGTACAATATAAAAAACAGACTCCTCTGCCATCTAGTATTAGAAACTAGGGCTTCTAACTTCACTCGTATATAGTTATTAGAAGAAAGCTAATAGAGGGCGCGTCTGCGTTAAAGTAAATAACAAGCAATGACAAAATTCGAGGGGTGACTGGAACCTGGTTGGCACAGCGGTTGAGCGCCTTGCCGCGAAAGCTAGGTTCGTGGGTTCGAGTCCCACTCACCAGGAATTTTTCCATTGCATTTTTATCTTTATAAAATTAATATACAATAGACAACATAATCTATTGTAACTAATAATAAGTATTGACTCCAAGTATCCGCAAGTACATTTCATTATGTCAGTCAATTAGAATAGTTAATGATAAATTGCGTCGGTCCATTGACATTCAGAAGTGAAAGCTTATTTTTGAAGTCTCCTAATAATGGTAATTTTGTAAACGGTCATTTTTGCAATTCTCTGGATCACGCGATTTGCCGACAAACCTCGTGTGCTGAACGCTGAGTCGTTGCGAAAGTTTTTTTTTTATTATTGGAGCTTGATATGTGACTGCACATCCCTGAGATTGTAAGTAGATTATAATATAGAGTCCATGAATAGACAACACCAACACCAGAATCACCAATGTTGGTGGTGCCATCTATATCCTTTTAAGCATTGCTTTATTTACGCTTCGCTTGAATAACTTATAACATAAAGGTGTTAGTGTCATTATATTCTTATTCATCAGACAGCCTCCGTGGACTAGTGGTTGCGCCTTTGGCGTTGTATCCGGAGGTCGTGGGTTCGATTCCCACCCATGGCAAAAATATATTAGTACGTTTTTCTGTATAGTTTGTCATGGTCTGGGTGTTTATAAAAATATAATGTGTATTATATCGTTGCTTCTGGTACACATAGTACAAGCTTAGAGTTTAGTTTGTGACCAGAGCAATATGTGTAAATTGTCCTACATATAAAAAAAAAAACCTTCGTAATGCATTGTATTAGGAGGTCGTGGGTTTAATTCCCACTCGGGACACTGATGATATTAGTTGATTTATTTTACCATGCCGAAATTTTTTAATTACCTAATTAAAATATTAGGGAAAGATCACTTACTGTTTGATTTTTTTTATTAGAGCTAGCCTAGGTTTTGTGTAACTTTGTATCTGTCAGATGGTAGCAGACTTACAAATTCTATGGATGGGGTCGAACAATACCTTTCGCTCCCACTTTGGAGGCTAATTGTTGCGGTTACGGAATTGGCGGTAACGAAGTTCTTGACGAGAAATCAATGCAATTCCAAAAACAAAACAAAAATCAGACATTTGAATAACTTAAATTGTATATAACTTAGACAATATATTAACTTATTTGATGTTGTGAGAAAGAAAAAAATATATATAAAGATTTTATTTTAAATAATTTAATCAACTTTTGTAAGTTTAAAGTTATAACCAAACATAAAACGATAAGATCCAAAACATTTATTCCCCTAGCCCGAGTCCCGGCAATAAGTGACTCAATCCAGTCTGTTTAGATAAATTGGTATGATTTACGACTTGGAACAGTTTTCACGTCAACTTGACCGTGCACACAGCAATAACGCACTATGTCCAAAACTGAGTAGAAACCGCAAAAATATCTATACTAATTAGTACCACAAAAGAAATAATATTACAAGTATTGGTACCTAGGTATTTCTTAACACATCTTAACCATATTTAAGAAGAATAGTATTCTGTTATCTAATGTATTAAGAAAAAAATAGATTTAAGATAAATAATGTTTAATAAACTCAGTTTTTATTGAACATTACATTAAGAATAAGGCATAGGAGAACAACCACAATTCCAAAAAAATACATGGATTTGGAAATGGCATGAATTTTTAAACTACATTTTTTTGTCTTTTATGATAGATATAGATAGAAGGTATGAAACTTTCTATTCATTATGCCGACCAAGTGATGTTGGTTTTTTAAAATATAGGAGCATGGCGTCACCCTGCATCTACCTGATGGTAATCAGAAAAAAGCCTACGATGCAGTCGATCAACACATTGATTATGAATTTCCTAATGCAAATTCGTCAACGTCTACCTACACATCTGTCTGTTTCATATCCGCACCCTGAAAAGTAACTATGATGTAAAATGCAGTAGTTTCCTGAAAAACTGTGAACCCACAGACTAAAATCGAAACATGACTTTAGTTATAGTTATATATTTAGTCTGTATTCGGGTTCGCTCTCTGAATAATTATAGAATATATGTTGCAGAAATAGTTTTAAATCATAAATTATAGTAAATATATCAACACGCGTGGCGTTATATGTTTCCTTGTTATTTATTGTGATTCGTTCGACCCTTGTTTGGGTTTGTATGCGAAAATTATGCAAAGAGTTCAACGAACTTTCCTATGTAAGACTAAATACAAATAGGACTAATATTTATAAAGGACTAACAATAAACTTCTGGTTTATAAACAAATGGACTGAAACAAATAATAAAGGAATAAACAAATAATTCGGAGTCTGCGCCTTTCGGTGCAAATTCTGACTACTATTGGGTATATGGTGCGGGAATAAAGCCTGTCGATTTCTTGCCGAGGTGGTAGTCTCCTTTCAGGGTGCGGTTACGAAATGGGTAGTTGAATTGACGATAAGGCAGCGAGTATATTAAAATATACCCGTAATGCAATTCGTCTTTGTCACCGCCCATTTTGTAATCGCATCATTTAGCCAGCATAGTGGGAGCAATCAATGTTGTTTAAGAACAATTATTGATTGACCCCATTCATGGACTTTGTAGGTCTGCTCACCATCAGGTACATACAAAGTCACATGCCGTGTTCCAATAAAAAAAAACAAAAAAATAGCTGGTAGAAGGTATGAAAGCTTTATGTCCGTCGTCGTCGCGATTTAAGGTGAAAATTTAGGTGGCAGAAAGGTATTTATAGCGGTCTCGTTACCACCGCCTATACAGATGCAAAAACCGTCAAGTGACCTAGCTAGTCATGTTTCGGTTTTAGTCCGGTTTTGAGGAGACTTCAGTAAAAAATAAAGTTTTAAAGGATATTTTTATTTCATTTTATTACTTATTAGCCATATTTTATCAATACGGCGGCGACAAAAAATAATTTGAACTAAGAGTCTTACAAAATAACCTATATGTCTTATTACCAAATAAACAGCCCGATTCGAAACCGCCCTGATAGGAGACTACCACCTTAACTAGAAATCGACATAGCAGCTCCTAAAACCTAGGTTAGGTACATGACGGTTTTTTCATGTAATTATTCCCACCTAAAAAAAAACATTCGTTTAATAAAATTAACTTTTTTTTTTAATATTTTTTTTATAAAACATCTAAACTATAAAACAAAATTTTCTATATTACTTTTTGTTTCGTTATTTTAAATACCAATCGAAAACCGGGCAAGTTACTGGAGCGGTGCCGTAAGGTGTACGTATCGATAAATAACTAAGTTAACCATAAAATATTTCCCAAAATATTTATAACACAGTAGCCAGATTCTACTCTGTGTGATTTGTCTCTCGAGATTTACAACCGCGGCCACACGCAACTTCAAAGCGCGCCGCTTTTTTGTTCTTACCGCTATTTTAAAGGTATCAAGCGAACCGTTTTTCTATAAACTAAAATAGATTGAATAAATTACTATTGTTTTTGGTTATATTGGTTTTGAATCTGAGAATGTTGTTTATTTACCTATAAGCACAGAAGGTCCATCGAAACCAGTGTTTATCAACCTGTGGCTCGCGAAGCCTCAGTAATAAAGAAAATATACAAAGCAAAAGAAAAATTAGCTTATTTTTGTTATTGGCGACGTAAACGATATAAAAAAAAAATTTGGTAGGTATACTTAATTATGTATTTAAGAGATATCCTATCATGAAAATAAATAAATATGTAGTAGGTACGCATTTAAATAAATAAATAATAATGATGGACATTAGACACATATTGCTCTGGTCACAAACAAACTAAGCTCTAGGCTTGTACTATGTGTAGGTACTAGAAAAAACGATACTAATTATATTTTAAAACATATTATATTTTATAAGCATCCAGACCATGACAAACTGTACAGAAAAACGTACTATTTTTTATTGCCATAAATGGGGATAGAAACCAAAACCTTCGGATAGAACGTCAAAGGCGCAACCACTAGTCTACGGAGGCATTTGATTTAAAAAGTGTGTGGGTAGAAATCGTGACAGCTGTCAATTTTAAGTTGGATTTATCTTGATCATTTTGCGATTGTACATACAACATAATACGTCGACGGCGATCTGTCATTGCTTTCCGTGCCCGTATATCACATCACAAGACAGTCTGTAGATAGATTCGTTCGTATCGATCTAATATCTAACATATTATTACCATTATTAAATTTTTGGCAAAATTAGACAAAAATTTGAGCTGAAAGTAGAAAGTTAAAAAAACTAGTCATATTTAGTTTATTATTATTACCATTACAGGAGTCGAAACTGGTCAGTTAAATCCAAACAAAGTTAGTTTGTTTGCAAAAATGGACAATTTTTATGCGAAAAAAATAAGTGTTTTTGCGAATATGATCAGTTTTTTCACTTCTTTAATAAGAGAGGTAAAATATGCATGAAGACGTGAAAAAGGGTCCACTGAAAGATTACTTAAAGACAACACTAGCAGTTCTTGTAGTGTTACTCATTGTAGTAACATGCCTTGCTTTAATAATAGCAGAGGTCGAAACAAAGCGATATAGCTTTAGCGTTGTTACTAATTTAGTAATATGATGATTTAGTGGCAGTCAGTCAGGATAACATAACGGAAATTAACACAAACCACTAATAGTAGTTTTTCTTTTTCATAAGGTAGAAGTTTTTCAGCGCAAAAGTTTTATAATTCTCTCACTTCTTGTTTTATTTTCGCAGATGCTAACCACTGAATTTAAAAAGGACAAAAAAACATTAATTATACCCTATCATTAATCTCGATTATACTATCAAACACGTATATTAATAAAACTAGTTATTTTCAGATTATATTTAAGGGCCATATTATTAAGAAAAGAAGGTCGAAAGTCAATTATTTTGTTCACTTTCGTTATTGTACGCAAAAATCTTTCTCTTGTGGGTATTTTTAAAGTATTTTTTTCTGATTTTGAAAATAATTATATACGTGGTGGCCGAGTTGGTTAGACCTTGGACTTAAAAACACTTAGGTCCCTGGTTCGAATCCCGGTGTGTACCAATGAGTTTTTAATTAAAAAAATTATGTACATTTGTTTGACAACACCACTATAGTGCCTCGGAGAGCACGTTAAGCTGTCGGTCCCGGTTTCACTATACCAACTTGTGAAACTGTTTATAGATGGGTTATTGAGTCTTTTCAAAATATCGCGACGAGCTAGCCACTTGTTCGGTGTAGACTCATACCATCGGCTTCGACGAGGTGGAATTAAAACCCCTCTGCTGGGTACCCTGGGGCCGTCTAGACGGTCTCGGGCGCCCGTGAAGATATATATATATATATATTAAGAAAAGAATAATTAGGCTAAATGTATTTAATACTCAAAAAGATTTCTAAGGTGAGTCGGTTTCATTGAATAAAAAACATTGGAAAAATGATTTATGGTCATAAATAAGTATTTACATTAATATAATATATTTATAATAACACTTATGATTTAGTATGTTAATTCAGTAGTTAAGCGTGATATAATGACTTTCTTTCGATTTAATCTCACGTTAATACCTACATGGGAACGCTTAATAGATTTTTTAATTTATTTATTTCCGAAAGCCATCTTTAAGATATTAGAATCAGTATTATTTGAGTAGTACTTGTTAATATGTTGTTTATACTTAAAATATCTTTGATAGGAATTGTTCTTTTTCAGGGATCTGTTTTCTCCATAAATATCGCGATAACTACTAGTCCGATTTACGACAATAACGAACAGTTATTTGTTTAGCGATCGTCCTGCTAAGTGGTAGGTAGGTACTTATAATACAAAATTTCCGAAAGTGTAAAAACAAAGTGGTGAAAATTAAATCAAGTTTGGATCCAAAGAAAGTTTACTTTGTTTTTTTTTTTTTTAATTTTATTCATTGATTATTTTTTTAATTAAAATATAAAATACTGATAAAACATTTACGACACTCCAGAACATTAATTCAGTGCTTGAAATAAACCCCCTTTTAATTCCTAAACGAAATCCTATATAGTTTTATTAGGTTCCTACAAATACCTATAGATTTACGGCGCCAAGAATTTTACATAGCAGAGCAATAACTCAATGAACAAATTAGTTATATTTCTGAAAGGACAGCACTGCATTAAGATGTCTGTATGGAACCTAGAGTATAGCATTCGAGTATAGAGCGCGTAATGCCAAACGCTATTGTCCCAGGCCTTTGAATTATTCATAAAAACTTATTGAGTCCTTGAAGAACACTTTAGATAAAACATTATATAACTAAAGTGTTCTTCAAGGACTCAATAAGTTTTTATGAATAATTCAAAGGCCTGGGACAATAGCGTTTGGCATTACGCGCTCTATACTCAAATGCTATACTCTAATCATCAATAAGTTTTTTAAGTACCTACAGATGTAAACTTTTAATTATATCCACTTATATATTAGTGGATATAATAAAGCGTTAGGTAGTTTTTTGTACATCATTTATTCAAAATAATTTTTAAAAAAATTCTCGTAATGTTACACATTAAATTTTAATTTTAATGTGTAACAATACGAGATTTTTTGATATGCTAAATTATATTTATAAAGAATACAAATCTAAAATCCTTTTTTCTTTCTCCTGAAAGTTTACTAATTCTAACACAGCATTCTTTACGTCTCAGCGCTCTCTACATCTATATGATTATTACTCTAAGATATTAAGCTTATATTAATACTGGATATCCTTGCTGATTCTGGTAAATAGTAAACTTTAATCCGTGTTAATAGTAATCGTTATTTACTTATTGTAAGTCCTATTCCTAGTACTGGAGTAACGCAAACTATAAAACTTGCTATAATAAATAATAATTGGTAATTAAATATACTGTCTGATTTATTAATCACTAGTTGACGCGCGCAACTTCGTCTGCGCAACTTTAACCGTTTACGCAGCGCACGCAACGGAAGCTCTCAAAAGAAACACATCTGCACCGATTTTTCAACATTTTTCATTGATGCTCCTCTCCTATTGGTCATAGCGTGATGTTATAGCCAAAAATAAACCTATGCAGATAATTTTATACCATTTAGAATTTATCTATGTATATATTAATACGTATGTATTGATAATACCTAATAATAATAAATCATTAATTTCTCACAAAAGCTTATTAATAATCCTTTTATATAAGTTATTACTTACTATTATGTATGTTATATATTATACTTTGGGCGCAAATATAGTCAGTGAGGTTGATCGCCTCACCTTTACAATTTTGTTTACGATTGACAGGTCAATGGAATCAGCTAACCACCTAGTCTTATACTAGTTGGTTATGAAGCGTGAGTTCGGTTGGATTTTTTTTTTTTTCTACAATAGTTAGAAAGAAAGAAATTTATTTAATCTTTATAAGTTACATGCTCAACAATTAGGTTAACAATTCATTGCACATTTTTCATTCAATTTCCATATCAAATATCAGGCTAATTTAAAACGAGAGATTTACAGCATTTATGTGTAATATGTAATATGGGTGGGAGGAATGGCGACTTAGCAAAGCCCACACTTGGACCTTATAGGTTTATTTATGACTTTTCATGATGCCTGAAAAGGTTTACATGAAATAAATATTTTTGACTTTACCGACCGGTTACCTTATCATCAGCCTACAGTTTAGCTGGACATATACGTCCATAGGCCTCACTCTCACCACAGAAGAAATGACAGTACAATCTCTCACTCAAGACACACTGACAATCGGGGTCTTTACTTCCAAGACCTGCTAGCCATGTTTTCAAACTGTTTCGAAAGTTATTTAAAGTTGGTATTTTAAATGAGTAATGAAATTACAATATCCAGGTGTTGCTCTTTACACTAGCAACAGCTGGTGCCAATATTCTTTATTACATTTGGCTGTTTTAGGCTTAATTCTTTGTTAGACTTTACAACGCTCAAGACCGCATAGGTATCCAGCTGAGGGATTTTTTTATTCTCATCTGGTCGTAGCCGACGACTGTATTCTAAGTCTACACCGAACAAGTATAAGTTTAAAAATATTTCCTATTGTATTTTTTGATCTTACTGTTAGTATTGTTGATCAAAGATCTTACTGTATTAATTCCAGTCCATTATCTAATGTGGAAAACATTGAGGAACGAAATAAATTTCTAGCGTTTGCGGTGGAGACTTTAGGGCTATGGTCTCCAGATGCAAAAACATTTGGAAAAAATCTAGGAAAACTTTTAATCGATGCATCTGGAGATCTACGTGCTAGGTCCTATTTTTTCCAACGCATATCGCTGGAAATTCAGAGGGGGAATAGTGTGAGTATTTTGGGCACGTGCGCAGCATCGGAAGACTTAAATGAAATATTTTATCTTATTTAGTTTTAAAATTATTAATAAGTTTTTGTTTATATATATAGTTTATTTTTAGAATAAAAATATTTTGAAGGAACGAAATATATAAAATAAAAAATTCTTTTATTTTTCTTAAAAAATGTAATGTAAGTAGTTACTTATAGATTTAAAAAAAATATCATCACGGGTGCTTTACAGTCGCCTTGGCGGTCTTAGGGAACCCAGGGGAGGAGATCTTAATCCCACCTCGTCGTAGCCGATGGTATAAGTCTATAATACCGAACAAGTGGCTAGCTCGTCGCGATGTTTTGATAGACTCAATAACCCTAACCCCAAGTGAAACTGAGACCGATAGCTTATCGTGCTCTCCGAGGCACTATAGTGGTGTTGTTAAACAAATGTACATATTTTTTCAGATTAAAAACTCATTTGTAAATACCGGAGGGTATGTAAAAAAATATGTACATTTGGTTAACAACACCACTATCCCTCGGAGAACTAGAGACCTAAGTCTTAGGTCTAACCAACTCTGGTGACCGAGTTGGTTGGTTGGTATACTCATATGTAATTATAGATATTTTCTTCAAATATTTAATACCTCTATTTGGGTGAAGGCCTCCTCCATTTTACACTATTAATTTCGGTGTAACGTTTTTAGCATCCATTTTTGACTTCCTGACTGTTTCGAGAATGAGAAGTAATACATTATTACCGCCGCGTGTTCCCTATATTCCGTTGGTTCGATTCGCACCCATGGCAACAAAATATTAGTACGCCTTTTCTAAACAGTTTATCATGGTTTTTATAAAATGTAATATGTATTATATCGTTGCTTCTGGTACACATAGTACAAGCCTAGAACTTAGTTTGTGACCAGAACAATATGTGTAAATTGTCCTACATATTATTATTATTATTTCCTGTAATTTTCCCAATCATGCTGGTACATGACCTGGTTCTGAAACCTTGCTCTCCTTAACTGATTACTAGTCCCTTCTTTATAGCATTTTGATTTAGGACAATAACAATCTAAGATTTGTTAAAAGGTCTGTCAACATTAAAAGTTTGAGGTCTAAGGTTCTTAAATATATAAGTAGGTAGTTTAAAGATACTCAGCATGAAATCCTTTATCTACCTGATGGGAAACTTTATAAACGTCCAGCAAAGCCGAAGTCAAAGTCAAAAATATTGATTTCATGTAAACCTTTGCAGGCATTTATGAAAAGTAAAAAAAAACTATATATATATATATATATATGAGGTCCAAGTGTGCACTTGGCCAGGTCGCCATTCCTCCCACAGACAAATGTTGAAAATATAATAAAAAATAAACAGATCGGGGACTATTAAACTATTTTCCTTGCGGGGAAAACAAACAACCAAACCGAACACTAGCTACATAACCAACTAGTTTAAGACTTTCCATTGACCTGTCAATCGCTGACTGCCCTGCAAAAGTGCTACCAAGGCGACTAACCCAACAAACCATACTTACGCCCCAAATATATATTATAAGTAATCAAAATATAGGTGCAAGTAATAAAAGCCGAGAATATAAAAAATATTCTTATTTACAAAATCATTATAATTCTCGGCTTTTGCTGTAGAGACGCGGGGGAGACAGTTTCGGTTGATCAGATTGGTCGACTGCTGATCCAAACACCTGGGTTCATTTTTCTCCCAAAAAATCAGTCTGGCGATTCGGAAGGGCAATGCCACATCGGTTCTTGGCACGGTAGCAGTAATGTCGGGGATATAGGAAATATTTTATCTTTTTTAGTTATTTATTAATTTGTTCATATTATTATTTATTAGGGTTTAGGATATTTTTATTTATAATTTACCATGTAAATGTTTTTTTAATATTTTTTGTTAGTAATTAATATAAATACAATTGTAACTAAATATAAATATAAACGGAATGGCGATTCATACTTCTTCCGGACTATTAAAATGTGAAACGCTCTACCCGCTTGCGTGTTTCCTTCCTCTTATAACCTAGAGTCCTAAACGAAGCGTGAATAAGCATCTTAAGCCGGCATAATGATGGCAACAAGCGGTGCACCTGTATGCATCCGCTTGTTGCTATCATTTCTGGACTTTGCATACTGCTTAACATCAGGTGGATGCAAGGTCACATATTATGCAAATATAAAAAAAAATAGATTAAATAACTACTGAATGCCTCATAAAATCAGAATTTGGTAATAAAGCTTAATTTCTAAACAAAAACGCTGACAGCTCTATTATCCACTGACATGTCAATGATAAACTAGGTATAACTCCAATAAATTTAAGTACAGCGTTTAGATAACACGTGGAGACGATAAAGGTTAATAGCGATGCGTGGAGTGTCGGAGTCACGAGGTCTGGGAGTCCACATCGCGCGACCATAATTTGTCAATTTCTCTAATTTGATCCAATTTGTCTTCCTTCGTCTCTATGCGATTATGTTAAGACAAAAGCGTGTTTTATTTTAGTTTTGAAAAAGCAACCAAAATTTTATTTTTGATTCTAAAATATTTTAATTGTCATTTTAAAACTTTTTAACAATAACCCAAGTAATTAGGATCGAGTACGTCAAATCTACTCCTCCATGTTCTTTTTTTTTTTTTTTCAAAAAAAACTTTATTTTCCCTAAAAACAACATTTATTTACATGTTTCTTGACGTTTAAGTTCGGGAATCCATTTCCTGGCTTCTTAAGTTATTTTATTTAAAGCGTTATTTTTCAACCTTATATTCCATGAATTCTATAGTATTACACATTGGCCGTTGTTAAACCCTTACTAAAATTGTTATATTAGACCATACACTTAAAATACCAGTTTTTAATGTTAAAAAATAAGTATATTGTCAAACAAATATACTTATTTTTTAACATTAAAAACTGGTAGTTGAAACTATATTGCCTTGGAGGGCACGTTAACCCGTTCGGCCCCAGTTTCACTAATACCAATTTGTGACTTAGTAAGGGTTTTGGGTCACGTAATAGATTCGGTGTAGGTAACTCTGTCGACGACAAGATGGAATTTATACCCCTCTGTTGGATACCATGAGGTGTAGGGCTTAAGCTCCGAAATTCCGGTTTTAACAAAATTCCGGAATTCCAAAATATTTCAGTATCGTTTGTAATACCGGAATTGATGAATCAAAACCGGAATATAGATATCGAAAAAAAAACAATAAATTGTCACATTTTGAGGCGTAACACATCATTTCATCAGCTTCAACGCATTGACCATCTTGAAATTTCACTACCAACCAAATTCCTAGGACTTGTTCGTTCAGGGGCCTACCGGGAATCCCCTCGACACGCCCATCGACGCGTCAATCCATATAAATTGAAACTCAAATGTATGGGATTTGACATTTCTCTTCGATCGAGTACTTATAAATTTTCCCATATATTTTTAAAGAAAGCTTTGAACTCCGGAATTCCGGGACTGAATCGGTTATATATTGATATTATATATTGAAACCCAATACCAGAATTGAAAAATGGTCAATATTCAAGGTGTGATGACCTCAAATTAAGAGATATTTTTTTTGGACTAGAGATAAAAACTGCTATCAGGCAATTCAGTTTTTTATAACATCAAGGAATATATCAAAATGAGTTAGAAGCTTATGGTTATTGCTATTTGATTGTGTATTTTGGAAGCCATCATCACTAGAGTGGAGTGGGTTTTCTATCAGAAGTGCATTAGACCAATAGTGCATTCCAAATCCAGGCAACGCACCACAGAGCTTAAAATAAATTTACAGATAAAGCAGTGAGGATATGAAAATATACTCTTAATACAAATTGGTCTTTGTCGCTGCAAGTTTTGTAACAGCATCAATTAGCTGGCATAGCGGGAGAGAACAATGTTGTTAAACAACAAACAACAAACTTTGTTAGTCTTCTTATCATCAGATACCTAGATACATGCCGTGCTCCATTTCTTTTTTAAGTTAGCGCATTACTGCAAAGCCATGTCCTAAATGGAAATCCCTCGCACGAACAAACGATGATCGCATCGCATTGGTCGCATAAACCAACGACCAACGCGATTAAACATACGAGTAAGTATTTTATTAGAGTAACAATAATAATAATATGAAGAACATTACACCCATATTGCCCTGGTCACAAACTAAGCTCTAGGCTTGTACTATGTATACCAAAAACAACGATATAATACATATTATATTTTATAAATACCCAGACCATGACAAACTGCACAGAAAAACGTACTAATATTTTTTGTCATAGGTGGGAATCGAACCCACGACCTCCGCATACAACGCCAAGGACACAAACAATAGTCTACGGAGGCGGTCAAGAGAGTCCTAAGATTCTTAATGTTCGAGTCCCACCCAGAGGGAAAATTTTTCATTGCAATTTCATTTTAATATTAGATTATTCTAATAAGGAATTATTTATTAAAAAAATACTTAAATACTAAAAATAATACAAAAAATAACACGAGGAATGTTCTGCCATCTAGTATTAAAAACTAGAACTTCTAACTCTAATACGAACTAATTAGCAGAAGGCACAGAAAGGTGTATAAATAGATAAAAATGTAAAATTTCGTGAAGGATGATTTGGGTCGTGGGTACAAGTCCCACCTTTCACAATATGATATAGAAAAACTGGGACAGACAGCTTTACGTACTCTCCAAGGCAATATAGTCGTGTTGTTAAAACTAGAATTTGAACTCGTAACCTGAAGTGCGATTTTTGAATATCAGCGGATGACTGAAATATCCAAATCGTCATCGATTTCTAAAGTTGGTATTTTTGAATCTCATCGGGTGACTAAAATATCATACCTATGTCAATACGAGTACCCCTATCAATCGTAAATAAAGTCACTGGAGACAGCTGTTTGATTGTTATGAAATGTATTTATTAAGAGAAACAAGAACGGCAAACAATATTTTCTTCGTTTAACGAAACGCAATTAGTTCTTTTCTATAACAAATAATGCGTAAGTTAAGTAGCTCTTTTCTATGACAAATAATGACTTTCAAAAATACGAGTTTTGATAAATCATGATATTCTAGTCATCTGTGATATTTTTGTCACTGATGATATCAAAGTCATCGGTGACATTTAAAAGTCACACCCCTCTGTATGTCCTCCATGTAGAGTGTTGCGCTATCTATCCAGTAGCCAGTATGTCTCTACATAGGTCGTGAACAAAACCTAATTTATTTGCCCACATATTTTGGCCGGAGATCATGTAAATATTTTGTGCTGAGATTAGGACAGTGGGGCGTGATCTGGACAAAAGTTGTAGGTATGCGAGGTTTCCCAACTAATGCTTACCTACGCTGATTTATATAAGAACAGTTACAAATAACAGACTCATAAACTGTACAAAGATATATTAGTTTCTACTGTATTTATTTTATGTGTCAATTTTACTATGTAGTGACACATTGTTCAATAATAAATAACGCACATATAGGTACAGGGTAAATTTAAAGTTTGTACTTTGGGCTAATATGAGGCACTACTGATCTAATCGAACAACTTTTCCCATTGATCTTTTTCACTTGGTGATGCAAATGAAAAAAATCTTAGCTTCCCCATACAAATTTGTCATTTTAACATTACTAGTTTGTATGGAGAAGGCAATTTTTATTTTCATTTGCGACACATGTTTCCATGGGAAAAATTGTTCGATTTGATTAGTAGAATATATATATATATACATATTAGCCCAAAGTAGTAGACAGCCTCCGTGAAGACTAGTGGTTGCGCCTTTGGCATTGTATCCGAAGGTCGTGGGTTCAATTGCCAACCCATGGCAAAAAATATTAGTACGTTTTTTTTCTGTCATGGTCTGGGTTTTTTATAAAATACAATATGTTGCTTCTAGTACACATAGTATAAGCCTAGAGCTTAGTTTGTGACCAGAGCAATATGTGTAATTTGTCCTACATATTATTATTATAAGTACAACCTTTCAAAGTCACCATGTGTTATGTTTATTCCTAAAATGGGAACTTATTATGACTTCGGATATAATACATTTATTACTTTTATTTTAAAACTTTATTTAACAAATTAAGTAAAAAGGCGAACTTAATGCCGCTAGCATTTTTTACCACTCAAATACTTGAGTGTAAATGACAACGAATGAAAAATTCTTTATTGCACAAAAGCTTAACACTATTGTACATAGGCGAGCTTAATGCCTTAGGCATTATCTACCAGCTAACCTTTGGGAGATTGACCAAAAGAACAGGCAGAGTGCTATTTAAAGCAATATATAATATAAAATACAAGGTATAGATAAATTATTAGGTAATATAACAATACATACTGGATATAACATATTTTATTACAATAAAAATGTAGTATTGCCAATACTACTATGATTCTAATACGAAGTTAATACTATCTTTTATTCTCTACATACATATAGACATACTAACACACGTGCTCGTATATCTGTATCATCACGGGTGGCTTACGGCCTTTAGGTACTCAGCGATAGGTTTTTATTCGTAGCCGATAATATTCTTAGTCTACACCGAACAAATAGCTAGCTCGTTGCTGAGTTTGGATCAATAAACCATCTATAAACAGTTTTACAAGTTGGTATAGTGAAACTGGGACCGACGTCTTAACGTGCTGTCTCGGAGCCACAGTGGCGTTGTGCCAGGGAAATATGTCTAAAATGTTCTATATATTATTATTATAAGATATTAAATTTATAAAGATAAAAATGCAATGAAAAAATTCCTGGTGGCGGGACTCGAACCCTCTATTAGCTTTCTTTTAATAACTCTTATACGAGTGAAGTTAAGAGTCCTAGTTTTTGATACTAGATGGCAGAGGAGTCTGTTTTTACTTTTTTCAGTATTTTATATTTATGCATTTTTATAAATTCCTTTTTATAGGATAATCTTATATTAAATTTATAAAGATAAAAATGCAATGAAAAAATTCCTGGTGGCGGGACTCGAACCCACGAACCTCGCTATCGCGGCAAGGCGCTCAACCGCTGAGCCAACTATAAAATACTGAAAAAAGTAAAAACAGACTCCTCTGCCATCTAGTATCAAAAACTAGGACTTTTAACTTCACTCGTTTAAGAGTTATTAAAAGAAAGCTAATAGAGGGCGTCTGTGTATAAGTAGATAACAAGCAATGACAAAATTCGTGAGGGCTGACCGGAACCTGGTTGGCTCAGCGGTTGAGCGCCTTGCCGCGATAGCGAGGTTCGTGGGTTCGAGTCCCGCCCACCAGGATTTTTTTCATTGCATTTTTATCTTTATAAATTATTATAAGATAAAATAGGAGGTCAAAGCACATAATCATATTAAAAATTACAATATATTAAAATTGATGATTATGATTTTTGACCAGGGCAAAAGAATATGCAGTAAATAAAAATGGCATTAAGAAATCTCCGCCTAACCCTCAAGTGTGATTTTGTATCTTAACTACTAAGTATATAAAATTTTATTAAATCCCATAATTACCTGAGCCAATAAAATTATCACTTTATTAAGTGAATTAATGATTATTCACACAGAGGTAACATTTACACATTTGTAGTCAAAATAAAATGCCTACTCAATTTTGTACTTTATTCCAATATCTCACAGTGCATTAATGCTTGACTAAAAATGTTGTGTGATATCATGAATAATTTAGTAATGACGACCATTAATGCTCCGTTTGTGTCAAATTCTTCAGAGGAGTATCAAAAAACGGTGATTTCTTCACATGTGCTTAATACAGTTATAAAGATTTCACTATAGGCTGTAATTGGTACATGAGAAACGGATTGGAAAATACCTTTACAGTGGAACCTTTATTTATACATCATTATAATAAAATAAAATTGTATGCCTGAATAAGTTTACGTATTATTCTGTTTAATAACGTAACCCCCTCAACTTTGTTAACCATTGATTTTTTGAGTATTGTTCCAAATTTTTTTTTTTCATAGTATATACGTGGTTTCGTTATATACGTGGTGGCCGATTGGTGGTTGGTTAGACCTTGAACTTAAAAACACTCCCTGGTTCGAATCCCGGTGTGTACCAATGAGTTTTTAATTAAAATAAGCTGTCGGTCCCGGTTTTACTATACCAACTTGTGAAACTGTTTATAGATAAGTTATTGAGTCTATTCAAAACACCGTGACGAGCTAACCACTTGTTCGGTGTGGACTCATACCATCGGCTACGACGAGGTGGGATTAAAAGCCCTCCGCTGGGTACCCTGGGGCCGTCTAGGCGGTCTCGGGCGCCGTAAGGTACCCGTGATGATATATATGTATGTAGTCATAATATAAAATTCAAGTTTAAATACATGTCAAACTCTATGTAGGTGTATATTAAAACAGTTCTTTAATGTAAAAACATACTCGACGCGTTGTTAAAATATTATTTTTATAACCTCAAAACTAAAATTTAATACTTATTATTTTTAGGATTCTGTTTTTTTTTATAAAAGTAATAAAAAGCTTAGGCATCTAATAAGTATGTTTCTTGGTATGTACTCGTATATATCCCGAACTACTGATTCGATTGGCTTAAAATTGGTTGGCGATAACAAGATAATTTTTTTTTTTAAATATTCCCGGGCTAATTTTTGCACTAGTCAGATGTTTTTAAAGCTAAGGCTATAATTCGTTTTGTACGTTGATATCAGAAAACGTATTTAACATAAAACAGATAGTTGCTCTACTGGACAAAGTTGCTGACACATTAATGTCATTCATAAGTCCAAACGGTATTTATGAACTCGTAAAAACACTTGTGCACGAAGTTATATGAGCCACAATACAAAGGTTTACTCTTGAAAGAGTTTCAAGCAATTGTCTCGGAACAACGCAATGTCTTAAAAAAACATAATTTTAACAATGACAGAGTACTGTAACAAAAATAGCAGGTAGACATTTTTTCGTACTTAACATATTATCTTTCAACTTTTGTTGATGTCAAGTGGACTTTAAATGAGTATTTAAAATCTTATTTTAACTGCTTTCTCGAACGCTGTAGGTTATGGCGCCTATTTGTTATCGGTCAGTTTATTATATCTAACGACTACCTAAATACAATAAATATTATTAGTTTGAGTTTGTTAGACCGAAGACTTAAAAATGTATTACTAAGACCAACGGCCATATTCTGACCAGAGTAGATACTAACCTTCTCTGATTGAAGGAGAGCGCGCTAATAACGGAAATCGATATTATGACAATCTAACGCTCACGTTATAAAAAAAAAAAGAAATAGAATATAGGCGCGAGTAAACACTGCGACGCGCGGTGAGAGATTTTTAAATTAATTTCGTTCATTTTGTTTGACAATAACATAACTATAATGCCTTGAACACCAAGTTAAGCAATCGGTCCCAGTTTCACTATACTAACTTGTAAAAATGTTTATAAGGCTATATAGACATCTCGATCAGGGTGCGTAACTATTGTTAGGTGTAGACTTGATTTTTTATCGGCTACGATGAGGTGGGAACATAACTCCTTTGCTGGGTACCCTGAGGCCGTCTAGACGATCTCGGAGGCCGTCTAGACGATCTCGGAGGCCGTCTAGACGATCTCGGAGGCCGTCTAGACGATCTCGGATGCCGTTATCTCGTGCTGGTACGTTACAAAATGCAATAATATTTGTGAGTCGGGAATAAATAGACTAACAAATGAAGACAGTTTGACTTCGTATTCTGTTACAGAAACAAAATACTTCTTGTTGCATAAGCCAAATATCTTTTAACTAATTCTGTTAGAAGATATTTGGTTCGTCCTAATTCTGAAATATGTCGATTCTATTATGATATTTTTATTTTATTGTTATTACTATCACCGGTCGTGTGCCGTACGGCGCGGGCGGCGGCGCTGCGGCGCCTGACACCGTCGAAACGGCCTCGTCGTAACCGATGGTATTCTGTGTATGTAACCCTACAAGACTCAATAACCTACTCGTATATATAAATAGTTTCACGAGTTGATGGTGAAACTGGGACCGGCAGCTTAACATGTCTCCGAAGGGCTATAAACAAATGTACTTTTTACTTTTTAATTAAAAACTCAATTTTACACACCGGGTACCTAAAAACTGTAGGTAGTGTTATTAAGTCTAATGTCTAACCAACTTGGCCACCAAGTATATTAAATATATATATAAATTATATTTTTTTTTCACAGGAAAAGCTTCAGAATTGCATTGCCAAGTTCAAGAGGCAGGAGCGATGCGCGGGCAGTATATTGCACGTTCCACTTTTGCCGGCGCACGCCCAGGCTCGCCAGTGGCCGACGCTCGCGCCCCTTGTCAACACGCTTTGCGGCGACATACATGCGGCATACAATACACGTCGATAACACACAAAATGTTGAGATAAAAATCAAAAATAAGATAAAAGAATTTTGACTAGGATTTTGGTGAATTAAACCATTGGGATTTTTTTGTGCCTAACGTGGTGTTTTTTTTATTGAACTTTTTTTTTAAACTTTATTTTTAGTTTAGTGACATAAAATGTAGTGAAATTGTGGTGTTTTTTTTGTGAAACTAATACAGTGTGTGATTTTTTTATGATGCAGCAATATTTTTAACGTGAGTAAATTTTTTTTTTCCTGAAAATTTTAAATTTAGATAACAATGATTTTTTTATTTTATTAATAACTTTTGTACAGTTAAAATGATAAGATGTTTTGGTTAAAATACTTTTTTATTGATCGTCGGTCAATTTTTTAATTTTTTTGGAACCCCAAAATGATTAGGAATGATTTAATTATGTGAGCCTTAGGGTCCTGAAAACCGCATAAACGATCTTAAGTTTTTACATTATTATGTAAAAACTTTATATATATTATATTACATTGGTTAATGTTAAAATTCACAAAAACACATTTTTTAGGTGAAAAATCTCTTGTCGTAAAAAAATCGTGTTACTATTAGTACCTTATCAGAATCTATCCTGTTAATAAATCATATAAATATTAACTAAAAAATTAGCAATTACAATTAATATTTTCTTTAAATAGAAAGCAAGTTGTTCTTACAGCAGCGGGCCTGAATCTCTATGCGATAGACATACAAATTGATAGAGATTGCAATTCGTAATAAATGTTACTCTTTTTTTAACAAAAAAAAATTTGTATTTTTGTTAAAAAAAATCCATAACTGTACAGTAGGTATACTGTAGTTAAAACAGTAGGTATCATCAACGAGATGCTTTATTTTTTTTCAACAGTACAAAAAAACTTTTCCTATTGGTGGATGCCTAGCTTAAACTGTACAGTAAGTGGAAGATTGTTTAACTAAAACTCGTGATATAATTAGGCACTATTGTACCTTTTATTATTTTTAATTGGAGCCCGGCATTTACCTCATGGTAAGCCGATCTATAAAATCCATTAATAAGGTTGATCAATGCAATGTTGTTCAACAGACTAGATCTCTCCCATTATGTCGGCTTAATGATGCAGTTACAAAATCGGCAGCGGCAAAGACAATTATATTAAAGAATTACGATTCTACAACATCCTCGTCGCTTAATCACCGTTTTAGATAAAATAATAGAAATAATAACTGTGTTCCGACATTTTACACATAATGCCCATATTGGTCATAAAATAAGCTAAGCTTGTCCTACTATGTGTACCATAGACAACGATATTAAATTATAAATCAATAACCCGCAGACCGTGGCAATTTTTAAAGAAAACTTAATAAATATTTAATATACCTACAGCTAGATAACATAACCACTAAAATGTTGAGGTGGTAAAACTTTCTATAAAAAGATAATAGATTTTAATTATTATTACATTCCATGTGTGCAAGTTTTTTTAACAATATATAATATTTTATTATAATTTTGCATTTTGTTAAAGAACAAAGTATTGATTGATTCCATTTAGGGACTGATTACCATTAAGTTGACAAGCTAACATGTTGTGCCTCAATAATAAAAATAACATGTAGGACAATTTACACTTATTGCTTGGTCACAAACTAAGCTTTAGGCTTGTACTATGTGTACCAGAAATAACGATATAATACATATTAAATTTTATAAACATCCAGACCATGGCAAACTGTACAGAAAAATGTACTTTTTTTTTCCATGGGCGGGAATTGAACTCCCGACCTCCAAATACAATGCCAAAGGCCACTACTAGTCTACGGAGGCGGACTATTAAAACATATTTATCGCATTTGAGGTCTATCTATATTAAAATAGATCTGTGGTTCAAGTACAAGTCGCACATATATCAGCCGCGCACGCACCCGCCGATGATATGTGGATGACTGTTTGGTATACCAATCCCCACTAGGAGTTAAATCATTAAACAGATCTACTTTCAATACATTTCTCAGTATATTCTTAACTTAAATATACATTTACTCCATTTATAGTGCGTCGATTTCGGTTACAGCTTACCAAGCTATTTGAATATGTATATTTTGAACAGGGCATTTGTTTCCGTTGTACCGCCCGCAATAGCGTTTCCGCCATATTTTAAAGATATTCAGTAGTAGGTAACATTTAATTTATCATTCTGCACCCTTGAATGCAATAATAACATTTCATTCTCCCAAAGGTTAGGTGGTACGTACATTTTTGCGAAATAAATAAAGTAAAAATTGGCATTACTATATATAAAGTCTTTCTTATGTGGTAGTGTAGTAGCGGTTCTCTAACTGGAAATTCGTCTTTGTCGCCGCCCATTTCGTAACTGCATAATTAGTCGGCATAGTGGGAGCGACCAATACTGTTAAACAACAATCTATAGATCGACTTCATTTATGAATATTGTAGGTTTGCTAATCATGGGGTAGATACAAAGTCAACATTAACATTCAAGGAGTAAACCCAACTGTAAAAGCCGTAAGATGATTTCAAGATTACCCACATTACTACACACAGAGACACAATTAGCGGGACAAAAAAAAAAGTAAGCAATGTAAAAACAAAAGTAAGCAATGTAAAAACTAAAGTAAGCAATGTAAACTTTTACTTAGGACTGGTCAGTTATGATATTATAAATAAGCGAAGACTTATCAAAGACGTTAAAGATCAATTTGTTAACTTGTCTCCAATAACATTTTCTTTATATATACGCGTTAAGCAATGTAAAAACTAAAGTAAGTAATGTAAACTTTTACTTAGGACTGGCCAGTTTTGATATTAGATATAAATAAGCCAAGGCATATCAACGTCGTTGATAAAAGATCAATTTGTTTACCTGTTTCTAGTCTCACTTTTTTTATTACGATAATTTTGCCGGTGTGTATATACACTTAGGTTAAGCCCAAGTATAAGCGCATATAGTGATAGAGCATGTGACCACAATCAGTCGCCGAATTAGATCAAATTGTCATTTTCCGTCGGCCGGGATCGTAAAAGTTAACTGAAAGCGGATAAAATCGGGTGGCTGTAGATCGAACTTGTTCTTTTTATGAAATTTGGAACTGAATTTGAATTAGGAATTTCCTTTCAGAGAATTCTCGGGAAAAAATAGATAGGAAAATAGAGACTTATTTACCTCAACTAGAGTAGGGACGTCTATTACATTATGAAAAATAACTCATAGGTACAAACATTAAAATTAATAATTGCTTCGACGCATTTAATATTTTAATGGTGTTTACTATTTTAAAAAACTTTAATTTAGAACAAAAAGTTTCCGTTAATATAGGAAATTAACAACGTCTAATATTTTAAATATTAGATTAAATTTGTTTTAAAATTTTTCAATCAACTAAATATTTCAGCAATATTTTAAAAACAATATAGATACGTGATGGCCGAGTTGGTTACACCCCAGACTAAACACATTAAAGTTTTTAGGTCCCAGGTTCAAAACCCGGTGTGAAATACCAATGATTTTCTTATTAAAAAAATAAGTACATTTGTACGCACGTTAAGCTGTTGGTCCCAGTTTCACTATACCAACTTGTAAAACTGTATACATGGGTTATTGAGTCTCTACAAACATCGCAACGAGCTAAACACTTGTTCGGTGAGTGTATTACCATCGGCTTCGACGAGGGATTAAAACCCCTCCGCTGGGTACCCTGAGGCCGTCTAGGCGGTCTCGGGTGCCCAGATGACATCCGTGATGATATTTATAGATTTTGAAAACAACTCAAGCGCTTTGTTATACCTTTTTTTTACTGGAGCACGGCATGTGACTTTGTACATGATGGTAAGCAGACCTACAAAGTCCATGAATGGGGTCGATCAATACATTGTTGTTTAACAACATTAATCGGCGGCGACAAAATGTATTTGGATTAACTACTCGCTTCGTAGCTATATAGTAAATTACCAGAAACCTGAAAACCGGTGAACCCACAGACTAAAACCGAAAGATGACTAGATTAATTGATGGTGGTAACAAAACCGAACGGTCTAAGTTATAGAGAACTCTCACGTAACATTTTTTTTTTGTTAACATAATTATAATTTGACAAATTTTAGAAGCAAATTACATTAAGTTTCTAGTTTCTCTCACAGCGTGTGCGTAAGTTTTTTAAAATTAATATCAATAAACAGTTCTAAGTGAATAGATATGTAAAACTTAATATGCAAATATGTAGATATCATTGCAGTAATATTTAAAACCAGTCGTGTTACTATTTGTTAATGTTTTGTAGATTAGGAACGTGTGGAATTAAACATTTAGTTAAATAGGCTAAATGGCTACCTACTTAATTATTACTAAATTCCTAAATTATATGGATCAATTAATTATTTAAATAGTTTTATTGATCAATATAAGCTACCAATAAGAACTAGATATTACTGGAAGTTATTATATTTATTTAAAACGAAATCTTTTACAATTTCTGTCACGTTTAAAATACGTCAGGTTACAATATGATTACGTAAGTATTAAAATTATAAGTTGCAGGAAGGCTTCTATCAAGCCGACCGACTCTGACCGGTCTCGTCACCACCGCCCGTACAGATGAAAAAATCGCCAAGTGACCTAGGGCTCTAGAGAAAAATCAGGCGAGGCGACGTGTCGTGTCGCCTTCAATCAAAACTGTATAGACTTTGGCAGGTGACAGCGCACCTCACGCCTACTGTCACTGTCAAAATACATACGTTTTTGACTGAGGCGACGCGACATGTCGCCTCGCCTGCTTTTTCTCTAGAGCCCCTGGTCTTGTTTCGGTTTTAGTCAATGGGGTTCACCGGTTTTTAGAATACTACTTCATTGATTTATTATGGAGGTGGTTAAAGGAGATTCCATTCATGACACGATTACGAAACCGGCGATTGATTTGAGACGTCTTTGTCGCCGCCCAATTCGTAACCGCATCATTCGACAGCCTCCGTAGACCGGTTGCGTCTTTGACGTTAAATCCGGAGGTCGTGGGTTCGATTTCCACCCATGGCAAATAAGTAATTAAATAAATACGTTTTTTTCTGTACAGTTTGTCATGGTCTAGGTGTTTATAAAATATAATATGTATTATATCATTGTTTCTAATATACATAGTACAAGTCTAGAGCTTAGTTTGTGACCAGAGCAATTTGTGTAAATTGTTCTACATATTATTATTATTTAGCCGCTTAGTGGGAGCTATCAACATTGCTAAACATCAATGTGTTGAGCGACCCTATTCATGGACTTTGTAAGTCTGCTTATTATCTGGTTGATACAAAGTTACATGCCGTGCTCCAATAAAAAAAAAATGTTTAAAGGTATTGTAGGTACTTAATAACATTTAGTATTGAGATTGATAGCTGATCTAGCTAGATCGCTCTAAGTTACAGGAGCCAGTTAAAACTTCTTCATAATAGGCATCGGGATTAAGTAATAAATCAAAATAAATACATACCTATATCAAAATTTTAAATTAACACTAAAAAATATTTATAATTGTAATATAATAAAATAAATAAATACCATCGCGGGTGCCTTTTTAGTTCCCGAGAACCGTTTATACGGCTTCAGAGTACCCAACGGATTAACTCGTTCTCATTTCGCCGATGGTATTCGGAGGCAACACCTAACAAGAGGCGAGCTTGTTGCGGTGTTTAAGACAGTATAATAATTATAATAAAGTTTATTATAATTATTATACTATCTTAAACACCGGTCTTCAGTTTTATTGAAGATTTTTTCAGGGAGGTTTTTTTGCTTCTTGCTTTGTTGGGCATATTTTATTTCACCCGTTTTATTTGTAGTTTGCCCCCCTTAAGGACACTGCATTTGCAATCGCGAATACGCAGAACTAATGTTTGTCGCACAATTAAAGTAATAATTTTATTGGTAATCTTTCTGTTTTGGGGTTCTTTTTTATATATATATATTATAATCAGACAAAGAATGTTAGTCTCAGAATACTTGCTATTAGCTAGGTAAAAATTAAACCTATCCTCTATGTACCCTGAGTCGTATGGCATTGCTAATAATATGGTTACTAATAATATTAATTAAAAAAATAAAACTCACTAGTTTAAACAAACTTAAGTCGATAAATATCCTTAAAAACTAAGCGAAAACTAGTTTAGCAACATTTCACTTAAAAACGAAAGCAGTGTAAATAAAAAATCACCTCCAACCTTTAGCCCGAACAATAAATAATATTTTTTTCACATTCCACACACAAACACTGTTGTTGACTTACTTAGTTACCGATTGTGTGGCCAGCATATAAATGCGTGTGGTCTTCTACAGACATATTACAAAAAAACATCCATTTGAAAAAAATAAAACAATAGAAACTCATTAGAAGTTTAATAAGACAATACATGTGGGTAAATAAATATAACAATGCGAAAGTTATTCAAGATTGTATACATATTGAAAATATTATGAAATATTTAAGCATATAATAGAGGCACTAAATTAGCTGTCGTGGATTTGGGGGGCTGTTTTATTTTTTATTGTTTTATTAATATTTTATTGTGACCCTAAATTCTAAATCATATTAGACGACGTTCTTTGTGTATAGACTACTCTCGCATAATAAACAAAAGTGAAAAATTAAATATATACGTGGTGACCGAGTTGGTTAGTCCTTAGACTTAAAAACACTTAGGTCCCTGGTTCAAACCCCGGTGTGTACCAATGAGTTTTTAAATAAAAATCTATAGGTAGTTTAACAACACCACTATAGTGCCTCGGAGAGCACGTTAAGCTGTCGGTCCCGGATTCACTATACCAACTTGTGAAACTGTTTATAGATGGGTTATTGAGTCTATTCAAAACATCGCGACGAGCTAGTCACTTGTTCGGTGTAGACTCATACCATCGGTGGGATTAAAACCCCCTCCGCTGGGTACCCTGGGGCCGTCTAAGCGGTCTCGGGAGACTTAAGGCACCCGTGAAGATATTTATTTTATTTATACTATAGCCATTAAAAATGTCGACACAATGAATCTAAAAGTTTATTTTGGCGACACAATCTGACTACCTAAAAAATGTTGGTAGCCAGTCGGTCGGTACATTCAAACGAAAATCTTACAGGAGCAACAATACCAAAATTGTTATTCGTATGACCGTCTTTAACAAAGCTTACAAACACTGTTGTATTCCAAGAAATCGTCAAATAGCAAATCTTTTGAATGAAAATGTATGGGTAACATAACGTCGGCTAAAACCGCTAAGGTGCTTCGAATATGTATTTACCTATTAGGACAACTTTAATGGGGCCACCCGGCTTAGGTACAAGTCCCGCTTGTACTTTGTCACGTATAAAAGTAATTTATATTTTAAAGAATTTGGCTGCTTTGAAATATTCAAATAGCAAGCAGAACATAGTGTTTTAATGGTTTGTAATGTAATAAATTAAAAATTCTAGGAATAATAGTTATTTATATACAGACGAGAGTTTAACAGAAATGGTACTATGATATGAAATAATGGGTACCCTGAAATCCTACTCTGTACTATAGGTCTTGGAGCTAATAAGGTATCTGTGATGGTGATTATGAAATATATATTCCGTGAATATCATTCCTTAATATAGAGACTTTATTATCTAAAAAAAATAGCATAACTAAAATAATAGCGTGAATAGGCATCTTAAGCCGTAATGGATGAAACCAACTCTTACAACACAATTCTAGGTGCTGGTTCTATTAATTTATGGACCTGCATGCTGCTTTCTATCAGGAAGATGAAGGGTCACATGCCGGGTTCCTATAAAAAAAAATTATTAGCAATGTATTAATTAACATTTTTATTTCAGTTTTAACATAATTACAATGAAATAAAATTGTGAAACTTAACCGCTCTATAATTCAAACTACCAGGCGCCCATGAACTGTCCGAAGTCTTGACTTCTGATTTATACCGCCAATTCATTAGTCTAGGGCTCATCGCCGCCTCAGGCTGTGTTAATTGAAAATTTATTTGATTTATAAAACCGCCCCGCCTTCGTTGGAGCTGAGTACCATTTACAATTAGTACCGATCAATAGCTACATGAACGTCGATTACTTTTCATGCATTCAATATGTAATGTTACAATGTGGCAGTCTAATTTGAATTTATGTTTTTACATTAACTTCAGTGAGAGCATTAATGACACACGTCTTTGATCATCATAAAGTAGTATATTATTTATTCACTTTTAATTTACTTCTAACTCTTACTACTTCTGTTTCTCTTTTTATTAGTTATATAACTTCTTTTGTTACAAAACTACTCTTATTATATGTATCATAAATTAAAAGTAGAGAGGCACCCCAGATCAGATGGAGCAACTAAATTATGTATTAAAGTATTTTGTTTTAGTATAACCCATTAACAACAACACTAACCTACTTTCCTTTCTACAATTAGAGGTCTTAGACATAATATTGTCTATAATTACTTATTATCTTCCATTACAGAACCACCTGTAAATAACATCATAATTATCTCTCATGAGTCAAAACAAATTCCTTGTTGTCGGCAAACACGTATTACTGAAACCTTTTATATCTGCTTTACTTTCGTCAAATCTTTTTAACGTTATAATTTCTTTATCTATATGAATATTGTCTTAGTCGGGTTCTTTTGCGTCCATTCCATCTAACACAGTATTATACGGAGCTTCAAAACCATTTATGTCATACAATGGAGCGTTAAGTTTTTCCACTTCGTAGACTAATTGTTTATTAAGTGGCGCCAGAATTGTATAAGGAATAACGTTGTACATTTTGTGAGCTTTTTACATTTCTTAATGGAAATGTTTATTCGTGCAAAAATAAGTTACTGTGATATGTTTTTATTAGTAAAAAAGAATTAGAAATGAGTCATGAAATAAAAAATAGACGCATTTCTTAGAAATATCAACATCAGATTGCATCACAACCAAAAAAATATGTTGAAAGAATACCAAGTTCAGTCTAAACAATAAGATACTTAACAGTGTTTGATTAGGGACCAAAGATACATTTGTCAAAAAATATGAACAGGACCTTTTCACATTTATCCTTTTGTGGGTTTGGCCTTTTAGATCCTTCTTGTTAAGTCACCATAGTTTTGGCAACAGACCATGTAGCTATATTTGTCGTTTGCAAATTTTAACTAATGGTTTTGTTTCTTAGTAAAAAGACATTGAAAAACTTGTTAAAAAGGTCACGAAAAGGAAGGACATCTTAACAGCTGTTCATTATTTTGATATATTTTAAGGACAACATATTAGGTTGAATTTGCATACAATACCTAAGTGATATTTTAAGAACTTGAGGAACAATTTAGTTTTTTATATAAAAACAAATAACAATAAATGCTTGCTATGTGGTTGAACCTATGAACTTAACAAAACAAAACCAATTTTATTTCTCCTAACCTTTCCATACCATTCTCAGAACTAGCGTCATACATTTCAAGTGTTTCTAGATCAATGTGCTGGTCCACAGACAGGCGTCCATTAAAGTATTTTTGTCACGCTATCTGTAAACAGTTGTCGGAAGATAATTTCGTACAAAGACTTTTAATATTTGCCACTTAAGCATCACAACGTGACATGTCCTCAATACGTCAGACTTTCTGAACGTCACACTTATTGAACTAGTGTTTTATCATCATAAGTGGTCACTGTGTTGATTTTAAAACTGTTGCTTCTGTTTATGATTGAAAGCACTTGTTGGTCCATTAGTTGGCGAAGCTTGCTGCGATTGTTAAGTATTCATTTGATTATTGCTTTTTTCTAGGTTCTTACAACTTTAAATCTTTATTAACTAGGCTTATTTATCAAGATGTTTAAAGTTTTAATAGAATACTAAACTATATTTCATGATCAACCTGTTTTAGTCTACGTCTGACTATTTAATACAAGAACTACACCTATTAAAACAAATTTCATGAAAAGTAAGTTATATCTGGTCGGTCAAGTACGGTAACGTACTCATACCGTGAAAGAGATGGTAGTGCGTTCGAGTCCCACCCAACTGATTTTTTCCTAAATTCATCATTTTCATTATTAAACAGCAATAATAAATACAGAAAACTTTATGTAGATTGAAAATTTAATTTCATGCTGAATCCTAACGTGACACTTGATGAGTCGTTCGCTACTAATATTAAAAAAATATGTTTCGAAAAAGCCAATATACTCGTATATTGTAAAACATCAGCGTGGTTTTTCAAAAGCTTTAATTAAAGTTATGCACAAATCAACTGGAATTTATACTCTTATTTTATTTAAATATTTGAAGATAAAAATGCAATGAAAAATTTCTTGATGGGTCCCGCCCATTGGAACCGAGCCACGAACCCACGACCCTCGCTTTCGCGGCAAGATACTCAACCACTGAGCCAATCATGTTCCAGTCACACAGTCAGTCACGAAAATTTTCATTGCTTTTTGCTTATTTTATATATATGAGTACACAGATAACCTCTATGTGCATTCTTCTAAATACTTCAAGAGTGAGGTAAGAAGTCCTAGTTTAGAATACTAGATGGCCCAGGAGTGCCTTTTTATATTTTACTTTTAAGTATTTATTATTATTGTATTTTTATTAATTTCCTTGTCAGGATATGTTTTTTTTTGAGATAAAAAAGCAATGAAAAATTTCCTGGTAGGCAGGACTTGAACCCATGACCTATTACTCTTATTATTGTTCTACAATTGCCACAAATTCCTAGCGAATGCCAGACCTGTGGGCTTACCTGCAGGGATTCCACTTATACTTCAAGTGCTCGTGAAGTTGAAGAAGTGAGCATAGAACCTAAACCACTTGAAGACGCCAACTCATTCCTCGATGGTGGGAACCTTGCATGAGATCTATATTGTAATTCTGAGGATTTATGATTATTTCAAGATTTTTATATAATAATAAATAATAATAATATGGCAAATTACACATATTGCTCTGGTCACAAACTAAGCTCTAGGCTTGTACTATGTGTACCAGAAGAAACGACATAATACATATTATATTTTATAAACACCCAGACCATGACAAACTGTACAGAAAAACGTGCTAATATTTTTTTGTTATGGGTGGGAATCGAACCCACGACCCCCGGATACAACGCCAAAGGCGCAACCACTAGTCTACGGAGGCTGTCAAGACACTACTCTTGGTAGTTAAAAAATGTATTACACTCTGTATTAATGTATTAAGCTTTATTAGTTTGCATTAAGATTGTGATTACCTTGACAACACTATTGACCGTAGACTACCTATTTCTTTTTTGGTATTAGGAATGTTAATTTTAGTCTAATTAAGTTATATTGTCTTGATAAAACTAGAATTTGATAAGATTATCAAATTCATCTCCGTTATTCTGTATACTTGGCCTGAATTGCTTCTTTAAGCCATTCGAGGACCAATCAAATCATAAACGTGGTGGCCGAGTTGGTTAGACCTTGGATTTAAAAACACTTAGGTCCCTGGTTCGAATCCCGGTGTGTACCAATGAGTTTTTAATTTAAAAAATGTACGTATGTAATAAAAAAAAAGTATGTATGTAACAAATGTACATACATTTGTTTGACAACACCACTATAGTGCCTCGGAGAGCACGTTACGCTGTCGGTCCCGGTTTCACTATACCAACTTATGAAACTGTTAATAGATGGGTTATTAAGTCTATTCAAAAACATCTCGAAGAGCTAGCCACTTGTTCGGTGAAGACTTACACCACCGGCTACGACGAGGTGGGATTAAAACTCCTCCGCTGGGTACCCTGGGGCCGTCTAGGCGGTCTCGGGCGCCGTAAGGCACTTGTGATGATATGTATGTACCTTGCTTAAACTTTAATATAGCTACATGGAATCTAAAAAATGTTATAGACTTTAAATTTATCATTACTTTATTGTTCATGTCACCGCTGTCTCATTAATATCAATTTTGTTTATGAAAACCCTTTCAATATCGATCCAAGCTGTTAAGAGATGCTCTTAAGTCGTCTCAAGGGCATTGCTGATCAATCTACACTCACTTTCTTTCACGGTTACTCATTGAGTATATTAAATTGGCATCCATCATTTTACGCAATTTATAGTACCATGAACATGTTTTCAGGAATCTACTGCATTTAATTATTATCTAGGTAGTAGTCTTCTTTCATGGTGGAGTTACGAAACGGACAGTTAATTTGACGATAAAGTTGCAAGGGTATTAAAGTAGACTGGTAATGCAAATTCAAATTTGTCGTCGCCCATTTCGTGCTCGCGTCATTTAGGCAACATTCATGTAGGCTTAGTAGGTCTGCTTATCATCAGATAGAAAAAAAAAACATCACGGGTGCCTTTTTTGCCTTCGACGGTTCCCGAGAACCGTTTAAACGGCTTTAGGCTACCCAGCGGAGGGATAGATAGATAGAGGAGGGATCTACCAAGATCAATTATTCAAATAATTATCAGATAGATAAAAAGTAAAATTCCATGCCTCACCAAAAAAAAAAAAAAAAAACCTTCACAAGGGGTAGCTATTAAGTTAATATTATTGACCAATAATACAATTAATATTTCAAGTAAAAACTAAAGAGTTGTCTATTTCAACGCTTCAGAGATAATCACCTAAAATGATTTTAACAGGTAAAAAGATAAACCAAAGAGAGGGGTAATAAATTAATATAATACCAGAGAGCTATCTATACGTTTTCTGTTTTTATTACCTATACATAAATAAATATTACAAGTAAATGATGTTAAAGTATTTAAGATAAAAACAATTCATACAAATTAATATTTACCAAAACAATTTCAGAAGCAATCAATTTATAAAATTTCCTCCATATAAATTTCCTAATTACCATTTAATTCATAAGAATTTCCATTACCTGATCTTCAAGTGTTATTAACTTCAACATTTTCTTACGGAATCGCCTTTCACGGGATCTCGTGGGTCATCCGTGGAATTTGCGTGGGCGAGGTCCATTGCTTGTTTTGTTAGTCTTTTCGCCTCATTAAGTGTTTGTACACACAAAATGTAAAGTGAATCGTCGAGCATGTGATAAATTATTGCGTAATCTCATCGGCGCCACGCATTCATGGGAAATATACTTTATAATGTTTGGACACGGGCTTTCTACTCAAGTTGTTTATTATGTTTTATTGCACTACTGTTTGGATTGTCTGCATCGTTTATTTTGTTGCTGTGCTCTTAGATTTACTTTGCAGGCTTTGGTTTATTAATATCTACTGTTAAAGGTTCCTCTGCTAAATGCATTTTAATGTTCACTTCAAAAAAATTACCACGGATACTTTTATTTAGTTACTAATTATTTTAAGATGTTTTTTGAATTTCAGCTAAGACTAAGTTCATGATTTTACGATTTATATTTTAACCATAGATACATTATAGAGAAAAAGAGGGATTTTCGTTCATCCTTTGATGGCAGACGATAATAATCCAAGATGTTCGCGACAAAGATTTTTCTTAATAGACGGTATGCGACCCTGTATCTATCTGATGTTAAACAGACCTCCAAAGTCCATGAATGGGGTCGACCAATAAATTATGGTTTAACAATATTGTTCGCTCCTACTATACTGGCTAAGCGTTGCAGTTACGAAATGGGCAGTCACGAATTTGCATTACTAGTCTATTTTAATAATATCCTTGCTTCTTTATCGTCATTTCAACCGCCCGTTTCGAAACCACACCCTGAAAGACGACTACCACAAGAAAACGATGCAGTAGTCTCCTAAAAAACGGTGAGCCCAAAGACTAAACCCCAAACATGACTGGGTCATTTAACAGGTTTTGCATCTATATGCACGATGAACATTAATATAATAAAGAGGGATTCGTACATCTTACTGATGGCAGACAACCAATTGTAGTCTTACATCGTAAGTCCTTGAAGAACACTTTAGTTATAGAAGGTTTTATCTCTTTTCATTAGCAACAAAAATGATTGATGCGTAAAAGAGAGAAAACCTTTTATAACTAAAGTGTTCTACAAGGCCTCAATAACTTTTTATGAATAAGGCCACTAGAATGTTCTCAACGAAGAATAGCAAAATTATGGTACAATTCGATTTAGAGGAACTTATTCGTGCTGGATAAAAGTGAGAAGAAAAACTATGTTAATTGCAGCATTCCACGTTCTTGTTATGCCACATCTTATAGAATTTTGTTATTTTGAAAGGTTGTACTTTGGGTTATTGTGAGGCTCTACTGGTTCATCTTTTTTATTTAGTGCTGGTAATACTTTATTGTTTACTAGTTTTATCACTATATACCTATACGTGGTAGCCGAGTTGGTTAAAAACACTTAGGTTCCTGGTTCAAACCCCGGTGTGTACCAACGAATTTTTAATATTAAAAACTATGTACATTTGTTTAACAACACCACTATAGTGCCTCGGAGAGCACGTTAAGCTGTCGGTCCCAGTATCACTATATCAACTTGTGAAACTGTTTATAGATGGTTTATTGAGACCAAACATCGCGAAGAGTTAGCCACTTGTTCAGTGTAGACTCATACCATCGGCTACGACGGGTGGGATTAAAAACCCCTCTGCTGGGCCGTAAGGCACCCGTGATGATATTTATTTTATTTTTAGTTTTATCACTTAAAATATCGTTGTATAATAATATTGTTGAAGGTATAATTGTACTAACACACATTCGCATACTAAAACAGTATGATTAAGTAAATATTGACTAAACACATTAACCAAAAAATAACAAATATTTAATCCAGTCCGGAATGCCCAAACTTTTACTCTTATGCGTTTTTTAGGGTTCCTTAAAATGTTATTTAAAAACAGAAACCTTATAGGAATACTCCGCGCACTCGTTTAGGTGTCTATCTGTCCTATCTGCTCAAAATTTCATTGAAATGTTGATACCTACTTGGAATAGTATTATGAAAATATAAGATACTAAGTGATCCGCGCAACTTCGTCTGCGTAACTTTACCCGTTTACGCAGCGCACGCAACGGAAGCTCTCAAAAGGATCAATTTTCACCGTTTTCCTAACATGTTTCATTAATGCTCCGCTCCTAATGGTCGTAGCGTGACGTTATATAGCCTATAGCCTTCCTCGATAAATGGTCTATCCAATACTAAAATAACACCAAAATCGGGTCAGTACATCCAGAGATTAACCTTTTAACCTCACAACCACACAAACTTTACCTATTTATAATATTAAGTAAAGATTATAAAGTTTTATAGATCTCTAAATTTTTAACGAAATATTTATTATATTTTTAAATAAATGTACAGGTAAGTACGCGATTACTTTTTAATCTTTTTTTTATTGGACGTCACATGCCAAATGTACAAAGTCACGGCATGTGACGCACCAGATACTGGTAGACAAACCTACAAAGCCCATGAATGGGGTCAATAATTGTTCTTAAACAACATTGATTGCTCCCACTATGCCGGCTAAATAATGCGATTACGAAATAATAATAATAACATGTAGGACAATTTACACATATTGCTTTGGTCACAAACTAAGCTCTAGGCTTGTACTATGTGTACCAGAAACAACGATATAATACATATTATATTTTATAAACACCCAGACCATGACAAACTGTACAGTAAAAACGTACTAATTAATATTTTTTTGCCATGGGTGGGAACCGAACCCACGACCTCCGGATACAACGCCAAAGGCGCAACCACTAGTCTACGGAGGCTGTCAATGAAATGGGCGGCGACGAAGACGAATTGCATTACGAGTATATTTTAATATATTTATTTATTTTAGAATATATTATATTTTTTATTTTAGTATTCGAACTTGCCTGTTTTTTTATATGTTTGGGAGAATCCATCGACTCATCAATCAGTTATCACACGTGTGCTAATCGCTGACCACACCGCGCCCGCAAACTTGGGTCCTTCTTAGAATTCGGTGTGGTATTGTGACCACTCAACCACTCTATTGTTGTAAGTGCTCCCTTTAGCTTTGCTAGGATGAGCTTTATGAACTACTAGCTAAGATGTCTATTTCTATGGTTGCTTTTGTGAAATGTAAAATACTTACTTAATTGTTTTTTTTCATTGAGGAATAATAATATTAGAATACTATACCCTAGCTCTGTGTCATTTCAGTGGAATAGAGCGTAAACCTTAAGGGCTACTTCGGTAAGTGCAAAGAGTCTTGCACGAGGCGCGATATAATCTAATATCGATCGATACCTATCTAATTATGAAATGTTTGTACCGTATTCAGTTTAGACTCTTGGGTCATAGACTCAGGACCACCACCCAAGTCCTGCTACTAAATCTGGAACTATTTTTTTTTTCTTGTAGTTTGACAGAAGTATGCAGTAGGCTATCAGATAGTTCATGCTCAAATCTATACTATAATAAATATTATAAAGCTGAAGAGTTCGTTTGTTTGTTTGGTTGAACGCGCTCATCTCAGGAACTACTGGTTCTAATTAAAAAAAAAAAATCTTGTGAGCGTAAGCTGCGTAAACGGTTAAAGTTACGCGGATCTGCTAGTAACTTTATAAAGCAGAATTCTTTGCTAATTTAATGGCGTACTCGATAGTAATTTGTAAATGATAACTTAATGTCCACATGATAATATATTGAACAGGTACATAGATTTCTCGTCTATTCACCACCTCCATCTCTGAGTACTGTACCTGGAACAAGATTTCAATATATACCTATTTCCTCACTAAAAATAGCATTGCAATCCGGCTAGTAAATGCAATCGGTGTTCTGGTCACCATTCTACTCGTAAATTTATAAAACAGTTAAATTTCTAATTTATGTTTATGTTTGAAATAATGAAAAAATGGTAGTCTTCTTATTTTATTTACATATATATTTATTCTTATTAAATTATATCAATTTCATTTCTCTTATTTTGTGTAAATTTTTGGTTAAATTATTGTATTTGTTATCTTATAATTCTTAATTGTATAATATTGATACTATTAAATATTAAATTTATTAATTGTAAATATTAAATTATTCAGTTGTAAGCCGTGTACTTAAAACAAGAAAGAGACTGGTCACCACGACACAGGGAATACTAGTGTTGTGACTAGGGATCTATGTCACCATAACCAATATTATGTATGTTACATCACTATTTTGTTATTGTGTTCTGACCATTAATATATAGATAGTCTTTCTTTTTTCAAACAATCTGTTGATGTGAGCGTTCCCTTTAGCTTGGCAATAATAAGTCCTATCCTACCTACATACGTTTTATCGTACTTAGTCTTATTAACTTCTAAATGTTTATTTGCTCTTGGTAAATTGAAATGTTATTCAAAATATCAATTGCATTTATCTTCTCAGTAGTTATTAAACAATTAAATACTCAATTTTGGACAATTAACGCGTTCGGCTCATTAGATAATTGTCTTTTTAAATGCTAAAGAATTTGGGATGCCAATATTTTTCCTAATTAGAATCCACTTTTATTGTCAACGTGACAAGTTAAGCTTAAAGTAGCAATATATTCTATAAAACTATAACTATGTTCTATATTTATATTCTACTATAAATATTAATCCAATTATTATATATTTTTGCAAATAATCGCTTTAATTCTTTTGTTTTAGTTTTTTTTTATTGGAGCACGGCACGTGACTTTGTGTCTACCTGGTGGTGAGCAGACCTACAAAGTCCATGAATCGGGTCGATCACTAATTGTTCTTATACAAAATTGATCGCTCACACTATGCCGGCTAAATTATGCGATTACGAAATGGGTGGACTGGCGACGAATTGCATTACGAGTACATTTTAATATACTCGCTGCCCTATCGTCAATTCAAATCATTAACCGCACCTTGAAAGGAGACTGCCACCTCGACAAGAAATCGGTGCAGTACTTAATAGTCTCCTGAAAACCAGTGAACAACACCGAAGATTAACTGAATGTCAATATCTATAATTATTTATTTTTATAAAATAATTAATTATTATTATGTATCAATGTGCAATAATGTGCATATCATCACGGATGCCTTACGCGTCAGAAAAGTTCTAAACCTTAGGATCCCTACTTCAGCGGAGGGATTTTAATTTCACCTCGTTGTAGCGGAATCTGCACCGCACGAGTTTTTTTTTATAAAGCCTAACATTAGTACCTTCTTAGAAATATTCATTGTGCACCAGGATTTGAACCTGCATCTCGACCACGATATATCACATCAGCTGGTCTATTACATATAACAAATAGTTTAGTCAAAGTCAAAGTCAAAAATATTTATTTCATGTAAACCTTTACAGGTATTTATGCATAGTCAAAAAAAAACTATATTTATTATAAGTTCTAAGTGTGCGCTTGGTTAAGCTCATGCAAACATAAAAAGAAATAGAAACCAAACCGAACACACACCACATAACCAACTAAAACTAGGTGGTTAGCTGGTTCCATTGACCTGTCCATCGTTATCTGCCCTGCAAAGGTGCCACCGAGCCGACCAACCCAACAGAATATCTACGCCCAAAATATCCACTATAAGTGTGTTTAATTTTCCGTATTCCAGAATAGGCATCTGTAAATAACCAAGCTACTTCATTTTTGCTTACGGGTGGCTCGTCCTCTTCTGATTTATGCGTTCAACATTTAACGGTCCAGAAAACGAGACATGACAAAAAAATAGGAAACGTATCGCTTCGAGTAGATGATGCAAAAAATGCAACACAAGTAGCACAAGGTAAACATAATATTCAACAAAACAAATAGAGAAGTCTTTATGTTGACATATTGATTGTATGCACGGAAATGCTAAAACATCTTAGTATCTATGACAAAAGTACAGTTTAATAGAATACGGAAATCTTGTAAAACATTGCAATTTATTTAGATTGCTCTGTTGTAACTTACATTTAAATCAAAGATCAACCAGAATTTAACATTCATTATCAATGGGCCATTTCTTTTTAAGAGTATTACATATATTATATTACAAGATACCTACTTTAGATTTTAGTCCAATAATTAATAGAAAAGTTTTGAAGATTCTTTAGACTTTAAAAGACTAAAGAATCATCAAACAGATGTCAAAAATTTCAATTTCGATACGTCTCCTAAAAATTTAAATATTGACCGTTCTGTCAAATATTTGTTTACTGTAGACAATGTCACCTATGACCCGTGTCGTGACAATTGTTGACAATGTCAAACACTGTCCATGGTTGAGGAATGACATGGTTTGTTCGAACAAACAAGCGCATTGACCGTCTCGCGTCAACTTACTAATAGGAAAGTCAAATAAATTGAAAGATAACAAGTGTGGGAATATGACACACTGCCTGTAGGGGATGTTTATGATAATAATGTCAACTGTTACATAAATAGGATCAGCTAGAGCGTATGGTAAAACCATAAACTAAACATATAGTCTTAGAAATGAAGAGGGTTCATTCATACTTCATTAATACAAGTTGAAATGTGTAATTATTATAATGATTTATTAAATATCTTGTACAAGGGAACTTCAAGCAAGCATATGAAAACAGTAAACTATTTCATGTAATGTTATTGTTTCTCTAGTTTAATCTATTACAACATTATAAACAATGATAATAAAGAAGTTTAGTCTTCGACTAAATTGATTTTTTTTTTAAATGTATGCTTATAATGATTTTTGTTTTTATTACTGCTTTGATTATAAGCTTCACTGTTGTACCAATGAAAGACTTTGCTATAATTTGTGGTTTCAAAACGTTTTTTAATGGCGCCCACCTTGTAGTTGTTTATCTATTTCATTAATAGCTATATAATTAAAATTCATTAATAATCATTATTTATTAATGTATAACTAAGTTACAACAATATTTATTTATTTGTTATTAATGTTATTCAATTTTAAAACGTGTTTATAAAAAAGTACTATATTTTGTAAACTGTGGGAGCCGGGAAGTTCACTGGAGTTTAATGTCACCACGGGTGCCTTACGGCGGATGAATATCATCACGGGTTTTAATCCCACCCCGTCGTAGCCGAAGGTATGAGTCTACGCCAAACAAGTGGCTAGCTCGTCGTGATGTTTTCAATAGACCCATTTCTATAAATAGTTTCACAAGTTGGTATAGTTAAACCGGGACCGACAGCTTAAGGTGCTCTCAAAGAGTTAGAGTGTTGTCAAAGATACGTACATATTTTTTTAAATTAAAAACTCATTGGTACACACCGGGATTCGAACCAGGGACCCAAGTGTTTTTAAGTTCAAGGTCTAACAAACTCGGTAGTAAATGAGGTAGTAGTAGCTAAATAAAATTTACAAAGAGTGTAACTTACAAGTAAGGTTTAAAGAATCTTTATTTCTTTCATTAAAAACATAAATTGATTTAAGATGAGGAATAGTAAGTAATAAAATGTCTAAAAAAATATATCAGGAAGCACAAACTTCAAGTTTAGGAATTAAACCCCTCCTTAGTTTTCATACCACTGGTCAATAAGTATTGTGGTAATAATTAACAACTTAGAGAATATTTTGTAATGATCTTTTTAAATGTAAAAGGCTAGAGTCAAAGATATCAATGTCCCTGTGTCTGCTACTTACCTCATTATACAACCGACACATTCTAACTATAGGGTTAAAATACGAAGTATTATTTTTATACTACACCTGCTCGGAAAGTAGGTTCTTACTTGCGTAAGAATAGGTCAGAAAGTACGTCTTTGTAGTCGTACAAATATGCGGGAGGAAAAAGTGTATGAAAATCCATTGTTAACGTGCTTAAGCGGGAGGAAAAAGTATATGAAAATTCATTGTTAACGTGCTAGTTTTTTTTTTAATTTTTTTTCTTCAATTCTTCCAAATTAGGAAAGGCAAGGGTTCAAAGCCATACAGCCTAGTTTTTTTTTACAAGTTCGAAATTTTAATCAAAATAGAGATTTTATTTTTTATTTTCCTCGTAGGTGTAGTATAAAGCACTATGTATCACTCGGCGAGAAAGTGCGATTCCTAACTCGAGCAAATTAAGGCCCTCCGCTTCGCGTCGGGCCTCAAACTTCGCCCTCGTTAGTAATCGGTGACTTTCTCCCCTCGGTGAACAATGTACTATTGTACACCTGCAATGTGAATGTACTAGGAAGACGACTTTTATGTCGTAATATATAATTCAGAAGCTTCGTTATTATATTTACAAATTGTGTCTGTATCTAGAGTTTTATGTAAGATGTTATCTTGTTTATTATTATTTACATCATCGCCCGTCACTTATCACTGTCTATACGAGTACATATACTTTCTGCTTCGTCCAAACTCATACACATGCACCGTGATTTAATTGCACCGTGTTATAAAATCATATTTATATTATCTTTGAGCTTCTCCTTTTAAATTTTAGAAATTAATCTGCTTGTCATTCTTTTATCACTAAATTTTTTACATGGTCATACCAGCAGACTATGTTCTTTCTCATTTTAATACTTATATTTTCTTTCAGTTCCACTCGGTTTCGCGTTTATATCATTAAGGATTCGGTTAGCTAATTTGACACCGCATATTTTTTGCATGAGCACATTTCTAATACACTCTTTCGACTTTACTTCCACTCTTTATACCAGAGTATTTAACCATGTCTGACTTTCATACATTATAGTCTTGATTTTTTACTAATATTAAATAATATAATTAATTTTGTTTCTTTTTTTTTTGCTTTTAGTAAAAAAGAAATCTCCCGTTGAGCATAATCAATGTTCGATCCTATCCCGTTTTACGATTCTCATAACTTCTCACTTTTAACCGTTAAAATCACTAAAGTCGGTCGTAAAATCATAGAAACACTAATGATGGGCTTCCTTTACCAATATATTAAAGGCTCAAGAGCGCCGGCCAATAATTACTTACACTAAGGGTTAGAAGTGATAAAATAATAATTACACACATTTGTTAATTGTGGAAGTTCCACTATTTGTGTAATTTGGCCTCATAAAGTTTTGTTCGATGGTAAATCGATTGGGCTGTTTAGTTCGGATTTGTTTTTGGGTTCCTAATGGGAACATTTTTATTTAGGTCAGGTCGGAGTTATTTATGACTAATTTATGCGTGGAAAAGTTTTAAACTTACTTTCTATTGGTTTGAATGTATCTTATTACAATTTGAGGGACTTCTAAAGAAATGCAATAAGATTTTATTTTAGGGCTCCACTCTTTTTAAAATAAGTACCCTTATAGTGTGATCAGATGTCAGTCTGTCTATCAGCATCAAATAACCCAAAAACTTTCCCAAAATAACCCTTTTTTTTTACTGGTTAAAGATCTTGTTGAACCACATACATATATATGTCCAAAAGTTAAAGAAATTTAGGTAATTAACTAAATAAACATAGAAGGAAAAGTATTCTCACCGAAAAAATATCATGTTTTGAAAATAAATAAACAAGATTCCATTTGCTCGGTTTATTTGTTTAATAATAATTTATATACTGTCAATTCTTGAATTCTAATTATTCTCAAGTCTAAATAAAAATATAATAAACGTTTTAGATAAGGAACGAATTAATTAATAGGTTTACACACAATTGTTAAGATTTAAAAATACTTTGTTAATTTCAATAATTTTAACTCATTAATTTAGAATTCAGAAGAACAGGTAGGTACTATTATATAACATATTTTCTTTTAATTTAATATATTATTAACGAATTAAAGTACAAATTAATTTCTGTCTTAACCAAGAAATGTAAATTTCGAATAAACTGAAATAAAACAGTTAAAATACAACATACAAAAACCATCCGTAACACTTTTGATTTAAAGTGCAGTTTAAATGTTATCCAAATGATTGAGTTATTTCTTTAATTCTATCACTAACTACTTCCATAGAAATCTCGTGTTCAGTCTCTCACCCTTCTGTGAGAAATTTAGTAATTATTTTTCCAACTTGTAAGTGTGAAACGTGATAATTAAAGATACCACTTTTTATAGATATCACCTACACATTATTGGGGTTTAATTTAATTATGACCGAGTCGCCATCGGATCTATATTGTACAATTTGTTATGCTATTGTCATTCGCTATTGTTGCTGCCATCTCTATTTTGGAAGGTCTAAGCTTAGCCTTGTTTATTGAAAATACCTCGTTAACTCACACCCAGTAGCGTCTTAATTTCTTTGATTTTCAATTATTATTTGTTATACTTCTTTTGTACATAGCTTCTTTCTGTGACCAAATGTTAGCAACTGTAGACCGCTTCGATGATTGCACCCAATTGTCTCAGGTAAATTTACTGGATTGTCTGTAGGTATTTATTTTGTTTTATTTAGTACACCTTTACATTTGTAACAAAATTTCCTATCATCGTCGTCTCTTTATTCTCAGGGCGCCTTGACAGTCAACCTTAGTGTTGGGATATTGACCCTACTAGGTACTACTAGAAAACAATAATTGTAAACAAATAACAATTTATTATAGTATTTTAACCCCACACTATAAATGACACCTGTTAAAGTTTATTTTATTAAAGAAGGTTTTCAATGAGCACTTAAATTGCAATAAAATATCTAAACCGCTCAAGAAACTGGATAGACTCGATCCGACAGTGACCCAAGGAAGTTCGTTAGACATCCGAGCCATTGAGAAGGATGTTTTAGAACCGCACCATGATCTAGATCTTGCGTCACTTTTGGACCCACCGTGTCCTAGTTTACGCATTATATTATCACATTATAAATTATATAACCCGTTACGCAACACTGTAAAGAATTTGTTAGCGTGTTAACTTAATGAGACGTCCGAGCAATTTAATTTTCCATAATCTTACAAGCAATCATCTAGCTGTTAGAATATGAGTAAGTTATCCATGTATGGCCGTTAATCATACTTCTTGCAATATAATTGAAACATGAAACAGCCAATCAAGAGTGACAAGAAAATTAAAAGCCGGCGCCAAATCAGCCACCGCTTGACGCTTACGTGTGCCTCCTTTTACTTAAGACCTTCGCATTTTCATTCTAATAAACCAAGGCTTAAACCTTAATACTCCAATTAGTTAGGTCCTAACTGTTAGGAGATACCTAACCCGAACCGAAAAGGAAATAATAAACTATGCGAATATGTATTAACAACCACTATCAGGACTGCAGATACATAAATTCATTTCCAATCCCGTCCGGAGATGTCGACGCTAAGCCGCTTGATAAAATTAAGATTTAACTTGACAAAGCTGCACAGAACTTGTATGTTTGTACATTTAAACACTATCATAGTAGAGGCGTGCACTTTACCGTAACTGATAAATTAAAATTACTCCACCGACAACTGTAACAAACAACCCAGCAGGAGCTGTCATAGCTTCACTCACAGCCTGCCTCACATCATGCGAAATAAACTCAACTTAAATCTCCTTAACATAAAGATTATTTTACTAAATATCATAATTTACATGACCCCTCGCTAAATGTAAATTTTGCATGCATTTTGACTTTTAATGCGTATGCAACAGAATCTTAAATTGAACGAGTTAATCCTCCAGTTTCATGGTCGTCTTCATAGAGGTCCATATAACAAAATATCACTCTCGACTGAAGCGAAAACGTGAGCCGTAATGCAATTCAAACATTATGATTTGTGATAATTACACTTAATGCTAACGTATACTTTAATGCATTCATAAATCTTTGGATAAATATCCACAAGTTGATGGATTTCCTCTTAAACAAATCATTATCAACGCGTAGAACCACAAACGGCGAGTCGAGTGTTGATTCTAGAGGTAAGTGAAATGTACAAGTGCATCAACACGGATAACACCGAGCGAGAGCATCATCGAACAAAGTCGTTAAGTTGGGATCAAAAGGGTCGAGTGTACACAAAAATCTGTCTAATTACCACGTCTTTTGAGTTTTAAAAGCCGACCACCTCGATTTCTAAGTTAGCTAAGAATGATCTAAAGGAATTTCAATATTTGAGCTGTGGTTTGGATTTGTTTGGTGAACGAGTCAGGAGGCTTCCATCGCCGACGCGGTAACTACAATTACAAACTAAGTTTTATTTCCGTTGTGTTGGTTGTGGGAACATCCCCGGGGTGGCGTGGGAACCCAGCCTTGTCTGCTAATGTCAATATTAACTAAAACAGTTTGATTGTTGTCTGCCGTCGCCGCACGAGGAGCTGGTATTTCGGTGGTCTCATCAAATAGTGCTTTAGTTATGTCCAGACCCTTTACACCTTCGAGGTTTACGTTACAAATTATGGTGTCTGTCGCTTCGCCGATATAATGGTGCATAATGCATAGTTGGGGATCGTTTTTATAACGAGCTACTTGAGTGGTCGGCATAGGTGGTTTAGTTTCAGATAAGTATTGTATTGACTCTGTATCCACATTCAATATAGTTTACTGCGCAAAATAGTAGGTGTAGTTTTGTTTAATTTTAATATGGAGCTTATGTTTTGGAAATATCAATACTTAATTCGAAATTTAAAATATTAATAATTAATTAGTTGTTTTCTTATTTCAGGTACAAAATTGAGGAACTTTGAGTTCTTGAAGAGCATCAAGTTAAGGTAAAAAAGGAATATAATATTATATATACAGGTAAAACTAGCTGCAACCATTTTATAGTTATTAATAACTCTAGTAAAGTTGCATCCGTTATCTAAGAGATGATTTTTAATTTTCGTTACAATTTTTTTTTGTATATAACTAGATAACAATATATATATTATTTTGAAAGAAAATATCAGAATTAAAGGTAGATATCAAAATGTTATTTATTAAAGATTTGTTTTTTACGAAAAAGTTATACTTAAATAGTAATCGAATGAAATAATGGTCATATATGGGTGTGGCCTAGGACTGAGTATAAATTTAAATTTATTTTTTACACAGTCTATGATATATAGTAGAAAATCACAGTTTTCCATATATCAATCTTTAACCAATTTTCTTTAATTCTTTAAAATGTTACAACTGTTAGTAAAAATTAACCTACAAAATCCAAACAAATAATAAACGAAGGCCACTAAATGAAAAACAAAAGACTGTAAAAAACAATTTGACAAACTGTTAATGATTTTAATTGTCTGAAGCAATTTTTCATAAGTCAACTGGCAGCTGTCAAGTCTTTACAATGCGTGACTCGACATTTTTATGTTTTCCTTTTTGTGTTGACATCTGACAGTGTTATTAACAAAGACTGCCGACAACTTTCTTTACATCTCAATTAGGATCGCTAGTCATTGCTCTTGTTTAACATGAAGGGAATCTTACAGAGTGCAAATTCTTTAAAAAAAAAATGTTTAGAACCGATTTAGGTCTCAGATCATTTTATTATAATTCAGAGCGCGGAAGCCGAGGGGCCTTATACCGTTTGACTACCTTAAAGCACAGGAAAGGCTGCTTAAAAAGCTTATAATAAAAATAATAATTATGATTTATTTTCAGGTATAAACCTATAGTTACATAATATTTAAGACTAAAACGAGTAATAATAATAAATTAAAAAAAAAAAATTACAGTCCGAACACTTTACATATTATTGCCGCATACCGATACTGCTCCGTCTATCAAAGTAGCACTTTAACAAACAAAACAATACCAATACGCAACAACAATAACACAACTAGATATATACAAACTATATAAAAAACCACTCATTTATGATTGGCTTCCATATGAGTTCACAGCCAGTACTTAAATATAGGACTAGTCAGATCCTCACATACCGCTTTAAGGATTTTGTTAGTTGACCGACGCAGCCTTTCCCAAAAAGAAGCCACACGCACTCTCGTTACTGCAAAGAAGCCGGGGACGCCTCAGCGAACATGCCCGAAGCACTAATTATAAATTAAGCTCAGTTTTAGTATTTTAAAGCTCTTTGATTTAAAAAAAAGACGTAGAGGTGTAGATTTTATTTGATACTAATTATATAGTATCTTTATACAACGAGGCTATACCACCATAAATACCGCAACAATCTCGCCATTTGTTAGGTGTTGCCTCGATTACCATCGGCGAAATAAGAATGGGTCCTCAAAATCCCTCTGCTGGGTACCCTGAGGCTGTTTAAACGGTTTTCGGGGGCCAAAAAGGTATGATGATGGTATTTTGTTTATATTTTTTTACATAATATCTATACTAGACTAATTTTATAAATCTGATCAGTTTGTTTATTTGGTTGAACGCGCTAATTTCAGGAGCTACTTGTTCGAATTAAAAAAAAAAAATTTTGGTTAGTCCAATAACCGAGGAAAGCTTAACACTATATAACATCATGCTAACGCCGAAAGGAGCAAAGAAGCTGCGTAAACCGTTAAAGTTAGGCAGACGAAGTTGTGCGCGTCAGCTAATTTATAAATTCTGTGTTCTTAAAAGTTGTTGGTTATTTCTCCATACTAAAGAGATTAGTAGGCCTCAAACCGTACGCCGTACGCTCTCAAAAGGTTTTTGCACAATTTTACTCCGCTCCTATTGGTCGTAGCTTGATGTTATATTATATAGCCTTTCTCAATAAATGGGCTATCCAACACTAAAATAATTTTTCTATTGGAACCAGTAGCTCCTGAGATTAGCGCTTTCAACCAAACAAATAAACTCTAAATAAATAAATAAATAAATAAATATTTATTTATTTATTTATTTAAATCTTTATTGCATACAAAATACAAAGGCGGACTTAATGCCGCTAGGCATTCTCTACCAGTCAAACCTTCGGGACAGTAAAAGCAGTTAATAAGTGAGGTAGGTGCAATATAGTATCTGAGTATATAAACCAGTGAATATTATATAAAATACTTACAATCTATTATACACTACTTAAATATATCTTATATATATATACATACATAAACTACATATACACAATACTACCAACCACTAAATGAGAAAGGAGAAGTAACAAAGTGGAAAGGAATAGAATAATGAATGATAAATAAAAACTACCTATGAATTTAAATAGTAATCATATACTCTTTTTTTAAATATGACTCTATTTGGTGATTGTCTTATTTTGACTGGTAAATTATTCCAAAGTCTTGCAGCGACAACTGCAAACGATTTAGAAACAAAGGTGGTATGATGGGAGGGGAAGGCAAGGGTTGTATTAAAAGTAGATCGAAGGGTTTTGTCGTGATGCGAGCCAAGATAAGTGAATCTGTTTTTAAGATATTCGGGTGTAGCAGGTTCGTTCAAAACAGAGTACAAAACACAGAGAACTCTGCAGTTTCTCCGGCTTCGTATTTTTAACCATTTAAGTTTATCACGAAAAGGCGTAACGTGGTCATATTTGCGAAGGCAAAAAATGAATTTGATGCATGCGTTGAGTAGACGTTCCATTTTATTAAGCAAACTTTCCGAAAGGTCCACACAACACACGTCACCATAATCCAGTAAGGGAAGCAGCAGAGCTTGTACGAGCAAAATTTTAGCTTTTAATGGCAAAAAGTGCTTTAATTTGTTTAGGGAGTGCAGTGAAGAAAAGATTTTGCGACTAGTGTTGGTGATTTGCGCTCCCCATGTAAGGCAAGAATCAATGTGTAAACCAAGATTTTTAACCTCACTGCAGAACTCAATCGGCTCATTGTTATACCGAACAAAGTCAAGCTTACTCATATCAACTTTGGACAGTAGCCTGGAACTCCCAATTATAATGGATTGACATAAATACCATCACGGGTGCCTATTTGGCTCCCGAGAACCGTTTAAACGGCCTCAGGGTCCCAGCGGAGGAATTAGCCCATCCTCATTTCGCCGATGGTATTCGGAGGCAACACCTAACAAGTGGCGAGCTTGTTGCGGTGTTTATGATGAAATAGCCTCGTTGTATAAAGCGGTCACCCATCCCAGGCCGGCTTTGTTGCCATCTGCTTAACCTTGTTATCAGTTGCGCAGTGACTTAACCATTAGGCTGGGGCCGCTTTTTTCAACAAACTATACAGCTTTATAATATTAGTATAGATTATAAGAGCCTGATTCCCACAACACAGGGTAACCTAAAGTGGGGACACCGTACTATATAGTACCTCATATTAGTCCAAAGGGATTCCCATGGATCCATGTGGCGCAAATAAAACAATATTATTTCCTATAAAAAAACCAACTCTCGACAAATAATCGTGGGACATTTTTATTTGACACTTATTTAGCGGCATATTTGGCACAACACAGAAGTACCCTGTCAAATGTCCAGACGATGTCCAATTGGGATTGACATATTGTGGAATCGGGACATTTTGTTGAGCATTAATGTCTGATTCCCAGACATTGCTTTGATAGTCGCTTACTTGTGCGATTTTCATTTGTTTGATCTTTAAGGCAAATTGCTGATAAATGAATTGGGATATTTATGCGGGATTTAATAATATGTCTAGACTGAATTTGCTTTTAGAGATACCTTACTTATAATAGTTTAGACATATTGCTCTGGTCACAAACTAAGCTCCAGGCTTGTACTATGTGCATCAGAAACAACGATATAATACATATATTTTTTTTATAAATACCCAGTTTGTCATGGAACTATACAGAAAAACCTACTAATATTTTTTTGCCATGGGTGGGAATCGAACCCACGACCTGATAGAACGTCGAAGGCGCAACCACTAGTCGGAGGCGGTCATTATAGTTGACTCGTATTGTAAATTCCTCTTTATCGATGCTTATTTCGTAATCGCATATTATTTATTAATCCAGCACAGTGGGAGCGACCAGTGTTGTTAAACAACAATGTATTGATTTGAGGTCTGCTTACCACCAGTAGTTGCAAAGTCACATATTTGAGCTGACTAACAACTACTGGACCGATTTACATTTGGTTTACATTTATATACCGGTAAGATATTCAAAATGTTTGTATTTTAAGATCTTCTCCGGAAATGTATTAAAATACATGACAAATAAATAAAAGTGGCCCCAGCCTAATAGTTAAGTCACTGCGCAACTGCTGATAACAACAAGACCGGACCTGGGATGGGTGACCGCTTTATAATTTCAATTGATTGAAACGTGGTTGGCTTAGTGGTTGAGTACCTTGCTATGAAAGCGAGGATTGTGGGTTCGAGTCCCTGCCACCATGACTTTTTTCCTTGCCTTATATCTTTTAAAACATCAATGTCAGACTATCCTGAAGGGAATTTAAAAAAAATAAAAAATACCATTATATCAGGATTTTTTAAATATTATTATACAAAAAAATATTACATATTAATACTTATTGAAGTTCCCACCATGCCGTCCCCATGCCTGGGTGTTTAAGGAACAGGCACATTCCCCATGTAAAGTTTATAACTGCATGGTCTAAACAAAGCCTCATAAATGCTCAAACAATTTTCATTTCATCCGGACTTAATATTGAACTAAGAACTTGGCTAGATAGGGCTTTGCGATAACCAACTTCGTCTAAATCAATAAAAATAGGACAAGTGAGAAACAGCTCCTAGATATATTTGTAGGATCTTCAAATTTAGTTTTCATATAAAGATATATGATACAGAACTCACCGTTCCGTAGGAAACTAATATTGCTAATGCCCACATCAAGTCGAACAAATATTTTGATCGACTTGATGGTGTGGTCCTTATCGTGTATGGTCGAATGGAACCCTAAAAAATTTCAAATCCACGAAAAACAAACGACCTAAGAAAGAGTACAGAATAGGAAAAGGCTTTAGGTATTTGATCCACCTTGAGAGATGTACCTAAAGGTTCATCACGTTTCCGTTCATCATTAGGCATGAACGGTCTAACAAATGAACGGTAGGATTTGTTATTATTTTTGATCTCTCTGCCCGATTTATATCCTAAAGCCCAGACCAAGTCCGAGTAACTCATCGACATGAGGGACCATAAACTACGGACCTTATAGTATTCCATAAAATGTTAAGTTAAATACTACTTTGTCATTTATGTCAACTTGAGGTACCTACAGAAGACGGCAAGGTTAGATATACTTTTTGACCCTTGCGCACACTCTATATACGCGCATGTAATTTATGTTATTGATAGAGATAATGCAATATGAAAAATAATAAACGAACAAGCTACAATTAAAAATATTAAAAAAAGTAAGGGTGAGTTACACCAAAATGTCCGTTAAAGTAGTTGTAACGATTAAAAATGGCGTCAAATGTTACAATGTTACTTGACTTTCATAATAAAACTGATACATTCGACGACATTTTTAACTGTAATCGTTACATTTATAGAGAGTTTATTTTATTCTAAAGGATACATTTGGTGATGCCCGGGCACATTATCATTTCATTCATAGAATATCATTTATTATTTAAAGTGGCAATGTTGCGAGTATACTAGGTACTTTTAGCCACAGTAATAGCTGGGACATAGAGGAAAATTAATTTTTATTTAGGATTTTATTTTATCTAAGATTTAATTGTTCATCATTTATTAAAATAAAGGCACTAAAATATTAACTAAAAAGTTAGTAACATAAAATATATTAAAATTAAAAATAAAGCATTAAAATTTATTTATATTTATTTTGTTATTCTTTTCTTTTGTGAAGATTAAATGGACAAAAAATATGTTTATTTTAAATATTCCCTTGATAGGAAGTCTGCCAAAAGGTCAGTCCACACCACATATGCCAGTGTTGACACTAACCATAGTAGTTTCAGTGGCACACCTGTTGCTAAGAGCCTATCGCTTGTATTGAACTGTATCGTGTAGCGGTGAACCATTCAGAGCCAGCTGGTCTGTTATGTATTGATTTCTTATCGCACCGGCTACTGTTTCGCTACTGGTCGTAGGAACTTATTTAAGAATGCAGTCTCCGGTTGCACGACTATTATTTAGGTATTTTTTTACCTAATTTATGAAGTGGTAGTCTACCTGTAATTTTTTTTTATGTGTCTTTAGAAACGTTTGATTTTAATAATTCTTCTTTTCGTCAATTAGGAGAAGGGAGCGCAATAATTTCACCGTAATCTGATGATGGTAAACCAGAATCATTAAAAGAATTCCTGAAATTTTAACAGTATATGACTATTTTTTTGTTACTTTGTAATTGATTATCTGTTTCAAATGAATTTAATCCTATATTTGATGGTCGCCAAGGTAACACAAAGAATAATAATAAACATATTTTATAAATACTATTGTATTATTAAGTAGGAACCAAGTTTATAAGCATGCGGTACCACAGTAAATCATTATTATACTATATTAGGATCTTGATGCCGATTAAAAAAATATATAGTAGAAGAAAGTAGAGTAGAACGGTCGAAATAAAGAATTTGTTCAGTTTTCCCTGTTTTTAGTAAAAATTTTTTTTTTTTACTTATATGATTCTTTGGTTTTAATTTTAAAAAATGTAAGAGTTCATTGCCTATTTCCTTTTGATCCTTTGAACTACGAAGTCTAAACATTTTTGAAATTATAAAGATTCTAACGTCGGAACCGCCTTCTTAAGATGTGAACTTACTCAGTGAGGGTCACGGACATTTAATAACTTGTGACGAGAGAACTTGTGGTTTGCCCGATATGTGCTCCGTTCTGGAATATTATGCAGACTCACCATAAGCTATGCATAGATATTTTAAAAGTTCAGGCTGACTTATACTTATATGTAGCCAGTAAAAGTTAAGTCCAAGAAATTAATGTTCATCATACATACGTACATACCATCACGGGTGCCTTACGGCGACCGCAAAGACGGCCCCAGGGTACCCAGCGGAGGGGTTTTTAATCCCACCTCGTCGTAGCCGATGGTATGAGTCTACACCGAACAACTGGCTAACTCGTCGCGATGTTTTGAATAGACTTAATAACCTATCTATACAGTTTCACAAGTTGGTATAGTGAAACCGGGACCGACAGCTTAACGTGCTCTCCGAGGCACCATTGTGGTATTGTCAAACAAATATATATTTTTTTTAAATTCAAAACACATTGGTACACAACGGATTCGAACCAGGGTAAAAGTCCAAGGTCTAACCAACTCGGCCACCACGTATATAATGTTCATCAGTGAAACCAATATTTAATATATATACAGACTTTATTTATATACACAGATTTTTTATACAACCTTATTCCACTCCTTCCAATATGTCGATGGACTAATTTTTCAAAATTTCATTTTAATTGAGTATTTTCTTTCATACAAACTTTGTCCTACAGACACAACAAAAAAGGACTAGCTAAAAGATACTTGTATAAGGTAATGCTAACATAATTTTCCCTTCACAATCCCCGTATATACTCCTTTAGCACCTAGGGTGTCATAAACTCTTGTAGAACAACATCATACAATTTTACAGCTTTCCAATTATAATCAAATTTCCGCATCGGGTTTAGCACCTGACTCGAGTTCCTTTAGTCTCGTTAAACTTTAATGGACTTATTCATAAAAAAACTTATTGAATCCTTGAAGAATACTTTAGTTAAAGAAGGTTTTGTCTCATTTTTTAGCAACAAAAATAAATATGCGTAAAAGAGACAAAACCCATTTGAACTAAAGTGTTCTTCAAGGACTCAATAAGTGTTTATCATTAAGGCCATACATAGATCAGTCGCGTGCGGTCCATATAAGCAATAAAAAAACAAAAATACCGCAGAATATAGAGTATAAATAATCTAGTGTTTTTTTTCATATATTTATAAATAATAATTAGGCGCTAGATTATTTATACCCTAGATTTTAGGGTTGAATGGCTTTTTGGATGGCCGCACGCCACTGCCGTAGATGTATAGGAACTGTAACTTATGATATCTAATCCAAGTGATATACCTTTATAATATTAGAATACAAGACGGTATAGTATAACACAAGTAATATAGAAACGTAATTCCAATTTGTCTTTATCTCCAAAAAACAGTCAAGTGACCTAGTCATGTTTTGGTCGTTTACCAGTTTTCAGCAGCCTATTGCATCCATTTCTTATCGAGGTGGTAGTCTCTTTTCGGGTGCGGTTACAATGAAGCAGATATTAAGAAAGAAAAACCAAGGACATTAAAGTAGCTCGAAATGCAAATTCGTCTTGGAACTAATACACTTGTGTTATTTTATTATTATTATTATTAACCAAGCTTTTACCGGGTAAGCACGTCGTTTACACTTGGTTTTAAAGACCCTAAAAATATAAAAGAGAAAAACATTTATATATTTTTTGTGTCAAATAATTACATAAGACTTAATGGTTAATCCTTTTGAAGGATATCATCTGTCAAGAAAAAAGTAATCTTTCTAAAAATAGCAAAAAGAAATCTTTCTAAAAATAGCAATAAGAAACGTAAAAAACAAACTATTATGATTCTATTACGACACGATTGATCTAAAGTCAAGTTGCCACTTACCATCAGGTGGATGTAGGGTCACATGTCCTGTTCTATTTAAAAAAAAGTTTTTAATAGTAAATTATAAGGGCATAACTTCTCTATTAGTTTTAATCTAACCCCCTCCGACACTGTTTGATTCTCTGGTGTCGCGTGTGTCAAAAGCGACGTCCTTGTCTTAGATGAATCAGAGTATTATCGGCAGGTGCCTGTAAGTAAGCCGTTTATATTAATATTCATTTGTGTAATGAATGTGTGCAGTAAAACTCCGATTTGTTTCGGTCGCAACGAGACTCGAACTGCTAGTGATAAGATCTGGGGAGTGCCCGTAATGTGTTCATTTGTAATTATTCTACAGTCGAAAACAAAAGTCTATAAGGTACATATTTACGAGTATATTTTTTAGATATAATTCAACCAAACTCTGATAAACTTTACCCAGATATAAATAGGTATACAGTAGGTATACACTCCTCGGCCATCTACAATTCAAAATCAAGAACTTCACTCTAATAAGACGTAATTAAAAGAATACACATAGAGAGCATGTATAAATAAATAGATAAAAACAAAGACAAATTTCGCAAAGGGTGACTTGTTTCTGGATGGCTCAGCGGTTGAGATCCTTGCCGCGAAAGCGAGGATTGTGGGCTCGAGTCCCACCCTCCATGATTTTTGCGCTTACCACCGTATACTGAACGGTAACGTGTAACGTCCTGTCATATTTTGTTGCCCTTTTGTAAGTCATATATTTTCTTAGCACAACGTAAGTTTTCATATAATATGAATATGTAGGATGTTATTTACATATATTACCCTAGTCATAAACTAAGTTAAGCTTGTACTTTATGTACCAGAAGCAACAATACTAAAAGAATAATTGTAAAGAAGAAATATATATACATATTATTATATGTCCTTTCTTCTTTACAAATATATCCATAATTATTATAAAGACCTTGATGAGTCAAACAATCATTTATAATTTAAATAAAGTACTAACAAATTTTACGATATCCAAAACGTTTCTAAAGCTTTTGCTGCCGACTGTAGGTATAAAAGGCGGGTCAAAGATTTAGATCTATATTTCCTCTTAATGTCTTTATTAAGCAATTTGTTTTATTTTCAACATAAATTATATTTTTTATTTATAACTTGGCTAAAGGTATCTAGATATTTTATTATAATCTATATCAATCAATAGGTATTTTTTTTTATAGGAACTATTTACAAGAGAATTAGGAACTAATATAAATATTAAGAAAATATATTTAAATTGTATTAAAAACTAAACAGGTATAAATATTTATGTTTTTGGCGTAGCTACTCTATATCTCCCATTACGCCGACTATAGAAAAAAAAAAATGCATTAAATTTACATATCTGATTACAATTGTTATATATATTACCATATTTGATATTTCGATATAAGTTTTTTGATTAAATTAAGGAAATCACCCTGTTTCCGTATTATGTTTAATCTAAATTAGTTTTTTAATATATTTTTTTAAATAAAGCAATAAGATATCAATTATATTATATTTAAAGATAATATTAATTTATAGGTTTTATTTTGACAGCTTTTAGAACAGAAATTATGCAAACGAAATATCAAACAACAATGAATCTTTTTATTGTTGTTCCAAAAGCTGTTTAGGGGCAGTCGCATTTATCGACGTACTTCAGGTAAAAGGAAACTTAAGCTGAGCCACTATCTTTCGCAATACCTATCTTTTTCGTATAAGGCCTTAAGTAATTATTTTTATGATCTACCATTATCTAGGTAAAATTAAGAAACAATTTACTACTAACTCTTATTGTTTGTAATTGTAATAAAATATATTCTTAAATTACCAATATTTTTATGATTATTTTTCTGGATTTATCTTTACCTTTAAATATCTAAATAAGTTTTATGTTAAGGAATAACGAACAAAAAGTTAAAAATGAACCTATTAAAATAGTATTATCTTAATGGCGTATTATTATTTAAAACCTAGACCACACGCTATATTCCTTAGGGCTGTCATTGTATGGATATTCACGCATTATATACACTAATATAATAAGGTGGTAAAATTTGTGAGGCTGTAGGGGGTAATCTCTAGATGTAAGTACTAAAAGGATTTTGAAAATTCTTTTAGTGTTGGTAGTGTTCTTATAGCCCATTTATCTAGGAAGGTTTTAGGCTATATAACATTACGCTACGACCAATAGAAGCGGAGCATCAATGAAAATTGTTGGGAAAACGGGAAATATTTGTTCCTTTTCAGAGCTTTCGTTGCGTGCGCTAAGTTTTTCCTCAGCTAGTATTTTATAAAGTCAACGTTTTCCAGTAGCTTTTTTTCGATTTAGTCATAATAACTATTAATTGCAATACACTTTTATATTTGTTTGAAATATAGGTATTTTTGTACTATTAGTACTATAGTAAGAACTTATGAAATAGTCTTGTGGCAACATATTTTATCATTCAGGGACAAGAAAATGTAATATGTGTACGGTAGCTATAATTATTTTATACTTTATTACTAACTTGTTTACATACTAGTATTCATTTTTCACTGTCCTGGCTTTAAACTAGGTATATATTTAAGGTAATTATTGTCTATAATATTACATCTAAAGTCGATTGTACAGATAGAGACGCATTTTGCAAGCATATGTGCTCTCCGAAATATTTTTTTTTTTTTCAAATATATTTTTTACCTTTGATTATATATAGGTATATTACATTAGTACTAATTATTATAGTAAAATACTTAAATTTGAAGATTTATATGAAATAAATAAATGTTAATTATGAAGCTTTTACTATAAATTATATTAATTTATTTTAGATCGGTCCTAATGTGAGTTTTTTAATGTTTACTTTCGAGCTAGCTATTCTACCACCAATCACACGCTCGTATTTTTAGTTTCCAAAATTCCCGGTTGAGGCGCTGTGCTATTTTCTATACTCAATTGCAATGTAATAGTTATAAAACTAACGCTAGGGCTACCAATTTTATTTATTTAAAATTGTTACATCGTTCATGGAGCTTGTAAATAATGCATAAGGTATTAAACTCGTCGATGTCTATTTTAAGTACAATAAAATATTTAAATAAATAAATAAAAATTACCGCTTAAAAGGTCACTATCTTAGCTTTCCTGATAGCCAATGGTAGCAATTTAATTAATTACAAAATGTAATATGATAGGTATCTACCTATTTACATTACATGAAATTATTTTCATAAGAATAATAATAAATAAATAAATACCATCACGGGTGCCTATTTGGCTCCCGAGAACCGTTTAAACGGCCTCAGGGTACCCAGCGGAGGGATTCACCCGTCCTCATTTCGCCGATGGTATTCGGAGGCAACACCTAACAAGTGGCGAGCTTGTTGCGGTGCTTATGATGAAATAGCCTCGTTGTATAAAGCGGTCACCCATCTCAGGCCGGCCTTGTTGTCATCTGCTTAACCTTGTTATCAGTTGCACAGTGACTTAACCACTAGGCTGGGGCCGCTTTTTTTCATAAGAATAATTACTGAAATATTCAACTAATAATAATATGAATTCTACTAGTGTTAAATTAAATTGATAAGAGTGATAATTAATCTAATTTACAGCTAATCTTAGGTTCTACTCAGAATTATCTAGATAAATTGTAAGGCCTATTATTTTATAATTTTGAAAATTTCCTGCCAATTGTGGTAAAATATCCTGAGCTTTAATTTATAATTACGTATAAATAAAAGCTCAGGTTGAACTTTATCGTTTTTGTTATAAATCTTAGATAAATTCCCGTGATATGTCCAGTAATTCAGTAAGATGTGTTGGCCACCATACTACAAAAATAACACTCGCCTCGCTGTCGTGTCGCAGTCAACACATATTATCACGGTCCGATCGCTATGTCACAATTAGCCGGTATCCTTTTATGCACGCCTCTCTCCGCTCACGTTTATGAAAATACAGTTTGACGTCAGAGAACTGGAATGGATAGAAAATGGATATTGAACGTAGTTATGCATTTTGGAACTAACTAACATTTTAATGTAAATAGACTTATCTGTTGCAATCACTTTATTGACTAATATTTTATCGATATGCATCAAGGAACTAACAAATTATTAAAAGAATCATTAAAAAAAAGAATAAATTTTCTTATGCAAAATTAAAGATTTCAAGGAAATAATAAAAAATAGTTATAAGAACAGAAGCATGTACTTAATTCTAATTAGTTTTTTTATCAGTTAACGCTCCTAGTTATGCTATAGAAAGCTGTGTACATAGTTCTATTTAAGTATTAAAACAAATGAGTATAATTCAGTTTCTATTTTAGCATAAGAGAACTAAGTACTAGATTCCTTTTAGTTTTTATTGTCACATAACGACAGTTAGCGGCCGTATATTTGGTGTAGTGCAGTAGAGAACGATCTGGCGAGCGACGAGCACGTGTTTAGAAGTGAGGTTAAATCTGCATTAAAAAAAATATTTACATGTTATTAATGTTTCTTTTTGGTATTAATACAGTTTTATTAAGTGTTTATAATAATTAAATACCTTTGATAGCCATAATTAAGTTAATTTATAGTGTCTAGTGTTCCGAGTATGTTCGCAAGTTTTGCGTATGGTGTAATAATTAATGAAAATAAATGCTCATTTTATGAATAAATTTTAATCACCTTTAAATTCATGAGAGAATTATGTATAGGCACAATAGACAGAATTACGAAATGAGTCCAGAGGTATTTTAATAAAATTAACTACCTACCTACTTACATACATATCAAAGATCGCAATATAAAGCTCTATAGTATCACGGCTGTAATTCCAAGTTGATTAGACAGTGGCTACATATAATTATATGGATTTGTATTTTAATAGTGCAGGATAAGGCATTGTTTCAGTAGTATGATTGAATTACATGTCAGGTGGGGGGGCTCATCATTTTAACGAGATAATTAGATAAAGCTTTGGACCATCTCCTAGGATGACATTGATCTATTGTTACATTATGATATTACATGGCCTAAGTACTTAATTATATTTAGGGATTTATTATAGATAAATTAATATATTTGCTTGTATTTATTACAGATTAAAATCTATGTATGATGTCATCCAGAGGGAAGTTGTTATTGGAGCTGGCTTTAGCCAAATCAATCATTATAGCAACGGAAAATGCTACAGACGACTTAATTCAATTAGATTTTATATGTATAATAATTGTTTCAAGAGTTCCTATTTAGTTTCCTTTATAACTTGGTAATTATATTAAGCATAAGCCATTTAAGTACTTAGGTTTATTATGTAAATTAAAAATTTTAATATATGCATATTATATGTTAATAAAGCATTACGGAATTATCTGTTATTTTATATATTTTCTTTATTATTTAAAAGTAAATTTGAATTATCTATTAATTAAAACGTTTAAAGATAGCTCAACTTACATTAAGGATTACCTATCTCTACAATAAACTTAGAAAAAAACAAATGACTTCAGATCTATTTTCTTAAGAATCACTTTTTTGTAATTAGGACCATTTTGCATAACGTCGTCCATTTAAACATCCACTCTGTTTACTTAAGTTATTTTGTGTAAAAAATATATTGTATTATTATTATTATTATATTTTCTTTAATGGCAAAAAACCGGGAGGTATATTTAACGGTGTCGGATATACCAGAAGCAAAAACCAATACTATTAATAAAACTAAATATTGTCTATGGTTTGCATCGATTTGTGTGTCTACGAGTATATGTATATATTTTTTTTTTATTGTAATAACTTATTAAGTTTAAAAATGCGTACTTATTTTTGTTTAATAATAGTGCGTAACTTTTACCGTTAACAAAGCGCCCGCAACGAAAGCTCCAAAAGGAATAAATTTTCCCCATTTCTGCCAAATTCTTCATTATGCTCCGCTCCTATTGGTCGTGGCGTGTGGTTACATAGCCTATAGCCTTATAGTCTTCCTTGATATATGGGTTATGCGACACTAACATATTTTATCAATTCTAACCAGTAGTTCCTGAGATTTGCGCGTTTAACCAAACAAACTTTTCAGCTTTATTATATTAGAAAATGTTACCAATATCAGAATAATAAATAATACCCTATATAAAAAGATATTTTGATAAAATATTATAAAAGTAATAAAAATTCAATTTAATACAAGTTTTATACCTGCTTGCTTTATTTATTAATTACAATAAAAAATAATATAATAACATGGTACTTTTCTCATTGCAAATGCGTCGATAACCCGATAAATACAGCATGCGTAAGCGCAGCAACTTCGATAAATTTCGACACTGAAATATGATCTGTCGATAGCGGCCGCAATTATAAAATTACCCGGCGTTCCACAAAAACTCCGTAACCACTTTTGATGCCGACTGTCGCATAACTCATTTTACAAAAGTTATATTTTCTACTGGGTACGTATTAAATTTGTTATGAAATATGTTTTTTTTGTAAACACAGTACACACTTAGGCTAGGATTCAAACGCCGGTGTCAATATATAATAATTTAAAAAATAGTAAATAATAATTTAAAAAAAAACGTTTTTATACACAGATTATACCTACACTATAGTCCCTCGGAGCACAGTTTTACTATTTATTATATACCAACTTGTGCAACTGTTTTAAAATTTACTGTATATCATGTGATTGCCACTTGTTAGATGTAGACTCAAAACCCAACTCCTCCTCTGAGTAGGGTATTCAGGCCGTCTCCGTGGAAGGCATCCCTGATGATAATAAGTACCTTCAAGGAAGAATCACTTAATATATTATTTTTTACTTTTTTTTTTTTATATGTAGGACAATTTACACATTACTATTGTAAGTCTTAATATTTATATAACCAGCAATGTATTATTTTTGGTAACTTTTTAATGACTATGAATATATACTTTAAATTACAGTTTATAATTGCTTTATAAGTATTAACACTAGAAGTAAAAAAAACATTGTGTGAAAGTTTTTTTTATGCATTACCTTTTTTTAATGTATTTATCAGACAAAAGTTGTAACACTGATTGCCAAATTTTTAGGGTACCTAAAATCATACTCTAAGGTTTTGGATACTTTAAATTTTTATTGCATAAAGTAACCAAAGTAGAAGTAATTTCATTAGACAAAATTTTTCTCAGATTTTTAATCTTTAGTATATTATTATGGTCATAATAAATACACAAAAATAAGCAGTAGCAAGCATAAATATATAACACCTCTTACAAGTGGTAAACATAAAAATGTCATGACATCAATCAATTTAACAGGTTTTCACGAAACTCTTGGAATATCCCATGTAGAGACAAAATTATAGGGCGTGTTCAGTATATTGCTGTTGGCTTCCTTGCTTACTGGTTAAATAAATGTTTATTGGAGCTTCAGGTGAACGAAATCGTCAAAAAAATCATTTTTTTTTGGACTACAGCACGTGGCTTTGTATTTTTCTGATGATAAGCAGACCTACAAAATCCATGAATGGGTTCGATCAATACATTATTGCTTAATACTATTGTTCGATCCCACAATAATAATATGAAGGATATTACACCCATATTGCCCTAATAAATTACCTATATATGCCGGCTAATAGATGCGATTACGAAACAGGCGACAATGCATTACGAGTCTACTTTCATAGCCTCGTTGCTTTATCGTCAAATTAACTGCCTGCTTCGTAACCGCATCTTTAAAAGAGAATACTACCACAAAAACCGCCAAGTGACCTAGTCATGTTTCGGTTTTAGTCTGTGGGTTGGTTCACGGTGACAAAGACGATTTGCATTTCGAGTATATTTTAATATACTCGCTGCCTCGCCAATAAAACCACTCATTTTGTAACCGCCCCGAAAATAAATAAAACGATGCAGTTCTCAAGCAATCTCCTAAAAACCGTTTCAGGAGATTACTGCATCTATTTATTTTCGGGGCGGTAGTCTCTTTTTAAGGTGCGGTTACAAAATGGGTAGTCTTATTATCGAAGCAGCGAGTATATGAAAATATACTCGAAATGCAAAATCATCTTTGTCACCGTCCATTTCGTAATCGCATCATTTAGCCGGCATAGTGCGAGCGATCAATGTTGTAGAACAATTAATTATTGATTGACCCAATTCATGGACTTTGTAGCTCTGCTCACCACCAGGTAGATACAAGGTCACATGCCGTGCTCCAATAAAAATATACAATAAGAATTGAATGCAATAGTCTTTTGATAAAATAATTACTTACTTATTTTAAAACTTTATTTCACAAAAGACAAAGGCGGATTAATCCCGCTGGGCATTCTCTAGCAGGCAAACCTTTAGAACATATTTCAGGGGTAGGTGTGCAATTACAGTAAATATATTAATAATAGGTGTAATAATTTAAAATAAACATAAAATACTATTAAAAGCTGTGGTGTAGTAATGCAGTGGACTGTATACTAGGGATATTTAAATTTAACACTGTTTCTTGCCACACAGATCATAAGAAATTATATAAATAAAAAGTGGTAAAAGGTAGGCGCATACATGGTTATGGGCTCCGGCTCCAAGCAAGAAGCATATAAGTTTGATTTGGAACAAAGGGAAATATGTCTAAACAATTATTTTTAAAATAAACATAAATATTTTATCAATTATTTATTTATAGTCGTAAGGTCAAATCTAAATTTATTTTTATTAAAAACACCATAATTTGAACCTGAGACCTAAGTGTTTTTAGTCTACAGTCTAACTAACTCGTCTTTGTTTGTTTGTCAGGTCATCACTTAAAAACTACTGGGCGAATTATATGTTTTTTTTTGTATAACTATTAGCTCTGGGGATAAATTAGGGTATGTTATATTTCGATACACGAGTAACTACAGGCTGTTCAGATATACAGGATTTTTATGTTTTAAGAGTCTCTTAGGAATAGTTTTTAAACAGATAGATAAAATAAAAATAAAAAACAATTGGGTATTATAATATTATAAAATTTCATTAAAATATTTTCGATTTTATTTTAACTTTTTGTAAACATATTTGTATATACGTTAAAAGTTGACATTTTATGTCATCTTTTTGGGAACTGTAGTAAATCGGGTTTTATATATTATGAAGCAAAGGCATGGTAGACTTGTTTACTATAAATTAGTAATAATAGGTATCTATTAAAAACAATAGGTTTTTTTTTTGTTTTAAAATAGACAAGCTTGCGAAGTTGCGGACTACGTTTTTCTTAAACTGTTTTTTTTTTACTAGGTTTAAAAATAAAAAACAGTTTAAGAAAATATTTACTAGGTGTAAAAAAAAAACAGTTTAAGAAAATAAACACAAAACAAACCTAAATACCATATAGATTATTTAAAATGTATAAAGTATTTAATTACTGTCACTTCTCTGGACTTTACCACATTTAATTTTCAAGCTAAATTAGTACTAAAATTTATTTAAATAGAGGTTATATTAGCGTATAGTGTTGACTATAGAATTTGCATGTGCTGAGTGTCCTTAGCGCTGGGTGTCCACTTTATCAAAGTGTCTAGGATTTATATAATGTAATAATTAAACGCATTGTAGCCTCGTATTAACGTCTGGCTGATTGATTGTAAACAAGACTTACGTTTCAAATGCTGTGTTTAAAATAAACATTGTGTTGTGTGTTTACCTACTTGCGGTTTATACATTAATATTATTATTAGAATATCTAGAATTTAATAATTTGGTTGCTAATTTTCTTTTAATAATTTATTTTAAAAAACTAGCTGACCCAGTGAACTTTGTATTACCTACTGAGATGGCTTTCGGACGATATATGAATAAATAGTGACAGATATAACAGTCACTAAAGCTTTGGCTGTATGGTCAAAAGATCTTTGCCTTGTCACACTTGTGGAAGAATAGAAAAACAAAAATAGTGACAGATGGTAGATCAACATAAACAATTGCACCATATCTTCATCAGGCTATTATTATTATTCAATGCCTATTACTGTCTGATGAAGGTATGGTGCAATATAGCGTGTTATGTTTCCATATCGCCTCCTCTCTTATGGCAATATTTGATTTTAATAATACAAAAGATTACCCATTATAAAATGTTGGCACCTTTTTATGTAAACACTTCTTATAAAACTATTAGACACGTGTTTTAGTTTTTTTTTTTGTTTTTATATCGGAAGGTATTTTTTTTAATATTAATATTTCAAAACTTACCTTACTAATGAAATAGTACATAGAATAATTTGTTATTTTATACAAATATTGTAATATTGCGGCATTGCGACCAGGCGAATATTGGTCAACAAAAAAAAGCTAGTAACAAAGAGAAAAAAATTGAATGTTTGTTTGTAAACTCAGAAAGTACTGAACCTTTCACTAATAGCACCTTTATTATTAGCTATATTTTATTACTAATCCGATTTTTTTTTTTAATTAATGGCGCGGCGGCGGGTGAATCCGCAAGGCTCAGCTAGTGAGGTAAATGCACAAAGATAAATGTGTCCACTGCCCATTAAGCAAGTAGTAATAATTCAAATAAAAAGACGAGAATTAAACAACAACGTAAACAAATTCTTGGTATTTAATCAGGCGCAGGCTTGTTAGGTTAATAACATTAGCATTCTGGACGCAACAAATCAAAGGAAACCAACAAACACCGACTCCAGTACTTGGGACAGTTACGTGCTATGTGTTAGTGTGACGAGAACACTAAGGCAGAAATTAATAGTCGTTGTTTAGCCCAAGTCAGGCTTTCAACTGTCAAAATTTAGTTTTTCTTTATGGAGTTTGGCAGTCCGAAGCAACGGTTAAGTATTAGCGCATGCTTAGCAATGGCTATTAATCTGAGCCTAAGGGCCGGAGCTAAGCACTAGCACGTGCTTAGTCGTTGCTATCGGACTGTCAAACTGCATATAAAAAAAGTCAATTTTGACAGTTCCAAGCAATGGCTCAGGCTAAGCAACGACTATTAATCCGGCCATAAGTGTCCGGTGTAAGAGCGCGTAGCCACTAAAGCGGAGATATTTGCCATTTTTAGACATGTTATGTGTAAAAAATTTACTACATTATTATTATTTTAAGAAATATATTATTATTATAGAATCTCACATTAAGATTAATAAATTATGTTCTAGACGATATAGATAGACTGCCCTTAGGCTTTTCATTATGTACGATTTCAAATCTATTAAACTAGCAATATTATACAGGGTGAAAAAGGATAGTGATGTCGGTCTATCTACGTAATGATTTATGAAGTATTATTTATATTTATAAAGAACTAGCGGCCCGTCCCGGCTTCGCACAGGTTTGTATAACTTTAACTATATGCTCAGCGCACGCCACGGAAGGCCTCAGAAACGATACTTTTCCCCCGTTTTTAAAACATTTTTGGTTACTGCTCCACAACTATAGGACCTAGCGTGATATTATATAGCCTATGTTACTTCTGAATAATGCAGCTTTCTAATGGTGAAAAAAATATTGCAATCGGTCCAGTAGTTTTTGAGTTTATTCATTACAAACATACAAAAATACAAATCTTTCCTCTTTATTATATTAGTATAGATAGTATAGATTAGTATAGACTACTTATTGGAAATAGTAATTGTTATTGAAGTAAAACTTTACCTTGTTTTTTGCAGTTACATTCAAATATAATGTTTGAAATAAAAAAAAAACAAGAAAAAACCAACGGAAATATAAAACTAGGCCTACCTATTTCCGTTATTTTTACCTAATTTAATTTTATCATTTATCAAGTAGGTATCTCTATATTATTTATTATTAATAAAAAGAATAGTTAAATTTCTATATTTCATAAAATTATGCCCAATATTTGGTAGTAAGTATGAAATTAAACAATGTTTTTATCAGAAAATATTATCTTTTCATAGCTAGTATAGATATATTCATTTAATAAAACTTGTAGAATATAAAATAATAATTAACTAAATAAATTAAAATGCAGAATAACTAAATAATATTAAAAAAGAACACTCCTAATACTTAATAATAATATTTGTTTACATTTTTTTATTTTATTATATCTATTTTAACTAAAGTGTTCTCCAAAGACTGATTTTTTTTTTATGAATAAAGTCATTAACTATTACGCAAATCTTGTTCGTTTCTACCACCCTGTATATAAGTATTTTATATACCTTACCTAGATAGTTACTTATACCAATCGATCAGCTCCGTAACTAATCGCAGATATATGGAAATAAACCACAGAGCCCGTCTGCACCGTCATTAGTTAACTCACACCCGATTTGATCTTGATTCATGTTGCTATTTAATATTGTATATCAGGGCTTATAAACTAATATTAGAAAGCGCATCATTGCAGACGTAAAGAACTGCTAATAAATGTTATAAAATATTACAAATTACGTTTATTATATACGTGGTGGCCACCACGTTACAGTTTGTTAGACTTAAAAGTAATATAGTAACCATAGTGTACTACTTCGTTAACTTGTTCACCAAATTTTTAGTTCACAAAACTTCCACTTGAGGCACTGCTATTTTCTATACTAATTTTAGTAAACTCAATCGCAAAGTAGAGGAAACTCACACTAGGGCTATTTACTAACCACGGTTTCAAACCTCGCTGTCTACCAATGAGTTTTTAATATAAAAAAATATATATGTAGATACATTTGTTTATCAATCAATTTATATCTAATATTAAAAACTTTAGATATTTGTTACTTAATAACAAAACGATTTGTATGTTTTTTTTTTCAAATAGATAGGGTATCTGGTGCGATATTTAGTCTTTTATATCCCGGTAAACCCGGTAAAAAGTTATTTTGGAATTACCGGAACATAAATATATTCAGTTCAGAGTCCGTGTACAATTACAGGCGGAGAAAATACACAATTTGAACAAGTAAAATTAGCAAATAATATTGAACAACAATGTATTAACCGACCCAATTCATCAATTTTGTAATTTTGCTTACCATCACGTAGATACAAAGTCACATGAAAAATTAAATTAAATAAAAAATACCTTGTAAGGTTTTTTTTTAATAGAGCAGGACATGTGATGGTAAATGGTAATGTAACGTCCAAGAATGTTCTCAACCAATAGTAGTATATGAAGCTTGCTTCAATTGGTTTATTCCACTATGTCTGAAACTTATTTACGCCTCGCTTAAAGGACTCTGGAGTAAACGCACAAGGCATTCCACTTCTTTATCGTGCGACATATATAAGAGTCCATACCTTTTTGTTCTGGGGGGCCTGTCATCCACTGTATGTGTACGCATTTTATTGTAAGGTATTTGTTGTTAAAGTTGTAATACTGTCTCAAATAAAAAAATTATATCTGCAATATAATAGCTTGCGCTGTCTATTATTTTAAAAGGATATAACTAAAATGATATTGCATAACATTGAATATTATAATGGGTAGTAGAACATTTATCCGCGGACATGCATTCGTCACACCATGGCGCCATACACGTCATACCATGCCATGTAAACACTGATTAAATAGGTTATAACTATAACAAGTACCCTACATATCCTGACCACGACAAATTCAAAGATTATAAAGTAGATTTTTTTGTATAGTAAAATATTTGATTGTAACTGAAAAAAATTGTCAAAACATAAATGAAAAAAAAAAATTGAAAAGATTTTTAATTTTTTATTGGAGTACGGCATGTGACCCTGTATCTACCTGATGGTAAGCTGAGCTACAAAGTCCAAAGTCCATGAATGAGGTCGACCAATAAATAATAATAATATGTAGGACAATTTACACGTATTTCTCTGAGGCTCTACTATGGGTTTGCGCATTGTAGAAACGTAACGTATACGTATACGTGAGCAACAACCAATAGGATCGCTTTATTCAATACTGTTACCAAAAATAAAGCGATCCTATTGGTTTTTACTCACGTATACGTAAATGAATACGTTACGTTGCTTCAATGCGCAAACCCATGGTAGAGCCTCTGGTCACAAACTAAGCCTTGGCTTGTACTATGTGTACCAGAAACAACGATATATTTTAAAAACACCCAGACCATGACAAACGGTACAGAAAAAAAGTAGAAAAACGTTACTTAGTTAGACCCAAATTAGATTAGTGACTTGGGTCTAAGTATTTTTTTTTTTTTTTTGACTTAGGTATACCTATAATCTTTTAGATATAATATGTAGGTCAATAAGATCTATTAATCTATAAAACATGATATTACACCTACTTCTCAATATACTTGTTCTGAACAAACAGACAGACTGTAGGCCATCAAAAAAAAACTACAAGATACAAAGTACCTAAACAAATTTATAGTAAATCCCCTTTTTTATTTTAGGAAATACGACTAGACTTTATCAGTGATTTATCAAAGTAATATTATGGCGATGAATTAGGTATTATATATTAATAAAATATATAGATTACTATGATATTTGCATTCTCTGTCTGATTACAAATATTATCTGTCAGTGAATAGCAACTATGAAGAGCTATATTTAGTAATAAAAACTTACCTATGAATATACAGGGTGAATTTGAAAGGGTACTTTAGGCTATTAACCCTATAACTGCTGATCAAATCGAACAACTTTTCCCATGGAACCATGTGTCGCAAATAAAAAAAATTTTGGCTTCCCCATACAAATTGGTTTTTAACATTACTATTTTGTATAGAGAAGGCAATTTCATTTTTCATTTGCGACACATGGTGCCATGGGAAAAGTTGTTCGATTTAATTTAAAAAAAAAAAACTTTCTTCTTTTTAGATAAATATTAGTATTATTTTTAATTATTTATTGGTTATTTTAAAAATACTACTAATGAGATACTATTAGGTGAGAGGAAGGTCTCTATAACTTCGCTAGGCCGACCGAGCTGTCTCGTTGCCACCGCCCATTTAGATGCAAAAAACGCTTCAAGTGACATACTTATGTTTCGGTTTTAGTTGTTGGGTTCAACTATTTTCAGCAGACCATCGCATCAATTTCTTATCGAGGTGGTAGTCTCCTAAAGTTTCCTTACAGACACAGGGTGCGGTTATAAAATGAACAACAGATATAACGATAGAGCAGCGAAGATATTAAAGTACTCTTATTACAAATTCGTCTTTGTCGCCGCCAGTTTAGTAACCTCCTCATTTAGATAGCATAGCATAGTAGAAGCGATCAAAGCTGTTAAACAGATCTATTGATCGTGAATGAATTTGACGTATCTGTAGGTCTGCTTACCATCAGGTTGATACAAAGTCACAGTAATATAAAAATGTAGAGCATTGCACATATATTGCTCTGGTCACAAATTAAGCTCTAGGCTTGTACTATGTGTACCAGAAACAACAACACTAATACATTTTATAAACACCCAGACCATGGCATTCTGTATAATAACATAATTTTACTATCAGTGGGAATCGAACCCACGATCCCGGTATCCGAAAACAAGGCCAACTCCATAACTACAAGACCACGGAGACGGTCATTGCCATAATGTTTTGACTTTGACAATGGATTTACTATCACTTCATAAATTGTTTAACATGAACATAATATCATGAAACTGAACAAACAGTTTTATTTAACACAAAAACCCTTGCGATGACACTCGAAGACTCTCATAACCATGAAGCTAAAAAACGCGCCCCGTAGCAGCGCGCGGACAAGCACGGTTTTTACTTTCATGTTCATAACTTGTAGAAAAGTATTTGGCAATGTTTTATTTTTATTAGAGCAAGGCATGTGACTTCGTATCTACCTGGTGGTGAGCAGACCTACAAACTCCGTGAATGGGAATAATCAATAATTGTTCTTAAACAATATTGATCGCTCCTACTATGCCGGCCAAATAATGCAATTACGAAATGGGCGGTGACAAAGATGTATATTTTAATATACTCGCTGCCTTATCGTCAGTTCAACCACCATTTCGTAATCGCACCCTGACAGAAAACTACCACCTCGACATAAAATCGATGCAGTAGTCTCCTGAAAACCTGTGAACCCACATACTAAACCCGAAACATGACTAGGTCACTTGACGGTTTTTGCATTTGTATAGGCGGTGGTAACTAGGCCGGTCGGTCGGCCTAGCAAAGTTATAGAGACCTCCCTCTCACCTAGTAAGTATTAAACCTTATGTCTTAGGCAATAAGACACATAGATTTTCCATTTCCGCGGCGCCAGTCGCGTGCCACTTGGTTTCAGCGCGACAATAATGTGTCACTTGTAGCCATTAATAAACTCTGTTTAATATTCAATAATCCAACTGGAACGCGCAAACTGACAGCCCGTCTAGACTTGCACCTTGTGTTTGTTCACTATTATGTATTTAGGACCATATTTTTATTTATTATTTAAGCCATTTATTCCTTATAATTACTAACATAAACAAACACACAGCAATTTATAAAATATATGCAATTTATAAGGTCCCTCTTAGGGTATAGGTCTTCTATATTTACTTCTGTTATTTGCTAGTAGTTCCCTCCAATTTTCTCTTGCAACCTCTTTTACATCATAAGTGGTTTGGAGGGATTACCTTTTTTTCTCCTCTTCTGATCCCTTCGATTCTGTTATTACTTTTGTCCGTCTTCTATTATAGTTATGTGCCACTTTTATGCGTGAATTAAAGCATCATTTATATTGGTTTAATTTCTTTGTTTGCTATTCTATCGATTAATCTATTTCATTAGATCCATCTAAAAATGTTCGGTGTAGGAAGACTCATACGCTCAGAGTGGGATTAATACCCCTCCGCTGGGTACCCTAAAGCCGTCTAGGCGGTCTCGGGCATCGTAAAACACCCGTGGTGATATATATTTTTATTTTAGGATAGTTGTAGGAATTATAGGATAGAATAATAGGATTCGTTAAGGGTTTTGCCAATAAATAAATAAACTTCCCTGTTTATTGTTTATTATGTTTACATTGCCACCGTTGCACCAACCGAAGCCTGATTTAAGTCTGATTACAATAATACAAAACAAATAGAAAATTGACAAAATAAATAAATTAGTAGGTAAATTAATAAATTTTAGAGTAAATTTTGAAAACAATGACTTGGAGCAGAATAAAAAAATAAATTCAAAAAAAAAAGTGCAAAAGTTATTAGTTATATTAAATAATAATAATTTATTCGTAAATAATTTGACTAATAAATGAAGTTAAATTAAAAAGTTATTAGTGCAAAAGTTATATTAGTGCATAAGTTATTAGTGCTAAAGTTATTAGTTATATTAAAAACAAACTAATTACGAATAAATAAAATGAAGTTAAATTATATGTCCAATAATGGTTAGATAGAATAATTAAATAAATATGTAGATCAAGCTGCTGTAAAAGGGCTGCTTTAAACATTGTCAAAATTAATTATAATTACTTACAAAATTAATTTTATTTGTAATATAAGTAATATAAATAATATAACATAAGTATATTACAAGTAGTGCCCCTGGCTCCTAAACTAGGTCATAGGATCTTGTATTTGTCTATTCATCAATTTGTAGTTGTTCGTTTGTGTCCGCAGCATGTAAAATCCACTCATTGGATTCAAAATCTATTTTTTATTGTGAGTAATATTTATTACATAGTAGCACACGAAGTTTCAGGTACCCGCTTGTATACAATCAAATTTTTGTCGCAATCCGTAGTTTAATCGGTGGGACATCATAATAACTATAACTAAGGGTATTTATATTTTAGGTTCTCACATTTATGGGATAAATCTAAATTCATATTTTTAAGTTAATATATATATATATATATGTATCATCACGGGTGCCTTACGGCGCCCGAGACCGCCTAGACGGCCCCAGGGTACCCAGCGGAGGGGTTTTAATCCCACCTCGTCGTAGCCGATGGTATGAGTCTACACCGAACAAGTGGCTAGCTCGTTGCGATGTTTTGAATAGACTCAATAACTCATCTATAAACAGTTTCACACGTTGGTATAGTGAAACCGGGACCGACAGCTTAACGTGCTCTCCGAGGCACTATAGTGGTGTTGTCAAACAAATGTACATAAATTTTTAATTTAAAAACTCATTGGTACACCGGGATTCGAACCAGGGACCTAAGTGTTTTTAAGTCCAAGGTCTAACCAACTAGGCCACCACGTATACATTTTTAAGTTAAAATTTTCTTAAAATACAATCGACCAGTTTAAATGATAGATAAGATATGATAGAATGATAGATAGATAGTTGTCGGTAATGATTGGTGTTGGGCAATAGTTGACTAAAGTGACTAATGATAGTTATGACTAACTACGTGTTAGTGTCACCGGCTTTGTAACTGAATGTAGCCAAAGTCTATTATTCGAGTTCCTGTCAAGCCACCTTTGAGATTTTCTTTTTTTCGTTATCGCCACTATTTATAATTGTTTCATTGATAATTTTTTTTTTTTTTTTTATTTTAAAGATAAAAATGCATGAAGAAATTTAATGCTACCCACCATGGACCCATCGTCTCTACAGTAAATGCCAAAAATACATAACTGTTATGGTTTTAATTTTCGGCATTTGTGCATACTAGTTACACTAATTCTGCAGCAGCCCCAGCCCTGACAGAAGCTCCCTGCAGGTGAGACCATGCTGAAGTATGTACGCTTGCGTCTCACACTAAAGATCATCCTAACCTCCAAGGAACTATAGAAAATTCATTGAGGGTAGTTCCAAGACCGTAGAGGTGTGTTTGTATTATATATTTTATAATTAAGTTAAGTTACACAATTATAAACTACATTGGCAAAATTTCGCGTAATGCGAAAAGCCATTAATTTAAGAAAATGAATGAAAGGTTGTTGCCATATATGTCCTTAACCGAACAAAGGCTTCTCTACGTACACATGGCGCCTAACACCACTTACAATGTAATAGATCTTAGAACCTTGGTTAACACCTCGATTAACTATAAATCAGATGACTAGCACGTGGTCAGGCGTTAACTAACCAGCGGTTCATTAAACACCTTTATCCTGTAATAAAGCAATTATAAACTCATTAATTAGTTAATACAGTAGCCTATAGGTGAGTTAGATAATAAACTCTATTACAATGTATTAGGTTTTAAATTTGATTATAAATTTTGTTATATAGATTTATCTGATTTGCATGATAAAATTGCAATGAAAAACTTCCTGGGCCGTGTTTGGAAACGTAACACTTTAACACTGGTTCACAGAGTGCGATAAAAATATTGAAAAATGCTTAGAGAACAAGAGATGCATATAGTGTAGTGACATTACCCAGTATTAAAGTGTTAGTTTCCGAACACGGCCCTGGTGGGTGGGAATTTGAATTGAAAATGAAAGCGAGGATTGTGTGCTCGAGCCCAGTAAGTTTTATTGTAATTTTATAATTATAATTTAAATATAATAAAATCCTTATAAGGGATTTATAAAATTCTAGCTGACCCAGTGAACTTCGTATCACCTACAAAGATGATGCACACTCCTTGTGATTTATTTATGATCATCGCAAAAGCTAGTCACATCACAATATATAAAATAGTCGCTTAAACTAAAATAAAGTGACAATTGACACCTATAACAGTCACCTAAATTATGATATTGTATGGTTGAAAGATTCTTGCCTTTCCACACTGGTGGATGAAGAAAACAAAATTGTGACAGATGACAAAATAATGAACAAAATAAACATTCGCGAAGTGTTCCGTCAGTTTTACTGAAGAAATTTTAAAGTTTAATTTCACTAAATTTTTTTTATAATCCCACATGTCATTAGCTAAATACACACTGTAGTGAATGCTAAACCGCAATGTATTTTACATATAAAATTGTTTAATATTTTTTTTTCTTTAGGGATTTTCCTATTATTTTTCTTTTTAAACCACCTCTATATTAAATTGAATAAAATAAAACATTTTTGATTTTCAGTGTGACTAACAAACGGCGATTCATTTTTATTTAGAGATAATAATGAAATACCTACATATATTTTATTCAACTACTAATAATTAAACACATACATTTACCCATTTATTAATTTAGGTGCAAGTGACCTTTACTAAAATATATAGGGTGTCAATTTGTTTAACTAAAATCTAACGGTACGTTATGTATAAGGGTATAAAAATGACAGAACAAGCTACGGACGATGATTTCTTTGTAGAAATAATGGACCATATCGTATATTATAGGAATCCGCTATAAAACGTAAATGAAATAATGGCAAAAACGAACAAAAACTACTGTTTAAGGCCTATAACATTCTCTCAAAGTAATTTTCTTTTATGTGTTAACATCAAGGGCTGTTATCTCTATAAAGTTATAAAACTAACATTTGACGTAAACTGGTATCAATGCAAAGTTGTTTACATATCTTGCGCAGGCGCCACATCGACGCATAATGCGACTAACCGCGCACTACTCTGACTAGCACTCCATTTATTACCATTATAAATAATTTAATATATTTTTGATTCATTGGAGCACGCCATGTGACTTTCTATCTATCTAATGACAAGTTTAGGTCTGTCTGCCTACTTAGTCGATAAATGGGGTTGAGCTATAAATACATTGTTGTTCAAGAGCATTGATTGCTGCCACTATGCCGGCTAAATATACCTTGAAAAGAGACAACCTCCTCAACAATAAATCGATGCAGTAGTTTCCTGAAAAGCCGGTGAACCCAAAGACCAGACAAAAACCGAAACATGGCCAGGTTACTTGACGGTTTTTGCATCTGTATGGTCTGTGGTAACGGAATCTGTCGGCGGCCTAGCGTAGGTACCTCCCTTCCATCTAAATCCATCACAAAAATTGCCGTCTTTGCTTTCAAGAGAACTCCAGCCATATTCTGACTTTTAAAGGCAACGTACGTTACATTGTCAATATAACGAAATGCTTTATGTACAATTGTCACAGAATGCTAAAATCTATCAAAGTACCTTTAACACATGTAAATACAGTCCATGCCTTTTATAATTAATAATGACAGCCTCCGTAGACTAGTGGTTGCGCCTTTGGCGTTGAATCCGGAGGCCGGGTTCGATTCCCACCCATGGCAAATAAATATTAGTACATTTTCTGTATAGTTTGTCATGTAAATCTGGGTGTTTATAAAATATAATATGTATTATATCGTTGTTTCTGGTACACATGTACAAGCCTAGAGCTTGGTTTGTAATCATAGCATTTGTATTAATTGTCCTACATATTAAAACAAAAAAAAAACAAAAAAATGTTGTTGCTTTGATTGTTCAATGTAATTTTTGAAGGATTTCGTTATTTTGTTAATATAACGTTTCTGATAACTTATTGAGCCCTTAAAGAACAATTTACAGAATGTTTTGTCTCTTTTACGCATAATCAATTTTGCTGCTAATAATAAGAGACAAAACCTACTATAACTAAAGTGTTCTTCGAGGACTCAATAAGTTTTTATGAATACCGGCGTTACTCTATAGATAATTCTTGAGCTATTACGGAATTATTGAAATTATTCACAATTTATATTAAGTAAAGTTGCAGTACTTCACTATCTGTTGTGCAAAGTTCTTTGGGTTTTGAGTCGTTTATAGATTTAAGAGATAATAACTTTGCTTGTCAGCCGATTAATACCACTTTAACTCAATAAGTTAATGAGAGGAAGCGTTAATGGACAGATTTTATCTCGTACTTGAGACCGGTGTGAAGTTAGCGGCCAATTTTCTAGCAGCCATTTCTTTTTGGCTTGTGTGAACAAACCCTTATGCTGCCAGATATGTGTGAAGTTAGCAGCCAATTATATAGCGGCCGATTTCTATTTTATTTTATCCATTTATATAAAATAATTATAATAATAGGTGCCTTGCTGAAATTTATTACTGCAGAGGCTGCACCAATCTACAACACAATAGGAGAGATTGTTTTACTATAAAAGTTCAAGTAAAAATATATATATAATGGAAAACTACTTATCATACCCACTGGAAATGATTTTCGATATTTTTATATTAAAGGGGGGTTTTTTTCTACCCCCTACATACCTTTTCAACCTGACCTCGGGAGTCGATCTTACAGAATTCTTCAATTAAATAACAATTCCAGGAAAAACTACTTTTCATCCCCACTGGAAATGATTTCCGATATTTTCATATTATAGGGGAGGTTTTCCTTTACATACTACATACCTTTTTAACGTGACCTCGAAGGTATTTCTATTAAAATTCTTCAAATACAACTCAGCAGCCAAATACCATATTCATATTTTTAGTTAAAACTACTTTTCATCCCCACTGGAAATGATTTTTGATATTTTCATATTATAGGGGAGGTTTTTCTCTACCTCCTACATACTTTTTAACCTGACCTCGGGAGTCGATCTTACAGAATTCTTTAATTATATAACAATTTCAGGAAAAACTACCTTTCATCCCCACTGGAAATGATTTCCGATATTTTCATATTATAGGGGAGGTTTTTCTCTACATACTAAATACCTTTTTAACGTGACCTCGAAGGTGTTTCTATTAAAATTCTTCAAATACAACATAGCAGCTAAAATACCATATTCATATTTTCAGGTAAAACTACTTTTCATCCCCACTGGAAATGATTTTTAATATTTTCATATTATAGGGGAGGGTTTTCTCTACCCCCTACATACCTTTTTAACGTGACCTCGGGAGTCGATCTTACAGAATTCTTCTATTATATAACAATTTCAGGAAAAACTACCTTTCATCCCCACTGGAAATAATTTCCGATAATTTCATATTATAGGGGAGGTTTTCCTTTACATACTACATACCTTTTTAACGTGACCTCGCAGGTATTTCTATTAAAATTCTTCAAATACAACTCAGCAGCCAAATACCATATTCATATTTTCAGGTAAAACTACTTTTCATCCCCACTGGAAATGATTTTTGATATTTTCATATTATAGGGGAGGTTTTCTCTACCCTCTACATACTTTTTTAACCTGACCTCGGGAGTCGATCTTACAGAATTCTTTAATTATATAACAATTTCAGGAAAAGCTACCTTTCATCCCCACTGGAAATGATTTCCGATATTTTCATATTATAGGGGAGGTTTTTCTCTACATACCACATACCTTTTTAACGTGACCTCGAAGGTGTTTCTATTAAAATTCTTCAAATACAACACAGCAGCTAAAATACCATTTTCATATTTTCAGGTAAAACTACTTTTCATCCCCACTGGAAATAATTTTTGATATTTTCATATTATAGGGGAGGTTTTTCTCTACCCCCTACATACCTTTTTAACGTGACCTCGCAGGTATTTCTATTAAAATTCTTAAAATACAACACAGCAGCTAAAATACCAAATTAATATTTTCAGGGAAAACTACTTTTCATCCCCACTGGAAATGATTTTTGATATTTTCATATTATAGGGAAGGTTTTTCTCTACCCCCTACATACCTTTTTAACGTGACCTCGGGAGTCGATCTTACAGAATTCTTTAATTATATAACAATTTTAGGAAAAACTACCTTTCATCCCCACTGGAAATGATTTCCGATATTTTCATATTATAGGGGAGGTTTTTTTCTACATACTACATACCTTTTTAACGTGACCTCGAAGGTGTTTCTATTAAAATTCTTCAAATACAACACAGCAGCTAAAATACCAAATTAATATTTTTAGGGAAAACTACTTTTCATCCCCACTGGAAATTATTTTTGATATTTTTATATTATAGGGGAGGTTTTTCTCTACCCCCTACATACCTTTTCAACCTGACCTCGGGAGTCGATCTTACAGAATTCTTCTATTATATAACAATTCCAGGAAAAACTACCTTTTATGCCCACTGGAAATGATTTCTGATATTTTCATATTATAGGGGAGGTTTTCCTTTACATACTACATACCTTTTTAACGTGACCTCGATGGTATTTCTATTAAAATTCTTCAAATACAACTCAGCAGCCAAATACCATATTCATATTTTCAGTTAAAACTACTTTTCATCCCCACTGGAAATGATTTCTGATATTTTCATATTATAGGGGAGGTTTTCCTTTACATACTACATACCTTTTTAACGTGACCTCGATGGTATTTCTATTAAAATTCTTCAAATACAACTCAGCAGCCAAATACCATATTCATATTTTCAGTTAAAACTACCTTTCATCCCCACTGGAAATGATTTCCGATATTTTCATATTATAGGGGAGGTTTTTCTCTACATACCACATACCTTTTTAACGTGACCTCGAAGGTGTTTCTATTAAAATTCTTCAAATACAACACAGCAGCTAAAATACCATTTTCATATTTTCAGGTAAAACTACTTTTCATCCCCACTGGAAATGATTTTTGATATTTTCATATTATAGGGGAGGTTTTTCTCTACCCCCTACATACCTTTTTAACGTGACCTCGCAGGTATTTCTATTAAAATTCTTAAAATACAACACAGCAGCTAAAATACCAAATTAATATTTTCAGGGAAAACTACTTTTCATCCCCACTGGAAATGATTTTTGATATTTTCATATTATAGGGGAGGTTTTTCTCTACCCCCTACATACCTTTTTAACGTGACCTCGGGACTCGATCTTACAGAATTCTTTAATTATATAACAATTTTAGGAAAAACTACCTTTCATCCCCACTGGAAATGATTTCCGATATTTTCATATTATAGGGGAGGTTTTTCTCTACATACTACATACCTTTTTAACGTGACCTCGAAGGTGTTTCTATTAAAATTCTTCAAATACAACTCAGCAGCCAAATACCATATTCATATTTTCAGGGAAAACTACTTTTCATCCCCACTGGAAATGATTTTCGATATTTTTATATTATAGGGGAGGTTTTTCTCTACCCCCTACATACCTTTTTAACCTGACCTCGGGAGTCGATCTTACAGAATTCTTCTATTATATAACAATTTCAGGAAAAACTACCTTTCATCCCCACTGGAAATGATTTCTGATATTTTCATATTATAGGGGTGGTTTTCCTCTACATACTACATACCTTTTTAACGTGACCTCGCAGGTATTTCTATTAAAATTCTTAAAATACAACACAGCAGCTAAAATACTAAATTAATATTTTCAGGGAAAACTACTTTTCATCCCCACTGGAAATTATTTTTGATATTTTTATATTGTAGGGGAGGTTTTTCTCTACCCCTTCATACCTTTTTAACCTGACCTCGGGAGTCGATCTTACAGAATTCTTCTATTATATAACAATTTTAGGAAAAACTACCTTTCATCCCCACTGGAAGTGATTTTTGATATTTTCATATTATAGGGGTGGTTTTCCTCTACATACTACATACCTTTTTAACGTGACTTCGCAGGTAGTTCTTTTAAAATTCTTCAAATACAACTCAGCAGCCAAATACCATATTCATATTTTCAGGGAAAACTACTTTTCATCCCCACTGGAAATGATTTTCGATATTTTTATATTATAGGGGAGGTTTTTCTCTACCCCCTACATACCTTTTCAACCTGACCTCGGGAGTCGATCTTACAGAATTCTTCTATTATATAACAATTTTAGGAAAAACTACCTTTCATCCCCACTGGAAGTGATTTTTGATATTTTCATATTATAGGGGTGGTTTTCCTCTACATACTACATACCTTTTTAACGTGAATACGCAGGTATTTCTATTAAAATTCTTAAAATACAACACAGCAGCTAAAATACCATATTCATATTTTCAGTTAAAACTACCTTTCATCCCCACTGGAAATGATTTCCGATATTTTCATATTATAGGGGAGGTTTTTCTCTACATACCACATACCTTTTTAACGTGACCTCGAAGGTGTTTCTATTAAAATTCTTCAAATACAACACAGCAGCTAAAATACCATTTTCATATTTTCAGGTAAAACTACTTTTCATCCCCACTGGAAATGATTTTTGATATTTTCATATTATAGGGGAGGTTTTTCTCTACCCCCTACATACCTTTTTAACGTGACCTCGATGGTATTTCTATTAAAATTCTTCAAATACAACTCAGCAGCCAAATACCATATTCATATTTTCAGTTAAAACTACCTTTCATCCCCACTGGAAATGATTTCCGATATTTTCATATTATAGGGGAGGTTTTTCTCTACATACCACATACCTTTTTAACGTGACCTCGAAGGTGTTTCTATTAAAATTCTTCAAATACAACACAGCAGCTAAAATACCATTTTCATATTTTCAGGTAAAACTACTTTTCATCCCCACTGGAAATGATTTTTGATATTTTCATATTATAGGGGAGGTTTTTCTCTACCCCCTACATACCTTTTTAACGTGACCTCGCAGGTATTTCTATTAAAATTCTTAAAATACAACACAGCAGCTAAAATACCAAATTAATATTTTCAGGGAAAACTACTTTTCATCCCCACTGGAAATGATTTTTGATATTTTCATATTATAGGGGAGGTTTTTCTCTACCCCCTACATACCTTTTTAACGTGACCTCGGGACTCGATCTTACAGAATTCTTTAATTATATAACAATTTTAGGAAAAACTACCTTTCATCCCCACTGGAAATGATTTCCGATATTTTCATATTATAGGGGAGGTTTTTCTCTACATACTACATACCTTTTTAACGTGACCTCGAAGGTGTTTCTATTAAAATTCTTCAAATACAACTCAGCAGCCAAATACCATATTCATATTTTCAGGGAAAACTACTTTTCATCCCCACTGGAAATGATTTTCGATATTTTTATATTATAGGGGAGGTTTTTCTCTACCCCCTACATACCTTTTTAACCTGACCTCGGGAGTCGATCTTACAGAATTCTTCTATTATATAACAATTTCAGGAAAAACTACCTTTCATCCCCACTGGAAATGATTTCTGATATTTTCATATTATAGGGGTGGTTTTCCTCTACATACTACATACCTTTTTAACGTGACCTCGCAGGTATTTCTATTAAAATTCTTAAAATACAACACAGCAGCTAAAATACTAAATTAATATTTTCAGGGAAAACTGCTTTTCATCCCCACTGGAAATTATTTTTGATATTTTTATATTGTAGGGGAGGTTTTTCTCTACCCCTTCATACCTTTTTAACCTGACCTCGGGAGTCGATCTTACAGAATTCTTCTATTATATAACAATTTTAGGAAAAACTACCTTTCATCCCCACTGGAAGTGATTTTTGATATTTTCATATTATAGGGGTGGTTTTCCTCTACATACTACATACCTTTTTAACGTGACTTCGCAGGTAGTTCTTTTAAAATTCTTCAAATACAACTCAGCAGCCAAATACCATATTCATATTTTCAGGGAAAACTACTTTTCATCCCCACTGGAAATGATTTTCGATATTTTTATATTATAGGGGAGGTTTTTCTCTACCCCCTACATACCTTTTCAACCTGACCTCGGGAGTCGATCTTACAGAATTCTTCTATTATATAACAATTTTAGGAAAAACTACCTTTCATCCCCACTGGAAGTGATTTTTGATATTTTCATATTATAGGGGTGGTTTTCCTCTACATACTACATACCTTTTTAACGTGAATACGCAGGTATTTCTATTAAAATTCTTAAAATACAACACAGCAGCTAAAATACTAAATTAATATTTTCAGGGAAAACTACTTTTCATCCCCACTGGAAATTATTTTTGATATTGTTATATTGTAGGGGAGGTTTTTCTCTACCCCTTCATACCTTTTTAACCTGACCTCGGGAGTCGATCTTACAGAATTCTTCTATTATATAACAATTTTAGGAAAAACTACCTTTCATCCCCACTGGAAGTGATTTTTGATATTTTCATATTATAGGGGTGGTTTTCCTCTACATACTATATACCTTTTTAACGTGACCTCGCAGGTAGTTCTATTAAAATTCTTCAAATACAACTCAGCAGCCAAATACCATATTCATATTTTCAGGGAAAACTACTTTTCATCCCCACTGGAAATGATTTTCGATATTTTTATATTATAGGGAAGGTTTTTCTCTACCCCCTACATACCTTTTCAACCTGACCTCGGGAGTCGATCTTACAGAATTCTTCTATTATATAACAATTTCAGGAAAAACTACCTTTCATCCCCACTGGAAATGATTTCTGATATTTTCATATTATAGGGGTGGTTTTCCTCTACATACTACATACCTTTTTAACGTGACCTCGCAGGTATTTCTATTAAAATTCTTAAAATACAACACAGCAGCTAAAATACCAACTTAATATTTTCAGGGAAAACTACTTTTCATCCCCACTGGAAATTATTTTTGATATTTTTATATTGTAGGGGAGGTTTTTCTCTACCCCTTCATACCTTTTTAACCTGACCTCGGGAGTCGATCTTACAGAATTCTTCTATTATATAACAATTTTAGGAAAAACTACCTTTCATCCCCACTGGAAGTGATTTTTGATATTTTCATATTATAGGGGAGGTTTTTCTCTACCCCCTACATACCTTCTTAATGTGACCTCCAGAGTCGATCTTACAGAATTCTTCTATTATATAACAATTTCAGGAAAAACTACCCTTCATCCCCACTGGAAATGATTTCCGATATTTTCATATTATAGAGGAGGTTTTCCTTTATATACTACATACCTTTTTAACGTGACCTCGCAGGTAGTTCTATTAAAATTCTTCAAATACAACTCAGTAGCCAAATACCATATTCATATTTTCAGGGAAAACTACTTTTCATCCCCACTGGAAACGATTTTCGATATTTTTATATCATAGGGGAGGATTTTCTCTACCCCTTACATACCTTTTCAACCTGACCTCGGGAGTCGATCTTACAGAATTCTTCTATTATATAACAATTTTAGGAAAAACTACCTTTCATCCCCACTGGAAGTGATTTTTGATATTTTCATATTATAGGGGAGGTTTTTCTCTACCCCCTACATACCTTCTTAATGTGACCTTCGGAGTCGATCTTACAGAATTCTTCTATTATATAACAATTTCAGGAAAAACTACCTAGTTTTTCCTCAAAATATTAATTTGGTATTTTGGCTGCTGTGTTGTATTTGAAGAATTTTAATAGAAATACCTGCGAGGTCACGTTAAAAAGGTATGTAGTATGTAGAGGAAAACCTCCCCTATAATATGAAAATATAGGAAATCATTTCTAGTGGGGATGAAAGGTAGTTTTTCCTGAAATTGTTATATAATTAAAGAATTCTGTAAGATCGACTCCCGAGGTCAGGGTAAAAATATATGTCAAGGGTAGAGAAAAACCTCCCCTATAATATAAAAATATCAAAAATCATTTCCAGTGAGGATGAAAGGTAGTTTTTCCTAAAAATATTAATTTGGTATTTTAGCTGCTGAGTTGTATTTGAAGAATTTTAATAGAAACACTTTCGAGGTCACGTTAAAAAGGTATGTATTATGTAGAGGAAAACCTCCCCTATAATATGAAAATATAGGAAATCATTTCCAGTGGGGATGAAAGGTAGTTTTTCCTGAAATTGTTATATAATTAAAGATTTCTGTAAGATCGACTCCCGAGGTCAGGGTAAAAATATATGTCAAGGGTAGAGTAAAACCTCCCCTATAATATAAAAATATCAAAAATCATTTCCAGTAGGGATGAAAGGTAGTTTTTCCTCAAAATATTAATTAGGTATTTTGGCTGCTGTGTTGTATTTGAAGAATTTTAATAGAAATACCTGCGAGGTCACGTTAAAAAGGTATGTAGTATGTAGAGGAAAACCTCCCCTATAATATAAAAATATAGGAAATCATTTCCAGTGGGGATGAAAGGTAGTTTTTCCTGAAATTGTTATATAATTAAAGAATTCTGTAAGATCGACTCCCGAGGTCAGGGTAAAGATATATGTCAAGGGTAGAGAAAAACCTCCCCTATAATATAAAAATATCAAAAATCATTTCCAGTGAGGATGAAAGGTAGTTTTTCCTAAAAATATTAATTTGGTATTTTAGCTGCTGAGTTGTATTTGAAGAATTTTAATAGAAACACCTTCGAGGTCACGTTAAAAAGGTATGTAGTATGTAGAGGAAAACCTCCCCTATAATATAAAAATATAGGAAATCATTTCCAGTGGGAATGAAAGGTAGTTTTTCCTGAAATTGTTATATAATTAAAGAATTCTGTAAGATCGACTCCCGAGGTCAGGTTGAAAAGGTATGTAGGGGGTATAGAAAAACCTCCCCTATAATATAAAATTATCAAAAATCATTTCCAGTGGGGATGAAAGGTAGTTTTTCCTCAAAATATTAATTAGGTATTTTGGCTGCTGTGTTGTATTTGAAGAATTTTAATAGAAATACCTGCGAGGTCACGTTAAAAAGGTATGTAGTATGTAGAGGAAAACCTCCCCTATAATATAAAAATATAGGAAATCATTTCCAGTGGGGATGAAAGGTAGTTTTTCCTGAAATTGTTATATAATTAAAGAATTCTGTAAGATCGACTCCCGAGGTCAGGTTGAAAAGGTATGTAGGGGGTATAGAAAAACCTCCCCTATAATATAAAATTATCAAAAATCATTTCCAGTGGGGATGAAAGGTAGTTTTTCCTCAAAATATTAATTTGGTATTTTGGCTGCTGTGTTGTATTTGAAGAATTTTAATAGAAATACCTGCGAGGTCACGTTAAAAAGGTATGTAGTATGTAGAGGAAAACCTCCCCTATAATATGAAAATATAGGAAATCATTTCCAGTGGGAATGAAAGGTAGTTTTTCCTGAAATTGTTATATAATTAAAGAATTCTGTAAGATCGACTCCCGAGGTCAGGGTAAAAATATATGTCAAGGGTAGAGAAAAACCTCCCCTATAATATAAAAATATCAAAAATAATTTCCAGTGAGGATGAAAGGTAGTTTTTCCTAAAAATATTAATTTGGTATTTTAGCTGCTGAGTTGTATTTGAAGAATCTTAATAGAAACACCTTCGAGGTCACGTTAAAAAGGTATGTAGTATGTAGAGAAAAACCTCCCCTATAATATGAAAATATCGGAAATCATTTCCAGTGGGCATAAAAGGTAGTTTTTCCTGGAATTGTTATATAATTAAAGACTTCTGTAAGATCGACCCCCGAGGTCAGGTTAAAAAGGTATGTAGGGGTTAGATAAAAACCTCCCCTATAATATGAAAATACTAAAAATCATTTCCAGTGGGGATGAAAAGTAGTTTTCCCTGAAAATATGAATATGGTATTTGGCTGCTGAGTTGTATTTGAAGAATTTTAATAGAAATAGCTTCGAGGTCACGTTAAAAAGGTATGTAGTATGTAGAGGAAAACCTCCCTTATAATATAAAAATATAGGAAATCATTTCCAGTGGGGATGAAAGGTAGTTTTTCCTGAAATTGTTATATAATTAAAGAATTCTGTAAGATCGACTCCCGAGGTCAGGGTAAAGATATATGTCAAGGGTAGAGAAAAACCTCCCCTATAATATAAAAATATCAAAAATCATTTCCAGTGAGGATGAAAGGTAGTTTTTCCTAAAAATATTAATTTGGTATTTTAGCTGCTGAGTTGTATTTGAAGAATTTTAATAGAAACACCTTCGAGGTCACGTTAAAAAGGTATGTAGTATGTAGAGGAAAACCTCCCCTATAATATAAAAATATAGGAAATCATTTCCAGTGGGAATGAAAGGTAGTTTTTCCTGAAATTGTTATATAATTAAAGAATTCTGTAAGATCGACTCCCGAGGTCAGGTTGAAAAGGTATGTAGGGGGTATAGAAAAACCTCCCCTATAATATAAAATTATCAAAAATCATTTCCAGTGGGGATGAAAGGTAGTTTTTCCTCAAAATATTAATTAGGTATTTTGGCTGCTGTGTTGTATTTGAAGAATTTTAATAGAAATACCTGCGAGGTCACGTTAAAAAGGTATGTAGTATGTAGAGGAAAACCTCCCCTATAATATAAAAATATAGGAAATCATTTCCAGTGGGGATGAAAGGTAGTTTTTCCTGAAATTGTTATATAATTAAAGAATTCTGTAAGATCGACTCCCGAGGTCAGGTTGAAAAGGTATGTAGGGGGTATAGAAAAACCTCCCCTATAATATAAAATTATCAAAAATCATTTCCAGTGGGGATGAAAGGTAGTTTTTCCTCAAAATATTAATTAGGTATTTTGGCTGCTGTGTTGTATTTGAAGAATTTTAATAGAAATACCTGCGAGGTCACGTTAAAAAGGTATGTAGTATGTAGAGGAAAACCTCCCCTATAATATAAAAATATAGGAAATCATTTCCAGTGGGGATGAAAGGTAGTTTTTCCTGAAATTGTTATATAATTAAAGAATTCTGTAAGATCGACTCCCGAGGTCAGGTTGAAAAGGTATGTAGGGGGTATAGAAAAACCTCCCCTATAATATAAAATTATCAAAAATCATTTCCAGTGGGGATGAAAGGTAGTTTTTCCTCAAAATATTAATTTGGTATTTTGGCTGCTGTGTTGTATTTGAAGAATTTTAATAGAAATACCTGCGAGGTCACGTTAAAAAGGTATGTAGTATGTAGAGGAAAACCTCCCCTATAATATGAAAATATAGGAAATCATTTCCAGTGGGAATAAAAGGTAGTTTTTCCTGAAATTGTTATATAATTAAAGAATTCTGTAAGATCGACTCCCGAGGTCAGGGTAAAAATATATGTCAAGGGTAGAGAAAAACCTCCCCTATAATATAAAAATATCAAAAATAATTTCCAGTGAGGATGAAAGGTAGTTTTTCCTAAAAATATTAATTTGGTATTTTAGCTGCTGAGTTGTATTTGAAGAATTTTAATAGAAACACCTTCGAGGTCACGTTAAAAAGGTATGTAGTATGTAGAGAAAAACCTCCCCTATAATATGAAAATATCGGAAATCATTTCCAGTGGGCATAAAAGGTAGTTTTTCCTGGAATTGTTATATAATTAAAGACTTCTGTAAGATCGACCCCCGAGGTCAGGTTAAAAAGGTATGTAGGGGTTAGATAAAAACCTCCCCTATAATATGAAAATATTAAAAATCATTTCCAGTGGGGATGAAAAGTAGTTTTCCCTGAAAATATGAATATGGTATTTGGCTGCTGAGTTGTATTTGAAGAATTTTAATAGAAATAGCTTCGAGGTCACGTTGAAAAGGTATGTAGTATGTAGAGGAAAACCTCCCCTATAATATGAAAATATCAGAAATCATTTCCAGTGGGGATGAAAGGTAGTTTTTTATGAAATTGTTATATAATAGAAGAATTCTGTAACATCGACTCCCGAGGTCAGGGTAAAAATATATGTCAAGGGTAGAGAAAAACCTCCCCTATAATATAAAAATATAAAAAATCATTTCCAGTGAGGATGAAAGGTAGTTTTTCCTAAAAATATTAATTTGGTATTTTAGCTGCTGAGTTGTATTTGAAGAATTTTAATAGAAACACCTTCGAGGTCACGTTAAAAAGGTATGTAGTATGTAGAGAAAAACCTCCCCTATAATATGAAAATATCGGAAATCATTTCCAGTGGGGATGAAAGGTAGTTTTTCCTGGAATTGTTATATAGTTAAAGACTTCTGTAAGATCGACCCCCGAGGTCAAGTTAAAAAGGTATGTAGGGCTAGATAAAAACCTCCCCTATAATATGAAAATATCAGAAATCATTTCCAGTGGGGATGAAAAGTAGTTTTACCTGAAAATATGAATATGGTATTTTAGCTGCTATGTTGTATTTGAAGAATTTTAATAGAAACACCTTCGAGGTCACGTTAAAAAGGTATGTAGTATGTAGAGAAAAACCTCCCCTATAATATGAAAATATCGGAAATCATTTCCAGTGGGCATAAAAGGTAGTTTTTCCTGGAATTGTTATATAATTAAAGACTTCTGTAAGATTGACCCCCGAGGTCAGGTTAAAAAGGTATGTAGGGGGTAGATAAAAATTTCCCCTATAATATGAAAATATTAAAAATCATTTCCAGTGGGGATGAAAAGTAGTTTTCCCTGAAAATATGAATATGGTATTTGGCTGCTGAGTTGTATTTGAAGAATTTTAATAGAAATAGCTTCGAGGTCACGTTAAAAAGGTATGTATTATGTAGAGGAAAACCTCCTCTATAATATGAAAATATTGGAAATCATTTCCAGTGGGGATTAAAGGTAGTTTTTCCTGAAATTGTTATATAATTAAAGAATTCTGTAAGATCGACTCCCGAGGTCAGGGTAAAAATATATGTCAAGGGTAGAGTAAAACCTCCCCTATAATATAAAATTATCAAAAATCATTTTCAGTGGGGATGAAAGGTAGTTTTTCCTCAAAATATTAATTAGGTATTTTGGTTGCTGTGTTGTATTTGAAGAATTTTAATAGAAATACCTGCGAAGTCACGTTAAAAAGGTATGTAGTATGTAGAGGAAAACCTCCCCTATAATATAAAAATATAGGAAATCATTTCCAGTGGGGATGAAAGGTAGTTTTTCCTGAAATTGTTATATAATTAAAAATTCTGTAAGATCGACTCCCGAGGTCAGGTTGAAAAGGTATGTAGGGGGTATAGAAAAACCTCCCCTATAATATAAAATTATCAAAAATCATTTCCAGTGGGGATGAAAGGTAGTTTTTCCTCAAAATATTAATTTGGTATTTTGGCTGCTGTGTTGTATTTGAAGAATTTTAATAGAAATACCTGCGAGGTCACGTTAAAAAGGTATGTAGTATGTAGAGGAAAACCTCCCCTATAATATGAAAATATAGGAAATCATTTCCAGTGGGGATGAAAGGTAGTTTTTCCTGAAATTGTTATATAATTAAAGAATTCTGTAAGATCGACTCCCGAGGTCAGGGTAAAAATATATGTCAAGTGTAGAGAAAAACCTCCCCTATAATATAAAATTATCAAAAATCATTTCCAGTGGGGATGAAAGGTAGTTTTTCCTCAAAATATTAATTAGGTATTTTGGCTGCTGTGTTGTATCTGAAGAATTTTAATAGAAATACCTGCAAGGTCACGTTAAAAAGGTATGTATTATGTAGAGGAAAACCTCCCCTATAATATGAAAATATAGGAAATCATTTCCAGTGGGGATGAAAGGTAGTTTTTCCTGAAATTGTTATATAATTAAAGATTTCTGTAAGATCGACTCCCGAGGTCAGGGTAAAAATATATGTCAAGGGTAGAGTAAAACCTCCCCTATAATATAAAATTATCAAAAATCATTTCCAGTGGGGATGAAAGGTAGTTTTTCCTCAAAATATTAATTAGGTATTTTGGCTGCTGTGTTGTATTTGAAGAATTTTAATAGAAATACCTGCGAGGTCACGTTAAAAAGGTATGTAGTATGTAGAGGAAAACCTCCCCTATAATATAAAAATATAGGAAATCATTTCCAGTGGGGATGAAAGGTAGTTTTTCCTGAAATTGTTATATAATTAAAGAATTCTGTAAGATCGACTCCCGAGGTCAGGTTGAAAAAGTATGTAGGGGGTATAGAAAAACCTCCCCTATAATATAAAATTATCAAAAATCATTTCCAGTGGGGATGAAAGGTAGTTTTTCCTCAAAATATTAATTAGGTATTTTGGCTGCTGTGTTGTATCTGAAGAATTTTAATAGAAATACCTGCAAGGTCACGTTAAAAAGGTATGTATTATGTAGAGGAAAACCTCCCCTATAATATGAAAATATAGGAAATCATTTCCAGTGGGGATGAAAGGTAGTTTTTCCTGAAATTGTTATATAATTAAAGATTTCTGTAAGATCGACTCCCGAGGTCAGGGTAAAAATATATGTCAAGGGTAGAGAAAAACCTCCCCTATAATATAAAAATATCAAAAATAATTTCCAGTGAGGATGAAAGGTAGTTTTTCCTAAAAATATTAATTTGGTATTTTAGCTGCTGAGTTGTATTTGAAGAATTTTAATAGAAACACCTTCGAGGTCACGTTAAAAAGGTATGTAGTATGTAGAGAAAAACCTCCCCTATAATATGAAAATATCGGAAATCATTTCCAGTGGGCATAAAAGGTAGTTTTTCCTGGAATTGTTATATAATTAAAGACTTCTGTAAGATCGACCCCCGAGGTCAGGTTAAAAAGGTATGTAGGGGTTAGATAAAAACCTCCCCTATAATATGAAAATATTAAAAATCATTTCCAGTGGGGATGAAAAGTAGTTTTCCCTGAAAATATGAATATGGTATTTGGCTGCTGAGTTGTATTTGAAGAATTTTAATAGAAATAGCTTCGAGGTCACGTTGAAAAGGTATGTAGTATGTAGAGGAAAACCTCCCCTATAATATGAAAATATCAGAAATCATTTCCAGTGGGGATGAAAGGTAGTTTTTTATGAAATTGTTATATAATAGAAGAATTCTGTAACATCGACTCCCGAGGTCAGGGTAAAAATATATGTCAAGGGTAGAGAAAAACCTCCCCTATAATATAAAAATATAAAAAATCATTTCCAGTGAGGATGAAAGGTAGTTTTTCCTAAAAATATTAATTTGGTATTTTAGCTGCTGAGTTGTATTTGAAGAATTTTAATAGAAACACCTTCGAGGTCACGTTAAAAAGGTATGTAGTATGTAGAGAAAAACCTCCCCTATAATATGAAAATATCGGAAATCATTTCCAGTGGGGATGAAAGGTAGTTTTTCCTGGAATTGTTATATAGTTAAAGACTTCTGTAAGATCGACCCCCGAGGTCAAGTTAAAAAGGTATGTAGGGCTAGATAAAAACCTCCCCTATAATATGAAAATATCAGAAATCATTTCCAGTGGGGATGAAAAGTAGTTTTACCTGAAAATATGAATATGGTATTTTAGCTGCTATGTTGTATTTGAAGAATTTTAATAGAAACACCTTCGAGGTCACGTTAAAAAGGTATGTAGTATGTAGAGAAAAACCTCCCCTATAATATGAAAATATCGGAAATCATTTCCAGTGGGGATGAAAGGTAGTTTTTCCTGAAATTGTTATATAATTAAAGAATTCTGTAAGATCGACTCCCGAGGTCAGGTTAAAAAGTATGTAGGAGGTAGAGAAAAACCTCCCCTATAATATGAAAATATCAAAAATCATTTCCAGTGGGGATGAAAGGTAGTTTTTCCTGGAATTGTTATATAATTAAAGACTTCTGTATCATCGACCCCCGAGGTCAGGTTAAAAAGGTATGTAGGGGGTAGATAAAAACCTCCCCTATAATATGAAAATATCAAAAATCATTTCCAGTGGGGATGAAAAGTAGTTTTCCCTGAAAATATGAATATGGTATTTGGCTGCTGAGTTGTATTTGAAGAATTTTAATAGAAATAGCTTCGAGGTCACGTTAAAAAGGTATGTAGTATGTAGAGGAAAACCTCCCCTATAATATGAAAATATCAGAAATCATTTCCAGAGGGGATGAAAGGTAGTTTTTCCTGAAATTGTTATATAATAGAAGAATTCTGTAAGAATAACTCCCGAGGTCAGGTTGAAAAAGTATGTAGGGGGTAGAGATAAACCTCCCCTATAATATATAAATATCAAAAATCATTTCCAGTGGGGATGAAAGGTAGTTTTACCTGAAAATATGAATATGGTATTTTAGCTGCTATGTTGTATTTGAAGAATTTTAATAGAAACACCTTCGAGGTCACGTTAAAAAGGTATTTAGTATGTAGAGAAAAACCTCCCCTATAATATGAAAATATCGGAAATCATTTCCAGTGGGGATGAAAGGTAGTTTTTCCTGAAATTGTTATATAATTAAAGAATTCTGTAAGATCGACTCCCGAGGTCAGGTTAAAAAGTATGTAGGAGGTAGAGAAAAACCTCCCCTATAATATGAAAATATCAAAAATCATTTCCAGTGGGGATGAAAAGTAGTTTTAACTAAAAATATGAATATGGTATTTGGCTGCTGAGTTGTATTTGAAGAATTTTAATAGAAATACCTTCGAGGTCACGTTAAAAAGGTATGTAGTATGTAAAGGAAAACCTCCCCTATAATATGAAAATATCGGAAATCATTTCCAGTGGGGATGAAAAGTAGTTTTTCCTGGAATTGTTATTTAATTGAAGAATTCTGTAAGATCGACTCCCGAGGTCAGGTTGAAAAGGTATGTAGGGGGTAGAAAAAAACCCCCCTTTAATATAAAAATATCGAAAATCATTTCCAGTGGGTATGATAAGTAGTTTTCCATTATATATATATTTTTACTTGAACTTTTATAGTAAAACAATCTCTCCTATTGTGTTGTAGATTGGTGCAGCCTCTGCAGTAATAAATTTCAGCAAGGCACCTATTATTATAATTATTTTATATAAATGGATAAAATAAAATAGAAATCGGCCGCTATAGAATTGGCTGCTAACTTCACACATATCTGGCAGCATAAGGGTTTGTTCACACAAGCCAAAAAGAAATGGCTGCTAGGAAATTGGCCGCTAACTTCACACCGGTGTACTTGAGTAGTTTCAAATTAATTTATAGTTTATTTAAGAGTGAGTGCGACCACAGATAGAAGTTCTGAAAATAATCTGTATACCTACATATAATAAATTCGTAGACTTTCCATGTCTGCCCATCAATCATGTCATCATCATTTGCAGAAAAAAATCATGAAGACGAGATAAAAAGTATTTTTGTAAAATTTTGTAGTTATGATACTTAAATTGTTTCCGCGACTGAATTATAAAAAAAAGCGAGGCTTAACTATATTAGGTATATATTATATGTATAATTATATATATTTATATCTTTATGTATATGTTTCTCATGATCTATAAACATCGTATTATAATTAATTACCTGACTCATGTTAACTGGTAGATGAGACTAAGACGTTAAGTTCGCATTTGTACATAACTTTTGTGTACTGTGCAGTAACGTGTTTAATCATTGCGCTGGTTTAAATAAATAGAGTATTAAGTAGAAAGTGGAATACACAATACAGCAAGTATTGTAGTAAATGCAAATAAATAAATGAAAACGTATCCTTATATAAGTTACGGAGGACTGGCACCTCCTACTCGTATATCGTGTAAATCGTGTTCTATAAAATAGTTTTCCAGGTGTAATAAATATATTTTTGCAATAGCACTAGAGTACTATTGCATTCTAAATATTAAATTATATCTATATATTATGTTTGTAATAGCTAAATAATAGTTATTAAGCACATCATCAAGATAAAAAATTGAATAAACAATTTTTCATAAAATGAAAGAAAAAAAATGTAGCAGTTTTTAAAGTAAAGTACTTAATTAATTAAATACACAAAAAAGTACAAATGAGAATGGTGTGTTTGTGTATGTATATTTTCGGTCGGTGTGTATATTGCACAAGCGTACTACTTGTGCAATATAACAGCAATTCCGATATGCGGGACGGGCAGGCGGCGAGTGTCTTGACGGCTATCTCTCAAATCAAGCCATTTCAGTAGATGGTGTTTTGGACGAAATGTCCTCCCGACTAAAACGGTTAAATTTAATGCTGTAACATTATGTTATTTTTTAAAATATCTATTAAATAATCATTATGTGAAAATTTATGATTTGCTATTTATTTCTGAGAAGCTTTTACGTGTCATTTAGGTACTTAAATCAACCCCCAGACAAAAAATCCTCGGTACAGGCTTGTCAGCGATGACTATTTCATCAGTGAAAAAAATGTCACCGATGACTAGAATATCACGATTGATTAAAAGTCCGGTCTTTGTCATATGCGCGGTAGCAAATTACGTGCACATTATTTGTCATAGAAAAGAGCTACTTGCGTTTGGTTACACGAAGAAAATATTGTTTGCCGTTCTTGTTTCTCATAATAAATACATTTCATAACAAAAAAACATCTGTCACCGGTGACTTTATTTACGAGGGGACACGCGTATTGTTTTCAATATCTTAGGTATGTTATTTTAGTTACTCGATGCGACTCAAAAATACGAACTTTAGAAATCGATATATATATTTTGACATTTCAGTGATATTTTAGTCATCCGCTAATATTCAGTTTTACCCCTTTTTTAATTTTCAATATCATCCAACTGAAGTATATCTTAGCCTAAGATAAGAAAGGAAAATATAGGTGTATATACATTACATTTCACACACATTGCCCTAGGGTGCGATTTTTGAGTTAGGTATCACCAGTGAGAAAAATATCACGATTTATCAAAAGTCCTATTTTTGATAGTCATGGGCGTACCAACTCACAAATAATTTCTCATTCACAAAGCTACCTGCGTTTCGTTACACGAAGAAAATATTGTTTGTCATTCTTGTTTCTCAAGATAATTGACATGTCTATGCTAAAACATAAAACCACAATGGTGGAACGGAACTTAACATACATTATCTGTGATGATTATTTTCTGTCATCGGTGACTTAATTTACGAGTGGTAGGAGTCACTCGTATTGATATCATAGGTATGATATTTTAGTCCCGGTGACATTAAAAAATACGAACTTTAGAAATCGATTACTTTTTTGACATTTCAGTGATATTTCGTCATCCGCTGATATTCAAAAATGGCACCCCCAGGTTACAAACTAGCTCTAGGCTTGTATATGCGTTCAGGTGTAAAAATAATAATAATAATGAACCATGGTGCACAAGTGTATAAATATTTATTTATACTCACCGGACTGTATTTTGGTACAAATCACTGTTATACAATAAAATAAACACAAATCGTAAAATTAGACAAAAACTAAATAAACTTAAAAGTTCACGTTCAAAGTTACAAGCAATACAAACGCACCCGACCTGCATTAAATCCGGCGACCAGTCAGCCAATAAATCCGTCAACAGGTCTGCTCAACATCTACCTTGCTCCTGTTATCGACTAGGCCCGGTTGCCTAACCAACGTTAAGTTAATGTAGCCTTTTTTTTTAAGAATAATCAGAGTTATAAGCATTGTACCATAATTATTATAAATTATAATAATTTAATATAAACATACATATTATAAAACACATAGACTAAGTCAAACTGCACAAGTATTGTTTGCCATAGTATAAATCAAACAAGACGAGCTAGCCACTTGTTTGGTTACATAATAAAGGAAATAAATGGTCCATTATTTACGCATAAGTGAGGGCGTAACCTATTTAAATTAAAAAAAAAATGCCTAATAATAATATTGAAATATATAACTTAATAAACAAATTGTTTTGTTTTATTTTTAGAAGAAACGTTATATTATATTATATTATAGGTACTCGCATCTCATACAACTGATTTATATTTGACGAGAGATTTAACCGTTACCACGGTCCAACCAACCGGGCTTAACTTTATCTTCCACCCGTTCTCCTTCACCCGACTTGTATTTATCTATTGCGATTGGACTTGTATAGGTTTTTTGGTACATTAACCTGTGATCTTAATGTTTGTGTTAGTGTAACTATTATTTGTAGCTTAAGTTGGGAAATATAATTAAAGGTTCCGCCGACAAAACTAAGGTCTTTGGAGTAGGTAACAATTTCACGGAAAATGAATAAATACATATGGCCTTATTCATAAAAACTTATTTAGGCTTTGAAGAAAACTTTAGTTATAGAAGGTGTTATCTATATTACGCATATTCATGTTTGTCCTAATAAAAAGAGACAAAACATTCTGTCTATATTCTAAAGTGTTCTTCAAGGACTCAATAAGTTTGTATGAATAAGGCCAATAATATTTAAAAAAAACTATAACTTCGCTTATTTTAAAACTAATTGTTTTTATTTTTATATTTCTATATAAAATTAAGTAGGTACAAAAACTTGCACTTTTCCAATTATTTTTCCAAAATCTTCCACTTTTCAGTTATCTTATAAATTCCTTCCATATTTGGGTAAAATCCAAAAATCCCCAATTTTTTTTTGTAAAAAATAATCTGGATACTTTGTAAATTGAGAAAAGGATTTTTTGACATTTTTGATTAGTATAGGTAAAACACCAAATTGTAAAAAAATGGTTTTTAAAAAGATTTTTTTTTCAGTTTAGGTTTAAACACTTTTATATAGATGTCGCTTAGGGAATCTATAACCATGCAAATTTTAAGTAAATTGGCCCAGAAATACTAATGTCTGTATAAATATCTCTAGAAGACACCAATTCGTTACGGAACTAAATATAGCTTCGTATTTACTTAAATAATTAGCATATAAATTACTACATATTTCTCATTCGATATAAAAATAATCACTCAATATTATTATATTAATAATTTTGACAACTACATATTATATTCCAACTTTAAAACATTAATAAAAAATAAGTAAACCTACATTAAAAATTAACTAAATTAAATTAAAATATTCCTCAAGTTTGTCCTGAGGCATAGTACCCAAGACGCTGACGGCGTTACCTTTTTGAATTGATATAGAATTTTTTTGTCTAAAATACACGCCAGCTCTTGGGTCGCCGGTAGCGTCGATAAGGAGGGGCGCCAAAGTTTTATAAAAAGCTTTGGCGTCCTGACTCCAAGGACCAAGTGTTTCCACTGCGAAAGCCAAAAACTCATAAACATTTTTTACTTCATCGTATTTATTATGTTTATTGACTTCCGCAGTGGACGCGGCCGAACCCGCTCGACTTGCCAAACCCGTTAAATAAGACAAAGCCATGGTGTCCACACATGTAGCATCCCACACCATAGCTTTGCCGGATTTCCAGGGAATCAATGTCATCCCGTCAGGTCTCTTACCATCACTTCGAGATAGCCCTCTGGGATCCAATATTGAAGGGATGTTGGCTGTAATAAGAGACCTGCGTAGGATGTCATTGATTTCGGCATGCCTGCGGAATCGTCCAGCACTTTTCTTACACGATAGTCCATGAAGTCCGTCCGTATCGACGCTAGTGCCACAAGGACAAACATGAGGTTCGCATAATTTAGCGCCTACGCGTAAACAAACAGCAATCCTCAATTCAACTCAATTAAATCAAATTCATATTCATCAATATAATAACCATTAATCAGACGTTAAAAATCAAAGTTAAACTTCATTCACCATTAACCTGAGGCTCTACTATGGGTTTGCGCATTGTAGCAACGTAACGTAACGTGAGCAACAACCAATAGGATCGCTTTATTCAATCCTGTTACCAAAAATAAAGCGGCCCTATTGGTTGTTACTCACGTAAACGTATACAAATACGTTACGTTGCTACAATGCGCAAACACATGGTAGAGCCTCTGATAACCTTCATTATCATTTTGCAGAACTCAACAAATATATCAATATCAATATGTCGGACAAATTACACACTGCTCTGGTCACAAACTAAGCTCTAGGCTTGTACTATGTGTACCAGAAGCAACGATATAATACTTATTATATTTTATAAACACCCAGACAATGACAAACTGTACAGAAAAATCGTACTAATATTTTTTGCCATGGGTGGGAATCGAACCCACGACCTCCGGATATAACGCCAAAGTTGCAACCACTAGTTTACGGAGGCTGTATAGGTGGGAGGAACGCCTCTAGGGATAATTTCGCTACTCGTAATTCAAATACGTCTGTCCATTTTGTAACCGCATCATTTACCCGTAATAGTGTTAAACAACAATGCATTGATCGACCCAATTAATGAAATTGTAGGTCTGCTTACCATCAGGTAACTACAAAGTCACATGCCGTGCTCCAATAAATAATAAAATGCCTTCAGTTTTTGTATCCTTAAATAAATTCCTCATTAAAAATAAAATAGCTAGAATTTGTATGGCCATTGAGTGTAAATTATTTAATATATTAGTGCCGTAGACATAACTATCTGCTAATATGGAACAACTAGAATTTATGCAATTTGTAGAATATATCCATTCAATATTATTTATAACATTAATAAGCTAAGTATAACTAAATTAACGTAAAACCTTAGACAGTGTAACTAGGTCCTATTAATTGTTGTCAATGTTAAATTGACCTAGCCCTAAATGTTTTTCATAAATAAAAGAAGTTTTGAGCATTGTGTTAATATAAAATAAATTAAAATTGATCTTTCTGAAATGAAAGATAAAGACATTTATTTGCAAAATTCTGAAATACTATATATGTTGTGTTATACGTTTGGGTTTTTTAGTTTTTTTTAAAATTTTATTTTTGATTATTTAAGGTACCTACTTTTTTCTTTTTTAAATTTATACTAGGTTCTTTTTTATAATATTAAAATTACTGTTGTATATATATATATATATAATGTTACAAAACATATATACTTAATAACTATATAAAACTTTCCTGAATTTTAATTAAATAAATAGATTTAAACTTAAATATTACATTGGCATACTAAATATTGATAGCAATTCTAAAAGAACGCTTACAAATAATAATACAAATAAAATAGATGTAAATGTTGACAAATGTATTATAAATAGTCCACAACAAGACGCATCTAATTTTCTACAAGATACAATCTTATTGGTAAACGCAAAAATATTACGCGCTAAGGGAAACATAGATCAACCAATAGAAAATGATAATGACAACAAATCAAACCGCAATACGTAAGCAAAGGCCACCGGGACCTGAACGTCTACCAATCACATTTCAGTCAGACTTGATGTTAATTCATTAAGCAATTTTAATAGTAAATTATGCTGCATAATAAATAGTTGGTATAGTGTAATCAAATGCTAGTTACATGGCCAATGGGCGTTGGGTATGTTCGTAATCGCATATAAATATTCACTTGTGAAATTAAATACGTTAGCAGGACTCCTTTCTAAAGATTACCATTTAATACTTACTATTTAGGAAAACATAAGCTATTTACAAAATATATGGGATAAAGATTACAATTATATTTACATAATATATGTTCTTTATAATTTATAAATGATAAAACATCGCACGCTTTATAAATTGTAATCTGTAAGACGAGAAATAGTAAATTTGACGAACTTACCGGATTTTTCACCTTACCTTTTAAAATACAAGTTAAAGGACAATATGTTATCAAACCGAATATTGGTATTTTATTTTTTACAACAAAAAAATATATTTGAAAGCTAAAGACTAAAGAATACTTAATTAATTTACAATTGAAATTAAGTGTTTTAAAATAAAAATTCGCAAGAGACTTACAATTTTAGAATAGTGATTGCATAAAAACTTCTCTCCAGAAAGCAATTTGTCGCCACAATACTTACGGAACAGATATTATTGTATAATCTTAATATTGATCTTCTTGTCTCTTATATCAGACATTTGACTAGACCAAGTCATTTGCGTAAATGTTCTCAATTGGACCCTTAATGGTCTACCAGGAACCGATGAAGCCATTCTCGAGAATAATATCTAATTTATAGAAGACATAAAATTTTATACTGGACATAAATTTCTTGACAGTACTGGAGAATTTTAGTCAACTCATTGTAACTGAGCTATAGGAATGTAGACTAATTTATCCAGCAGCGATCTGGTTGTGTTAAGAATTCCAAATCTAATAATTATTAATGTTTAATAGTAATTAATTTAGAATTAATTATAAGATCGCCTTGAAGCTTGTGATAGGTATAACAAATAGTAGGAAACAGATCTAGTTCCATTATGTAACCTTTATAGTAGTTTACAAGATCTCATTTCTAGTAATTATAATAAACTAGCTTCTGCCAGCAACTTCGTCCGCCTAGAATTTTAAATTTAATTAAAGTATCTGATCCGTACTGAATATATAATCAGCCGTGAATACTTACTGTGGATATTATTATGTTATGTTAATCTATAACAATAAAAAAAACAATTAAATCGGATAAATACTCGAGTTATAAATACAAACGGACAGACAGAGAGATGTTGTATTTTTAGAGGACAGTTAACTACTAAAAAATGGTCATTATGTGTATATAAAAAGTTGTCATTTTAGCACTGAATGTTCCTAAAAGGTTATTAGTTCTGCGTTCCATGTTATATAATTAAAGCAAAATAACTAAATATTCCTTAACTATTTATAAATTTAATCTTCTTTTGACAGTTTCCTTCATTGAGTCGAACATCATCCGAACCGGTTTTGAGATACTTATTTAAATGTACTATGTTTAGCATCTTTAACTAGTTCACATTGATATGTTGCAACTTGTTTATTTATTTAAAATAACACCAACTGATTAAGCCAAAACTGGAATTTGTTAAATTTAGTAAAAGTTTGATTATAATCATTGTATACCCTTTATATAGCCTCTTTTTACCAATTTTTTTTTAAACCTAATTTTATTTTTCTTTAACAGATTCGTTTTCTTATGATTTGCTTACTTTTGGTCTTTTGTTTCCCTTACTTTAAGATGTAAAAAGAAGTTTCATTGCCACTTGCTTCTATTTTTTTTTTAATAAAGGTCACACAAGGTTAATATTTTTACTCACATGTTAAATAATATGCGAAAGGTATTAGTCATTAGTCGTAGGTGTTATATGTATATATGTAGTTCCTTGACTGTCATATGACATAATATGGCTTATTGAAATTCTTCATAAACACCTCTCGAATCCTGTTGTACGTCATTAGCAGCTATTAATCAATTTGTTTCGAATTTGTCAAAATCATTAATGAATTTAACACCAATATCTTTATGATATTTCACACTTACTGTATCGGCAATTGAGGGAAGGCCGTTAACGTCATTCGTATTTTTTTCTTCAAATAATAAACACGTTAGATTTGGTATATAATTTATTTTCTTCTTTCTAGCATTTTTTATTTTATTTTATCTTCTTCCTTTTTTTCCATTCTACTAATTTCTAACTACGTATACAGTTTATGGTGTATGTATATGTTTATAGGTCTATCGTTCTCAATGGATTAGGCAAACTTTATATCATTTAAAAGATGTCTAAACTAAATCTTCTGTAATGAGATCATTTGGTGGTGTACTTTGAAATACCATCACAACGTTATTCAGTCAGCACTTAAGTGCAATATAAAAATTGTCATGTTAAATTATTCATTTCGGCTTATGATTAATCTAATCGATAATTTTATATTAATTTCTTGAAAATTATTGAAGTTATAAATGAGATATATTAAGAATTTTCAAAACCATAAACCAGTGGTTCATACGACCTTGTTTTGTTTAACAACAAGATATCCTTCGATTCAATACGATATTTGAATTTGTTTCTAAATTCAATGAATGATTTAAATTGCAGTGAATTGTTGACATCGATCGTTCAAATCGAGTCAGTGTGATGTATGGATTCAACAAAATCTGCGTTTTACATTCTATATCGGTCAACTTAGGACTGTCAAAAGTCTGTTGATTTTAATTTGATTTAATATAATATAAATACCTTTACGATATATTCAAATCTTTTTACGTTCGATTTAATGTTTTTATAATTGCTCTATATCACAAAATCGAGAGGTGCTACATTCAAAGTCAAAGTCAAAATCATTTATTTCATGTAAATCTTTACAGATATTTATGAATAGTAAAAAAAAAAAAAAAAGTTTAACTTTTGTTTGGTTAGGCAGCTTTTCATTAACAAAAGAACGACAGATATTTATTATACCTCGATATCAGATTTAGAACTTAAACACGATGGAGTGGAAATCTTAATACTTATGAAAAATACTACCGAACCGAACACACATTACATAACCAACTAGTGTAAGACAAGGTGGTTAGCTGATTCCATTGACCTGTCAATCATTATCTGCCATACAAGAGAGCCACCAAGGCGACCAACTTCACCGATCATATCCACGCCTTAAATATTTATTGTAAATAAAAGGTAAGTAACATTAGAGAAACTTTGCATGTACACTCTTGTTATAAAATTAATGGATAATGTATTTTTTTTATTTATGAAATATATATATATATATAAGAATATGATTTATACACAAATAATATGACGAGTGAAGCCAGGTTAACAAAAGCTAGTAATAATAAATATAAACAACAACATATGTGAGGATAAACATTTACCTACTGCGTTCTATAGTGCGCAGATACTTGCAAAATTATTAACAAATGAATTTAATCGGCAGATTATACGATTACAAATATAGATTAAATTGTTTTACTTGACAAAGCGAATAAACTTAACGACAAATTCGATAACTTTCTGATAACTTATCGACTTGTCGAACTTAATGTGTTATTTGAAATAGGCGCCATTGATAATTCAATTTCATGTCGTATTAATGGTGGATGTGATGTCAGAATTGGTGATATCATAAATTTATCAGAAGCCCTCTTTTTAAAAATCACTTTACAAATATTGGCGAATGTGACGTTTTTTATCAGTTAGATACCTTTAACGAACTTACGTTTGGGTATATAATATAAATTGACTTGCGTTGCAGATTTTATATTACAAAAAGCATTAGACAAGATAGTAAAGATATGTGAAACATTATTTAAAATATTTAAATTTACATTTTTTTTTTTATTAATCCTTCACAAGTTACAGTAAGTGATATTAAAATTAACCTTTTTTAAAAGGTCTTCATAATGTTTACCTCTTTATAGCTGTCTGAAACTTCATAGCGATATATTAGTACATAGGAAATATTTAATGTTAGCTAACTTATCTTATACGCATAATCAAGAAGTGGAATACTTTATTAACCAGTGTTTTCGTCAATCCTATAATCCCAAGTCCTTTAAGTGAAGCGTAAACAAATCCTTAAAGCCGGCATAGAAGGCGCTATAAACTAGTAGGTATCCATTGATAAAAATCTTATCTTATTGGTGCTGACATCAGTCAAAACACTTTGCGCTATAAAATATTTTGTGTTCCTCGTTTCTTATTCACCGCACACTTCAGTCCTGTCCTCAAATATGTTGTCGACAATTTTGAGGATATAATTTGGATTGGGAAGAGCCATCCTGGAAATGTACAGGACATTTCCAGGATGGCTCTTGCGTCACAGTAACAGAAACTGCAGCATGATTCGGGCTTATTATCACAGAATGGGATCGTCTTTTATTCATATGATATGTTAAAAATTTAATTTGATATCCAGAGAAGACTCCCACCTTATTTGCTCTTGTCTCGTTTTCAGGTCTTATCCAGGCCTATTGCCTTCGTGCCAATTTCTTGGAGTATATTTCGCCTTGCTGATTTTACCACCATGTTATATATTTGCTATCAGAAATCACCTTTGCATTGTCCATTGCTTTATTGCATTATTTATTGTTTTATTGGGTATGCCTATAAATGATTCAGGTCCAAAAATGGAATTTCTGGTCCTTTTCTAGCCAGTTGATCTGCTATTGATCGATAGATTAACAGAGATAGTAGTAGTAGTAGATAGTTAATTAAACGCTAGTAAGTAACATAGTACTTATAGATAATATTTTTAATGTATATGTAAAGTACAAAATTAATACTCATGAATGCATCTACGTATCTAAATGAACCCTAAAACTATAATCATCCATAATAATAGATTCTGAAAAATATATATATAATAAGCAGATAAGTTTTTCATTAATAAATAATTTAATATGAATTTTTATTACCGCAATTTAATGATTCAAAGTGTGAATTTTATCAAGAATAATAGCGCCGTCATAAAGTTAAACAATAAAATAGTTATTCGATTAAGTCATATTTAATAGTATTTATTATCATTATTGTAATAAATGCGTGTGGCTAGTCTGCCACGAAGACACGATTTATATTAAGTAAGTAAATTGAATTCTCATGCTCTTAAAAATTGGAAATAATAAGTATAACACTTGACTGTCGTTTTTAATAAATTAATAAACAAGTATAACAAACAACCCACTGAATTACCAAAAAGAGAAAAATAAACAAATTCTGATATCTAAGTAATTCTGTGGTTAAATATATTCTTCTACATTTTTAAAGTCGGAACTAAATTGATATTTAATTTATTCAAAGTTACTAAAAATGATAGAACCTTACTCACCATCCTGTGTTGTGGCGAGTAGTACCTATGTGTTACGTTTTTGTTGGCATATGACAAATAATAAACTAAATGTAACACCTACTCTACGCGTGTGCTGTTAACCATTGAGGAGTTCCTTACCCTGGAATTTATTCATTCGAAACCGGATGTTTTTATTTCAATTAAAACTGACTGATAACCAATGACGAAATAACAAAAATAATTTGTTGACTGTTAGAATTTCAGGAGTTCCCTCAATAGACCTGGTTTCCATCAAAAGATAGAAAGAACTCCGAATTAAGTAGAAAAAAAATGATTGAATTTTAATACTTGTACGGTTCTTAGTATAGAACAGGCACTTTGGGTTTAAAGATAAGCCTCGGCCTCTTGAGGTGTTTATGTACTTATCAATACCTGCAAATTTTGACGCAACGGAAGTACAAAAAAGGGCGGATTTCACTTTTCACACTTACAAGCAGTTAATTATAATCTTTTCAACCTACATTTTAAGCTGTCTTTTTCTTTTATGCACTTTATTTTCGGTACTAAAACCTTTTTTTTTTTGCTCATAAAAAGCTCGACAATGCGTTTTGTCGGACAATTGTTGGCTGAATGATATTAAGAGCTACGTAGTTTACTAAATATATATATATATTATGTAAAGTAATTGAAATGAACTAGATTAAGGTGGAAGGAAGGTTTGTATAACTTCACTAGGCGCGCAGTTTTAGATCTAAAACTGTGTCTTCCTCCATTACTACTTCGGTCACCAAAATTACCGAAGAATGACCAATACTGGTCTTTCATTCATTCGCCGACTACGGGTTGTTGGACTATTCTATTCTTTGTACAGAAGTTTAAGGTTTTACACCTAAAAACTTTTTAACCCCTGTTTGCAATCTCTACTAATACCATTTTGGTTTCTCCCCCAGGTCGCGATGGTACGGCCGTCCTGAAGGCGCTGGGCGGCGCTGCTTGGACCAGCGCGCCTGCCTGCCATGCGTTCGCCGCGGATCGCCAGGCCGCCTGCCGCGTCAGTGACTTAGGCGGCTCAGCGCCAGTACTATGTGTATGGCACACGCGATCGCCACTTTGCTCGCGGTATGTATAGTTGTACTATAGCCATGCGTTCGCCGCGGATCGGATCACCAGGCCGCCTGCCGCGCCAGTGACTTAGGCAACTCAGCGCCAGTACTATGTGTATGGCACACGCGATCGCCACTTTGCTCGCGGTATGTATAGTTGTACTGTAGCCATGCGTTCGCCGCGGATTGCGAGGGGCTCTAGAGAAAAAGCAGGCGAGGCGACATGTCGCGTCGCCTCAGTCAAAAACGTATGTATTTTGACAGTGACAGTAGGCGTGAGGTACGCTGTCACCTGCCAAAGACTATACAGTTTTGATTGAAGGCGACACGACATGTCGCCTCGCCTGCTTTTTCTCTAGAGCCCCAGGCCGCCTGCCGCCTCAGCGACTTAGGCGGCTCAGCGCCAGTACTATGTGTATGGCACACGCGATCGTCACTTTGCTCGCGGTATGTATAGTTGTACTGCAGCCATGCGTTTGCCGCGGATCGCCAGGCCGACTTAGGGGGCTCAGCGCCCGTACTATGTGTATAGCACACGCGATCGCCACTTTGCTCGCGGTATGTATAGTTGTACTGCAGTCATGATGTTCGCCGCGGATCGCCTGGCCGCCTGCCATGTCAGTGAAATATATCCGCCGTAGAAGTTTTCATAATTGGAAACATTTTTTTTATAATTAGTGCTAAGATATAAGGTTCAAAATCTTAAATCAAATAGCTGAGCGGCTTAATATTTCACTATTATTTTGATTATAAAATATTTGGAGCCATTATAATAAAATATAATCCCATATCTTTTTAGTATATATGTGTATTTTATTTGGCGATGTAATATTAATTACGTATTAAATCCCCCAAATACCAATAAAGTGGTCTTCTATTGCATATATTTTGTTATAACTTTTAAAATTGGTAAAATTGCAAAATCTCACAATAAACCATTTTCCGATGTATTGCGTTTTGCGTTAAATGATATCAAAGGTTACGGACAATTTGATTGTTGCTAGGCTAAGTTATTTATTTGCTTTCCTATATCATGAAAAATCAATAATTGCGTAAATACATACGTACATACCAATTACAAAGACTTTGTACCAAACTACATTATACTAACAACATTCTTTTATTATCTTACACAAGATACCCGGCACTGATTGACGTAAATAACAATTTAGCAAACAATATAATTTATATACCTAACTCTATATCTAGTAGCTAAGTATACCTACCTAAATTGAAAAAAAAATCCTAACGGGTGCTTATCTATGTGTTTGAAAAAGCGCCTATAAATACTTAAAATAACTTCAATAAATGTATCTATATTGTTAAACAAATAAAATAAGCATAATAACTTTGAGATTCATTTTGTAACTAAACTGTCGAATTAGTCATTATACTGTTTATATATTAATATGTATATTGTATGATATGTAGTATATTATATATGTATAATACTTGTATATGTAAAGCATATGGGTATATATGTATTTATTTATAAATAAATAAATAAATTGTATTGCACACTACCTAAACTTAATGTTCTAATGTCCCGAAGGTTTGACTGTCAGATAATGCCCAACGGCATTAAGTCCGCCTTTGTATTATGCAATAAAGTTTAATAAATAAAAAAATTCACCACTTGTTCAGTATACTCTCAGAATATCACTTTGGTATAGGAAAAGTAAAATCAACCCCTGAAATCCAAACATAATGTAAGGTAGCGTTACCGACGTAACGTATACGTATAGGTTACGTTGCCAAAATGCCCAAACCCATGGTAGAGCCCCTGAAGTCGTCTTGACGCCCATACAAACGTACTTCCAATATTAAAACTTGGTTGTAAGCAAAAATCTTTCTATTGTGGGTAATAAATATGTTTGTATTGTAATATTAAAAAAGTTGTTTTTATTAATTTCGAAAAAAAAAAAACTCAACACAGAAAGATTAATAAATAAAATGACCGACATTTTTTTTAAATTCTGCGACAAACAGTAATCGAGTATTACTGGACGTACGAAAGCTCATTTTGTATGGAGAACGCGGAGTTCGCGATTACGAATGCAGGTATTAAAATATCGCTTCTGAGCTTACCCCACTGAGTATACGCAGTGAGATCTTGTTTACTTAGTAGTAATCGTCAAACAACATTATATGTTTATTAAGTAGTTTTATTACACAATTATTATTGCGGTAAACGTTTGAGCAAACAAATCACAGAATCAACATTTGACAGTTACGTGGTTAAGTCATTACTACAATGAAAGGTGCACTTCTCATTAGGAACACGTTTTTTTTTAATATCCGCAAACTATTCAGGCCATCAATTAACTAGATTATAAAGTATTTTAATGAATGGCTTGTGAAATAGAAATATTTTTATGAATGGATTAATTGCTGCTAACTAGTTAGATTAATAGGTTTTTTTTTATTTATTTTAACATAGCTTTGGATGCAAGTCCATCAGCTAATTAATATGCTTGAACTTATTTTTGCATTCTTTTTTATTGGAGCACGGCATGTGACTCTGTCATCTACCTGGTGGTAAGCAGTCTAACTAAGTCCGTGAATGGATATAGTATAAGTGGTTGTTTAACAATGTAGCTGCTAGTGGGGGTGGAAGCCGGCTAAAATGGTTTAGTAAGTCGGTTCAAAATGGGCGGCGACAAATTTGCAATACGATTCTATTTTAATATCCTCCCTGCTTTATCGTCAAATTAACTGCCCATTCATAACCGCATTCTGAAAGGAGACTTCCACTTCGATTAGAAATCGATGCAGTAGTCTCCGAAAAACCGGTAACCCACGGCCTAAAACCGAAATATGACTTTACGATTGCTTTAACGATAAAGTAGCGAGAGAAATACAAATACGTCCATATCGCCGCCCATTTTCTAACCGCATAATTTAGCCGGCACAGTGGGATCAATAATGTTAAACGACCCCATTCGTGGACTTTGTAGGTCTGCTATATCAGGTAGATACAAAGTTATATCTCTTGCTTCATAAAAAAAAATCGTGAAAAGAAGTGTAGGCACCTAATTATGTTTTCGGTGTAACAATTATTATGACCGATAAAGTATTAAGTCATATTTCCTCAAATCTGTGTCATTATCGTGACATACTTCTCAAGTTAGTCATCAACAGTTAGATGATTGATTGATTACACTTTTCTGTCATCAGCTGTCAAACTTATCTTAAAACCAACAAATAGAAGTCACTGATAGTTTAATATTTAATTGATATCAATCTGTTATCTAAACACTTCTTTTAAACTGTATAAAGTAGTTCAGTATGTTTTCTTATCACAGGTAGGAGGAAGGTCTATATACTTCACTAGGTTAAACGGCCGGTTTCCTTACATAAAAAAATATATATATTAAAGAATATTTTTCTTTTAATCTGTGGTCTGTAACTTGGTTTTTAGTAGCCTACTGTGTTGATTTATTGTCAAGGTTGTATTAATTGCACCCTGAAAGAAGACTACCTTTCAGGGTGCAATTACTAAATTTTCAACACTCGTAATGCAAATTAATCCTAGTCGCCACCTATTTCGTAATGGCATCTTTTATCCGGTATAATGGGAGCACCAATGCCGTTGATTGTTCCTATTTTACGTATGTTTAAGAATTAAGCAACAAAGTCACATGCAGTGCTCCAATTACATAAAATAAAAAAGACCCAAATCCTTTAGTCTCGTAAATAATATGGAGTCTAAACCAAACAAGTGATGAGATCAAGGTGCTCACAGTCGTACAGGTTCTTCTTATTCTTTATACAAATGACTATCATTACAATGATATAGAGACTGGAGCAGATATATTAAAAGTCCGTTCAACATATAAAAAAAAAAAAAATCGGTTACAGATATAATATAAAATTAAAAATCCGCTGGGTAGCACCCACCTCATTGTTGCCGATAGTAAGAGTCTACCTACACTAAACAAGCGGCTAGCTCGTCGCGATGATTGGATAGACTCAATAAACCCATCTTTAAACAATTTCACAAGTTGGTACAGTGAAACTGGGCGAGGCACTATAATTAACTCCTTTTTTAATTATTAATATAATATTAATAATATAATGACTTATTTAGTCTTACGCTTATGGTTACAGCATTCAGTCACTAATTCGATAAGATATATCTACTGTATAAAATGGGATACCTATAATTGAATTATAACAGTAACCAGAAATACTCCACATAGGTATTTATTTATCGTATCAAATACAATACGCTGATACATTCCGTTCTTCGTATATTATCACTGGAACGTGACCATAGTAAGCCAGTATGTATTCGGAACGCAGCTGAACAAGTCGCTAAAACTACCGCAACACTTCGTAGAAGTACACGCGAAATTTAAACAAAATGAACAATTTAGTTTTTTATTTAAATTATTTATTAAATATAAAGAATATAATTCGTGTTAGTTGATATTTATTTTTTTATTATTAAATCAATAATAAATTAAATGTGTTTTAGAAGTAATATCAAATGGACGATATTAGTGTTAAATTTAAGTTTTATGTATGATTTATACAAAATTTTGGATAAATTTAATTTTGCTTTTAGCAATAAAAATGGTAAGTCTAAGTTTATTATGTCTTATTACATTAGCTGGTAAAAACTGTCATTAAATAATTAAATTATATTAGCGTGTATATAAAAATATACCTACTCGAAATGCAATTCGTTTTGTAAATATTGTTTAAGAACAATTATTGATTGACCCCATTCATGGACTTTGTAGGTCTGCTCACTACAAAGTCACATATCGTGCTCCGATAAAAAAAAAGTTAACAATTCTAATCACGTGTTATATAGGTATATATTATTTTTAATTCTTCTATTAACATTTCGTTTGTCCCTAAATTAATTTAGAAAAAAAAAAAAAAACATTACGTTTGGCTTTTTTTTTGTTGGAAGTCGTTTTTAATAAAAAGAAAAACAACGACTGAAGGATTTATTAAGTTCAAAATTAACATTTTTACATAGTATCTTTTTCCAAGTTCCCACTTTAATATTTTTTAGTAGAGACTTGTAAAAACCCGTAAGAAGCTTTGTGTCTAATTGTAAAAAAAAACTACCTACCGTCCTAAACCTATAAAGAATATTATTTATTGAAACTCTTCAAAACAAACCTACCTGCGCACTGTCACGGCATAATAGCAGTAACGAGACAAATTGCCTACTTCATTAAATATCGATAAACCACCTAATTAACATTACTCATAGTATTTTGAACCCTGACGTCATATATTACCTCTAACTTTACCTAAAGTTCACTTAAGAGGGCGTATAAAGGCGAATAAAACAGGAGACATAAAAGATGCCTCTTACAAAGCGTGCGAGTGAGAAACAAAAAAAAACTCGCGCGGAATTCTTGGAAAAAATACTTTTCTTTTTGCTTTCAAAATATTTTGAATTTTACAAAAACGCTAGGTCATGCACTAGATCTTATACATATATTCAAAAAACTTATAAAGAACATGGCTTTATAATCTGCTCTATATTGAAGTAATAGGAAATATCGATAAACCGATAAACGTTCGACCCCTCCCCTGAAATATATGAAATAAGGGCCAAGGAGTATCTTAATTTTTTTTTTCATTGCGATAATTTCATGCATTTTTTATTGTTTTATTTATTTGAACCCCTTCCCCCGATACTAAACCTGGCTACGCCCGTGCATGCTACATACTCTATATACACAAATAAATTACATTAGGTAAAAAAACTTTAACAAAGGTTTTAGAAAAATAAAATAGCATAAAACTTCTGAAACAGATCATATTAATGAATGAATTTATTCAAGCAATAAGGTATATTAAGATTACATGGGTTTACATCACCTATTTATGTAACCGCATCATGTAGCCAGCAAGCATTTAAACAACAAAGCACTGATCGACCCCATTCATGGACTTTGTATCTAAGTAAAAACCAAAAAAAAAACGAATTACATCACAAAAATGAATTCTTACAAAATTACACGATAAAATTGATAAAATTATCATAAATAGCACACAACCAAAAAAGAGTCGTGCATTGTATTTTTCCATAATTAGGATTAGGTTCATCATAAATTTGCGTGACATAACAAATATTTAATAGTCTAGCCTTTATCTCCCAACAACATTCTATATATCTTTCTATATCTGTCTCTATCTTTCTATCTGATGCCACGCGTCGGTGATAACTTTCCTATCTGCAATATTATTAAAGATTATCCCTCCATATCTCAGAAAGGAATGCGATTTTTATGATAATTATTAGTTTTGTATCTTTCAGATAAATATATACACTTATTTTGTTATGAATTATTATATAGAATCAGTCATGCATGGGAAGGGTTATGTTTGAATTCAGAAAAAAAAAGATTATCCCTCCATATCTCAGAAAGGAATGCGATTTTTTTATCTTAATTATTAGTTTTGTATCTTTCAGATAAATATATACACTTAAATATATACATTATATAGAATCAGTCATGTATAAGAAGGGTTTTGTTTGAGTTCAGAAAAAAAATTATCCCGCCATATCTCAGAAAGGAATGCAATTTTTTATGATAATTATTAGTTTTGTATATTAAGATAAATTTATTTATTCATAGTTGGAAAATTAACAACATAAAAATGATATAACAATATAAATATGAAAAAAAATGCATTTGACATCAAGTTTTCAGAGATTACTATAATTACACTTGCTTTGATGTGAATTATTCTAGAATCAGTCATGGATGAGAAGGGTTATGTTTGAATTATTTTAGAAAAAGACACGCATGATAAGGGTTAGTTTGAATTATTCTAGAATCAGTCATGTATGGGAGGGTTATGTTTGAATTCAGAAAAAGATGATAGTAGATAATTAATAAAATTCAATAAAGAGCATGCTAGGATATTATATAATTTGGTAACATTTTATATTATTAAGGGAATAAACCCTGAGGACTAGAATAAATAAATAAATTCAAACCCCGTGACGATAAATAAATATTTGTAGCAAATTATTGTATTAATTAGTTCGGCTTTTAGAAAAATCATATCTTCCATCTATTAAACTATATATAACTATAAACAATATTTTATCAATCAGATAAAAAACTAGAGTTACGTTAAGATATTACTCCCAGTTCCACTAATACTAATGTATAATAGATTGGTTACAAACGAAATAAAATATTGATAAAATAAAAATATTGGCCCTATTCATAAAAACTTATTGAGTCCATGAAGAACACTTTAGTTATAAAAAAATGCAAACCATATTATAAATAAAGTGTCCTTCAAGGACTTAATAAGTATTTATGAATAGGCCAAATATCTTTTAATACCATCGGCAACAACAAGATGGAAAATTTCCTCCGCTATACTGAAAATTGTAAAGAACCCGTAATGAAAGCGATTAAAGATAATAATGAGAAGTACATTGCTGTCTATATATACTTTTTTTACAGACAATTATCATGATACGCATATTCTGATAACTTAAAACAAAACTCAATGTTCAATGATCATTGATAAACTCAAATTAATATTTAGATATAGGTTCTAAAGTTGTATAGATATCGTATTCTTTGAATAATTACATTTTACAACAGGAAAATCCATTTGTGATCTTTAAATAATCTTTATTAATAAATACTTGACAGGTAATAACTTTTTTTAATATAACATTTTACTAGAAGTGACTTGTAAAATAATCAACGTATTATAAAAAGAATTGCAACTTCAATGAAAATAAATAGCAATAAAATTTAATAAATAAAATTCAATATCATTTAATTTTGTCATTTACAGATAAGTAAGTAGGTACTAAGGTAATTCACAATCACAAACTTTAGGTACATGCAGTTCACCGTGAAATTAAATAAAAATGGTAAAAAAGTGTTGCCACTAAAAATATATAATAAATAATAAAACACAATCTAAGGAAAACAAACAAAAAAATACGAGATGATTATATATAATGAATACTTACATAAAATGCTAGTTTTATGTATACATAATATATATTATTTTACATTTCTTTGTTTACATTTTTTATATTTAATTCTTAAACAAATATAATAGTTTTTCTTTTAAATTATAAGTTTATAGATATGCTTAACAGTACAACTCACTCGGTTGCCTGTTTTTTATAATCTGTATTTTTTAGTAAAAACAAGCAAAGTAAATTTTAGTTTAAAACCAGGATATTTTACATGTGTAAAATATCCCATATTTATTGTCCCTGAAATCGGTATTTATGAGAGAAGTTATGACTGTAGATAAAGCGAAATCAGTATGTAGAGATAGAATCAAGTCGTCTCTATCCACCCCGTAAGCGCCTAACGTGAATATAAATACATACACATCATCACGGGTGCCTTACAGCGCCCGAGACCGCCTAGACCAGGCCCCAAGTTACCCAGCGGAGGGATTCTTAATCCCACCTTGTCGTAGCCAATGGTATGAGTCTACACCGAACAAGTGGCTAGCTCGTCGCGATGTTTGAATAGACTCAATAACCCATCGTGCTCTCCGAGGCACTATAGTGGTGTTGTCAAACAAATGTACATTTTTTTTTAATTAAAAACTTATTGGTACACACCAGGATTCGAACCAGGGACCTAAGTGTTTTTAAGTCCAAGGTCTAACCAACTCGGCCACCACGTATTAAATATAATAATATATAGAACATTTCACACATATTGCCCTGGTCACAAAGTAAGCTCTAGGCTTGTACTAAGTATATACTATATAAATATTATAAAGAAAGGATGTTGAAGTTGCAATAAGTATACCTGTTTGACGATATACGACCCGATCAAGTCCGCGGCAAGGGATTACCGAAGCTCCAGCGAGATCCAAACAAGATCACAATTAATAAGCTTTAGGAAAAATAAAAGGAAGGGCTTCTTGCGTCAAAACACCGTTAAGCGTTGCAAAAATTATTTTTACCAAGAGAAATATATCCAAATGATAATAATAAAATCATTTATTTATAAAACTTTACAAAATATATAATAAATTAACCTAGAAAACAAAGTTAAAATTTAAATTTAAAAAAAATACAAAATATAATAATTTTGATTTTGAGACGATGGGCGTAATGTGCCGAGGACGCTAGCGGCGTTACCACGCTGGATGGCAATGCTGATCCTCTGAACAAGGAATTCCTTGCTCAGAGGATCACCAGTACCAATCTTTAGTTTTTTTCCAATTTCATGGATAAATTTACTAGCTTCCTCTGACCAAGGACCCATCGTCTCAACAGAAAAAGCCAGAAATTGGTGAGAATTCAGGAGCTCAGCATACTTAGTGCGTTTTATTCGCGCTGCTTGTTCTGCTGCAAGCCCGGCACCTTTCGAACATAATGTAACATGACTAAATGATAATTATTTATTTATTTCTTACTAAATGGATAACATTTTTTATTTATACAGGCTCCATAGACTAGTGGTTGCGCTTTTGGATCTGGAGGTTGGGTTCGATTTCCACCCATTGTAAAAAAATATTAGTACGTTTTTTCTGGATGTTTATAAAATATACTATGTATTATATCGTTGCTTCTGGTACACATAGTACAATTTTAAGCCTATAGCTTAGTTTGTGACCAGAATAATATGTGTAAATTGTCCCACATATTAATTAATAATTTATAGAAAGATACAATTATTAAACAATACAGTAAGTATCGGTGTCTGAACTAGGCAGAAGCCAGTATTTCCTGTACGGTCTCAATAATTCAAGTAAATGTCAATATACACATGTACACATGCATATACACACACACACACATTGCCATACTTATATTACACAGCTTTAATAAATTATAAAACTAATGTATGTTTGTATCATCACGGGTGCCTTACGGCGCCCGAGACCGCCTAGACGGCCCCAGGGTACCCAGCGGAGGGGTTTAAATCCCACCTCGTCGTAGCCGATGGTATGAGTCTACACCGAACAAGTGGCTAGCTCGTTGCGATGTTTTGAATAGACTCAATAACCCATCTATAAACAGTTTCACAAGTTGGTATAGTGAAACCGGGACCGACAGCTTAACGTGCTCTCCGAGGCACTATAGTGGTGTTGTCAAACAAATGTACATAAATTTTTTAATTAAAAACTAATGTATAATGAGAAAATTAATAATAAAAGATTTTTTTTAAAATGTATTTATAAAAACTTTTTGAGGCCTTAAAGAACACTATAGTTATAGAAGGTTTTGTCTCTTTTGCGCATAATTTTTTTTTTTCTCTTTTGTCTCTTTTGCGCATAAAGAAAGAGACAAAACCTTCAATAACTAAAGTGTTCTTCAAGGACTCAATAAGTTTTTATGAACACCGGTGTAAGATTATGGTTTATTATTTATTTATTTATTCACATCAAAAAGATTTACAAATTTGTGCTATAAATTGCACTCAATAAATAACCCATCTTTTAATTACAGTTATAGTTTGATAGATAAATTAAATTAATTAGAAGTTACAAATGTCATCTTACTCGTGTATTTAGACAAAATAAACTATAAGGTAGCGTAATGTACCTTTACGCGACCTTTTTTATTCTGAGTTTGAGGTTAATTAAGTTAAGTTAAATGTAGGTATAAAAGTTTTTTCTGTTTAGGCAGACAATGTATAATATAAAACAACAATTAGTATAATTATGACTTTCATTTATTTAATCACATTCATACAGACTATTACGCTTGTATCCTTGTTAAGGCGTAGATAGAGAGTAATGCACTTAGCACGATCTCTACATAAGTCCCTAGTTTTCTTCACATGCATGCACCGTTCATACAGGCGCTTCTTTTATATCTAAAAGCAAAATGTAGAGTCTTTATAAATACCGGGCCAGGCTCGCTACTTTTTAATAAATGAGTAAAATTTAATTCTGTTTAACTAATATTAAACAGAAATTAAATAAATTTCATGTAAATAACATAACATATTAAAAAGTATCAATTCAGACACACAAATTTATAATTTGCGCAAAGATTATATAAACTTTTGAAACTTAAATAATATGATAGATGTATTATATCTTTGTTTCTGGTACATATAGTAGAGCTTAGTTTGTTACCAGCGGGATGATTACGCGCACAACGCTAAGCTAAATTTTAATCGATATGATACAATTGTGACATATGACAATATTGGCAGACAACTACGTCATTATGGTTAAAGTTTAGCTTAAAGTTGTGCGGCATAATAGCAAACATAGCAATATGTGTAAATGATCCTACATATTATTATTATTGTTATTTAAAATAAATCAATATTATTCCATTAAATTTAATTTAATCACCTTTTTTAATGAATTAAATAATAATACTTAATTAAACTGATCTTTTGAATGAATTTAATTTCTTGCTCAATTAAAAGTACCTCATTTTGTAACGCTGGAAAAACCCCCCATTAACGGCTATCATAAAAATTAAATCGAATATAGATTCAGCGGTCTCCATGGTCTATGAAAAATTATACAATAAATAAATATCGTAGGAAGAATTTGATTTCGAACCAGTAGTTCCTGAGATTAGCGCGTTCAACCAAGGCCCTATTTCATAAACGTGACAATTGTAAATTACTATGACAATTCATAATACATTGCTGGGTTTAGTTGGTTAGAAGTAAATAATCGAAAGTAAACCAAGCAATGTAATTTGAATTGTCATGGTAAATTACAATTGTCACGTTTATGAAATAGGCCCCAAACAAACAAACAAACTCCCATATAATATTAGTATATATTAAATATTACCTAAATATAATTGTGCAACATTACCAGGCACCCAGGACTCGGTAGTAGGCCATAAAATACCTTTGCTTGAGTTGGACATAAGTTATGACGACATCCAAACTGCGGGTGACAACTCAATGCAAGGCTGTCAACTAGATGCACTAGGCTGTCTGAAATACGGCCTGCGTCTGCGAAACCTAGATCCATATGCGTTTTGAAATGCGGCTAACGGGTAAATGTATTGAAATATTTGTCGGTATTCCATTATGTAGTTTATGGTAAAAACTAGGCTGGTTCTACCGAAAAGTTTATGAAATTCCTGAGTCCCGTTTGCTTGTAGCTTTTTTATTGATAGGCTAGTTTGGTCCAAACAGACCCTCTGTTTGGACCAAACTTAGACACATCAATGAGATGAGGTCTCAAAAAAAAACATTTAAAAACAAAAAAAAATCTACGCAACTTTTTAAAATTGGAAATAATTAAATTTAAAAAAAAAAAATCGGTTATTTAGAGTCTATCTCTTAAACCCTCTCTCTGATATTTTACTCCGCTAGAGAAAATAACCGAAAACTAAATGATTTGTATTAAGTTACAGTCATTATCTATATAAAGCAATTTATATTCTCTTTCTGTGATGACACGTTATACAGTATGACAGATGTTGTTAATAAACTAATTATCTACGCTATTTATTCAAATAAAGAACGCGTATTGACATCCTGCGCCGTAAGTATGTTGTTGACATAGCGACTGACAGTACAGAGTAGTACGTATTGGGGATTCCAAATTTGAAATTACTAATTCAAAAAAAAACACCTGAACGAATAGTAGGTACTGTTTTGTACTGCTAACAAAGACATATACAACCTCCTAATAATGTTGGCTTAATTAGCTAAATACTTATTTTACCGATAACACAAAAAAAAAAGTTATTATTTATAACAGTATTTAGGAAAACTCTCATGATATTTTTTTAACTAAACCATATTAAACATTAAAATATATTACAATAGCTGACCCGCGCAACTTTTTCTGCGTAACTGTAGTCGTTTACGCAGGGCAAGCAACGTAAGCTCTCAAAATAAATACATTTTCCCCGTTTTTGCAACATTTTTAATTGATGCTCTGCCACTATTAATCATAGCGTGTTATATAGTCTTCCTCGATAAATGGGCTATCCAGCACTAAAATAATTTTTCAATTCGAACCAGTAGTTCCTGAGATTAGCACGTTCAACCAAACATGTTCAGCTTTATAATATTAGTATAAATTTAATAATAATATTACAACATATTAAGTATTATATACAACATATTAAGTATTATACGTAAATTTTTTATCAAAATATTATGAAATAAAGATTGTGAATTATGATAATAAGGAAGTGTGGACCACACAGGAAGATCACAGTATTTGGTATCGTGATTAGATAGCGCACTAAATGCATTTAAAATTATCTACTATATATTTCAAAATATAAATTTGGTAATCAAATTATAATATACATTCCTTTTATATTAATATATGAAAAATATATAGAAAAGGTCAATATTTTAATATGTATAATTCTAGTATTCGGAAAAATATCTTACAGAACTTTAGATTATAACTAACTTATATATTATACTGCCAAACTATATATATATATATATATATATATATATATATATATATATATAGTTTGGCAGAGAAATACAAATTTCTGTATTTTTTTGGAAGTTTTGGTTAGAATACCAAAATAAAAACTCTTTGTCAAAAAGTTTTTTTGTTAAAATAACTAGATACTTTAAATATTAATACTTTGTAAGTTTTTATGAATAAGACCGTAAGTCTAATATTAACTTTTCTACAAATTTGTTTAAAAACATTTTCTACAAATATGGTCTAAAACTAAATGGACCCAGGACCAAGGTTAACATGTACAGAAATGTATAAGTACTAAGTAATTTTTTTTTACCTAGAGTATAATAAACCCCAGAAAGATTTATACCATAAATATATTTATCCCAAAAATATATTTTAGTTGAATATCTTCATGACTGCCTTATGACCCCCGAGAAACGTTCAGGGTTACTCATACCTCATCGTCACTGATATATATTTTTTATGCACCAAAAACATTGCATTCTTCCTGCCGGCCGGTAAAGGGATGCTGTTACAAAACAAATGTCGTTTTAACAAGTCCAAGGAGTTTGTCTGAAGGGCGGTAAAACATAGGTCACAAAAGGTTCGACTCTCCTTTATCTTATGTAAACAGGAAATCGATATATAAACAGGCTAATAGGAAGGCTTGTCGAAGGTGTCGGGACAAGACCAATGTCATCCCAAAATATTTGATTAAGCGAGCGAGTTATGCATTTCTAAGTGTGCTTCAAAGAAATTTGTTTTTCTTAAGAAGGTGTTCAGATTTATATTATATTTTTCTGAATTATATTTATGCTTCAGACCGCTATAGACTAATGGCCTTTTTCATAAAAACTTATTGAATCCTTTAAGTACACTTTAGTTAAAATAGGTTTTGTCTCTTTTACCTACTATGTATATTATAAGTTTATATGATATTGTATATCATCATCACGGGTGCCTTACGGCGCCTGAGACCGCCTATACGGCCCCAGGGTACCCAGCGGAGGGGTTTTTTAATCCCACCTCGTCGTAGCCGATGGTATGAATCTACACCGAACAAGTGGCAGCTCGTTGCGATACCCAATAACCCATCTATAAACAGTTTCACAAGTTGGTATAGTGACCTTAACATACTCTCCTAGGCACTATAGTGGTGTTGTCAAACAAATGTACATATTTTTTTTTATTAAAAACTCATTGGTACACACTGGCATTCGAACCAGGGACCTAAGTGTTTTTAAGTCCAAGGTCTAACCAACTCGGCTACAACGTATATATGAGTAACCTATATTTTTATTTGATCATCACATGTGACTCTACCTATACTCTACCTGATGATAAATGACAATGTAAAGTCCATGAATATTTTCAACTATATAAGAATAGCATGCTCCAGTTAGTAGTCAACTACATCTGCTTGAACATTTAATCATAAATCACTATACAATATACCATTTTTTGAATGCATATTAAACACAAAAAGCTCTAAAAAGAAGAAATAAAGATTAATTACTTAGAACTAAATAAATTTATCGACATATTATAATAAAAAGCACCCTAAATCAAAAAATATAATATATGTCAAAACCAGTTATCGACATATTATAATAAAAAACACCCTAAATCAAAAAATATAATATATGTAAAAACCAGTTATCGACATATTATAATAAAAAACACGCTAAATAAAAAATATAATATATGTCAAAACCAGTTATCGACATATTATAATAAAAAACACCCTAAATCAAAAAATATAATATATGTCAAAACCAGTTATCGACATATTATAATAAAAAACACCCTAAATCAAAAAATATAATATATGTCAAAACCAGCAAAGCAGCTTGTGCTTATTTGGAATAGTCGTACACAAAAATGTATATTCTAATATTATTAAAAAAAAAAAAAAAAACATAATATGTTAAAATGAAAAGTAAAAATAAATAAATATGAATTAAGAACGTCCTCCTTCTTAGGGAAGCGGTTATGACAGTCCGCTTTCCGAACGCTTCGCGCTTACTGTATCTGACAGCGAGTCGAATTGACTGTCAAATACTACTTTAGAGCTTATTTTATTATTATTTGCAATTAACTTTTACAACTTAAGTTTGTCTGCTAAGGTAAGTTATTTTTATTTGATATAGGTAAGTAATCAAAGTTAAAATATAAAAACAACTTGACAAGAAAAATTGAGCCCTTCGTGGTTTCAGTGTTAGCTTCATATTTGATATAGAAATTAAATGTATCATAAAAAAAGATTTCAACTTTCTTGTCTGAGTTCATTGAGTTACACTTTTTTTCCTAAATCAAATTCACCCTCTCCTTTTTTCTTAGTTGTACGAAAATCGCAACCACCCTTTTTTACCAGAAAAAAATCTTACAAATCGATTAAGAATGATTAATAAAACAACCCATTTTATATTTGAAACTTACCTATTTTAACTTTGACGGAGCGTTTTACAATAACTAAGCAACTTGACCTAGAACGTTTAGTAAGAAATCTGTAGTTAAATCCACATAATTCAAAACTTGGACATGTTTATTGTTTGCCCTGTAATTGGATTTATAATATAATAAATACAATTCCTAATAATACCCAACAATATTATTTATTTGTTAACAATCTGTCACTTTGGATAAACTGGGTAAACATAAATCTGACAAAATGACAATTTATAACAAATAACAATTATATACGTAATTATTGTTATTTATTTATTTTAATTATTAATAAACTTATTTATTTACCAGTTTTCCGCCCGCAACTTATTTTTTGGGAATTTAAAAAAAAATATAATTATGGCGTTATTCTGATTTAAGCTAAATAACAGAGGCTTCTACCATGGCGCATTGTAGCAACGTAACGTATTTTGTTTACGCCCGCTTTATTTTTGGTAACATGATTGATTTTTGGTAAAATGATCCTATTGGTTGTTGCTCACGTATACATATACAAATACGTTACGTTGCTATAATGCTCAAACCCTTGGTTAGAGCCTCTGTAAAGGGTCATTAAAATATATAGTTTTTTCATGAAACATTAAAAACCTTACAAACATTCGCGTTTATAATATTTCACATGTGCCTAATGGGATACACGGGGGAGGGGTTTTTTTTTCACCTAGAATCTATTCAGAGGCTCTACCAGGGGTTTGCGCATTGTAGCAACGTTACGTATACGTTAACGTTGCTACAATGCGCAAATCCATGGTGGAGCCTCAGATCTATAATAGAAAGAAAGACTTATAGCTATAAATCTTCAATCAACAGTTGTATTGTTGATCGACGCTAAAAGTAAATATTATTGTTAAAATAGTCCTGCATCTGTAGCACCGTTGCGCCATCTATTGTTAAATAGCATGCACCAACTATATAATTTATAGTATTTTAAAATGATACTCTCCATATTTATAGATACGACACAAGAAGTTATCTAGGTAAAATATATTTTTATCTTTAACTAAATATAAATATTTTATAGATAAAAGTATATAATATTATCTAGTTTATCAAAATAAATATACTATAGAAGTAGAGACACATTTCATGAGTAAATAATTTAGTCATGTGGTGGAGATGTTTAAAGCTCGCCTAAAGCTCTCTACCGTTGCGCCATCTACCGTCTAGTAGCACATATAAACAATAATTTATAGCATTTTAAAATGATACTTACTCGCCTTATTTATAAATAACTTCCTTGCCTTATTCTCGATCGTATATTAATGACCAGTACAATAAAACTTTATGGCCTAAATTTAAATTTACACTTTGGTAAATAGTTATTTTACACTGTACAAGTTTATAACCGAAAGCGCCCCCTATCTCGGATATCATAGTAATAATATTTCTTTAATTTTATATCCCAAAATTTACTATTAAACTCTCGGCTTTATTTTGAATTACCTCTTTAGTTTTATATTATATATCCTGTTGGTAATTAGTTATTTTTTAAATTTAATATTATAATTAACTGATAAAAAAAAACTGTCAACTGACAAGAACATTTTTTTGGATAAAATAATAAATAATTAAATTAAATACAATATTAAGACGAAATAAAAGTATAAAACACTGAAGCGAAAGAAAATAATGGAATATATCCTAAACATATAAAAAAATTACAGTCCCTGGAGTAAAAAGGCAAAAAATAAAATTCATGGTTCAGCATAGAAGATTTCTTTCAGATTTTAGAAGGTTTTCAGGAATTAAAAAAAGGCAAGAAAGTATCTCCCACAACTCATTATTCTGGGCTATACGGGCGAGGTTATGTGATATTCAAGGCCTAAGGTTTGAAGTGGATTACCTACGCCAAAACTACATACTGCAGTCAGGCAAAAATGAACATAACTTTTTTCAAGAAAACAACTATTTACCTAAAGGCTATTATTATTATTATTGCTTTATTTTTATTTATTTTTAACATTCGTTTTGTTTTTTGTGTGAATTTTGTATGTAGGTAACCTAGTACATATTTATATATATATATATATTTTTTCTAAACATTATTTATTGATAGGTATTTATATTTAGTATCACTTTGTAGGTAATCTTATTATTATAGATAATCGTTTTTTTTGTAGGTCTTTATATTGTTTTTTCGTTTTAACATTGTTAGGTCTTATTTTCTACCTCTCTGATGTCGCAACAAGACTTAGTGAGCTGCAATATTTGTTCTGATAACCGATTCTATAAAGGCGAACGTGGTTTAAAAATACATAAATCTAAAAAACATAAAAATGACCCTGTATCCAACTCTAATTTACAAGTCCCTAATGATAACCCATTTAACAATAATGATTTAGTTCAGAATAATATCACTAGTTTTTGGAAAAAAATATCAAAATGCAGACAATCCATTCCAACCTTAAAACGTGTCCCAAGAGGAGCGCGCATTACAGTAGCTCAAAAACTTAAAACTTGTTTAGATAGCTGTGTTTCCTCCAATTCCGTTGAAAGTTGGTTTGATTTGTTTACATTTTCATATTCAATATTACATATTATTAAATCAACGGGCCAAAAAAAGAACATAACAACTATAATAAAAGAAAATTGTATAAATAACCCAAAACCTTTCACTTTTCCTATAGATAAAAATAATCGAAATTACGATCAAATAAAACATATTGAAAATAAATTCTTTGAAGGTGACGTTAAAGGAGCCTGCAGATTACTGTTTTCAGATGATATAAAAGCTGATAATAACAATCAAACAATAGAGGAATTACGCAACAAACATCCTTCAATTCTTCCAAATACTTTACTTCCTGATCCTCCATCAAACAATATTATACCTATAGAAACTAATATCACAGAGGTTAATAAAGCAATATTTTCTTTTGCCCCCGGGTCTAGTGCCGGTCTAGATGGCCTAAGTCCTCAACACTTAAAAGATTTATGTTCTTGCGAAACTGGTCTTACCCTTTTGGAAAGTATTACAAAATTTATTAATTTTATTTTATCTGGAAATGTCATTAAAGAAATTTTACCAATTTTTTATGGCGCATCTTTATTTGCTTTAAAAAAAAAAGATGGAGGCATCCGTCCAATAGCGATTGGTTCCACATTACGAAGACTAGCTTCTAAAATAATTTGTTTAAAACTGGCCAATAAATTTAACAGATTTTTAGCCCCATTACAACTGGGAGTTGGCGCAAAAAATGGTTGTGAAGCTGCCGTTCACACGGCGCGTACCTACCTTTTGAGTGGTAAATCAGAGGTATTCCTAAAAATAGACATTAAAAACGCTTTCAATTCATTCGATAGAAATTTTATGTTGAATAACGTTTTTAAATTTTTCCCCGAAATATATCATTACGTATGGCAAAGTTATTCTACACCTTCACATCTCATCTTTTCCGACAGTCTCATTCCATCTATTTCTGGCTGTCAACAGGGAGACCCTCTTGGTCCTCTTCTTTTTAGTCTGACCATTCAAACTATTATCGAAAATCTTAACGCAGAATATAATGTTTGGTATTTAGACGATGGCAATCTAGGAGGTAAAGCAACAGAAATTTTAAATGATGTTGAAAACATAATTGATAAATTTAACAATATTGGTCTTAAATTAAACACTGCCAAATGTGAATTATTTTTTAATGAACCAAACCCAGACCTCTTAGAAAAGTTTGAAGAATTACTTCCAAACATAAAATTATTAGCTAAAGAGAATATTTTACTTTTGGGTTCACCTATATTTGATGAAGCGGTTACACCTTTTATCAACAACAAACAAAATATTTTTTTACAAAATTCCAAAAAACTTTTACAACTTCAAGTTCACATATCCATTCATATTATTCGTTTCTGTATCTTTGTTCCTAAATTTACATATTTCATTAGAAGTTCACCCATTTGGAAATTCACAACCTTATTGTTTGATTTAGATAATAATTTAAAAAAAATACTGGAACAAATTCTAAATATTAACTTTAGTCTTAATTCATGGGAACAAGTATCACTACCGGTTAAACATGGAGGACTTGGCATACGCAAAATTTCTTGTGTCGCACTTCCATCTTACATTGCTTCTACTTATGCTTCACGAGATCTCATTGGTAAAATTCTATTTCCATCACTAAATAGTGATTTTGAGATCTCGTGTAGCGCAGACGCCGTGAAAGCTTGGAAAGTAATTTCTAATACTTCTGTTTTGCCACTCAAACTACATATTCAACAACAGTGGGACGAACCCCTTATTTCCAAAATTAAAAATGATTTGTTGCTTAATTCAACTACCAAAGACAAAGCCCGTCTTCTTGCGGCATCAGAGAAGGAATCGGGTGCCTGGTTGGAAGCATTTCCTTCTCCCAACTTAGGTACCCTATTGAGCAACAGCACAATACGTATTGCAGTTTGCTTACGAGTTGGTGCTAAGTTGTGCGAACCTCACGTTTGTCATTGCGGCACTAGCGTTGATTCGGACGGACACCATGGATTGTCGTGCATAAAAAGCAGTGGGCGATACCGTAGACATGCCGAAATTAATGACATTCTACGCAGGTCTCTTTCCACAGCCAATATTCCGTCTATTTTAGAACCCAACGGTCTATTTAGAACTGATGGGAAGAGACCTGATGGAATGACTTTGATTCCTTGGAGGTCAGGCAGAGCCATGGTGTGGGATGCGACGTGTGTGGACACCTTGGCTCTGTCTCACTTGTCGGGAACGGCATGCCGTGCGGGATCAGCCGCTTCTACAGCGGAAACAAAATAAATATCGCACCCTTAATAATATTTATGATTTTTTGGCTTTCGCTGTAGAGACACTCGGTCCGTGGAGTCAGGATGCAAAGTCGTTTTATAAAACTATAGCACCACTCCTTATCGACGCTACAGGTGACCCGAGAGCTGGCGCATACTTCAGACAAAAGATTAGCATTGCTATTCAAAAAGGCAATGCCGTCAGCGTCTTGGGCACCCTGCCGCATGACAAACTTGAGGATTATTTTTACTTAATTTAATTTAATTTTTCTATTTAATATATTAATAGGTATTTTATTTGTATTATTATTAATGTTTTTTAAGTTTTGTTGAATAAATATATTAACTGTGAGATATTAGATTATTTAGTTGTAAATTATTGGATATTAATATTTTTCAGTAATTCGCAACTATGTAATTATATTACAGAATGCGCAACTTCAAAAAAAACTGTATTTGAGCAACTAATGGGTCGTTAGTCTCCTTTCAGGGTGCGGTTTCGAAAGACCGGTTGATTTGCCGATAACGTAGGATATTATAGTCCTATTAATGCAAATTCGTATTTGACGCAGTATTGGCTCCGGAATGAACTTTGTAGGTCTGCCTGGCTTAAGGTAAACACAAGTTATACACCGTGCTCCAATAAAAAAATTAAAAACTGCCTTTACCATAGTAATAATAAGCCATTTATTTCCAAACCAAATAGAATAAGTAAATACAATAAATTATTGATGGGATTCAAAAATTTAGGTTGGGTAATGAGACAGGCTCGAGATTTTTCTGACCCAGAAACATTTAATTTACGCAGTGCTGTACAACTCTTACTTTCGTCGTTTATCTTGGAGTTAAAAGCCGTGATAGGTAGGTATTCACCCAAGAGAATGTACACTAATGGTATAAAAGGTACAAATAATCATACCATAGGTAAAATTAAATCATTGTATTTTTTTATTATTATATTTTACTTCGCGGTGTCTTTGTTTAGACCACCTATAGTCACCACCACCACTTCTTTGGGTAACTATCCAACTTACATCTCTATTTTAAATATCAATTCATAAAATTCGATTTAATCCCGTGTTATTTTTCTTGCACAAGTCTAGACGGAATCGTTAAACTCTACTAAAATCCTTCTAAATACGTAATAAAATTGTAGCAACGGATTAACTCTAGAATAATATCTGGTTGTAATAACATTTACGTCTTTAAAACGCTTTAAAATTTTATTTTCTTCATCATCCAGGGATTATCTCTAAGATTGGTTTATCAGGGTACAGACATCTTGTGTTGCTACTGGAAAAATACTTGTGAATGTGCTGATTTTTGTACTTAGTTACATTTATATACTAGTGCCCGCAACTTCGTAAGCGTATTTTAAAACGACTAAAAACTATTTGCTATTGTTTTTTAATAGATAACTACTTTTACTATGGTAAAGTAAATATGTCAACCGGTAACCAGCATGGTAGCCATATGCTCGCGTATACCCCTTCATTATATATTTAAAACCCCAATTGATAGGTATGATTTTGGGTTTTAGTACCTAAGGGATTTTGTGTTTTAGTACTTAAGGGATTTTGGGTTTTAGTACTTAAGGGATTTCGGGTTTTAGTACTTAAGGGCTCTGGATTTTTAAATGTCAGCGATGAGTTTAATATCACCAGTGAGAAAAATATCACCGATGACTAGGATATCATCATTATGAGTCATTTGGGCCCGGAAAATTTGGACCCAAGGGCCGATCATATTAAAATATTGAATATTTTTACTTTTTGAGTTTATTTTTATTTTTTATAAAGTTGACTATTTATGTCATGTTTTATATATTCATGTCTGAACTTATATAGATTATTCTGCTGTCAAATATGAGCCTATTTTTTAAGAAATGAGGTTGTTTTATTTATATAAAGAAAAATATACGCAACTTTGTCTGCATAACTTTAACCGTTACGCAGCCTACGCAGCGGAAGCTCTCAAAAGGAATAAATTTTCCTTGTTTTTGCAATAATTTTAATTGATGCTCCACTCCTTTTGTTTGTGACTTGATGTTATATAGCCTTTAGCATTCCTCAATAAATGGGCTATCCAACACAAAATTATTTTTTCATTCAGTTCCTGAGATTAGCGCGTTTAGCCAAACAAACAAACAAACCAACAAACTCTTCAGCTTTACTATATTAGTATAGAAATATACGTAAACTGATATATTTTATATTTTTGTATTATCAATAACGAACATAATGTCCAATGGGTACCAAAATTACCCATTGGATATATATGTATGTATATGTATATATATATGTATCATCACGGGTGCCTTACGGCGCCCGAGACCGCCTAGACGTCCCCAGGGTACCCAGCGGAGGGGTTTTAATCCCACCTCGTCGTAGCCGATGGTATGAGGCTACACCGAATAAGTGGCTAGCTCGTCGCGATGATTTGAATAGACTCAATAACCCATCTATATACAGTGTCACAAGTTGGTATAGTGAAACCGGGACCGACAGCTTAACGTGCTCTCCGAGGCACTATAGTGGTGTTGTCAAACAAATGTACATAATTTTTTTAATTAAAAACTCATTGGTACACACCAGGATTCGAACCAGGGACCTAAGTTTTTTTATGTCCAAGGTCTATAAGATATAAATCTACAAGGTCCCATTGGATATAAATAATTTATTAAAGAAAAAGTTTAAATTATTATCTGAAAGTAATTATGAAGTATGATTAGATAATTACTCTTTAATTTTGATAATATTTTTTTAAATGTCATAGCTACTAAGCAATTTAAAACTTACTTATTTGCCGAACACAAAAATAACTAATACAAATATTACGTAAATCGGTCATTAAATAAATGAAACGGTTGCAACCGCGATGCCTATCACCACAGCAAGTGCCTATCGGTTTTAACAACTGCGATAAAGTCTAGATCTGTTAACACTACTTAGAATTAACTGGACAGCTTTTTATAGCCCCACAGCGCGATAGTAAATGTTCGGATTTTTATAACACGGACGGTCGGACCATGCTTTTAACGTTGCCACGGCGCACGGCTTCAACGTTAAAACATTATTTGCATAAAATTAAGAAACATCATGACAATAAGAATTGAAATTCCATCAATGAAAATGAGGAATGGAAAGAAAAATTATCACATAGTGAAGGGATAGTGTTCGTCCGTGTAAAAATAATACGTACTTCCACAGTTTCAATACCCTCATCTTTGCTGCTGGTGGGAACATACCAAGTAGCTAATTTCGCATGTTTAATCAATAAAAATTCTAAAATTTAACCGCTTGTCCTATTACTTTAAAATAAATTAGTTTGTATATATCATTCTTCATAATTAAGTTGTATTGTTTAAATTTATTATTATATACCCCTTTTCTGTAAATAAATAAGGAAAAAATAATGTTTTTTACCTAAATATGAAATTCTCTTGAATACAGAGGCTCTACCAAGGGCATAACGTAACGTATTTGTTTACGCATACGTGAGCAACAACCAATAGGGCCGCTTTATTTTTGGTAACGGGATTGAATAAAGCGATCCTATTAGTTGTTGCTCACGTACGTATACAAATACGTTACGTTGTTACAATGCGCAAACCCTTGGTAGAGCCTCAGGATATAATTATGTTTATAATCATTCTTTCAAATTAATATATTAGAAAAATGTCACAATGGAACAATCTACTGAATATTGTATTATTAGTTTGTACTTTGATTATATCTGAGGCTCTACCATGGGTTTGCGCATTGTAGAAACGTAACGTATTATTTACGTATACGTGAGCAACAACCAATAGGATAGCTTTATTTTTGGTAACAGAATTGAATAAAGCGATCCTATTGGTTGTTGCTCACGTATACGTAAATGAATACGTTACGTTTCTACAATGCGCAAACCCATGGTAGAGCCTCTGATGACAAGCATAACTACAAAGTCCATGAATGGGGTCGATCATTACATTGTTGTTTAACTGCCTTTATGGCTCCCACTATGTATACAATAACTAGTACTTTAACAATCATGTTTACCTAATTAAATGGTAGGTATTAATTTTAATTAAATAATTCAATTAATTGTTTCGATATAAATCAGGAAGGTATATTATATCCGAATGATCTTAAAAACTAATATTGGTGTCAAACATTCCTAGATAAGATAGCCCCAAAGTGCGTAAACATCGCTGTTCCTAACCCACTTAAGTACATAATGCCTAAATATATAATTGTATCGGGGCTTAAAAATCTAATTTGATTTCACAATCTGAATGTTTATTGCTTGTTTTATTTATTGGATTGGTAACAAACCATGGCAAGACATAGCATTGATTTAATAGTTTAGTACCGGACAATAATATGTGCTGTACTATTAGGTACTGTAGCCGTAGTGTGAGTTTTTAACTTTGCGTTAGAGTTAACTAAAATTTGTATGAAAAATAGTTCAGCGCCCCAAGCGGAAATTTTGAAAACTAAAAATGCGAGCGTGTGATTGGTGAAAATGTTAACGCAGTAGTATAGTTAACTCTTTAAAAAACTCGCACTAGGTCTACAGTTATTTAACTACGTTTGTAATACATACTAAACCCATAATAAAAGATTTCATTTATTGAAAAAAAACTTACTAGCCAGTAGGCCTTTCGCTCGCCAACTTTAGGTCGCCGGCAAAGACTGCCAATATTCATAATATTTTGATGATTTAATGATGCCGTTCATGGCGCAAGCTAAAAATCTCTAGGGATCCTGGATTATCTTTCCAGATACTGGCAAAATAGTTGAGATTTAATTTTTATTAGACCTACGTATGACATACATATGTACATATATATAAAATAAATATGTATAAATATATGTATAATATATAAAGTAAATGTTATAGTTATAACATCTACTTTATGTACTACGGTTCCTTATTGCCACATAAAAATTACAGATGAAATAATCAGTAACTGCACACTGGTGGTAAGTATACTTACAAAGTCCATGAATGGGGTCGATCAATACATTGTTGTTTAACAATATTGATTGCTCCCACTATGGCGGTTCCGAAATGGGCGGCGACAAAGAGGTATTTGCATTACGAGTCTATTTTCATATCCTCGCTGCTTTATCGCCAAATGAATCACCCGTTTCGTAACCGCACCATGAAAAGAGACTACTACCTCGACAAGAAATCGATGCAGTAGTAACCACACGGACTAAAACCGTTATGCATCTGTATGAACGGTGGTAACGAGACCGGGCTGGTAGACCTAGCGAAATTATAGAGGCCTTCCTCCCACCTAATTAGATTATGGAAATCCGAGATTGTTTTAAAGACAATGCTGGAAAGCAATTTTTATGAGACAGCAGGAACTTATAGCCTTATTTATCTCTTTTATCCTTTATCATTTATACTCCTTTTGCCGGCCGTTTTTGGGATTATTATTTAATATAGTATTTTTAAGCCCTGTTTTATTTGTGATTCCGCAGGTGCTGTGTGCCGCAGTTGGAGCGGGCGCGGAGGAGTTCGCCAACGCCACCAGAGTCCGCAGGTCGCCACTACATCCCAACTCCCTGTTAGTATACATTTTATCTATTGATACAAATAGAAATACACGCTCGTATATACCAAATGACCAATAAATCTGTGGCCAATATTAAACAAAAACAGCGCAATCTTAATGTGAAGTGAAGAACTATTAGAGATATTTATTACATGAAATGGTGGCTAATGTTCATGTAATTAAATTAATTATGGTGTGCCTGTATAAAGTCTTTGGTAGGAATTACTTTTAAGCAGATTAAGTACCTATAACTGTCATTTAAGTGCATGTGATTGAGAGTTTGATACATGCTATGCATTCTATGGATATGCGCCTTAATTACCAATTTGACAGAATAATATACTACGTACTATTTAAAGCTATCTAATCTAAGGTCGTTAGTTCGATTCCCATCCACCCATAGCAAAAATATACTTTTTTTGTGTACAGTTTGTCATGGTTTATAAAATATAATATATCATTGTTTCTTAGACACATTAGTAGATACCTCAAATACCTACACGTCCAACTACAATATTCTGTTTCCTCTATCGGAAACGTTAAGTTGTCAAAATAACGAAATCCTACACCTAAATATGACATTAAACAATCAGCCACAACGAACACTAAAATAGTCATGCACTATTCCCTAGTAGGTACATTTGGCTTAAAAAAATTTAGCATTCCGTGTCGTGACAATTATACATAAAAGGTTTCGTTATTTTAACAATCTAACGCTACCTTTAAGGAAACATGGCCTCAGGGCAATATGTGTGCAAGGTCCTTCATATTTACTACGTATTACTTTTTAGTCACATCAAAGGCTGAAAGCATTTACTAAAAGTTGTAATGGATTTTGTATATCTGCATCTTCATTATCAAGTATATATTCAAAGTCACATGCCGTGCTCCAATATAAATAATTAAACAAAAAATCTTAGTGGAGTTAACATATTCTTCATAAAATGTACTTATTTCAGGCCAGACGAAATGGTAGACCCTCAAACGTTATGGAAGCGCCAACACTTTCGGCAGATGCAGATGCTGTTCCGTCATCCCGACAACGACAGCGACCTGGAATGCTGTCCCTCAGTCCTGGAGATGATCAACCCCAAGGGAGGCAAGAACATACACGGCATGTACGTACATCTGTACGAACAACAGAACCTGTACGAGCTCTCATGCGCACCCAACGTCGCAGGAAAGCCATGCAGATTCATAGACGCTAGGTTCTATAACCACTCTGAGTGCACACAAAAATATTCATATTCCTACGCTTTAGTGAAAAACCCAGTTCCCACCACAGAGAGCTCTCACAGAGGCCGAAGAAACGCTCATTTCACAGTCACGGGGAACGAAGAATGGACTCTAGATTACGTGCGGGTGAGAGCGGGGTGCGAGTGTCAGATGTCGCACGATAAGGAGAACAAGGGTTCGACGCCTGTTCATAGGAAACGAGAAAGGCATAAACATAAAAGAAAATTAAGGCGACACGAAAGAAACGACGAGACTTGACAGTGTGAGTGCTGTGTTTGTGACTCTAATGATATGAGACTTACTCGGGGAGTGAGAGTGAGTCTCGAGATCGTCCAGTGTAGTGGGCGTAAGACATTTTTATATTTAAAGTTGAAAGTGTCAGGTATCTGATGATAGCAACTCGTTGCAGTGTATGTAAATCTATGCGATTTCACAAACGTTTAATGTATTGTTATTTTATCAAAATTAGCCGATTTTGAAACGGACGGTTAAAACACTTTGACTACCGAACTATTTGTATTTACCTAATTCATGTATGTATTGTTATTTAAAAATATAATAAATGTTTTCAAAATATTTTAAATACTTTTGTATAAAATAATAAGTTTTAACTTATTTAAAGTTATAACTTGTCAAAATCTCATTCAATGAAAATTTGAGTACTTGTCCAAGCCTTAAATGTGCCTTATTTATAGAAATGTATAAATAAATTTTGTAATCGCTTTATGTAATATAGGTATTTTTTATGGAATTTCATAATATACAAAAATTTAAAAGATCAATGCTAGTTAATGGGTGAGGTTAACCATTTATTAACAAATCAAGTATTTATTAGATTTGTTAACAAATGTGTCATAATAAAATAACAATTTGTAAAGAATATTACGCAACAAATCCTTGATAACCAGAACATTTTCTTTACTATAAACCTTTCTTAACAAAATTATAAAACAATCCAAACGGCGAGTAGCGTAAACTATTATATAGTAATAAGTAAATGTTGCTCGGAAAAATCCCTATATTAGTATACGTAGATTTATATTGTCATAAAAAAAATAAAGAAAGGCATATATTTGGTTCTAGACCCGAACACTATATGTGTTTTCTTATCGAATCGGACATCCATAGTTAGACATTTTTTACTGTAAATTTCATGCAGGCTATCTATACATGGCCGAATACAAATGCCTATACGTTATAAAATTCCAATATTAATACCTGTGTGATCTCCGAGGAAAATAAAAAGATGAATACACAAATTATATATCTCCATCTCTTTCTTTTTCCCGAGAGATATCCCTTTATTGGAACGACCTTAGTTCTCTGCAGAAGCACTGCATTTTGGGTCGAGTGTCCGGCATGTGATAGATGTATATCACACCTCGGACACTCGATAATATGATGATTTCCCCGCGGGTTATATAAGACCCAAAAGTTATTCTGTGCTGCCCTGCGCCATATCTCTTAAACCTAGGCATACTTCGAAGGCCATGAAGAATTTGTTGCGTCATAAATACCTCACGCCGCTGTAATAATTTTGTATATAATAATTCCATTAAGTATTATTAATAATACGTAACTACTTTAAATAATTATACTCGTACTTTTTAACATATTATTAATACCTAGTTACCGAATGTGATCGCGATAACAATATTATTAACCGTATAATAATAAATTTTAAGGTGATTCCTCAGCAGTAGTTTTTCCATACAAAACTTCGTGGGCTGTAATCTCGTAATATACAATGAAAATGTTAATAACATATTTTTTATTAGATTCCTTATTAAGTATAATTTTCGCAAAATACTTGTATGTTCACTAAAATATACATATTATATATTTAAATAAATAAAATACAATAATATTTAAATAGCGCCATCTATCCGTGAATAGAATGTTTATTTTTAAATTTGTCGATATAAAGAAATAGTACAACTATCAACCCCTAGATGGCATCTCAAAAATGCAAGTAAAAACAAATTTTACAAAGACAATAGGCAATATTAAGCATGATGACTATTTTTAAGTATTCTACGTAGTTCGGAACTATCCACTATTTCCAAAAATCGAGTTTTGATAGTAAAAAAATTAAATTGTTTTTTTTTCTTTTTACCAAATTCGGCCAAATCAAAACGCTCGGTCGCTCGCTCACCGGTGTTATGCATGGCATCTCGCCTCAGTAAACATTTCGGTTATGCTGGTTAATTTATAGTTCTTTGGTCTCCTAAATACTTTATTTAGGACACCTACCTATCAATAAAAAATCCTAGTGAAATAAGTGGCTAATCTTGCACGGCGAGATCCGACTAAGTCTAAATTCTCCAATTTATTTGTGTGCAGATAACTTTGATGTAAGTTTTTACTTATTTGGTAGGTACATAAGTCGTTAAATTATGTGTGCGTAATTGTCTTGTTTGTCTATCTTGTATGTGATTTATATTATAATTATTTTATATATTTTGAGGTTAGGTTTCACCTCTTGTTTATCTACCACTGGTTATCCTAATGGGTACTTTATTCATATTTCAGTTGCCAAATGATATGGACAATTATAAGGAGTATCATGTGATGGGACCTGTGTCAGAGGTTCGCATAAAACCAGTGTGTTGGTATTCCTACAAAATTTGAATGGCAATCAGATAGAAGAACACCAAAACCTAATACTACAGAAAGGCCCATATATTATCACGACAAAAAGACGATTATTGAAGAATATGAAAAATATTTGAAAGTATTTAAATAAAATTTAGACCTCGGAGAGACTTTGTTCAGGTACATATTAATGTTTCAATCATAACTAAACTCACCTTGCCTATTAATGATTATGTAGGATTAATATTAATAATGTAGATCATATCAAACATATTGCCCTGGTCTCATACTAAGCTTGTACTAGGTATATGTATATTATATTAGTAGCAATGTTTCTGGTACAAAAAAAATTAAAAAAACTGTAGTTTGTCATGGTCTCGGTGTTTATATAATATAATATGTTTTATAAACACCCAGACCATGACAAACTACAGTTTTATAATATTTTTTGCCAACATTAGGAATCATACCGACAACCTCTATATACAGACACTAGCCATAACACTAGACCACGGAGTAAAATATGTGCAATCTTAGAAATTTATTTATATTTAGTAGGTACTTAGTTTTATCTAATATATATATATATATTTATTTACAGTTTAAAATGCCAACATAGAAAACATTACACAAGAAGAACCACATAAGACTGCAGACAGGCTTAATTAAGATGCAAGATTAATTAATTAAATAAAACTACAAAGTTATCATAATTAACGCTTTTTATTTATCCACAAATCATCATGTATAACTTGTTCTTTCCAAAATTATATACATATATAATTTTGGAAAGCTAAGCTAAACTTTAATCCATATGATGCAATTCTGAAGTAATGAAAACCTGATGTTTTTGTTCATTATACTAGGCAATACAGAAAATATGTACCAAGAATGAAAGTATAACTGTAAGGAAAAATCTATCAGGTACATGGTGGGATTAAAAACCCTCTGCCATGAAGCAGTCTTCTGCACTGTAAGGCACCTGTGATGATATTTATTATAAGTAAAAAATATAAGGTGTCATTCAATATTTTTACATTTATCAGGGTGGTACAACTGCTTTATAACTTATGTATATATAACACTGTAAACTATCATTTTTAGTACATATTTTCATTGATGAGATCTTTACTAAACTAATTTAGGGTGTGGCATTCTGATATTCATAAAAATATTACATGTCTCTTATGTTCAGTTTTCATTACCACCTGGTTCATTCATTAAACATATATTAGGACTTGTGGTCACACTAACCTGTCTGATTAATAACTTAATAGTAGTGGGACCACAAGCATGGAGGTATTAGAGAAATTTGGGTGATTCCAATAATGGAAACTCATAAAAATATGATAAAATTTCTCAGATTTTTGTTAGTACTCTAGGAGTGATAGCTGTCAACTGTCAAAATACCATATTTTTTTGACTGAGAATGCTTCCATCAAAGAAATACAGTAATTTCTCTAAGGTCCTGGTGGGTAAAACTTAGGGAGACTAGGAATCATAGTTCAAATTAATTAATAATTATAATGTACAAGCGAAATGCAGAATATTTATAAAAATGAAAGTAAATACAGACCAAAGTTTAAAAGGTTCTTCCTCAAGCATACAAGACCTAACAACAAAAATATTTAATAAGGTACAAACGTATAATTTAAAATTATATATATTGTATTTTTGTATTATATTTTGAATAAATGACTTAAATCAAAAAAGTTTGCGACTCACGCACAACACATAAACCTTAAAGGTTTCCGTTGGTGTGTAACATAAATATTGTAAATTAATTATAAGTTTTGTTGAACAATAAATGAAAAAAAAAAAAAAAACACTAATGCCCAATTTCACCAACTCTAAGAGAGCCCCTAACTAAGTTAAGGGACAGTTATTTCATAGCAAAATGTCAAAATTCTTATTTAGGAGCCCTTTAGAGTTAGGGATTGTTGGTAAAATCGGGCATAAAACAAAGAAAATCTGATACATAGTTGTCATTAAATGTAACAGGATTATTTATACTTTTTTGTTTGTACTGTAGTTGCAATCAGCTACACATAAGTATCCAATTTGAAGTGCTCTTAAATATATTTATAGTTGTATCTGTACATAAAACTTCTGGGTTAGTTTCCCATTTACTACATAATTTTTAAAATTCGGCACTCATGGGACTCTTTATTTCAATAACACTATTTTTACAGATCGCATCGGATAATTCTGCTGTCATAGGAAAGTTTTTGGAAAGCATTAGACCACATTTTTGTTTATTTTTCCTAGCGGTACTCAGGGTTTTCCTTACCTTATCCGCTAACAACTTTCATGATATTTGATTCATGCCATACAAGTTTTTGCAAAAATATCTCACAGAACTTTTCTTTGGATTTGAGCACTAATTTAGGCATAAATAAACTTTCTGTTTGACCACAAGCACAGCCTTTTCGTACCAATGATATTATAAAAAACAAAATAGGTATCATTGTTTCATACTTTATTACCTCACAGTTGTTTTATTTTCTTCCGTTTTTCTAGAAACTCTTCAAATTCTTTTTGATGGCAAGCTAGGCATACAATTAGATAATTCTTTTGAAATTATATACCTACATATTAGAGTATTCCCATCCGAGGAGAGTTTGGACTTCATTCAGTAGCATTTCACATTGTTCCGGACATATTTTACCTAAAATTGTGCACAGACTTCCAATGCGTTTAAAACTGTACGTAGCTCACAGTGTCATCACTATTTGATGCCCACGAAGACCTAAAATAAATAAATGTGTAAGTATATGTCGTTATTTACAAAAACAACATTATAATAACATAACCTTTTAAGTGCATATAAAATTAGATTTTACGTGTTTTTGGCCTAAAAAATTATTATGTATTAAATAAATTATTAATTTACTTACCCTATATAGTGTATTATTTATGAAAGTAAGCAAAACAAAGTTTGTTTACCTACTTGTGTGACCGGTGACGTCAAATTCGTCGCTCCGGACCGGATTGGTGTGGACACCTATCATGGTGGATTGCTGTATTTTGTACTTTTATTTCAATAAAATAATTATCAATAGCACTCAAAATATTAAATATAGTCTTTTTATAATTTATTTATCCTATTTTGTCGATTCTTGGTTACTGTCATTGGGTGATAGTCTTACTTCCAATGCCTTAATAAATTAAAAAAAAAAGTACTGTTATCGTGCTTATTGCGACGTTGCCGCTCTGTACCTTCTCATCCAATAGAGATAGCCAGTGCGACGTTGCCATACATGTTTATATAAAGTTATAATACTTTTGTAAAATTTTTCAACTTTGTTCGATTGCATTGGTGATTTTAAAAAAGTGAGTCAAGTGCGTAGGTTTTTCAGAAGGAATATAGACTGTAATCGGTAGGTAATAAAACTCATTTTGTAAACATAAGAAAATTTATATATTTTAAAACATTCTATACGAGTTCTATTAGTTTATTACCTTTTGCCCGCAGCTTCGCCCGCGTTATTTTGTGGATCATTAGGTATAATACTGACAATATTCATATTTTTTTAATTATTTTAATTTAGTACCTATACAAATAGGTAATACGTAACATAGGTACCTACTTTAGTATAAATAAAAAAACGTAAGAATAACATAATGTTGGTAGGTAATCAATAAAGGATAGGATTTTATATTGTTAGAATTATTTTAAACATGTAGAAATTTTCTTAGGCAAATACAACACCGCAGTAAACTCGCCACTTGTTAGGTGTTGCTTCTGAATACCATAGGCGAAATGAGAACGGGTTTATCTCTCCGCTGGGTACCCGGAGGCCGTTTAAATGGTTCCCGGGAGCTAAAAAAGAACCCGTGATGGTATATTTTTTTACTTAGGTAGTACCTAGTACTACCTAATCTAGGCAGGTGGCAGGTACCTAATACAAGTGATAGGTCATTGCCAATATAGGTCCAGTGAAAATAAAAATCACGCGTAAAGATTTCGAGAGATACCTTACTAACTTGGTACTTTTTTACAGTGTACCTAACTAATACTTATGTGACTTTGTATCTACCTGATGGTAAGCAGACGAACAAAGTCCATGAATAGGGTGCATCATACATTGTTATTTAGCAACATTGATCGCTCCTACTATGCCGGCTTAATGTTATGACATAGGTGGGACTCGCGACAGAGACGAATTTAGATTACGACGTGTAGGTATTTCAAATTTTTCGTCGTATCCTCGCTGCTTATCAACAAGTCTATCGCCCTCGTTTCGTAACCGCATCCTCAAATCAAATCAAAGCATTTATTTATGAACATAGGTTTAGTTATAGGTTATTACAGATGACAGTTCCCTTAATAGTTCTCTATGCCCTGCCCGTAGGCGTATAAATATTTCAGTGGTTATATAACATATAATAGGGTTCAATAACAGACACACACACTGCAAAGAAATTATTTTACGGTGACACACAAACAATTATAAATCCAAGTATACGTGGCACATCATCTTATCATGGTATTGATCTATCCGACATGAAGTCCTGCACTGAGTAGTAACATTTATCCAATAACAATTCAGATAACCTTTTTTTAAAATGTGTATTGGGCAGAAGTTTAAAATCTTTACCCAATTTATTATAAATTTTTGGAGCCATACACAAAACACTTTTATGCATAAAAGTAGTCCTCGACATTGGTGCACTTAAATTATTGTCATATCGTAGAGTACGTATACGCTTTTCAGAGTTCAGTGGAAACAAATCTGGATTATTTCTTACAAAGTTCGCAATTTCATATAAATAGATGCAAGGTACTGTGAGTATTCTCAAATTTTTAAAGTTTGATTTGCAACTGTCCGTCGGTTTCAGTCCACAAATGGCTCGTACACATTTCTTTTGAATTTTGAATATAAATTCTTTATTGGAAGAATTACCCCAGTATATTATACCATATCGGATCATGGATGCCACATATCCATGATACGCCATCACAGCTGTGTTGGTACCACTAACTGTAACTAGTTTCCGCAGAGCAAATACAAACCTAATTTTTACACTAATATACTCAATGTGAGCTCAGTTCAAATTTTTACTTGACTGTACTTACCATCAGGTAGATACAAAATCATATGCCGTGCTCCAGTAAAAAAAGTCGCGAACGCGCTGACGGGGACATTCGGTTCGGTTACTTGTACTATTGTTTATTTTGTGGTCCATCCATTCTGGAAGCGTTTTAGCGGATATCCCGTAAAAAGTAAATACGAGCGTATATCTTTATTCCGTGAAGAAAGCGGCTAAAATTTACTGAGTCAATTTTTGTCATGCATTCAAATATGTTACGAAAATTTCATTTTTTTTTTGTTCTTACAATGTTTAAAACTGTCATTATCTATACTAATATTATAAAGCTGAAGAGTTTGTTTGTTTGTTTGTTTGTTTGTTTGAACGCGCTAATCTCAGGAACTACTGATTCGAATTAAAAAAATATTTTCGTGTTGGATAATCCATTTATCGAGAAAGGCTATAGGCTATATAACATCACGCTACGACTAATAGGAGCGGAGTAACAAAGAAAAATGTTGCAAAAACGCGGAAAAATTATTCCTTTTAAGAGCGTACGCTGCGTAAACGGTTAAATTTAAACGCGCAGACAAAGTTGCGCGGGTCAGCTAGTAATACTTATATTTAGCTACTTATACTTCGGTTTGCTGGTATCGATCGACGACGGCGATCCGACGTGAAATTTTGATATAGCTTTTAAATCATCTATTAATTTTAAAATAATTATAACAGACAAAAAACTCTTTTTATGTAATTTCTACCAACACAATGACATGTGCATAGTGCATGTTGCACATATTTTTTTTTAATAATTTTTAGACCGGCTATCTCCATAAACTTCTACCAATTTTATTCCTAGTTTTTCAATAAAATGTCTTGATTCTAAACACCAAATACCTTATGTTTCGATTGCGAATGAAAATAATATATAATGATTTATTAAACTTGAATATTTATTGTTTTTTAGTTATTCGGCGGCAGAGCCTGGACGAATACTTGTAGAGACAATATGTGTTGCAGATAAAGTATCGACACAAGTCGCATCCCAGACCAATGGCATGCCATTGGGTTAAGGTATTAACGTTATACTGAACGTTCTCCGTCATTTATAAATATTAAACTTGCGGCTCTAGGATTAATGGAGTGTTAGCAGTCGTTAGAGTTGGTTTTTTTATGTCGTTGAGAAAGAATGTCTGGGAATGTCTTTTTGTCCAACTAACGTGCCACAAATGCAGTTATGAGAAAAACAAATGCTACTACCTACCTAGACGCAGAATAACTAATATTCTTAAAATGTAATTATCTAGAAGAGTACCTGAATGAGGAGAAGAAATCTAAAGAATGTATTCAGGGAGAGACGAGGCTCCTAAACGAGCTTGTTCTTAAATATTAAATAAATTTCGGTGAAGTTCTTATTAAACTTGTTAGTTTGCAAGTAGAGAAACAATATTCAAGTAAGGCATAAGCAGCGTAAGAAAGCAGGCCAGTATAGACTATAGATTTTCAGAATTGATCTTTGGTGGAAATATTAAATTTTATGTTTTCTAACGACAGAGGGGTGGCCAGAAATGAAAGATTATTATTGTCAATATTTTTAAGACCAGGAAAAATAGCTTGGAATTATTGAAAGATAGAATGATTCAAAATTGAACAAAAGTAAATCTCACATTTAGAAGAATTTGGCTTATAAATATCATCAAGGATGAAGAATTACTTTTTAACATTATTGTAACATTATTCACTCAAAAATTTAAAGAAAAATAAAATGTATATAAGAAAAAGTTATTTTTTTTATATGAGCTAAAATATGTTATTAAAGCCCTACTATTATATTTTCTAAAAATATAAGCATTCATATCACAAATCATAAAATATATACCCGAAAATAAATCAAATTTGAAATGGAGCGTAGTGACGACGATGTTCTTACCTAAAAGTAGACGTGAAATTACAAGCAATTATACGAGTGTACAAACTTATTAAAAAACGTATACTGTATTAAAATAAAACTAAAACACATTGTACTGTACTGAAACTTCCTAGAATACTAATGATTTACTAGGCTAAAGCCTTGGTCTAGTTCCTACTGGCATTTCTATTAACTTTTCATATATAAAGAAGTTGTTATAGTGACATAACTATAATAGTTAACATATGGTAACGCGAACTATTTTGTAGATCTAAAGTTGTAGTAGGTACATTATTTTGTTCTAACATCAACAGTTTTCGCAGCGTACTTGTAAAGAAATTTATAAGTATTTTACCTTGGGTTACATTTTCGAAGTTTTCGTATAACGGATCCCTAATATTTTTTAAAATAAAACTCATCTTATGTTACTGTACAGTATACTACATTATTACGTACAGTTATGATGTAATATTATAGGAAGAAAAAAAAAGTTTTTTTTTTTTCTTCCAGCAGTTTTTGAGTCTATTCGTTACAAACAAAATATTAAAAATGCAAATGTTCTCTCTTATCATATTGGTATAGATTTACATAGATATTCATAAAAAAACTTATTGAGTTCTTAAAGAACACTTTAGTTATAAAAGGTTTTTGTCTCTTTTACATGTCATTCCGGGTTGACCAAAGAACACGATCAGAATTTCAGCTTTTCGAACACATCAGATCTCAGCCCTGAAAGTGTTTTAGGGGCCCATTTCTTAACCACATGTTTTTTTAAAGGTTTCTCGAAATGTATTGCATTAGAATAGATGATGAAACTACTTTGGATGCCGTCACATATCGCGTTCCTAAACATTTATTACCATCACATATGATTTGTTTGTTATCTACCTAGATATGATAGAACTCTCTACGTTAGGTGGTCCAGCCAGCCTAAAAGACAACACATTTATTACCTAATTCTATTCACCGAAAAAAAGCTACGTCTCAAATAGTTAGCTTTAAAAATTTCGGCTGGACGATGATAAGTAAGTCAGGGCAAACTCTGTTATATAATTCGTGACCCACTGAATTAATAAATTACTGCGACAAGGAGCTTAGGTGTACCATGTATTATTGAAAATATTGTCATTCATTTTGCATGATTAGGCAAATAATTAGATAATATAAAATCATTGTGTACTCATCACCCGAACGATTCGATCTCTCATCTTTGGATCTTGTCAAATCTTAGATACCTTCTAACTATTATTGATAATAAATGTTTATTTATGTTACCAACGTGTTTACTTCAGTTTTTTCTAATGTTTAATTAGGTAGGTATTACTCTAATATATTTATTATAATGTAGCCTGCCTTAAATCGCGGAAAACGTCTCAGATATATATATATATATATAAATATATTCACTTATAACAACTTGTGAAACTGTAGATGGTTATTAGATTAGTTATAATAATATAGAAAAACACCAAACTACAAGGAATATCTAAAATGCTCACAGGGCCAATTTTGATAGAAACTAAAATTGCAAAATTAGATTTAAAAAAAAAAAAAACTCCTAGCCGGGAATCGAACCGGTTGATTTTGAAAAAATAATGCTGTGTTAATAGTGTCGCTGAAAATGAATAAACGGTGGAAAGTAACTTCAAACGGCAAACTAAAGGAAATTGCTCTTTGTTTAAATTTTTGAAACCCTAACTAATAAATTGTTTAAACTTCCTATCTATTGGCGCTTTAAAATATAGGTGTTATTTTATTAGATTTGGGTCGGTTCGATTCCCGAGTGTGGTTTTTTGATTCCCAATCGATGTTTTTTATTAAATCTTTGTACCTATAATGTTTTTCTTATATCTATTTGAAAATAAATTAATGTTTATTTTCGGTAAAATGCCATCATGAACATTTAGTATCCTAAATGTTCATGATGGCATTCCCTTTAACCTCCAAGTTGTATCGAATCTACATAAGTCCGAAAATATAACACCTATACTTTATCAAAAAATTCAAATAAAAAATTATGTTATTGGTAATAATTGGTATTATGAGTTTGGAAACAGTGTTTTTATTTTCACTTTTTGAATGAACATGTATAGTAACATAGCAGGTACGCGACTTGGTAAAAAAATATATAAGTAGGTACAAGTATTAATTAACAGTCTGAATAACGTTGACAAAATAGGTATGTACCTATATTAGAAGGAACACTGTGTTGATGTTGTTTTGGGTGCAGCCGCAGTGGATTATGGCAATAATAAACGAAATGGTACAATTATAACGTGTTTTATTCTCTAATAAAAATGTATTTCATCAAGTTGTTTTGATCGATTTGACACAATATGATAATTTACTTTTTTCTTCGAAAGATATTGAAGATTACCTTTTTCTAACATGTCTGAGTTTCTTCAACATAAGGATCCATTATTTCACGGCGTCTAAATATTTAATTTTATAATGGTGTATTAGGATTGCCAAACATCGATACCTCCTTGGTATCTTAGTGTATAACCACGGAAGAAATAATAATACCATAATCATAAAAGGGCTCTATCACAGACGATATAAGCAGTCAATAAACAAATAAAAAACTCTATTTGTATTACACCAAGAAGCAAAGATATCCACACCATTATTCATTTAGATTATTTAAGGAAGTGCTTTACATCTATGTTCTCCCCTAATGACTTCCATCGTGTAATTTTGTCAATGATTTCCAAGACGTTAGCAGCGCCAACTGTGTTAAATAGCGGAACTATTTTTTTATGCAGAGTTTTGATACTAAAAATTTATAATTTTCTTCTCGGACATGTAATCTCTAAAGTTAGCCATTGATACAGCAAAATTTATACATAAATAAGTTCCAAATGTTTTCCGATTATCGCAAAATGCAAAATTTCAAAGCTAGCGACTATAATATTTACGTAATTAATTAAAAACCATGATTTTGCGACACAAGCGCCATCTCTTGCAATTAGTTTCCATACCCGAGCTGAGGAATCACCTTAATATAAAAATAAGTAATTTCTGTAAAATTATGCCATTTTGAACCATATAATACATTAATTAGCTCTCATAAAAAAAAACATCCAACCAAAACACGGTTATTTTTAAATAAACTTGTAATGCTCTCTTTTTCTTTAAATTAAGGATATTTATTCAATGTTAACACATTATTGTTATTATATAATAATTTACTGTACTTATATTAAGACTTGCGTCGAGTCAAAGATCTGTATTATTTCTATTTTGTATTACTTTTATTATTATTTAAAGAACTTAGCTAGTAAGATTATTTCATTTATGTATTTATATGCTGCTTAATACGAGGTATTCCGAAGTAAAATTGTAATATAAAGTTATTTATGTAATAAAGTTACACGCACGAGCAACAACCAATCGGCATATTGCATTTAATTAAATCGTTTGCGTCGTAAAACGCCATCTACGTTTGGGTAGCAGTACTATAATTATAAAATTTTGCCTTTCAAACTATAGATGGCGGTCTTGTTTTATAAATTTAATGTGACTACTTATTTTTATAGAATTTTAATAAATATTTTTAATGGATAAATGTGCCATGTTTTTTTACATTGTTTATAAATAACATAGAAGATTATAAGTAGAACATGTTATTACAATTTTTATTAAAAGTTTCTTTGACCACATAGAAGCATGCCGTACCGTATTCGTGATCGTGATCAAAGCTTAAATAAAGGGCTGACTAGGAAAATAAAAATCGATGCCATATTGCGGATAAAATTTGAACTAATTTTAGCGCCTATTGGACATTCGATGACCGTATCGTTCATAACACATACCTTTACCTAATCAGTGTCTAAGCTCCAGTTGCACCAAAGTGTCAGTTAAAGTCATTGTAATGATTTAATTTAAAAATGGCTTCGAATGTACCAGTTTTATTTTTAAATTCGAATATCAGCTGGTACATTCGACGCCATTTTTAACTTTAATCGTTATAATTATTTTAACGAACTTTCGGTGCAATATAGCCTAAGTTGCTAAGATAGTTATTACATGCTCCTATGTCTTAGAAAACCTGTGCACCACAAACCAATAAACAATATTTGTTTATTCAGTTTAATTGTTAAATTAAAAAAACACAATAAATAAAAATCAAATACAAATAACAAATTGTTTTATTCTTTTCTACTAAATTATATTACAATATGGCTCACCATTAAACGAATGGTATTTATGCTTATACAGCCTATATGCATTTACTGTCTGTCAATATTTGGCTAATAAAAATAATTAGCTAAGTAAATGCGTTTAAAAAATCATGCATAATCAATATTAACAAGTATTATGTAAGTAGCTATCTATTTATTATTATGGACAAATTCTCATTAGTCATCTTGATTTATTATGCAACCATTAGCACTATGTGGGTGCACAGTGTGAGATTTCTAACCATTACTTGAGTTAACTAAAATGTGTATTTGGGAAATAGTTCAGCGCCCCAAGCGGAAATTTTAAGAACTAAAAATGCGAGCGTGTGATTGGTGAAAATGTAAAGCAGCAGTTAACTCACATGTAAACGTTAAAAAACACACACTAGTCCACAAAAGCATTACAAATAGTATTGTCTTAGACTAGTAAATAGTTCCATAATTGCTGTATTCAGAAACGTAATGCTAAACCAATTTTAAGCTGAAGCTGTTTTTAAATGTTTCTTGTTACTTTTGTTCCATATTAATTTTATGGGAGAAAACAGATTTTTAGCTTGCCTTAATTCTTCTAAATGTTACTGAATAAATTAGGGCTGAGTTGCACTAAAATCGACTCTCTGTAACTGTAACGGTTAAAGTTAAAATTGGCGTAGAATGTTCCAGTTTTGTTTTGAAATTCCAACGACAGCTGGTACATTCGACGCCACTTTTAACTTTAATTGGTACAATTACATTGATGTGATTTTGGTGCAACTCACACATAAGGCACGTTTAGATAAATTTTAGTTGATTACGCTATATGAACATTACTGAGCATACAAAATCTTAGTATCTACTAAATACCCTGATCTGCAGATGACCCAACATAGAACCTTGTACTTATAATATAACAAGTTTCGAATAGGTATAAATTGTTTTAGCTTTACTGATAAGTAGGTTGAGCAAACTGACTGTCAAATGTTTGACAATGTTCAGGGTATGGCTCTATATACATACCCTGGACACTAGACTCAAAATCTATGAAGCGAGCGAAAACAGTGTTACACAGGTATTCATAAAAACTTATTGAGTCCTCGAAGGACACTTTAGTTATGGAAGATTTTGTTTCTTTTTTAGCAACAAAAATGAATATGTATAAAAGAGACCAAACCTTCTATAACTAAAGTGTCCTTCAAGGACTCAATAAGTTTTTATGAATTAGGCCATTAGTGTGTATACAAAATCTTGTACCCATCGGGTATGATATAGCTGGTAGCCATCTTTTGTGCTCATGTTTGAAAAGGCAATTAATTACACCTCGTAGTAACCAATGGTACGAGTCTACACCGAACAAGTGGCTAGCTCATCGCGATGTTTGGATAGGCTTAACGCATGTATAAATAGTTTCACAAGTTGGTATAGTGAAACTGAGACCTAACCTAATTTTCGATCTGACAAACATATTTCTGTCAATTTCAAAGATCGATCAGTAGTTTGCTCAACCCTGGCATCGCCCTTGGACCTAATAACTGAAAAAAATCTTAATATCACAAATTGAGTCATAAAATATATCTTAAAATAATAGGAATATTATTATAAAGTCATTCTTAAAAATAATATTTTTTAAATACCGTTATTTGGGTATTTAAATCAAAGTTTACTAAATTAAGTTTATTGTCCAGCAGAGGGAGTTGCTTCACATTAATCGGCATCTAAAACAATATAAAATACATTAATAAAAAATAATTTCTAATGTGTGGGTAAGTTAAGTACTCTTTTATAGGGTTATACGAAAATATTTGGCTTACCCATGAAGGTATACAGGGAGGCGCCGTAAGGCCGAAAATCGCATTTCCAAACGATGGAAGTTTCAAGATGGCCGACATATTGTATGGCGGCCATCTTGTTAAAAAACAAAGAAGATTTTTTTTTATAGGCCATTTTAGCTCACCGTATAACCTCGGCTTCAGGTACCCACAGCGGTGGGGTTTTATTATGTTTTTGTCGTAAGCGGTGGTATTTTGAGTCTACACCAAACAAGTGGCAAGATCGTCTCGGTGTTTTGTATACATTTATAAACACTTTCATTTGTTAGGACCGACACAGTTTGACGAGCTTTGACTTGCAAAAACTGTCAAGTGAAGAAGTCATATTTTAATTTATTGAACGACCCATGCTTGTGAACTTTGTAGATTTGCTTACTATCAGGTAGATAAAGTCACATTCGTGCTCAATAAAAAAATATATAGGCTTGTACCTCTCATATTGCCTGATAAAAATCATAATCAACTTATTATTATACTTCTTGTAGTTTGTGCCTATTTACTCTAGACTTTAAATGATACAATTTAATATAATAATTAGTACCAACTACCAACCTAAAAATACTGTGGAAAGGAACATTAGGCCGAATCCAAAAAGCACAGCGGCGAGCTGAGCGAGTCCTCCGATCGGCCTCCTCTCGTGCCATCTCGCTCGCTCTCGTGGAAGCACCTCACTCACAGTCACGTAGAGAAGTGTTCCTGCTGCCAACGCCTGAAAATTAAAAACGTTTGTTATTGAATTTGAGATCACATGGACTCTGTTTTTTTCAGGCGCTACTTATAAGTTTTAAAAATGTGTTTAAATAGAAGCTCAACATTTCATTATTATTCCCCTTGTAGAGACAATACCGTCAAGTCATATTTCGGGATTAGTCTGTGAGTTTATTGGTTTTCATAAGACTCTAGAATCGATTTATTTCCAAAGTGAAAATCTTACTTTAGGGCGCGGTTACGTAACTGTCAACTAATTTAATTGAATAAACAAAAAAATTATAGATGTGTGTGTTGTTTGTGTATATTACCTATGTTGTGTAGGTATATTGAATGCGTTATATTATTTAATTAACCTATCCATTGTATGTAGAAAAAGAAATGGTACTTTACCTATACAGGTAATAAAAGGTGGTTTTCAGAGTTTGTTTTTATGGTAACTATATGTTTTATATGAAACAAAGTTAAAATTGCAAGAATGATACAGTAATCAATATAAAACCCCGCCCAATGCGTAACTGTATTTCATAAAACGATATTAATGGACTTTGTAAGTCTAAAATTAATCTTTATAGTAATTAATTTGCATAACAACTGGTAATAAATGAATAATACTACTTTGTGAAATATTTCTACAAGAGGTCGACCTTTTCTAGATAACGATTTGTAAGTTGATAGTTGAAAGTGATGTAAAAAAAATGATTAACGCATTTACTCAGTGTATTGTACAAAATGGTCTATCGACGTCATGTAGATACGTAGGTACTAATGACACTACTCTTTAAAAAAGTTTTACCAACCTGCATAATGGGAACCGCTACAGAGTCCTGGATAGACTTGACGACCTCCAGGCCGATGCCCATCGCTATCCCAGCCACAGAGCCCACGCTAAACAGACTCACACACACTATGTGCATGCTCAACCTCCCGTTCACGCTGTCGGCTAACTCGGCGCCCAAGCAAAACCCTACGACGTACTTGTGGGCTGACACTGCGCCTAGGAGCAGAAGTACCTGGAAATTAAAAAAATATTAGGTTTTCAAATATATCGCCCAGGCAAATGTAAAAATACGTAGAATACGTGGTAGCAAAAGCGACAAAACCTTCTATAACTAAAGTGTTCTTCAAGGACTCTTTATGAAGGAGTTTTTATGAAGAATTTACATTAGGCGAAAAATAAATCATACTATATCATAGATGGATTCAGTATTGTCAGACATGATCAATATATAATACTCGTATACACGAGTTTTTGCCACCTTTAGGGCCACTACTGCATAGTAGTGGCCCTAAAGGTGTTTTCATTTTGCAAAAAATCTACACTTTATTTGGGACCCTCAATAAATTGTATATAGGGCCCGTCTAAGGCAGAGTACGCCACTGGTGGTAGTCGATAAAATGTATTAATCGCGCCATTCATGGACTTTATAGGTCTGCTCACCACTCGGTATATACAACATCACATGCCGTGCTCCAATAAAAAATATTAGGCTCAAACCCCGATATGAAATCCTGGCTACGCCCATGCGCCCCACTATGCCGGCAAGAGTGGCAACAAAGACGAATTGCATTACGAGTATAGTATAATTTACTCGCTGCCTTATCGTCAATTCAACCACCCATTTTGAGCTCGCACCCTGAAAGGAGACTACCACCTCGACAAGAAATCGATGCAGTAGGTAATCTCCTGAAAACCGGTAAACCCACAGGCTAAAACCGTAATATAACTAGGTCACTTAACGGCCAAAAGTCGAATCTTTCTCCCAACTAAAAAAACTAATCAAATTGTCATACACTGTCTTTTTATTATATTTATAGTAAACGCGAGAGAAGCAACGAATATAAGAAAAATGTATTAAGTTGGTATACCCATATTGTTAATATAAAAATACAATACCTACCTATAACTCGAATGTAATATTTTGTAAAGGTTACCTATTTTTGTTTAAACAGCTGCATTTCCAGATAAGATAAATAAACATAATTCTACTATTGTTTTATAAACCACAACATTATTAGGGCTCATTAAGTGGTTAATATATTAGAAGTACATAAACGTTTAGCAGCAATAACTTGCATAATGAGGATTAATCGCATTACGAAAATATCCAAAGTTTATTAGTGAATCATGTAAACTATATCCACACTACGATGACAGATAATACACTTTTCATATTTTTCAATTCATTACGATATGAAGAAGTTATTTGAAAACGCCGAACTTGCGCACACGAAAATTATACAGTATCGATGGTCCGTATGGTCTGCGTTAATAGTTCCACCAATTAAACGCTTATGCTTTTAGTTCTCTTAATTTCCGCTTGTGGCGCTGGTGGGCAATTCTCGCGACATTCATCTCGATTCGAGATTTTTAAACGAAAAATGACTAAATATGCCAATTTTTGTTCAAAAATATCAAACATTAAACGAAATAAATAATAAATATTAATTGATAAATAATAAATATACAAATATTGAACGAAAAATTACATATTTAGTCATTTTTCGTTGGAAAATCTCGAATGGAGATGAATGTCGAAAGCGCGAGAATTGCCCACCTGGCCTTTTTCCCTAAATTTTAGTTAACTCAAACGCAAAGCAATAGACTTGATCGAGGTAATAGACGAAAACTCACACAAGGCTACTATATAAATCAGTCACGTGACTTGTATGGACGCCTTTTTTATGCATGGATGTGAATGTGTTCTGGAACTTTATTTTCAGTGTTTAGTTTTGTTTTAATTACCTATAAATCTACATCGCATGAATGCGCATGATTTTTTGCTTAATCGGGTAGGTAATTAATTTCGTAAGATTCTATTATGACGAAAACCCATGTATGTATAACGATAACCAGTTAAATATTAAAAAAAAATATAATTTCCACTGTTTATAACAATAATTATCAGTATTTATCAGAACCTAGCTGATTCTTATTGCTTATCATTTACCGTAAGTGGGTCAAAGTAATCAAACAAAGGGACAACAAAGAATTAAGTAGTCTACGTAGCGTCACCTTAATTGGTTCAGTGTTTTTATTTACTTGTACTTATTAGATTATAAACTAATCCCGAGACCTTGTCCTCAAATTAAATTTGGTCACAATAAAACTTGTGGATATAAGACTACCTAGTATAAATGTTACGTGGTGGCCGAGTTGGTTAGACCTTGGACTTAAAAACACTTAGGTCCCTGGTTCGAATCTCGATGTGTACCAATGAGTTTTTAATTAAAAAATGTATGTAAATTTATAGTGCTTCGGAGAGGACGTTAAGCTGTCCGGTCCCGGTTTCACTATACCAACTTGTGAAACTGTTAATAAATAGGTTATTGAGTCTATTCAAAACATCGCGACGACCTAGCCACTTGTTCGGTGTAAACTCATACCATCGGCTATGGGTTTAAAAACCCCTCCGCTGGGCACCCAGAGGCCGTCTAGGCGGTCTCGGGCGTCGTAAGACACCCATGATAATATTTATATTTTAGTATAAATTTTATAATTTAAATCCCTTTTAGACTTTTAATTGAATTTCGAAGAAGCTGCAATGTATAAAAAATTATAAGGTACAAGGTGTATTCATATTAACATCTATTATTGTAATTCAACCCATGAAGTGAACCTTTCGATTTTTTTCCTAGTCATTCAAACGACAAAGCATCTCTCTGCCACATAAAAGTTTTGCTTCGGTCTCTTTTCGATTGCTAAAAGCAGGTAACAAACGAGATCTGATCCCGCAATATATACATCGCTGCATGACCGGTGTGAAGTTACCGGCCGTTATAACCCGACCAATTTGAGGAGTTTTATAAAATGTGAAGTTACCGGCCGAAACTAGCGGCCGTTATAACCCGACCAATTTGAGGAGTTTTATAAATTGTGAAGTTACCGGCCGGAACCTAGCGGCTGTTATAACCCGACCAAATTGAGTAATTTAATAAAATACGTAAATAATGTTATCGGCCAATATAAACCGACCTTGGCAATTATGGACTACCTATTTTTTTATACGGTCGCGGATATATGATCTACATTACATAACATAAAAAGTGAAACGATTTTCGGATTTTAATATTCATTATATTTTATACATTACTCAACATACTGAACAAAACATAAGATTTTCAGAATTTGATTCCCGAGTTCCTAGGTCATTGTAGTAGAACCCACTATACCTGCCGTTTTCAGGCAATTATGGAGTACCTACTATTTTTTTTTTATCAAAGTACTGTAGTGGGTAAAGAAGTTATATTATAAATAAAATGTGAAGTTACCGGCCGAAATGTTTTGTTAAGTGTGTTTTATAATGTAAAATATATTATTCCCGAGTTCCTAGGACATTGTAGTAAAACCCACTATACCTGCCGTCTTAAGGCTATTATGGAGTACCTACATTTTTTTTTTTATCAGAGTACTGACGTGGGTATAGAAGCTACATTACATAACATACTGAACAAATCATAAGATTTACAGAATTTTATTCCCGAGTTCCTAGGTCATTGTAGTAGAACCCACTATACCTGCCATATTCAGGCAATTAAGGAGTACCTACTCATTATTTTTTATCAGAGTACTGACGTGGGTATAGAAACTACATTACATAACATACTGAACAAAACATAAGATTTTCAGAATTTTATTTCCGAGTTCCTAGGTCATTGTAGTAGAACCCACTATACCTGCCGTCTTCAGGCAATTAAGGAGTACCTACTCATTAATTTTTATCAGAGAACTGACGTGGGTATAGAAACTACATTACATAACATACTGAACAAAACATAAGATTTTCTGAATTATATTCCCAAGTTTCTAGGTCATTGTAGTAGAACCCACTATACCTGCCGTCTTCAGGCAATTAAGGAGTACCTACTCATTTTTTTTTATCAGAGTACTGACGTGGGTATAGAAACTACATTACATAACATACTGAACAAAACAAGATTTTTAGAATTTTATTTCCGAGTTCCTAGGTCATTGTAGTAGAACCCACTATACCTGCCGTATTAAGGCAATTATGGAGTACCTACTCATTTTTTTTTATCAAAGTACTGTCGTGGGTATAGAAGTTATATTATAAATAAAATGTGAAGTTACCGGCCGAAATGTTTTGTTCAGTATGTTTTATAATGTAAAACATATTATTCCCGAGTTCCTAGGACATTGTAGTAAAACCCACTATACCTGCCGTCTTAAAGCTATTATGGAGTACCTACTTATTTTTTTTTATCAGAGTACTGACGTGGGTATAAAAGCTACATTACATAACATACTGAACAAAACATAAGATTTTTAGAATTTTATTTCCGAGTTCCTAGGTCATTGTAGTAGAACCCACTATACCTGCCGTATTAAGGCAATTATGGAGTACCTACTCATTTTTTTTTTATCAGAGTACTACGTGCATATAGAAACTACATTACATAACATACTGAACAAAACATAAGATTTTTAGAATTTTATTTCCGAGTTCCTAGGTCATTGTAGTAGAACCCACTATACCTGCCGTATTAAGGCAATTATGGAGTACCTACTCATTTTTTTTTATCAGAGTACTGACGTGGGTATAGAAACTACATTACATAACATACTGAACAAAACATAAGATTTTTAGAATTTTATTTCCGAGTTCCTAAGTCATTGTAGTAGAACCCACTATACCTGCCGTATTAAGGCAATTATGGAGTACCTACTCATTTTTTTTATCAGAGTACTGACGTGGGTATAGAAACTACATTACATAACATACTGAACAAAACATAAGATTTTTAGAATTTTATTTCCGAGTTCCTAGGTCATTGTAGTAGAACCCACTACACCTGCCGTATTAAGGCAATTATGGAGTACCTACTCATTTTTTTTTATCAAAGTACGTCGTGGGTATAGAAGTTATATTATAAATAAAATGTGAAGTTACCGGCCGAAATGTTTTGTTCAGTATGTTTTATAATGTAAAACATATTATTCCCGAGTTCCTAGGACATTGTAGTAAAACCCACTATACCTGCCGTCTTAAGGCTATTATGGAGTACCTACTTATTTTTTTTTATCAGAGTACTGACGTGGGTAGAAAAGCTACATTACATAACATACTGAACAAAACATAAGATTTTTAGAATTTTATTTCCGAGTTCCTAGGTCATTATAGTAGAACCCACTATACCTGCCGTCTTCAGGCAATTAAGGAGTACCTACTCATTTTTTTTTTATCAGAGTACTGACGTGAGTATAGAAGTTATATTATAAATAAAATGTGAAGTTACCGGCCGAAATGTTTTGTTCAGTATGTTTTATAATGTAAAACATTTTATTCCCGAGTTCCTAGGTCATTGTAGTAGAACCTGGCTATTAAAGGCTATTATGGAGTACCTACTTATTTTTTTTTATCAGAGTACTGACGTGGGTATAAAAGCTACATTACATAACATACTGAACAAAACATAAGATTTTTAGAATTTTATTTCCGAGTTCCTAGGTCATTGTAGTAGAACCCACTATACCTGCCGTATTAAGGCAATTATGGAGTACCTACTCATTTTTTTTTATCAGAGTACTGACGTGGGTATAGGAACGACATTACATAACATACTAAACAAAACATAAGATTTTTAGAATTTTATTTCCAAGTTCCTAGGTCATTGTAGTAGTACCCACTATACCTGCCGTATTAAGGCAATTATGGAGTACCTACTCATTTTTTTTTTATCAGAGTACTGACGTGGGTATAGAAACTACATTACATAACATACTGAACAAAACATAAGATTTTTAGAATTTTATTTCCGAGTTCCTAGGTCATTGTAGTAGAACCCACTATACCTGCCGTATTAAGGCAATTATGGAGTACCTACTCATTTTTTTTTATCAAAATACTGTCGTGGGTATAGAAGTTATATTATAAATAAAATGTGAAGTTACCGGCCGAAATGTTTTGTTCAGTATGTTTTATAATGTAAAACATATTATTCCCGAGTTCCTAGGACATTGTAGTAAAACCCACTATACCTGCCGTCTTAAGGCTATTATGGAGTACCTACTTTTTTTTTTTATAAGAGTACTGACGTGGGTATAAAAGCTACATTACATAACATACTGAACAAAACATAAGATTTTCAGAATTTTATTCCCGAGTTCCTAGGTCATTGTAGTAGAACCGACTATACCTGCCGTCTTCAGACAATTAAGGAGTACCTACTCATTTTTTTTTATCAGAGTACTGACGTGCATATAGAAACTACATTACATAACATACTGAACAAAACATAAGATTTTTAGAATTTTATTTCCGAGTTCCTAGGTCATTGTAGTAGAACCCACTATACCTGCCGTATTAAGGCAATTATGGAGTACCTACTCATTTTTTTTTATCAGAGTACTGACGTGGGTATAGAAACTACATTACATAACATACTGAACAAAACATAAGATTTTCAGAATTTTATTCCCGAGTTCCTAGGTCATTGTAGTAGAACCGACTATACCTGCCGTCTTCAGGCAATTAAGGAGTACCTACTCATTTTTTTTTATCAGAGTACTGACGTGGGTATAGAAACTACATTACATAACATACTGAACAAAACATAAGATTTTTAGAATTTTATTTCCGAGTTCCTAGGTCATTGTAGTAGAACCCACTATACCTGTCGAATTAAGGCAATTATGGAGTACCTACTCATTTTTTTTTATCAGAGTACTGACGTGGGTATAGAAACTACATTACATAACATACTGAACAAAACATAAGATTTTCAGAATTTTATTCCCGAGTTCCTAGGTCATTGTAGTAGAACCCACTATACCTGCCGTCTTCAGGAAATTAAGGAGTACCTACTCATTTTTTTTTATCAGAGTACTGACGTGGGTATAGAAACTACATTACATAACATACTGAACAAAACATAAGATTTTCAGAATTTTATTCCCAAGTTCCTAGGTCATTGTAGTAGAACCCACTATACCTGCCGTATTAAGGCAATTATGGAGTACCTACTCATTTTTTTTTTATCAAAGTACTGTCGTGGGTATAGAAGTTATATTATAAATAAAATGTGAAGTTACCGGCCGAAATGTTTTGTTCAGTATGTTTCATAATGTAAAACATATTATTCCCGAGTTTCTAGGACATTGTAGTAAAACCCACTATACCTGCCGTCTTAAGGCAATTATGGAGTACCTACTCATTTTTTTTTATCAGAGTACTGACGTGGGTATAGAAACTACATTACATAACATACTGAACAAAACATAAGATTTTTAGAATTTTATTTCCGAGTTCCTAGGTCATTGTAGTAGAACCCACTATACCTGCCGTATTAAGGCAATTATGGAGTACCTACTCATTTTTTTTTATCAAAGTACTGTCGTGGGTATAGAAACTACATTACATAACATACTGAACAAAACATAAGATTTTTAGAATTTTATTTCCGAGTTTCTAGGTCATTGTAGTAGAACCCACTATACCTGCCGTATTAAGGCAATTATGGAGTACCTACTCATTTTTTTTTATCAAAGTACTGTCGTGGGTATAGAAGTTATATTATAAATACCTACTCATTTTTTTTTATTAGAGTACTGACGTGGGTATAGAAACTACATTACATAACATACTGAACAAAACATAAGATTTTTAGAATTTTATTTCCGAGTTCCTAGGTCATTGTAGTAGAACCCACTATACCTGCCGTATTAAGGCAATTATGGAGTAGTATGTAATGTAGTTTCTATACCCACGTCAGTACTTTGATAAAAAAAAATGAGTAGGTACTCCTTAATTGTCTAAAGACGGCAGGTATAGTCGGTTCTACTACAATGACCTAGGAACTCAGGAATAATATGTTTTACATTATGAAACATACTGAACAAAACATTTCGGCCGGTAACTTCACATTTTATTTATAATATAACTTCTATACCCACGTCAGTACTCTGATAAAAAAAAATGAGTAGGTACTCCATAATTGCCTTAATACGGCAGGTATAGTGGGTTCTACTACAATGACCTAGGAACTCTGAAATAAAATTCTAAAAATCTTATGTTTTGTTCAGTATGTTATGTAATGTAGTTTCTATACCCACGTCAGTACTCTGATAAAAAAAAATGAGTAGGTACTCCTTAATTGCCTGAAGACGGCAGGTATAGTGGGTTCTACTACAATGACCTAAGACCTCGGAAATAAAATTCAAAAAACCTTATGTTTTGTTCAGTATGTTATGTAATGTAGTTTCTATACCCACGTCAGTACTCTGATAAAAAAAAAATGAGTAGGTACTCCATAATTGCCTTAATACGGCAGGTATAGTGGGTTCTACTACAATGACCTAGGAACTCGGAAATAAAATTCTAAAAATCTTATGTTTTGTTCAGTATGTTATGTAATGTAGTTTCTATACCCACGTCAGTACTCTAATAAAAAAAAATGAGTAGGTACTCCATAATTGCCTTAAGACGGCAGGTATAGTGGGTTTTACTACAATGTCCTAGAAACTCGGGAATAATATGTTTTACATTATGAAACATACTGAACAAAACATTTCGGCCGGTAACTTCACATTTTAATTATAATATAACTTCTATACCCACGACAGTACTTTGATAAAAAAAAATGAGTAGGTACTCCATAATTGCCTTAATACGGCAGGTATAGTGGATTCTACTACAATGACCTAGGAACTCGGAAATAAAATTCTAAAAATCTTATGTTTTGTTCAGTATGTTATGTAATGTAGTTTCTATACCCACGTCAGTACTCTGATAAAAAAAAATGAGTAGGTACTCCTTAATTGCCTGAAGACGGCAGGTATAGTGGGTTCTACTACAATGACCTAGGAACTCGAGAATAAAATTCTGAAAATCTTATGTTTTGTTCAGTATGTTATGTAATGTAGTTTCTATACCCACGTCAGTACTCTGATAAAAAAAATAAGTAGGTACTCCATAATTGCCTTAATACGCAGGTATAGTGGGTTCTACTAGAATGACCTAGGAACTCGGAAATAAAATTCTAAAAATCTTATGTTTTGTTCAGTATGTTATGTAATGTAGTTTCTATACCCACGTCAGTACTCTGATAAAAAAAAATGAGTGGGTACTCCTTAATTGCCTGAAGACGGCAGGTATAGTGGGTTCTACTACAATGACCTAGGAACTCGGAAATAAAATTCTAAAAATATTATGTTTTGTTCAGTATGTTATGTAATGTAGTTTCTATACCCACGTCAGTACTCTGATAAAAAAAATGAGTAGGTACTCCATAATTGCCTTAATACGGCAGGTATAGTGGGTTCTACTAGAATGACCTAGGAACTCGGAAATAAAATTCTAAAAATCTTATGTTTTGTTCAGTATGTTATGTAATGTAGTTTCTATACCCACGTCAGTACTCTGATAAAAAAAAATGAGTAGGTACTCCTTAATTGCCTGAAGACGGCAGGTATAGTGGGTTCTACTACAATGACCTAGGAACTCGAGAATAAAATTCTGAAAATCTTATGTTTTGTTCAGTATGTTATGTAATGTAGTTTCTATACCCACGTCAGTACTCTGATAAAAAAAATGAGTAGGTACTCCATAATTGCCTGAAAACGGCAGGTATAGTGGTTTCTACTACAATGACCTAGGAACTCGGGAATAAAATTATGAAAATCTTATGTTTTGTTCAGTATGTTGAGTAATGTATAAAATATAATGAATATTAAAATCCGAAAATCGTTTCACTTTTTATGTTATGTAATGTAGATCATATATCCGCGACCGTATAAAAAAATAGGTAGTCCATAATTGCCAAGGTCGGTTTATATTGGCCGGTAACATTATTTACGTATTTTATTAAATTACTCAATTTGGTCGGGTTATAACAGCCGCTAGGTTCCGGCCGGTAACTTCACAATTTATAAAACTCCTCAAATTGGTCGGGTTATAACGGCCGCTAGATTTCGGCCGGTAACTTCACATTTTATAAAACTCCTCAAATTGGTCGGGTTATAACGGCCGGTAACATTTCGGCCGGTAACTTCACACCGGTCGCTGCATGAATGTATACTGGTGGGCGATTCTCGCGCTTTAGAGATTCATCTCGATTCGAGATTTTTAAACAAAAAATGACTAAATATGTCATTTTTCGTTCAATATATAAATAATTCTTATTAATTAATTAATATTTATTATTTATTTCGTTTAATGTTCGATATTTTTGAACGAAAAATGGCATATTTAGTCATTTTTCGTTTAAAAATCTCGAATCGAGATGAATCTCGAAAGCGCAAGAATCGCCCACCTGGGTATTTTTTTAACTATGATACGAGCAACATTTGTATATTGTGTTCTATGATGAAAATAATGAAACACGTATTTTTCCTTTTAGTGTCGCCTATACCAAACATAAAGATGAATAACTTAAAGTACAAAAAAGATCTACAAATCACGTTAGCTTTCATACTAAACTCACGAATTAAAGCCTATCACTTGTCTGATTGTGTTTTACTTGTTAGATACGAAGACTTATTATGTATTTGTAGGAGTAATTTTAAGCATATAGACGTTTGTTCATATAATAATTTAACTTTCGGACTTTTTTTTTGAGGAAAAAATACAACTACCTTTTTAATTTTAAAAATGGGTTCTAAAAGTGATACTGGAGGCATCAAAAAATATATAGTTAAATGTTTGATGTGAATGAGTATATATGTGTATATTTGCATTTGTCTTGTATATCTACTGTAATTGTATATTTGTATGCCGAAAGGCGGAACATAGCGAACTGTAATTAACGATAACAACTACTTTATGTACCTTTGTTCTTCATTTCATTTCATTAAAAAAACACCCAGTACAATACAGAAATGGGATCCCACCTAAATAATGAATCCACCCGCATTAAGGAACAATTATCTATAAAAGTGGCTGACTAATAATTTGAGGTCAGTTAATACCGACTCCGAACTATGAGATCTCGATCGAGTTGACATTGGAAATGATATTGTTGGTAGGTACATTGGTACCACATAAAACGTATAAGCGTTGTTTGAAATTACCATTGCATAGCTAGTTCGAGTAGGTATTTAATTAATAACAAAAAAACATATAGATAATATTACCATACAGATGCAAAAACCGTCAAGTGACCTAGTCATGTTTCGGTTTAAGTCTGTGGTTTTACCAGTTTTTAGGAGATTACTGCATCGCTTTCTTGTCGCGGTTGTAGTCTCCTTTCAGGATGTGGTTACGAAATGGGTGGTTGAATTGACGATAAGGTAGCGAGTAAAATAAGCTCGTAATACAATTCGTCTTCACACATTTCGTAATCTCATCATTTAGCCGGTATAGTGGGGGCGATCAATGTTGTTTAAGAATAAATAAATGGAATTTGTAGTTCTGCTTACCACCAGGTAGATACAAAGTCACATGCCGTGCTCCATTAAAAAAATATATTTATTGAACTCGTATTAAATACATTTTTTCATTCTCGTGGTCACTCGATACATTTATAACTAGACAATGGCATTAGTCATACAATATTGTCAATACATTACCTACAGATGTAAGTTATAACAATTATGTTTATACTTTTAGTATTAATAACTATCAATAAAATAAATCTTAGGTCCCTGGTTCGAATCCCGGTGTGTACCAATGAGTTTTTAATTAAAAACATTATGTACATTTGTTTGACAACACCACTATAGGGCCTCGGAGAGCACGTTAAGCTGTCGGTCCCGGTTTCACTATACAAACTTGTGACACTGTTTATAGATGGGTTATTGAGTCTATTCAAAACATCGCAACGAGCTAGCCACTTGTTCGGTGTAGACTCATACCATCGGCTACGACGAGGTGGGATTAAAACCCCCTCCGCTGGGTACCCTGGGGCCGTCTAGGCGGTATCGTGCGCCGTAAGGCACCCGTGATGATACACACACAATAAAATGTATATTAAGTAGGTATATGAAAAATAAAAGAATTTATACATGGATGATGGCAATAGTGTATTTAAAATTCTAAGTAAGCACGAAGGGCCTGCTTACTATACCGTAGTAGGTATTATCTGTCGACTATTACAACTAAAATGTGTAATCTATACTAATATTATAAAGAGGTAAGTTTTGTGAGGTTGTAGGGGGTAATCTCTGGATCTACTGAACCAATTTTGAAAATTATTTTAGTGTTGGATAGCCCATTTATCGAGAAAGGCTATAGGTTATATAAAATCACGCTACGTCCAATAGGAGCGAAGCGTCAATGAAAAATGTTGGGAAAACAGGGAAAATTTGTTCTTTTGAGAGCTCCCATTGCGTGCGTTCCGATCAGTTGCGTGTGTCAGCTAGTAGTAAATAATTTTGGTTTAACTATAAAAGTATGTAGAACTTTTGGCTCACCCCTAAAATTATTTATTTATACCTATATATATATTTTATTTTGGATTGGTGGGAGGAAGGCCTCTATAACTTTGCTAGGCCTACCGACCGGACTCGGTACACGATGCAAAAACCATCAAGTGACCTAGTCATATTTCGGTTTTTGTCTGTGGGTTCGCCGGTTTTCCGGAGACTACAGTATCGAATTCTTGGTGAAATAAAAAAATATGAATTTTTATAAATTCCTTATTAGGATAATCTTTATATAATTTTTTTTAAAGATAAAAATGCATTGAAATCCTGGGCGGGACTCGAACCCACGACCCTCGCTTTCGCGGCAAGATATTTAATATCGCTATTTCCAAAAGAACACGTAGGTAGGAATTAACATTTTGTTGACGGTCATGAGAATAAAATCAGCCCCCTAATTATGTTCACGTTCCGAGACGTAGCGCGGGCAGTATTTCGTGGCAATATCAAAAACCAGCGCGACCGCCCTGTTTTTTTTTTTTCAATGCCAATATGCAGCTCTGAAACGGTTTTTGATGCCACTTTTTTATATATTCATGAATATATAAAATAATTCAATAAAATCCAATTTGTAGATCTCAAACAGATATGAATATCTGTTTGAGATATAAAAAATCGAATAAACCTAAAAAATAAATATTATAAGTAAATTCATCTTTGGTTTATTATTTAGTTTGAGATTATTAGTTAAATTAATATTGTAATAGTTATCATAAAATTATTATATTTAAACAATAGTTGCTTCTTGTCAAAAAGTGGCATCAAAAACCGTTTCAGAGCTGCATATTGGCATTGAAAAAAAAAAAACAGGGCGGTCGCGCTGGTTTTTGATATTGCCACGAAATACTGCCCGCGCTACGTCTCGGAACGTGAACATAATTAGGGGGCTGATTTTATTCTCATGACCGTCAACAAAATGTTAATTCCTACCTACGTGTTCTTTTGGAAATAGCGATATTAAATACCTTGCCGCGAAAGCGAGGGTCGTGGGTTCGAGTCCCGCCCAGGATTTCAATGCATTTTTATCTTTAAAAAAAATTATATAAAGATTATCCTAATAAGGAATTTATAAAAATTCATATTTTTTTATTTCACCAAGAATTCGATACTGTAGTCTCCGGAAAACCGGCGGATTGGATTTTATTGAATTATTTTATATATTCATGAATATATAAAATAATTCAATAAAATCCAATTTGTAGATAAATATTTACATGTAAACAAACATCTGCTAAAGAGTAACACGAAAAACCACCTTCGAACTACAATTGCTAAGTTTTTTCCACTTTTTTCCACACGCGCTGGAACGACATGGACTAAAAATACAGCCATTCGTGGCAACGATGCTAAGCGCGGAACGCGACCTATGCAACTAAATTTTGTAATTGAAACTGCCATAGCCTTTATGCCATTGGAAATAAGAGCGATGAAAATTCAAATTACCCATTGACAGATCGCTATCGCGTTCGCCGTTTTATAATTATTTAGGCCCCAGCACAGAAATAATAGTTGGCTCCTTGTACTATTATTTCTTCTGTGCCCTGGCCCCAGTGCAAAACGAGCTAGGTATAAGTAAATAATAATGTATACTAACTTGTGAAGCAGTTTCTTGTAGTCCAATAGCCAACCCTTCCAGCACACTGTGCACGAACAAAGCACACAGGAGTCCAATAATACCCGAAGAACTTTTGTTGCAGGGCTGCGTATGGCTTACGTGACACATTCTAGGGTTTTGTGCGTCACCACAACACGGAACCACCGGCTCACTCTCGTTCTCTACTTGACTCGAACTTTGACCTTGACCGTTATCCAACAAGCTGGTCCTCTCATTGCTTCCGTATTCTGCTATCCTGGTATATTGATGAGATCCTTCTGTCCCATAAAAGAAGTGGACTATCTCATCTACCAAATATACTAAGAAGAATCCTAAGCAAAGATAAAGTTCTGAGTATTTAGGCAAGTCAGCACGGGCTTCTGGCAGCATGTGGACCAGAGAAGTAGCAAGAAGAACGCCAGCACCAAAGCATAGAAGGCATGAGATGAATAAAGGATGCCGCTGTCTTGCTCGTTCAGAAAACCAGGCTGGCAGCATTCCCGCCACAAAACTTCCTATCCCTAATGTCACCATCGATATCACTTTAGCTTCGATCGTATTCATTTTGCTTATTGTTAGATGTCCGTCAAATTAAGTCAATTACTATTAATTATCTAATAGCTGAATATTTAAATTTGTTGCTAAATCCACGGCATCACGGAACACGATCAAACAACAACTGTTCACGTAACAGTTGGGTAGTTGTATTTTTTATCACTATTTCAATATTTACACTTGCTATATCACAATAAAAATATTAATAAACACCTAGAAATACACGTGATATAGTTAATCGGAGGTTGAGCAAAAACGCGTGCTGTTCTGACGAAATTTTGGATAAACTGCGCGCGCGACGCGTTGTTCAATGCGTGCGACTGCGACGCGTTTTGTTTTGTTGTTCTTCCTCTTTGTTTAGGCGTTAACTAGTGATTGTAACCATGCGCGTCACGATAAAATTATTATTTTATTTAAGTATTGGTTGTTAACAAAAAAAACATTAGGTCTAAAGTCTATAATCGCAGCACTACAACTATAAAGTACCCAATTATCGGACGTTTACCGTAGTATCTATCGAAACGTTATCTTCAATTTGAAGTATTGCCTATCTAAATATAACAAATTGTGATAGCTATCTATATAAACATATATTTCAAACAAACCTATCATAAATAAAATTTTTATCAAACTTTTTTTTATACTAGCTGTACCCCGTGGTTTCGCTTGCGTTAAATTTCAACCTATCCGTACTCCCTTCGCTTCGCACGTATCGCGATCCATCTTTTTTTTCTATAAGCCCCTAACTAAAACATTAAGTTTAACATCTGTACTTCAGCCCGTAACTAAAACATTAAGTTTAACATCTGTACTTCAAAGGAACCCTTATAGTGAAGCTCCGGTAACAAATAACTCTAAAACTATGGAGCCTATTTCATAAACGTGACAAATGTAATTTGTCATGGGAAATTACATTAATGTGGTCTCTAAATCTGTAGGTACATTATTTTGTTCTATCATCAACAGATTTCGCAGCGAACGCGATGTAAATAAATTTATAAGTTTTTTTTTACACCTTTGGTTACATTCTTTAAGTTTTCATACGGATCCCTTATATTTTCAATAATAAATCATAGCCTATACTCAGTGATAATGTAGCATTCTATTAGTCAAAAAAAAAACATTTTAATCGGTCCAGTAGCTTTGAGCCTATTCGTTACAAACAAAAATACAAATCTTCCTCTTTCTAATATTGGTATAGATGACCATGTTTTAATTACATACGTCCTATGGTTAAACCACAAACTAATTAATAACATTTTTTACCTATCAGTAGGTAAAAAATGACTCTTTAAACCTCATACATACCCCACCGGGACCGGACACATTATAGCAACAGCTTTAGACTGGTTAAGATAATTTTTGTTAATTACCTATATTATATTGTTAATTACCGTAGTATACTGGTACTTATTTGATATTTTGTTGTAAAGGTCATTTTACAAACAGCATGTAATTGGATAAATAAATACATGATTTTCAAAAATAAAAATATAATATTTAACGAGGTTCATCATAAATAAATACATGAATCCCAAAAATAAAAATATAATACTTAACGAGGTTCAAGATGTTATCATTTCCCATACATATTACTTAAAATAATTACTTAACCAAATAAAAATTATATATCCCCACTATTTCCCACACATTATGTTTTATTTTTCCTCGTATCGATATACGACTATGTGCGAGAGATGACATCACTATTGCGCTGTAGTTCCGCGGTTCGAGTTGATTCATTTCGCGTTCTATTGACAAGGTCACCATACCTACTTAAATGCTCTGCTATACCGATTCTTGTTCTAAATGCGACGAGATTTATATATAGGTCTTGTCCCATTACCGCACTTCATATCTTTAAATAAATGATTCTTTATTCATAAAAAAAAAAACATACTATACAAAGCCTGTGCTTGTAGTAAGTTTTAAGTACATTGATGGTTATTTTTATAAAATTTAGACTAATCAACAGAAACAATAAATATAACATTTTTCACAAAAGTTTTTTTTAGATAACCATGTTTTTTATTGTTTAATAGTAACACTGTGCAAAACACAAACATATTTAGCTTATATCCGGCTCGAAGGACCTAAAATTAATACTCTAAAACTCCGGTTGTTATATCAATTATATGATGTTTTACCAATAAAAATCATATGAGAGTATTTTTTCCTTTTCAAATATTCAGGAAAGTACCTCATGCGGGGATTCACAATATTTAACAATTTAGTTATTTAGGTACCAATTTACTTCTTTTGCGACCTTTTTACATTATTATTATAATTGCTATTGGGCATCTTCATCCGTTGTTTAGTCATACAACTTAGTTATTAATGCATTTCAATATCTAGTAGGGAGAGAAGCAATCTTCTAACGTAGATATTTATCTATTCTCCATTGCGTGGTCATGAGTGGATTAGAGTTTAGACCGTTTAAAGGCAGTGAAATGTTGTGGTACCAGACTTTTAAACGCCAAGTAGGGTTAATAGGCCCTTTGCCATATCAACGCTCCCCTTTATTATGTTCAGTACCCTTTCTCTCTAGCGCCTGTGTGCGATTGGAAACGAATTCCAATATACGACAGCCTTGGATATTGGAAGGTCAAGGTTTTTCAAAAGTCGACCGATGTAAATAATATAATTTGTTGGAATTCCTTTTGCACCGACTTCCACAGCATAAAGATTTTTATATAGTACATAAATTATTTGTTTTGAAGTTTAATTCTTACCCGTAAAAAAACTTTAAAAAATACGGGAAAAATTCTACCATTTTGCACCCTTTGCCATTATCAATTGACTCTAGCGATTCTTAGAAAAAAATAGACTGTCAAATCGTCAAACGTCAATTTTGTAAAATAAACAATACTAAACAAGCATTTGATAATGAATGAATTATTGCAAAAACATGGATGTGCAAACGTATTTACTATTCCTGAAGGTCTAAAGGAACTAATGTCAGATATTTCTAGAGAGGTAAATAACTTATAGATTTTCTCCTATAATATAAAACTCTCATTTCCTGTTCAAGACCCTAGCATGAGAACTATGCACCAGATGGTATACAGCTACAAAATTTCTGCCATATACCATTTAACACTTATCAAGATGCCTAGAAAAGCCATTATGAACCTTTAGTGTAATTTTTACCTTTTTCATCTTGTTTGCTTATCTTCCTCTTTTAATCCTCACCTCGCCGGTCGCGCACAAAATCTGTCTTTCACTGTATCTACGCTCAGCGAAAGTCATATTAGTTCAATGGTATCATAATCACATCCTAATAGCTATACAATCCCAATACCATAATTGAGCTGCGTTCCAAAACGGGTTAATTAACCTGTGGGAACGCTGTAGAAAAAGGAAAGAGACGGAGGTATGTTATTTGTATATATTCCATCTTTTCCTTCTCACGGGTAATATTATTTGAATTATCACATTTCCTATTTTGCTTACCAATCGCCTATAGAAAACTGTCAAAAAAAAATTACGAGAATTGGGCCCCTGTTTGTTTATTAACACTTCACTACTGAACCGTTATAGTAGGAGGCCTCTATAACTTCGTTTTGATAATCAGTCATAACTCCCACAACTATTAAACTCGTAAATGGAAAAACCATTAAGTGGCCTATATTTCTATATCTTTCAGTCTGTTCTGTTCACGTAGATATGAACCTGCGTGAACCCATACTGCTACTCCGGATTCTACCGCATATATTTCTTGTCGAATTTTTGTCTCCTTTCAGAGTGTTGTTACAAAACAAGAGGTAGATGTGATGTGTGTTTATTGTCTTCCATTTCTTAACCAGTGTTTATACACTGGAACCTTAGTCGGATTTAAATACACATATCGTGATAACCTTTTAAAACACCAACTTTACAGGTGTTAAGAGAGCAACCTGCAAAGATGTTAGATTTCATAGCCAACTATCTGTCAGCGCTGCTCATCACCCGGGAGCATGGCATCCTCGCCGTGAAGATATTGGAAGACCTCTGTGACTGTAGACCCTCGGTGTCCGAACATCTACTGAGTATGGGATTTGACAAAGATCAGTCAAATGACATAGCTGATGTTATTAAACAAGAAATCGAGGGTTTTGAACCTGTTGACGGAAGTGGTAACTTAAAGATTTTCTCATCACGTACTATCACGGGTACCTTATGGCGCCCGGGACCGCCTAGACGGCCTCAGAGTAACCAGCGGTGGGGTTTTATTCCACCCTTGTCGAAGCTGATTGTATTGTATTACCGAGTCTACACTGAACAACTGACCACTTGGATATAAATAACCCATCTATAAACAGTTTCATAAGTTGGTAAAGCGGTGCTGAGACCAAAGGAGGCACTATAATGGGTGTCGCGACCAGACGTCTCAAGGTATGTACTCGTCGTCACTAATCGTCGTCGTTATTCTGTGTCTACACTAAATAAGTGGCAAACTGCTAAAAACCTATCGTCATATGCTGAAAGCCCATGAGGCATTACCAACAATTCTGTAGAAAATAATTCCAATAATCTATACTAATATAATAAAGAGGAAAGATTTGTATTTTTGTATGTTTGTAATGAATAAACTCAAAAACTACTGGACCGATTGCAATAATTTTTTCACCATTAGAAAGCTGCATTATTCAGAAGTAACATAGGCTATATAATATCACGCTAGGTCCTATAGTTGTGGAGCAGTAACCAAAAATGTTTTAAAAACGGGGGAAAAGTATCGTTTTTGAGGCCTTCCGTGGCGTGCGCTGAGCATATAGTTAAAGTTATACAAACCTGTGCGAAGCCGGGACGGGCCGCTAGTATTTTATATATTTATAGAGAAATTAAAGGAGACCCAAATGCTGAAAAAGATCATGAAACGTAAATCCTTAGATGAAGATATGACAGCGAAAGTATGTCAGGTGGCGAGAAACGCTTATCGGGATTATTGGTATCGAAAGAGGTTATTACAGCAGGTAAATTTTAAAAATTAACTTTATAAAATATTATCATTCATGCATTCCTCGGATTTGTTAGATATAAATGGCAAAATTGAAAGAGATCATCTTGCAATAAAAAAAAACTTGAGATCGTTTGAGGTTCTAATTTATTTTATAGAAATTAAAAGATAAACCAGAAGAACCCTGGGAGAAGGCTGCAGCCAATACGTTAGAGATATACAAGCGCACCAGGCCATCTTTTTCAGAACTTACACGAGCTGCAGGAACAATACAGGTTATGTATCTCATAATATTCTAAATAAAGATGTACATAATGAACATTTTCAGGTCACTCAATTTTTTCCTCAACATCTTCAATCTTAGTAGTAACTTTGATATATTTATTTTCATTAAACCATTATTACCGAGTCAAATTTATTCCCCTGCCTTCCAATCATGCGATGGCTCCGACACCCGGCATAGCTAAGAACATTGTCTCTCTCTTTACAGTACTCTTCATATTACAATAGCTTCCGTAATTCGACATGCCTCCAGGTAACGGTTTCTAGCTCCTTTCAGTGAATTATATCGAGAAAATGGTACTTTACACCAACAAGACCCTACAGTTTAGTTAGCTTTAGTTCGTTTAGTCTTCAGTATACATTCTGTTAACTAGTAAAATAGTAAATATAGAGTTAATGCCCACTATCCCTATACTAGCATTGGCAAATAGTACGTACCAAAAGTCAAAACAACAGCAGCAATTAATTAATTAAACTAACACGAGAGATAAAAACGAGAAAAAGTGACCGTGAATAAAAAATAAATTTTAAAGTTTGCTATTTTTTATTTTAGGCTGCTTATAGAGGGTATCATGTACGGAAGAAAATGCTAAAACCCGTAAATCTAAGAACTCCGGGGCCAAAATTGGAATTACCTGGACCGCCTTTAGATATTGCTGTTTCGAGGGAAATGAATTTAGGACCGATAGTGGTAAGAACATCAATACCATAAAACCTACCGTCATATGGCGGATTCCTAAGTATAGGTAATCCAGCAACGGCTAGTTATTGGCATATTAAAAATATGATTTTAAAAAACTTCTAATAAATAAAAGACATATAAAGCTACGTTAGCTTTCTCTTAAACTTGAGCTCTCAGATTTTTAATAATGCCTTATTAGCCAGCATTTAATATTAGCCTCGTAAAATTTTTAATTTGTTTCGTTCCTAATTTTTACACAATCATTTTGCAAATACCCTTCATTACTTTATAATTTGGGGGGGGGGGGGTTCAACCTACAAACACACGACCTAACCCCCCCCCCCCCTAAATTTGTGCAATAAAGTTTTTCAATAAAATTTTTATGGTAAAAACAAACCTTTACCAAACCCATTTTATTCCCAATATATATGATACCTCTTCCCAAACGCTTATGTATCTTGATTTCCATATAAAATTAAGACATAATCATCATCAACATAATAAATTAATACATCAACTTTTAAATTGGTGATCACTTTCAGAACGCTCAAGTTAAAGAAGATGATGTCGTAACCATGTTCTCTAAACATACTGGTAAGAGTAGCACAAAACCTTGCCAACCTGCAAGAATACTCTTGAGAATCAAAGAATCTAAATTGACAGACTTTATTTAGCCTATAAGCAAACAATGTAGTTTTAATATGAATTTAAACATTTTCAGGTGTCGATTTAGGTATTAAATACGATCCCTTGAAAGCCATAACACATGTTGAAGAAGATGATGTGCCAGATAGTATAATTTCTAGAAGTAGAAAACATCGAAGTTACAAGAAATCGAGAGCCCAAAGTTTTGCTCAAGAAGTTCTTGGTATCGATAAAGAAGAAAGTCCTCGTGTCGAGAAAAACAAGGACTTGTTTGGAATTTTGTTAAGGCCAAGTGTCGATGCGAACATGTCAAGGCAACTATCGCCTGTTGCTTTGATTAAGAAGATTTCCTTTTCTGGGGTAATACAAACCTAATAACTTTATAATCAACATATTATAGACGTCTGTATGACACCTGTAAAATCAAGTAAAATGCAGTAGCTTTTGGGCATAAATAATTTTATACCTAAATTAGATGGTCATATGGTTACGCCCGTTACCAAACACTAAAGATCCTTATTTACTATTACAGAAGAAGCATGAAATAATACCGATAGTGGATACGAGTGATGATATCTCTGAAGAAATACCAGGTAAGATAGCGATACCAGAGAAGCTTATATTCACTAAGTTTCCCTTTTATAGGAAGCATAATATACGGGACGGGAGGTACCTATACACAAGGTGTCATGGTATTCATGTAAGGACAATAAAATAATTTAAAAACCTGGGTAACCCATAATAAAAATGTCACCGTCAGAATGCATGCTTTTTCTAGAGGGTAAAAAATAAATGATCATATTTTTATTTCAGCCAGTAAAAGGTTTCTCGAACGTCTAAAAACGTGTAAATGTTAATTTTAGTGATATCAAAGTTTATTTCTACAGAAAAAGAACGTAGAGGTGTAAATATTACTTACTCAATCCTAATTAGATAGTATTTTTATAAAAAATATATTAACTTTTGAAAAGACATCCAAAGTTTAATTTATGATTCTAAAAACATTACTTTATTTCTCATTTTAAAACTAAACAGTTTGTTTACGAAGAAAATATGTAATTAGGATCGAGTAAATAAAATCTACACCTCCATGTTCTTTTGTTCCAAAAAAAAAAACTTTATTATAACTGAAAACAATATTTAGATGTTTTTTGACGCTCTAGTTCGCGAATTCTTTTCCTGCCCACTTAACGGTGCACAAAGGCCATCCTATTATAGCACCGATCTTCCGAACCAAGCTTTCTTAGATTACTTACGCAGATCTTTGCTGTTATTTTTTTTAAAGAGTTCGTCACCTGATGAAAGCTATTATGCAATTACGAGCTCTGTAACTGTACGACCCACTTATGCCTATACTTACACTTCGTAGGACTCAGGGTTATAAGATAAAGGAAACATATTTTTGATGTACCATTGCAATCACCGATTTTTAAGTTCGGGTTGATACATCTGTCACAACATGTATTTTGCTACCTGTTCGTGTAGGTAAGTCCTAGGAAGGTCATTATGGAACTCCGTCACGCAATTTACGTGACAAAACTTTACTTTCTCTTTGTCTATTGTTGAAACATGTTTTGCGAATATCAGCTCTATTATAACGAGCATACAGTTTCAAATTAATGGACGACAAAGGTTGCGTTCGTTTTGGGACAGAAACATGTTCACAACGATCATGATGTATATTTATGCGTTTTTTTTTGAGATTTCGGCGGCAAAAGTGTCATTGTGATCTGCCTCATTGGTCGGTTTTTTTTGGCCCAGAATGCTACCGTGAACTGATTACAATGACCCAAGTCGATAGGTGAGGCGTTGTGAACATATTTTGACATTTGTGGTTGTGACAGTTGTTGTTGTTTTAAACAAACGTCGATCCTAAAAATATAAGACGGCTGCGACGTTTAAAACAACAACAACTGTGACAACCACAAATGTCAAAATATGTTCACGACGCCTCCCCTATCGACTGGGGTCATTGTGATCAGTTCAAGGTAGCATTATGGGCCAAAAAACGACCATTGTGGCAGATCACATCGCCACTTTTGCCGCCGAAATCTCAAAAAAAACGCATAAATATACATCGTAATCGTTGTGAACATGTTTCAGTCCCAAAACGAACGCACACTACGGGTGCAGCAATAACTCCCCAAGAAAACACAAAATTTAATTAATAACTCTACGTTAGCACTAATAATAAATAAATAAATTTTGCCTGTTTGCCGCGCATAGAAGGAGCTGTGTTGAATAAAGTTCTATGGAAACCCTGCTAAAATCTAAGTGGCCGGTTTCTATATCCTAGGAAACCTGCAAAACCTCTATATACTTGGTTTACAGATAACCGTAGCGAAGGGGACGGAGATAGCGAGCCGTCTCTTTCTTCGGACCCGATGACTGCCGATGTTGTGTCCGACATTGAAGAGGTGGACGAAGACATAATGCCTTCTGAAGATGAAGAATAATATTATAAAGTAACGACTTTTAATAAAGTACTAATTTAAAATTATATTCATTGTTTTTATTGTTTTAAACCTGTCTGGTGCAAGCTGTTCGTGCGCTTATTATGATTCCGTACAAGAGAAGAAAAAAAAAATAAGAATTTTGAATTTAGAAAGAAACTTATTAAGTATTAGCTCAGCTCGATTTTTGATGGAAATTGAATATTAATATTTTGTTTTCAGAATTTTTGCCCAAAAAGTACTAAACCAAAAATTCTGAAAAAAAAAATTGAAAAAACGTACGGAATCCTAAAAAATTCAATATACATATTTTTTTTATGATTTATATTTTTTATCGGGTGTAAATGACACTATACCTGTAATTTTGAGGGTTTTACCGGGAGGCCACATCGACAAATCGATCGACGCGTCGATAGACAAAAATGTATAGAAAATATTGTCTATGGGTAGACTCGATCGCCGAGAAACGTCAAATCAGCACCCTTACCAAAGAGCCAATCGATAATCGAATCGAAATACGTGTCTCGTCGATCAGGTTCTACCCATAGAGTAAAATTCCTATACATTTTTATCAATCGATGCGGCGATTGGATTGGCGATCGTGTTCTTTGGTACATTTTATATTCGCGTTCGATCGACCGACGAGACGATCGGTATTTCATATGGCTTCCCTGTTTACATTTGAATGGTTTGGCTTTTGCGGATTTTGAATGTGTCTATATGAAATCTATTAAAAAGAAAACAACGAAATGGAAAGTTAGTTTTTATGCTACCTACATGTACAAGAAATTAGTTCCTAAGTTATCCGAAATATGGCGAGGTTTATATTCTGTTCTCATCTCTGCAAGGCGGTTTTAAGCCTAAGAGCACTTCCCTTATATACATCCACGGTATATATACCTACCTATACCTGTACCTATGTGTTATAAATATTATCTTATGTGTAAATGAAACAGAAATAGGTATTTTATAAATAAAACCAAAATGTATATTTATAATAGATATCTTTAATATAACTTTTAATTAATTTTAATAATAATAATTTACAAGAACATTGACTTATTCAAGGATTTTTTCACCAATAACAATATAATAATAATTTTTGGTCTATAAAATATAATAATATGAGTTTTTTTTATTATCTAGATCTTATTTTCTAGTGTTGAACAAAAATGTGCACAGAACTAATTTACTAATTTATGTTAAAAATATAAAATTAAATGCTGTTAATATTTAATAATATAATATATCTTATGAATGTTTAGTTAACTAATAACTTTTTAAAATAAGTAAACTTAATGATAATGGTAGATCATACTTAAATTAGAAATGTAAATTGAATAGTGATCACAGAAGAATCAATGATACCCACTTAAACATAGTGATACCAGCTAAACAGTTTAGACTAGGTTTTTTTTTTACCAAAAATAACTTTATAGGCTACACTTCAATAATATTCAAATATAGATAAATATAAAAGTGTACACATTACAATATTATTGTCCATTGTTTATTTTGTATAAAAAAAAATAGATTGAGTATTTTACAAATGAGGCCTAAATATAATTAAATAACATTGAAAACATACTTACATAGATTAAATATGTTACGATAACATATATCATCACGGGTGCCTTACGGCGCCCGAGACCGCCTAGACGGCCTCAGGGTACCTAGCGGAGGGGTTTTAATCATAATAAGAGTGGCTAGCTGTCGCGATGTTTGGAATAGACTCAATAACCCATTTATAAACAGTTAATATGTTATATGTTACATGTTACGATAACATTTATATATGTACAGAATTGTGACCTTATATGTATTATTATTATACATTTTCATGTTCTTTAAGGGATCGAAGTTGTTTAGTAATAAATAAACTTTGTAAGTTTAAAATTTGCCGTGACAGTACAAAAGTTCATTTTATAGTTACAAATCAATTTATATTCAGGGCCTTATTCAGAGTAGACATAATTAATAAATAATTAAAATTATGCATTTTAATGATCTTGAAGATGTGATAAATAAATTTTATAAGTTTAGAATTTGTCATGACAGTACACAGTTAGTTCATATTATCGTTACAAATCAATTTATATTCAGAGTATTATTTAAAGTAGGTATTATTGATACATATTATTATGCTTTTTAATGATCTTTCGGAGATCAAAGTTGTTTAGTAATAAATAAACTTTGGAAGTTTTAAATTTGCCGTGACAGTACAAAGTGAGTTCATTTGCCGTGACAGTACAAAGTGAGTTCATTTTATCATTACAAATCAATTTATAATTATTCAGAGTTGTGACCTTCAAAGCATTATTAATAAATAATTATTATGCATTTGGTGATCTTTCAGAGATCGAAATTGTAAGTAGGTAATAAAAGAACTTTGGTTATTTATAGTTTGTCATGACAGCACCTTGTACGTTATTATATCGTATCTGGGATTATTCACAATATAAAGTATAAGCATATAGGAACATATTATATAATTTTAAAGTATTAAAAAAAACTTAAAACTACGTCATGAGTTCTCTTCTTTTTTTGTAAAAATATAGAAAGTGATAAATATTTATATTATTTTAAATATAAAATAATATCAAAACAGAGAAGATCTTTTAATATATATTGCATTGGATAAATAAAAATATCGCTACTTTATTGTGCTGTAAACTTTTAGGCAAATTTCCTTGTGTTTAGTATTTAAATGCCATCGACTCCGCCCCCCATCAATTTGTTTCCATATTCACTCAGCACCTGAAAAAGAAAATAGGCAACCGTAAAATATACATACAAATTCTAACGTGATGCTTACGTAACGTAACGTTTGCAAATTCTAACGTGATGCTTACGTAACGTAACGTTTGCAAATTCTAACGTGATGCTTACGTAACGTAACGTTTGCAAAAACTACACGATATCGATAAGTCGTGCGTTTCCCCTTAAATGTTCTTGTTTCCACCACTTTCCCCATCTCATTAAATTACTAAAATAAAAAGTAAAATGAAATGAATTAAAGTGAAGAGTGAAGTTCTTTTTGGCGACTAAAATTAGTAAATAAAATAGCATAGCGCCTCAAGCGAAAATTTTAAGAACAAAAAAACCGAGCGTGTGATTCAAATAAATAATATTTGAATTTGAACTCCGAAAGTGATCATAAAAAACTCAGCCCTAGTGAAAGTTTTTTAAAAGGTTTACTTTCGAGTGATAAGTGTAAGTTTTTTTCACCAATCGTATTTTTAGTTCTCAAAATTTCCACTTGGGGGCCGATACAAATTTTAGTTAACTCAAACGCAAAATAATAGTTATAAACTCCCTCTAGGGATACAGCTAGAGGGAGCTCTACCATGGGTTTGCGCATTGTAGCAACGTTGTGGCCGCTTTATTTTTGGTAACAGTAGGCCTAGTGTGAGTTTTTTTAACGTTTACTTTCGCGTTAACTATACTACCGCGTTAACATTTTGACCAATCACACGAACGCATTTCTAGTTCTCAAAATTTCCGCTTGGAGCGCTTAACCATTTCCCATACAAATTTTAGTTAACTCAAACGCAAAGTAATAGTTAGAAAACTCACACTAGGGGTACTGGATTGAATAAAGCGATCTTATTGGTTGTTGTTCACGTATACGTATACAAATACATTACATTTCTACAATGTGCAAACCTATGGTAGAGCCCAGAAAACAAGTACATAATGTAGAAGGTAGCTATGGCGTGTTACAAAATGTGTCCTTTAATAAGTAAAATAGTAGATACTTATAGTAATATAAATAAATCAAGTAAAATTCACATATTATATTGATGTGTGAATGTTTTTGATTTCATCAGTAGCCCTAGTGTGAGTTTTTTTAACGTTTACTTTCGCGTTAACTATACTACTGCGTTAACATAGCAATCACACGACCGGATTTCTAGTTCTCAAAATTTCCGCTTGGAGCGCTGAACCATTTCCCATACAAATTTTAGTTGACTCAAATACAAAGTAGAGAAAACTCACACTAGGGGTACAGTAGAACTTCATATTAGCCCCAAAGTTCCGCTTTCCAATATTTCGTCGTGGGTACTTATTTTCCATAAGCTTATCCAATTATTTTTATGTCATTAGCCCATTTCGTGGTGGATCAACTTACATACAGGGTGAATTTGAAAGGTTGTAATATGAGGCTCTTTGATCAAATCGAACAACTTTTCCCATGGAAGCATGTGTCGTAAATGTTGGCTTCCCTCTTTAGGCGTAATGTGATACTGTTGGAAAAATAGGACATTTGTTATAATGTATACCTTATACAGCAACATGTAGTGATGTTTGTTGGCCAGCGCCTGGGGTCGCTGCGAGCGCAGGCGACGCACGGCGCGCGGGACGTCCGCCTGCCCCGCGGCCAGCGCGCGCGCACACTCGTCCAGCGCCAGCACCAGCCCCGCGCGCCCGGCGCCCGTGGAGCACACGGCCACGCACGGACGGACTCCTGCATTATTACAAGTTATCAGCTAATGTGGTGCTGTAGTTAGTGTTGCCAGTTTCCTAACCACACCCTGAAAGAAGACCACCGCTTCGACTAGTCTCCTAAAAACGGGTGAACCCGCAGACTAAAAGTAATACATGACTAGGTCACTTGACGGTTTTTGCATGGATATGGGCGGTGGTAACGAGACCAATTGGTCGGCCTAGCGAAGTTATAGAGGCCTTCCTCCTACCTAAATCGTTTTCTGACATATACAAGCAGGGTAGTTGTACTATTATATGAACATGGACCCATGAATGAACACCTAAGTTTTTTGTATATAATAAGAATATCTTAATTTTATAATGGCATAAAGTGTCGTAAATGTTGTGTCGAGACAGAGAGTACAGGGTTACTTTGAAAGGTTGTACTTTGGGTTTATATGAGGTTCTACTGATCAAATTGATTTTATTTTCTTATGAAACCATATGTCGCAAATAAAAAAAATCTAAATTTCCATCTCCATACAAACTAGTAATGTTAAAATGACCAATTTGTATGGGAAAGCCAAAGGTTTTATTCACTTGCGAGGCACATGGTTTCGTGGAAAAAGTAGCTCAAAGTGCAACCTTTCAAATTCACCCTGTATATATTAGTAATAATCATAATTTAGATCATAAATAATGGTACAACCACATACTATAAAATAATTTTAAAATAGATAAAAAAAATCCATTTACCTCCTGCAGTCTCAGAAGCAGCTTTCATTCGAGCTAAGGTTCCGTTAGTGGCCGCACCGCGTCGCATCATCTCCTCTCTCTGAGGTGAGTACACGTTAGCGTTCGGACTCAAGTCTTCTCTCACTCGAGGGATCTTGAATGACGAACGGCTTTCGGGGGTTGTCACTATTTCTTGTCCTAGAAAAAATATAATGCTACTTAACATCAGATGTCGCTAGTGAAGTATTGTTTATACATACCTACTTTTAAAATTATAATATACTAGCTGTGCTCGCGACTTCGTCCGCGTGGAATAGTTATTTTTTTATCATATAAACTTTCATCCCCTATTTTATCCCCTTGGGGGTAGAATTTATCAAAATCCTTTCTTAGCGGTTGCCTACGTCATAACATCTACCTGCATGCCAAATTTCAGCCCGATCCGTCTAGTGGTTTGGGCTGTGCGTTGATAGATCACTATGTCAGTCAGTCACCTTTGAGTTATATATATTTAGATTATTCTTTAATACATATTTTTTGTGTATCTTGAACCGTTTTCACGGCGCACGCAACGGAAGGCTTCAAAGATGAAATAATTTCTCCCGTTTTTTACACATTTACCACTATATCTTTGCTCCTATTGGTCGTAGCGTGATGTTATATAGCCTATAGCCTTCCTCGATAACTGGACTATCCAACACAAAAAGAATTATTCAATTCGAACCAGTAGTTTCGGAGATTAGCGCGTTCAAACAAACAAACAAACAAACTCTTCAGCTTTATAATATTAGTATAGATATATATTATTCTTTAATATCCTAAATTGAGTTTTTTATCAGCTACAGTGCGTAAGAAAAAAATCTAATCCATTACAATACAAACCAAGGGCCAATCAGTAAAACTGAGGGAAATTTGGCGTTCTTTTATACCTATTTAAGAGTACTTAGGTATTATAGAAATATGATAAAAGCACTATACAAAGTGACCTACGAAAATAACCTATAATAATACAAAGATATAATAATATGAATACCGTTTGGTTTTGAGATCATGGAAGTATAAATAATAAGAAATGGCCCTAGGAACCTTTGTAAAGTTGCCCGAGTCGAAACCTCTGGAATAGATTGAACACTACCCCATCCTATATTATATATAACTCTATGATTATTAATCTATATATGATTTCTTGTTTTACGGGGGTTTTATTATTAAACCACAAAAAATAACAGATATACGACGACTTGTATAACCTCCTCATGAATTCGGTTAATAAAATTATTAAGTTTATATTTTATTATCCACCAATAAAACCCTTCTCACCTTGCTCGTCATATTCTTTTCCGTTCTGCGAAATTTTCATATAACTCCTCATTTCCGATAAGAAATCTATAATAGAATCGTAGTCATCCGGAATTCCTTTTGCGGGCCAAAAGTACCACAAGTGGGACACTTCGCGCCATCTCCGAGTGTCCAAGTTGAACAACTGCACCGTAGAGATGGCGTATTTGTCGCGCAGTTCACGCTTTTGTAAAATTATTTGAAAATTTCCAAAAGTTCTTTTGTTGTCTGATATTTCTGATGGCGGGAGATACTCGTAGCATTTTTCCTGGAATCATTAAATAATAGTTATTGCAATGTGTTCCTAAGTATCCATTATATTTATTATATTATATTATAATTATTTAATTTTTTTTAGTTTCCCTATTGCCCGCCAGGAGGCTCTGTACGAAAGTTATTGAATTACGACGCACGATACCGCATAGACGGTCCCAGGGTATCCATGTTTGGATAGACACATAACTATCTATTTATCGACATTTGAATAAACCATCTAGATACGTTCTACAAGTTAGTATAGTGAAACTGGTGTTGTCAAACAAATGTATCTACATTTTTTTTTTAAGTTACAGACTTATTGATACACACCGGGATTTGATCCGGGGACATAAAAAGTATGTCCAACAAACTCGGTCACCACATATTTTTGATGGCTTCTAGTTATTTAGTTTCCACGCTAGGGGTTGCATACGAAAGTTACTGAATTTAGTGCCTTTGGCGTTGTATCCGGTGTTCGTGGGTTCGATTACCACCCATGGCTAAAAAATATTAGTAGGTGTTTTTTTTTGTACAGTTTGTCATGCATTAGGCGTATTATAAATTATTATTTGTATAATAATAAAATGTATTATATCGTTGTTTCTGGCACACATAGGTTTTAGGCTCTAGGCTTGTAAAATACAACATATTGAATGCCTGCTGGTTTTCTTATTTAAATATATTATTTATTATACGAGTAAGTAGTATAATTTTACAAAAATGTGACGACAATAAAATTAAACCAAAAAATATAGATTAGAGATATAAGAAATGTGGAGCTGATTTTTGTTATTAACTATAAAATAATGCAGCAAAGTAAATAAAATAGGAAGTGTTTCGTGACTTCGATAGAAATTAAGTAGGTACTATTTTGTAATTTTATTTATATTTATTTATTTGTTGGTAATACTTTACATTGACTATGGTACCTATATTGGTCAAAAACTGCCAACCACCGCGACTCGGTTTTTAATAGTTTCCGGGCCCATTACCGGGTCGCAACCCATTGTTTGGGAGGCTGGCCTAAACAGTCTCAGGTTACCCTGGGCAGTGGAGTTTTTTTTACCTCATTTTGCACTATGAACACGTGGCGATTTCTTCGCGGTCAGTTTTTACGAGTAGGACGATGATGAAATTAAATTAAAATTTACTACAAAGAACATGATTTGTAAAATGCCACGTCACAAAAAAAAAACAACAGTCATATGTTTTGTTAGCAAATTTAAATTAAAGATTAAGCTCTAGAAATTGTATATAATGGAATAATATATTTCTGAAATCATTGAATAAAATACTCTTTTTTAGAAGTTTTATTTTAAATACGTGTTTGATGAAAATTAAATCTTCTTAGTAATCTAGCTATTTAATTCTGAAAAAAAATATATAGTACCGAACAACATATTAAGAACTTCGACTTTTAATTTATTATTTCCCAAGGCGAAATTTGAGATTTTTGTTTTTTGAAATAGGTTATAAACATTTTTTTTATTCTTTCAGTAAATATCCTTTTGTATATTCTTATTTATAATAATAATAATATAATATTTTAGGACAAATTACACATATTGCTCTGGTCACAAACTAAGCTCTAGGCTTGTACTATGTGTACCAGAAGCAACGATATAATACATATTATATTTTATAAACACCCAGACCATGGCAAACTGTTCAGAAAAAATCGTACTAATATTTTTTGCCATGGGTGGGAATCGAACCCACCTCCGGATACAAAGCCAAAGGCGCAACCACTAGTCTACGGAGGCTGTCAAATCAATTACATTTTATTTAAGCTTGGAATGTTATTCCAAGGGGTAGAACTAGACGTCAATAGATTTTACTTTTATGCGATTGACACTGTCTTAATAATGTCCAATAAATAATAAATTCATTATTTATTTACATTATTTATTGGACATATAAATTATACATGTATAGATTAAGCTCACCCATGCCTTAGGCATTATTTAACAGCTTCTGAACGAATGATGTTCAAAGTGTTCTAGCTGTATCTATTCAGACGTAGATACTATTCATGGCAAAAATGCTGAACAGACAACTAGTCTATCGCGGCCTTATTCATAAAAACTTTTGAGTCCTTGAAGAACACTTTAGTTAAAATAGGTTTTCTCTCTTTTACGCATATTGACAGCCTCCGTAGACTAGTGGTTGCGCCTTTGGCGTTGTATCCGGAGGTCGTGGGTTCGATTCCCACCCATGACAAAAAAATATTAGTACGTTTTTTCTGTACAGTTTGTCTTGGTCTGGGTGTTTATAAAATATTATATGTATTATATCGTTGCTTCTGGTACACATAGTACAAGCCTAGAGCTTAGTTTGTGACCAGAGCAATATGTGTAATTTGTCCTACATATTATTATTATTATTATTCATTTTAATTGCTAAAAAAACTAAATACAAATAACTTTATTGCATTAAGCGTGGTGCATTAGATGTTCTTGTAATATTTAATCTCACAAATAGTCAATTTTATCCATTGGAGTAAATAGTATTTATATAGATATTTATATCTATGTGTTTAATATTATCTATAAGTAATAATATAGTTTATACAACGGAGCTATACCATCATAAATACAACAACAAGCTCGCTACTTGTTAGATGTTGCCCCCGAATACGAAATGAGGACGGGTTAATCCCTCCGGCGAGCCGAAAGGTACCCATGATGGTATGAAGTGGAAGTTAGTACTTTTTACATTTCACATTAATTGTGCAAATATACAATGTAATTTAAATATAATTGTGCATTTATTAGAGCATAGATGATACGATAAAAAAAAATTGTAATTGCCTTAGACCAGTGGTTCCCAATTAGTTTTTTCTACGTACCACTCCCAAGAAAAACCTCAAACTCGCGTACCCCATATTGCAGGAATGTTAAATAAAAAAAATAATCTGATTTTTTTTTCATTTATTACCCTAAAATACAAGTTTGATTAATGTGACAAAAGTGCATGTAATTCTTTGCTCACAACAAAATCTTGTTGCATTTACGTTATGACAATGTTTAATTTTTAAATTTGTCTTTTAAGAAAATCCGCTCTCGCAAAGGTTATGTCTTGCAAAATCGCAGTAAATATTTTATTGCTGCTTCGCTGACACGATAAATAAGGCCTGCTGCGCGTACCCCTTGATGCAACCTCGCGTACCCTTCGGGGTACGTGTACCACTAATTGGGAAACACTGCCTTAGATTAATAAATTATTTTTGTGACTAGAAACTTAGTCAAATATTTATATAGCTTACTTTTAAATGTAATCAGGGTAAAATGTTCTTCAAGGGTTCAATAAGTTTTTATGAATAGCGGTGTATATAAGACTCACCACACCATTTTCCATGTACTCCGTGAGCATGACGATGAGTCTGGAGTTCTGCTCCCAGATCATTCGCCAGAAGTCTACCACGGTGTTGGGGAGGGGGGCCTGGCAGGCTATGTAGTAGTTCTTGATGTTTCCTGGACCCTGGAACATTTTGACAGTAGGTATTAGCGTATATTCGCTACCATCACAGCAGTAGCGTGCGATCCATATAAGCCAAAAAGTCGCAAATACCCCAGATTATAATAATATGTAGGACATAATATATGTAGGACAATTTGTGTAAATTGCTATTGCTGTGATCACAAATTAAGCTCTATTAATAGGCTTGTACTATGTGTACCAGAAGCAACAATATAATACGTATTATATGTTATAAACACCCAGACCATGACAAACTGTACAGAAAAAACGTACTATATTTCTTTTTTGTCATGGGTGGGAATCGAGTTTATTGGATAGTATCAAGAAAAGCACATGCCGTATAAAAATAAATGTTGAGGTTAATAATAAAACACTTTTTTTTCTTTTTGTACATACTTAGTATAATTTATGAGAAAAATAAAAAACAAGTTTGTTTTTGCTCTCCTGTAAAGTTGTCATTTTTGAGATGTATCAGTTAGCATCGGAGGCACAGAAACAATCTAGTAGCTATATATTATATTTAAGCATATATATCGTGCCCGAGACCGCTTAGACGGCCTCAGAGTACCCAGCTGTTGAACTAATAAAAAAAAGTATTTCACTTATACAAAGCTACATTATCCTTTCAAATTCACCCTGTATATACATTATTCAGCTCATGTTAGAGCTGAATAATGTATATACAGGGTGAATTTGAAAGGATGTACTTTTGGCTAATATGAGGTTCTGCTGATCAAATAGAACAACTTTTCCCATGGGACCATGTGTCGCAAATGAAAAAAAACTTATAGTAGGTACCAATAAGTTTTTTTTTTTATATCCATTTGACAACACACGCCTCGGAGAGCACATTAAACTGTCGGTTCCAGTTTTACTAAAACAAGTTGTGAAACTGTTTAACGACGGGTTAATAAGTCTAACCAAACACCGCGACGAGCTAGCCACTTGTTCAGGGTAGACTCATAATATAATCGGCTACTACGAGGTGGTAATAAAACTCCTTTGCTGGATACCCTGACGCCGCGCCGTCTACGAAGCCTCAAGCGGCGTGGACACCCGTTATTTTCAATTTTGTACATACTCGCATTATTTGTGGACCAATAAATTGATTATGGTATTAGGTACCTATAATATGAACAAAGGGACCTTATACCAAACAAAGAAATACATTATAATATTCTAAGAAGTAACGAGACGGACAGGATACAATTAAAGCATTGTAACAAGATTAGAAATATTAGTACACGTGCAAACACTTGAATCAAAACCCTTACTTAGCCAAATCTTAGACCCGGCGAGTTCCAGAAAACTATAAAAATAAGGCTTCGTTAAAGTCCTAAGTGACACCATGTTTATAATAGAATTATTAACCCTGTGCCATAAGTCTAAAGACTATTGTACAATTTCAGCCAGATGTTTCAAGTGTTGTTGGTAGGTTACAATGTAAGTAGGGTTGTCACTTGTCAATTATTAGTACACTAAAATATTAGGTAATTAAGAGCACTGGAATGTATTCGCGAACCCGAAAGTTTAAAAACGTCTACGTTGCTTTCAGTAATATTAAAGACTAAATAAAAAAACGTGGCAATGCAAATATTTCTTACATGATTCTAATTACGTAGTCTCTTTATAAAACATTTATTTAACTTTTTTAAAGACAACTGAAATACAATTTTGGATTTTAACATTCTCACCTTAGTTGTATTTTTTTATAAATAGTCTTGTAATTGGGGATCAAGTAAATAAAAGCTAGACCTTCGCGTTCTTTTTTTCTTAAAAAAGAATTAATATCACTATTAACAACGTTAAATATAATAGAATATAATAGTTCATATTATTTGACGTTAGATTTCGCAAATACATTTCCTATGCTCTTAAGAGGCCAGGAAAGGGATTCCTGATCTCCAACGTCTAAAAACGTGTACGTGTTGTTTTCAGTGATATCAAGGTTTTTTTATGATAAAAGAACGTTGAAGTGTAAATATTACTTACTTGATCCTAAATACCTTATAAAAAATCTATAAACATTTGAAAAGACACCCAAAGTTTGATTTATGATTCTAAAAATATTACTTTAGTTGTCATTTCAAAACTTAACAGATTAAAATATATATATATATTAAATTACTATCGAGTAAATAAAATCTACACCTCCATGTTCTTTTTTATCCAAAAAAAAACATTATTATCACTGAAAAAAATATTTAGATGTTTTTTGACGCTCGAGTTCGCGAATCCTTTGCCTGTACACTTAAATGTCTTCATAAGTTCTAAGTATGATAAAAGTATGGCATACTGTTGTGTCAATCTAGAAGTAGTAGCAACAAGACTATTATCTGATATTTCAGATTATTATGATATAACTTAGATTTCTCATTCCTGTAGTGACTCAATGCCTGGATGCTCTTAGTAATATTGCTACCATGATATCAATTAAATCGCAACCTGTCAACATCGCTCTCATGTCTAAAGAATTGACCTTCAGTCATGTAACAACTAGGTAAAGTTTGTGTGTTTTATTTATTAACACATTACTATCCCACAATAACATAAAATCGGGACAGGCGATGGCTTAACTGAAAGGAGTGAGTATTAAAGAAAAAAAACGTATGAGTTAACATTACTATAATAGACATTTTTTAAAGACTAATACCTAATTTATTTAATTTTTCTAAAACAATGGTTTTCAGACGCCAAAAAGAAAGAAAGCCATATGATAACAGCTCTCTTTCTATCACTATCACTTGCGTACACAAATCACACTGAATTTATACGAGTTAGTAGTTTTCTAACTTTGAGAGTTACTGTAATAATTTATTAAAACGTTTTATCATTTTTTGTATTTTAAATATACCAACCCGTTCATTTCATTTTTGAAACAAATCTAGATATATTTATAAACTTTAAAGCTATATTATTGATCAAAGCGAGTTGTGACAACCCTACCAACATTGTAGATAAGGTTCTGATGAGCGACACTTTCTAGGTACGAATAAAATCTGTAATTATTAAACGGATGTCGAACAAATATCTTGCCGATTGCATCATCTGAATATCTCTTTGTTCTTTCTTAAACAAAGAAATATTTTTTAAATTAGGATAGAAAGATGTAGTAAAGGTGATTGGTCTGTACCTTGAATCTACGTATATACTTAGACTAATATAATAAAAAAAAATGGGTAAAAGACTTAGAGGAGTGGCCGGGGATCCTAAATCAGGATTTTTCAGTACAAAAGTAACCATAGCTATCCAACGCGGAAACGCAGCTAGTGCTATGGGTACTTTTTCAAGTAAATAAAATTATGGAGAAACAAAAATTGTATACTAAAAAAACGGTTTTAGCGGATTTCGTTTTTTAATTATCGTATTTAGCTACACCGGAACTTTTCCAGAGACAACTTGAATTTTTTTTTAATTTACACAAAATTTATCGGCTGTCCATATACTGGCTAAGATTTTTATTTTATTCAAAAACCATTGGCCCGGTATATAATAAGGCTTACGAGCAAGCGCCAACCAAACGATTTTTTTTACTGTTATTCCAGTAACTTTACCTGGTGGTAAGCAGATATACAAAATCCATGAATGTGGTCGATAAATACATTTTTATTTAACAGCATTTAATCGCTCCTACTATGTCGGCATAATAATGCCGTTACGAAATGGGCTGACGAATTTGCATTACGAGTCTGTAGTAGTGTTTGTTTAATAGCGTCGCTGCTTTATCGTCAAATTAACTGCCCATTTTGTAACCGCAGACTACCACTTGGAAAAGAAATCTCTTGGAAAACAGTCGCCTCAAAAACCGGTGAACCCACAGACTAAAACCGAAACATTACTAGGTCACTTGACGGTTTTTGCATCTGTATGAGCGGTGATAACGAGACCGGTCGGTCGGTATATCAAGTTATAGAGAACTTCCTCCCACCTTTCTGTAAATAATAATTATACTCTATACTCTAACCTAAATACCCAATTAAAGTGGGATATTAAACAAATGATATGACGGGTGAGTTTATGTTGTACTAGCTTTTGTCTACAAAAGCTAGTACAACATAAACTCACTAAATTAATATTGATAGTGTACTAATCAGTCCTGGATTTGTCAATAGGCCGTATAAGCCGCGGCCTAGGGGCGGCAGCGTCCTAGGGGCGGCAGATTTCAGACGTCGCTAACTGGATTTCACAAGATAAAAGTCAAACAAATTCACTGGTTTACTCATGGTTTTTTGTACTTATACGTTAAATCCGTATAGAAACTCTTTCTATTGAAAATTATTAAACCTAGATTACCTACTGTTATTTAGAATGGAGTTGTAAGTTGAAGAAAGGAATTGGCTCGTCTATTCGGATAGCAAAGGTTCGGTATTCTGCTGACCCTATTTGGCCTTGGGATCTATTGGGAACAGGGCACAGTTTGACGAGTAAGGATTCAATGATTGGAAGAATGCAGAAGTTCTAGTAGCTCAACTGAAAACTCTAAATCATAAATCCTGCATTCCGCATTAAGAACTAGAGGTATGAGGCTGAGTAACTCTGATTGCATTTGGCCACAATGACTTATTGGCCACTCACAGAGGCCAATGAGTCTTTTGGGAAAGATGCAATCAGAGTTACTCAGCCTCTTGTCGTGTTTAGCAATTGCAATCTTGGAAGGAATAAGACCCCAGTTCCATAAATATTTTATGAGCGGTGCACAGATCAGCAGAAGGGGATCGGTCGGTAGAAAAAGGAATATGATAAAGATGTTATGTAATCTTTCCTTAAAAACGATGAATAATAAAGGAAGTTCAGAATTAAAGGCTGACTATGGGTGAAGTTTGTTTCTACACAAATGAAATTACTAGAAACGGTTTTTAAACTCAACTTTAATCAGTGGAAGGCGGTGCAAGAGTAATTCCAACAAAGACTTTGCATCGTCTATTGAAGAATTTTGGCTCTCCAAAATCAGCCGTCGGAACTTGGATACGTACTTGGAACTTTATGGAACGTGTTTCCAAGATGGCGCTAACAAGATCATATAGTATTTGGTTAAGTAGTGATGGTAATAAGTGCAGATGATAGTTAAAAGGCCATTAAATCTACTTCGCGGTCTCAAGTCCGGGAACGCTGCAGTTCATTTCTCTGCCTTCCACCCACGCACGGAGAATCCATGGATGACTAATAACATTGTCACTCTCTCTCTTTCATGGCAATATCTATCTTTCTTAACTACTCAACTTAACGAAAGAAATTTAAAGAGGGTTGTGGGTATTACATTATGCTACTGGGGCGGCAGAAAAATAATGGCCTATACTCATAAAAAATATAAATCCGGCACTGGTACTAATGTAAACAGGGGTGTAGAACAATGAAGCCAAACTTCTCAAGTGTTTATTTACATTTCATTCATAAAATAACAACTAAATAGTATAACAAAAAAACAACACTTAAAAGTTGTTCATAACATTGTGATAAGAAAATATATTTTTACATTTTTATAATAATACATACTCGTACATACATACATATCATCACGGGCGCATTACGGCGCCCGAAACCGCCTAGACGGCCCCAGGGTACCCAGCGGAGGGGTTTTAATCCCACCTCGTCATAGCCGATGGTATGAGTCTGCACCGAACAAGTGGCTAGCTCGTCGCGATGTTTTGAATAGACTCAATAACCCATCTATAAACAGTTTCACAAGTTGGTATAGTGAAACCGGGACCGACAGCTTAACGTGCTCTCCGAGGCACTATAGTGGTGTTGTCAAACACATGTACATAATATTTTTATCAGAATAATCTTACATTGATTTTTTGAAAGATAAAGAAAATGCAATGAACAAAATTCTGGTGGACGGGACTCGAACCCACGATCCTCGCTTTCGCGGCAAGGTACTGCAAAACCACTGTTTTTTGTTTTTACTTTTTTCAGTATTTTCTAGTTTTATAAACTCCTTAGTTGTTTTTGTTTTGTATTATGAACGAAGTAAAGCATGATCAAAGTTCATCGTTTATTTGTTAAGTAGACGTCAAAGTCCATGAATGGGGTCGATTAAACATTTTTATTTGTAACAGGATTGATCGCTTCTACTATGCTGACTAAATCATGCGGTTACGAAATGGGCGGTGACAAAGACGAATTTGCGTTACGAGTCTATTTAAATATATCCTTGCTGCTATTTTGTCAAATCATACGGACAGTCCGTTTCGTAACCGCACACTGAAAGGCAACTACCACCTTGACAAGAAATAGATCCAATAGACTTCTATAAACCGGTGAACTCACAGACTGAAACCGAAAAATATCTTTTTTTGTCACTTGACGGTTCTTTAAATAGGCTACCAGATAATAACAAAAATCATTTTTTGAATTCGTGTTTATTTGTAAAAACAAAACTACTGAACAAATTTATATTCCGTTTTTTTTTGTTGAATAACTATTTTCTCTGGGGGTAAAATTGGGAATTATTATCGATATTCGGCTAAGATATACAGAATATTCGGCTAAGATATACAGAATATTCGGCTAAGATATACAGAATATTCGGCTAAGATATACAGAATATTCGGCTAAGATATACAGAATATTTGTGTTTTAGAGGAATCTTGAGATTTTTTTTTAATGTAGAAACCCTCTGTGTTTGCGCTTTTGGCGTTGTATCCCTAGGTTGTGGGTTCGATTCCCACACATAACAAATAAAAAATTGTACGTTTTTCTGTACAGTTTGTCATGGTCGTGGTGTTTATAAAATATAATATGAATTATATCGTTTTTTCTGGTACACATAGACAAGCCTAAAACTTAGTTTGTGACCAGAGCAATATGTGTAAACTGTCCTACATTATATATTATATATTATATAATCTCATTAGATAGAAACTTGAAATTAAAACAACACAACAGGTGATTTTTTTAAACGTTATTAATGCGTGCAAATTCGCTTGAAAAAGCTAGTATGTAATAACTGTAATATATAAAAACTCACAGTAACATAGTTAGCATTGATATACTCCGTGGTGGGATCATTTCCGATTCGCTGCAGCGGCACCCTGGTCTCCGGCAAGGGTAGCACGTTGGAGTACCGGTTCTTATCCTCACATCCTAGAGGCACCTCCTCAGGCCGCACGTTCACTGTAGGGATCTCAGCGAATTCCGCTGTCATGGAGTCAACGTCCAAAGCGAAATTCGCTAGAGCGGCGTATGTCATCGGATGAGAGGTCACCTGTTGAATTAAATACTTTTAGAATTGCACACGAGTTCGATTCGCGATGTGTAGCTATTTTAAAAGGAGTGTCTGATAAGGTTTATCCGATGATCATGCTGATTCAACTGCAAAGTATTACCTCTCCCCGCGCATTACCGTGAGCATCTGGAGAAATCTAAGAAAATTATGTACGGGGACCGAAGGGATCGAAGTAACCATGCTTTCGGTCATAGTACCTACCTAGAAGAATACGTTAAGTTGTTGGTTTCAGTTTCACTTATACAAACTTGTAGTCAATAGTCTACATAAACACCACACAAAATTACTCGCACCCACTATACAGATGACGACAAATACAAACTTGCATTGCGGTCTACTTAAATTTTCTCGTCACTTTGTCGTCACATCTACCGCCCGTTTCGTAAAAGCACCCTGAAAAGAGACTTCGAAAAGAAATCGACGCAGTAGGCACCTGAAAATCGGCGTAACCGCAGATCTCTTTCAGGGAAATGGGCAGTTTATTGATGATAAAGCAGCGAGGCTATTAAAGTAGAATCGTAATCAAAATTCGTCTGTCGCCGTCGGTTTCGTAACCGCATCATTTAGTCGGCGTAGTGGAATTGGTCAATGTTGTTAAACAACAATTTGTTGGGCTTTGTACGACTGCTTACCCCCACCGTGTACCATAAAAAATACGGGAAATTTGACCAAGCAGCCCTTTTTTGAGTGTTTGTTGAGCTTCCAAAAAGAACAAGGGTGATTACGCGCATCAAAGTTAGCTCGTCCGTCGCGCGTCGATCGCTTTAACTCATGTTTTCTGCGATAGATGCTACGATTCGCGTGCGAGCAAACTTAGGCCCGGTTTCTTGATGGATAGTCATCTCGACTAATTGTTAAATAATGACAGTTATGGCGTCTTTTATATGAATTTGAAATATGTTTTGACAAAAATCTCATAGAACACCCGCCATTTTTAACTATAGTAACGTAAACTATCCATCAAGAAACCGGCCCTTAGTTGCTTGCGCATAATCACCCTGCAGAAGCTATTGGTTCCAGGCAATGGCGTGCGGTTCATATTCGCCAAAAACCCTGAAATCTAGGATATAAATAATCTAGTGCCTAATTATTATTGATAAATATTTAATAAATATATTTTTTAAATGCTTGAAAATAATATATAGCCACTAGATTACTTATTATTATTATTTATTCAAAAAAATTTACAGCGATACAAAAATACATTAAAACACACAACATATACAGGGTGTTTGGAAAGGAGCTGTACATACGCCTAGGGTAGAAACTAGGGATAGTCTGCTACCTACTCCCGCCCAATATATTGACCTTGGCCTCAATTGATTTTTTTAAAACATCCTCAGTCCATGCCCTTTCTAACGATATGCTAAAAGTGTAATTATCACTTTTAGCAAAATCAGAAGAACTCCAACCCTGTTAGTTTTTTTTTAAACCCCATAGAAAGTTGTCCTTAAAATTATTTCTTTACCTTACTACGGTACTTCAGGCCCCATAACTTTTCTTCTCCACAATTTTCTGGTGTAAAATATTTTTTTGCAGGACCCTAAGACTCTAACGATTAAAACAAGACCATTAGCAGACTGGTCCCATGGATAGATTTTGAGCTACACAGGTAGTTTTAGTAAAAAAATCACAAAAAAGTCAAATAAAAAATAAAAATAAATTAAAAAAAAACCTTGAGGCCAAGGTCAATATATTGGGCGGGGGTAGGTAGCAGACTATCCCTAGTTTCTACCCTAGGCGTATGTACAGCTCCCTTCCAAACACCCTGTATAATATGATTCAAATGACCAATAACGAATCTTCACAATTAGTAATCTACGCAAAAATACACAAGAAACATATTATAAGTTATTATTATTGTATGTTTCTTGTGTATTTTTGCGTATATTACAAAAGCAAAAATATGTGGGTATGTTAATGTATACTTTGTGTATGAGAAGAGTGTGTATGATTTATGGATGATGTACTTTATATTCTGGGGTATTTGCACGCCACTGGTTCCAGGGTGCAATACATACCTCGTCATCATAAGCTGGATTCCCATAAGACCTCTTGCTGGCGCGTAATCTATGGTTTCCTTTGCGATGCCCCACGCTTACGCTGTCCAGACTGTAAGCGTCCAGAGAGACAGGCGTGCAGCGCTGAGCGTACACGCCTCGACGGCCACGCTTACGTACCACCAACTGAAAATATATGAACATCCATGAATAAGGAGGCCGTGGGTTTGATTCCCACTTATGGCAAAATAAAATTAGTACGTTTATCTGTGGTTTTTTTTTAATGGATCACGGCATCTGGACTATGTATCTATCTGGTGGTGAGCAGACCTACTAAGTCTATGAATGTAGCCAATCAATGGTAGTTCTTAAACAAAATTTGTCGCTCCCACTATACCGGCTAAATGCGATTAAGAAATGCCATAGTCTGGGTGTTTATATATAATATATAATATAACATATCGTTGTTTCTGGTACACATAGTACAAGCCTAGAGCAATATGTGTGAGATGTCCTTAAAAATAAAACAATAACTAATATTGGTTTCTCTAAGCCTATTAAGAACACGCCAGTTGCGACACAAAATGAGCTTTCACACTTTAAGTATTAAAATGTATATAATACTAAATTACTGTTTATTAAAATTAAAATAATATTTTTGTTAGTCATTGTATTTATTAATCTTTCGGTTGAGGGCATTTTTTTTTATCAAAAAAAAATTTTGTTTATTATTATTATTAATACAAAAGTGAAATTAAAATATTTATACGTACAATTACCAAAATAATTCATATAGGTGGATAATTAAAATAATTTAGTTGGGAGGAAGGTCTCTATTATTTCGTTAGGCCCACCGACCGGTCTCATTACCATCGCCCATACAGATGCAAAAACCGTCAAGTGACCTAGTCATGTTTCGGTGTGGGTTCAACGGTTTTCAGGAGACTACTGCATCGATTTCTTGTCGATGTGGTAGTCTCCTTTCAGGGTGCGGTTACGAAATAGGTAGTTGGATTGACAATAAGGCAACGAGTATATTAAATTATACTAGTAATGCAATTCGTCTTTGTCGCCCTCCATTTCGTAATCGCCGGCATAGTGAGAGCGATCAATATTGTTTAAGAACAATTATCGATTGACCCCATTCATGGTCTTTATAGGTATGCTTACTACCAGGTAGATACAAAGTCACATGTCGTGCTCCAATATAAAATAATTTAAAAAAAAGAATTTTGACTAACAGCCAAGTCGTAACACTAGAAGTGTTTGTATGGGCGTCAAAACAACTTAAACTTAACTCTGGCGACGAAATACAATAATTTGATTTAAAATTGCCCCCTATAGTATCTTCCATATCAAATAACCTTAACAAGTTCTCAAGTAGAAAAAGGGTCTTTAAGCCATCAAAGACCGTTTTTATTAAGTAAGTAAGTAGCAGAGTGAAGTGTAGGTACACTTCACTCTGCTACTACCTCATAAGAATGATCTACAAAGTCCATGAATAAAACAGCGAGGATATTCTATACTAATCTATACTATATAATTACTCGTATAATAATAATATACATATTATTATTATTAATATACATATTATTATTATTATTATGTATGTATGTATCATCACGGGTGCCTTACGGCGCCCCAGACCGCCTTGACGGTCCCAGGGTACCCAGCGGAGGGGTTTTTTTAATCCCACCTTGTCGTAGCCGATGGTATAAATCTACACCGAACAAGTGGCAGCACGTCGCGTTGTTTTGAATATACCCAGTAACCCATCTATAAACAGTTTCACAAGTTGGTATAGCGAAACCGCGACCGACAGCTTAACGTGCTCTATTAGGCACTATAGTGGTGTTGTCAAACAAATGTGCCTTTTTTTTTTAAATTAAAAACTCATTGGTACACACCGGGATTCGAACCAGGGACCTAAGTGTTTTTAAGTCCAAGGTCTAACAAACTCGGCCACCACGTATCTAATTATTATTATATAATTTATTATTATTATAAGTCAGATAATTCACAGAATCATACAAAAAAAAAAGATATACATAAAGCAAGAGTTGTTAGAGTCATCAAACAACATAATTTTAAATAATGGCTAGAATTAAGCAGAGCAAGATTCGTTTCACCAAGAATAAGTAGACATTGACATTATAATCTAATTGATAGATAAAGCTGTAGAGGCTGTAAAAATGTTATAATAAACCAAACATAACTAAATGTTATAAAATAATTAAAAATACGTAATAAATTGCAGCTGTAACGAAGCTTTGTCAGTAAACAAAACTGACTTTTAGTATAAGAACACATCAAAAATACAAACAATTAACATAAAACTGCTGTAAAGTGGCGTTGTCACTTAACTAACTATGATGGTAATAGAAACTGGGCGCTAGAATAAAATAAAATAATCAATTTCAATTGTCTGCAGCTGTAAAATGGCTTGACAGATAACATACAACACATTAATATAGACATTATTGACAATAATAACATAAATTAATAAGAATAGCACAAATTAAATAACTTTATGTCATATTTTTTAAATTAACTAAAAATAAAATAGATGTCAATTTATTAAATATTATAATAAGTAATTAAATATGTCAAACCCATTGCAATAAACTAAACATATATAAATAAAAAACAAATAAAAAATAAAGTTCCCCTATGATATTGTGTCCTTTAGAGCTTCATTTAATGAGTAGTATGCCTTTCTAATTAATATACTTTTTATTTTCAATTTAAATTCATCCTGATTTAAGTGAATTAATTTATCGTCTAAATTATTAAATAGTTTTACACAGTTACACAAAAAAACTATTTGTACATTTATTAAGCCTGTGTTTGGGTACTAGGTAGCAGGAATTACGGCGTGAATTTTCTTTTTCAATTTTTTAAGTATATTCAACCATATATTGTTTGAATTATAATAAACAAAGCATTATGTAAGTACCGGACATGGTAAGTATTTTAAATTCTTTAAAAGCATCCTACATGAGTCTCGTGGTCTGTATCATTGACGTAAATTTCTATGATTTATATTTATTACAAATTTGTCCTTGTCGCCGTCCATTTCGTAACAGCATCATTAAACGGCATAGTAGGAGCGATAAATGCTGTTAAACAACAATGTATAGATTGACCTTATTCATGGTGTTTGTACCTGCTTACCATCAGGTTGATACAAACTCGCATGTGTGCTAGTAATCAAGGCATCAAAATAATTACTATAAATTATTTCTCAATATATGTTAGTAGGTACTTTATAAAAGTCGTAATATTAACGAATACCTTCACCACTATTGAAAAAGCTAGTATAAGAATTACAATAAACCATTTCAAAATAATCAGAATCTCGCCACTTGAAACTTTGTGTAGATTTATTACATCCACCTCTGTTAACGCATTGACCACTTGACGAAAAATGTCGATAAAAAACCCGACTAGTGCGACCCGAGGGATGGGTTCTGTTAAGTTTATATTTTTCTCAAAATCCTTACACTTTTCTTCGCGATAGGGTGGGTCCTTCAAAAAAAAAATGCCAAAACTGAATTGTAAAATTGTTTGGGCTTTATGATAAAATTTTGATATTAAGTAATTCACAATACTAATAGTTAGATTTCAAATAAACACCCAGACCATGACAAACTGTACAGGAAAACGTACTATTTTTTTTTTGCATGGGTGGGAATCGAAGCCACCGGATACAACGCCAAAGGCACAACCACTAATCTACGGAGGTGGTTCAATAATAATCCAATGCATTTGTAAAAAAAATGATCATTTAGAACGATAGACATTTTTTACCCATGGGCACAAAAGAGTCAAAAATATTACACTTACTTAACTTAATCTCATTACTTTTATAAAAACATTCAAAAACAAAGACACTATTTATTTCATGAATGTCGATTTTCGACATACGGGAGCAAGTGGAACATTTGTCAATCTTAATAGTAGCTAAGATTTTAGTAAATAAGCTTTTGTTTTAGACTTTACAGAACTTGTATGAGCCCGATCCGCACTCACATCCGAAATGATTGTACAGGGGCGGGAAATTGAAAAAGATTTTTTTTTTCAATATATGTGGTAGCCAAGTTGGTTAGACCTTGGACTTAAAAACACTTAGGTCCCTGGTTCGAATCCCGGTGTGTACCAATGAGTTTTTAATTAAAAAAAATATGTACATTTGTTTGACAACACCACTATTGTGCCTCGGAGAGCAAGTTAAGCTGTCGGTCCCGGTTTCACTATACCAACTTGTGAAACTGTTTATATATGGGTTATTGAGTCTATTCAAAACATCGCGACGAGCTAGCCACTTGTTCGGTGTAGACTCATACCATCGGCTACGACGAGGTGGAATTAAAACCCCTCCGCTGGGTACCCTGGGGCCGTCTAGGCGGTCTCGGGCGCCGTAAGGCACCCGTGATGATATGTATATGTATGTATTTTTTTTTCTAATTGGAGCACATATACGTAGTTATACAGGGTGACTTTGAAAGGTTGTACTTTGGGGTACAAGTCGTTCATGTTTCTAATACTGATCAAAAACTTCTATGCGACCAGATTAAAGTACTAAAATTATGGAATAAAAATTTACGAAAAATTATGGTCTCCTGGACCATGTTCGTGTAGCTGCAACGGTTGTTTAGTTTTAACAATGATATAAAAAACTATGTACCATCACGGGTGCCTTACAGCCGAGGCCCCCTAGACGGCCTCAGTAAGTCGTAACCGTTGGTAAGAGTGTCTGTCTTGGTCTCCCGCAGCCACGTTTGCCCTTCACCTTACTTTTATATATCTGGTTCGTCATTCTTTCCACATGCCCAAACCAGCGGGGCATGCCCTTCCTCATTTTTATGCCTATACTTTAGGTACGCAGAGATATTAAAATCAAAAATAAATGTTTATTTCAGAAAAGTTACAAAAATAATTTTAGCGCGCAGTTCCCACTTTAGGTTTGCCTATGTTGTGGAAAACTGGCTCCTTAGTTAGTTACAATGCACATATACAACTAATAACAATCAATTTGAATATATTATTTATGTTTTATGTCTAATCATGTGTGTGAATATGTTCATATATATATGCGTTGATATATATATGAGTGAATATGTGAGTTGAGTATAATAATATGTTAGTGTATATAAAAATATATATTTAAAAAAATGTGTTAATTGTTCAAAACTTTAAATAAAAGTTGTACAACCGCATTTAACGTTTTTTATAGGAGTTCAATTCGTCTCTGTCGCCGCCCATTTCGTAAAAGCTTAATTTAGCGGCATAGTGGGAACGATCAATGTTTTTTAATAACAATTATTTATCGACCCTATTCATGGATTATATATACAAAGTCATATGGCGTGCTCCAATAAAGAAATGTTATTTGACAAGACTTCAATTTATTAAAAACTCGGTTTTGTTTTCGCAATATATATTCTTATTTCATTTTTATAACAAATTGAACAAACAAAGTGACAAACATTTTTTTAATAGTTTTTTTTTCGTTCTATTACTTTTTTATGTTTTCCGATACCTTTTTAACACATTTAATATACAGACACTGAAAGTCTTATTATACCTATAGATTATGTTGCTTAACTTTTTACGTTTAAATAAAATGATACTTTCTTGTTTGAAAATCACAATTTTTCTGACCGTAAGACTTTCAATAACCTGTGTTCTAAAATAAAATTTTCACCTACAATTTATTATAATTTTATTTCTTCGTGGTTTTAAGTCGGAGTTTACTTTTTGCATTGCTTTTCTAAATAGTTTAGTTTTACGAAAAGGAAAGATTTCTCTTTCAGATCCACTAAACAATTATTATAAAAAAGGCAATTTAATAAATAAATACTTGGTTGTATAAAACGGTCACCCATCCCAGATTTAGGCGGTTTCAAGCGCGTAGGTAATGATATTTTTTTGGGCTTAAAAACTATTTACTATTTAATAATTTTTTCTAAGAACTTTTAAATTAAGCAACAACAATAAAGCAAAAACGAATTGCCCACCAGGTGGGCAATTCTCGCGCTTTCGACATTCATCTCGATTCGAGATTTTTAAACAAAAATGACTAATTATGTCATTTTTCGTTCAATATTTATATATTTATTTCGTTTAATGTTCGATATTTTTGAACAAAAAATGGCATATTTAGTCATTTTCCGTTTAAGAATCTCGAATCGAGATGAATGTTGAAAGCGCGAGAATTGCCCACCTGGCGTGAAAATAAATAAACAAATAACTTAAAGCTTAAATAATTTGGGAAGGAACTTTCGTACGGTTGTACAATCATAAGTGCAAGATCGACAATGATTAGTCTATATAATGACCGGTTGTCCCATCGAGGTGACAAACCCTTCCAGTACCCCGACTGAAATGGTCACCAACCCACGTGCCATGGCAAACCATAGTGTTAATTAGAATCATTTAAATTAATTATAATTATTAAATTTAAAGTTTTAAAGTGGAACTATTAATTTGAAATTTATTTTTTTGAAATTTATTTTTTTATAAAGTTTTTATTATTATTATTTTGTGTTGTGCACATAGCAAAGCTCGAGTTTCCCGGTAAGTTTTTACCTTAAAATTTATTTTGGCTTATTCTGTGTCTATTGTTTTTTTTTTGTGAATTTTCTTACGAATATCATTTGTAATTTTTCGGTTAAACTTTTAATAAATGCTAGAGCAGACTTATTTTAGGATGCGGTTACAAAACTATAGCGAATAACGTTAGGTACATTGACATAGAGAAGAACATTCATAAACATTTTTTCGGTAACATTCTGAAACATTTATATTTTCTATATATCTCTCTCAGCTTTGTAGGTACGATTAATAAATCTTTGTTTTCCTTATTGCTAATTCTTAAGCTAACTCCTTAAGATACCAAACGAATTATTGTAATTTTGTATACGATTAAATTTATTTTATTTACTCTACAAATACATATAGATGTATACAAATTATCTGTAATTATATGTACACAAAATCCAAATTAAGTATTTCCTCATTCGAATGTATCCGTAATACTGGTCGATTTTATGTTATAATAATATTATTTGATCAGGAAACACCAGTGTAATTTAGAAGATCTCACAAGACCTTGGCCTCAGGACCCTAGTGTATTTTTTTTAAAATTATTTATGAACAATAAATCTAAGCACAAAGAAATTAAATTATTCATTGAGTCTTCTCTGGTTACTAGAGGCCGACTCATTAAAAAACTTATCAAAATAATATAATATAATTAATTATATATATATAATTTATGAATATATATATTTAAAACCATATACATACCTATATATAAAGAGTCAACGGTGCCGATTTGTTGAATTTTATACAAAATATTCCTGTTATTTTTTTTTTAATTTAAAACTAACTATTGAAAACAAAAAATCACCATTGCCAAGAACAAAGAGGCAAGGAGGCATTGCTGCTAGCGCATTAGGTACCTTACCAAGTGGCACCTCATACAGTGTTTTTTTCTTATATATATATATATATCATCACGGGTGCCTTACGGCGCCCGAGACCGAGGGGTTTTTAATCCCACCTCGTCGAAGCCGATGGTATGAGTCTACACCAAACAAGTGGCTAGCTCGTCGCAATGTTTTGAATAGACTCAATAACTGATTTTTTCTTATTAGTTTAAATATAAATTTAGTTTTATATTTTCTAGGTTAATTTATTACTTATATATTTTGTGAAGTTTTATAAATAAATGATTATTAGCTGACTATTTAATATTTAATTAAGCCTTTTATCGTCTGTTATAATAAGTTATAAAATGTTTCTATAATATATATTTTTTAACTTTATAAAGTCCAACGGCGAGCTTAATGCCGCAAAGCATTCTCTGCAGTCAATAGGGATCAAGATACCGTTTATATGTTTTTTGTTAACATTAAAATTCGCGTAAACAAACATTATAATTGGTGCAATAATTAAATTATAAATAAATTAAAATTTTATTCAATAAAATAAAATAAAAGTAACTAATAACTACCTAAATAAAATATTTCATGAAGAACTTCCGATGCTGCGCACGTGTTCTCGCACGATACTCAACGCATTGATATACTCAACCCCTCTGAATTTCCAGCGATATTCGTTGGAAGAAATAAGAAGAAATTTAATAATTTATCAATTTCAACGCTGTAGGTACCTATCGTTTTTAAGCTATACCTAACAATAAATTATTATAATTTTGGGTCAAGTGTTTTTTTTTTAATTAACCATAAACAACGAGTATTATGGCTATAGGTACTTGTACCTACTATTATTTATTCCGTGCTATAGGTAAGCAAGTTTTTTTTTTGGAGTACGGCATGTGACTTTGTATTTACCTGGTGGTGAGCTGACCTACAAAGTCCATAAATGAGGTCGATCAATAATTGTTCTTAAACAATATTGATCGCTCCTACTATGCCGGCCAAATGATACGATTACATAATGGGAGGCGACAAAGACGAATTGCATTACGAGCATTTTTTAATATACTCGCTGCCTTATCGTCAATCCAATTACCCATTTCGTAACCGCACCCTGAAAGGAGACGAAGTTTTACTATCTAAATGTAGGCACAATAGTATTTACGATGGTGAGAATCGAACATACGACCACCAGATACAACCCCTAAATGGCGTACCATAGAGGCGGTCATTATTACGACTGTTTGCTAATATAGATATACATGTTTGTGCCGATATAGTTAGATATCGGTATTAGGTGGGAGAAATGTCTCTATAACTTCGTTAGGTCGACCGACCGGTCTCGTTACCACCACTCATACAGATGCAAAAAGTCTCTGGGTTCACCGGTTTTCAGGAGACTACTGTATCGATTTCTTGCCGAGGTGGTAGTCCTTCTGGGTGCGGTTACGAAATTAGCAGTTGGATTGACAATAAGGCAGCGAGTATATTAAAATATAGTCCCCATTTCGTAATCGCATCATTAACCGGCATAGTGGGAGCGATCAATATTGTTTAAGAACAATTATTGATTGACCCCATTCATGGACTTTGTAGGTCTGTTCACCACCAGGTAAACCAAAGTCACATGTCGTGCTCCAATAAATATATATATATATCCGTAGAACTAACTAATAGCAGCGAATCCTATATATATAGGATTCGCTGCTATTAGTTAGTTCTACGGATCTCTAATTGTGAATATTATCGGCTTGCCTTTTATAGTACAAATGGTACCATTACGGCGTCAAGTTATACTAGCACTATAGTCGTTTCGGCTCGGATGGCTGACATTGGAATTCTTATACAACTATAAAAGTGCTTGTATTATATATATTTTACAACTTCATTCAGGGACGGATCCGGGATTGTATGTGCCCCCCCCCCCCCCCCCCCCACATACAATCTGGGGGTCTGTGGAGAGACAATTTATTTTTTCGTCGATTATATTTTTTTTTTGTTAACGTTTAAAGGATTCTAGGTTATAAGAGGAAGGAATCACGCGATTAATAATTTAAAATATGATGAAATAATTTTCTTTTGTGGTAGTTCTTTTAGTTATCAAGTTTAAACTTATAGTATTTATATTTTAATCTTATCTTCACACCAGGTCCCTTACGGGGTAGGCAGAGACAACCGAGCGCCATTTGTCCCTATCCCTACATACTCCTTTCGCCTCTTCCACAGTCATAACTCTTCTCATACATGCACGCCGATTTGGGACTTTTACTACAATAGGATTATAGTAAAAAATAGATTATTATAAATAATTTGATGTAGATTTATAATAAAAAAATGTGATGTCTGAGTAGTTTAGACAGGTTATTAAAAACATTTATTTACGTTTTTTTGTTCACGAGTTCGAACCCTGATATACAATGAGTTGTTGAAGTTTTGAGTTTTGACAGCCCCCGTAGACTAGTGGTCGCCTTTGGCGTTGTATCCGGAGGTCGTGGGTTCGATTCTCACCCATGTTGAATAAATATTTGTACGTTTTTCTGTACAGTTTGTCATGGTCTGGCTGTTTATAAAATATATATAGGTATTATATTATTATATCTTTGTTTCTAGTACACATAGTAGTTACAAGCCTAGACTCCTAGAGCTTAGTTTGTGACCAGAACAATATGTGTAAATTGTCAAAAAAAACTAATAGTGTTTCAAAAAGTACGTTAAGCTATCATTACAAGTTTCACTGTGCCAACTTATGAAACTGTTATAAGTCTCTCCAAACACAGGAACGAGCTTACTTCTTTTTCGATATAGAATCAAAATAGTTTGACAATAACGCAGTGAGCATATTATAGTAGACTCGTAATGCGAACTCGTCTTTGTCGCCGCCCATTTCCTAACCGCATCATTATTAGCCGGCATAAGGAGAGCGATCAATGTATTTAAACAACAATGTATTGATGATATAATGGACATTGGGGTCTGCTTACTATCATGTAGGTATATACAAAGTCACAAAACAAAAAAAAAACAAAAAATCACCCACAAAAATTTTCTTGCGATTAGCTGTCTAGTGTATGTATATTTGTATACAATTATAGGATTATTACTATAATGTTACTATATTAATATTCTACAATAATAATAATTATAATTATGAAGGAAATTCGACACGCTCACAAACTAAGATTTATATAAAAGACCATGGTAAACTGTACAGAAAAACTAGTACCTACAGAATATTGATGAGCTCAAGATTTTGTTTTTGTTAACTATAGTCGTTAACGACTACAGTAAGAATTCACTAAAGGACAGCAACTTCATAATGAGTTATTGCTAACTGTTTTTACTATAGTCGCTAGTAACTATAAATTGAAATCAACCAATAAGATGCTATACTTGAAAAATAAACCGATCCTATTGGTTGATCCCTATCTATAGTAAATATAGATAACAAAACTTTTTCCTATGTTAGGGAAAATCGACTTTACTTATATATATATAATTGTGTGTGTGATTTACTTATATATATGGTTACTAACCTTTTATTTAGAATAAATATTTAAGGCGTGGACATGGTCGGTGAAGTTGGTCGCCTTGGTGGCTCCCTTGGAATCACCTAACCACCTAGTTGGTTATGTACTGTGTGTTCGGTTCGGTAGTATTTTTCATATTATCCATCGCGTTTAAATTCAAAATCTGAATTCGAGGAAAATATTTGTCGTTATTTTGTTAATGAATAGCTGCCTAACCAAGGCTGCTAAAACGCACTCTAAGGCCTCATTGTTAAACATTTTTTTTTTACTATTCATAAATATCTGTAAAGATTTACATGAAATAAATGATTTGATTTGAATGATCGATTCAATTGGTGGATCCCTAACTGTAGTCTCTAGCGACTATAATCTACTACAAGTCTATGTGCTCCCGATCCTCTTAACATGAGTAATTTTGTTTTTATTTTTATAGTTTATTTAGGCGTATCTACAAGCAATTTATTACCTTATGCCGTTAACTTTTAAATCGCATAACATTCGGAGATTATGAAACCGTTATTATGCCCTTTAAGAGTCGACGTTATAAGGTACTTCAACACGTTAAAGAAGAAAGAAGATATAACGTTAAAGAAGAAAGAAAATATAACATCCAAGAGAGAAGATTTATTATTTTATTACTGTCGATGAATATATTTTTCGTAGCACTTCATCGTAGAAGCTACGAAAATAGTTAAGCTACTTGTAGCTTTGTTTTCTACGCCAGCTACTATTTTAAGAGCATAAATATCGTAATGTTTAACCGATATTATGCACCTAAGATAGTATTTGTCATAGAAATTAAATACAAGAGAAGAATTTCAGAAGAGAGAAGAATTTTATGACTCTATTTTGTATTATTTTATTAATTATTTTTATTTCGTTGAATTAATGGTCAGTTATTAATATAAACCCAAAATATAAATAAGTGTGATTGTTATTTATTTTAATTTAGAGTTTCTATAATCCATCATTATTTTTTTTTTTCATAATTTTATATGTACCTATTTTCTTTAGGTGGAAATCCCGTCCTTTGTAATTTCGCTAGGCCGATCGTCTGATTTCGTTATCAGGGATGCAAATATCGTCAAGTGATGTTCCGGTTTTAGTCTGTGTTTTCACCCGTTTTCAGGAGCTTACAGTAACAATTTATTTTCGAGGTAGTACTCTCATTTTAGGATGCGGCAATATTTTTTTTACCTTCCGCGTACAACGTGGGGTTTAATAGACCCCAGGCGTATTACATTGATATCTTATAAAATTTTGGTGCTTTTATATTTTTGTACCTCATGTCGCAACATTGCCAAATCGACCGATTACATTTGTACTGTCTGAATCGTGCCTTGAGCCGCAGTGAACACCTCACACGTTGTATTACACGTTGCAATATTTTTTTCCCGTTTTGCATCATTTTTCATTGACAATCCGCTTCTATTGGTCGTAGCGTGATGTTATATAATAAATATATAGAGATTTTCTTTTCAATTCGAACCAGTAGTTCCTGAGATTAGCGCGTCGAATTTCAGTAATTATGATCAATTACATACATACATACATATCATCATGGGTGCCTTACGGCGCCCTTGACCGCCTAGACGGCCCCAGGGTACCCTACGGAGGGGATTTAATCCCACCTCGTCGTTGCCTATGGTATGAGTCTACACCGAACAAGTGGCTAGCTCGTCGCGATGTTTTGAATAGACTCAATAACCTTACAGTTACCACTGCCCATACAGATGCAAAAACCGTCAAGTGACCTAATCATGTTAAGGTTTTAGTCTGTGGGTTCACCGGTTTTCAGGAGATTACTGCATCTATTTCTTGTCGAGGTGGTAGTCCGTTCAGGGTGCGGTGCGAAATGGGTGGTCGAATTGCTGATAAGGCAAAAAGTATATTAAAATATACCTACTCGTAATGCAATTCATTTGAATCATTTAGCCGGCATAATGGGAGCGATCAATTTTGTTTAAGAACAATTATTCATGGACTTTGAAGTTCTGCTCACTAACAGGTAGATACAAAGTCATATGCCGTGGTCCAATAAAAACTTAAAATAGCACCAATAAAAGAATACTAATATAGCAGGACAGACCCCACTAATTCAGGAATAAAAATGACAGTGAATAAAGATTTCTTGTTGCTTATTGGACGACAAAGACCTACTTGTGGCCTTTGATAGAACAGGCGTAGAAGCATTTCATATTATCATGTCGTAATTGGTTTTCTTAGTAAGTAATTTACAATTTGACGACATGCTCTCTAGAAACATACACCTACCACAAATTTGGAATGTGGAAAAAATGTCAATGCCTTAATTTTATTCTGTTAGTTGGTAGATGATGTCTAAGGCTCAAGGTCTAAGTACGCCGATGTAAATTGTTAATAATATAATAAAAATTCTAAGAAACTTAGGACTCTTGCAAAAGACCTTTTTGTCGAAGAAACGAAAACAGAGTGACGAATTCGTGGTCACAGATTCAGTAGCCGTAGTGTGAGTTTTTTTAAAGTTTGCTTTCGCGTTAACTATACTACCGCGTTAACATTTTGACCAATCACACGACCGCATTTCTAGTTCTCAAAATGTCCGCTTGGAGCGCTGAACTATTTCCCATACAAATTTTAGTTAACTCAAACGCAAAGTAATAGTTAGAAAACTCACACTACTGATACACTGTACAGATATTTTACACCTGAAAACCGAATTCCTATATATCCATAGAACATTGTCGTTTATTCTTGTCAAAACCGAGAATATCAAATTCAGACCGTTTGACAAATGTTTATTCTTATTTAGCATTTTACATTGATTTTTTATATGTTTTTATATCGATATCCTATTCGCAATTGTAATATAAGTAATAGAACAATGTTAGTATTTTTTTTTGAGCCCCAAAATTTTTCATGTGCATTGATAAAATATATCTTTAAAATATATTTCGATTTATTAATAGAAATCGCATCGCGACGAGCTAGTCACTTGTTCGGTGGTAAAACCCCTCCGCTGGGTACCCTGGGGCCGTCTAGGCGGTCTCGGGCGCCGTAAGGCACCCGTGAAGATATATATATTAATAGAAACTACAAACAATCATAGCAAAGTCTAACCGGAATTGTAAATTAATTTCAAATAACATGCAAATTGCAGGATAAAAATAATAAATATTTTAATTTAGGAGCTATAATTGCAATAAAATGATACAGAGTACTATAGCCATAGTGTGAGTTTTTTTAACATTTACTTTCGCGTTAACTATACTACTGCGTTAACATTTTGACCAATCCCACGCTCGCATTTTTAGTTCTCAAAATTTCCGCTTGGAGCGCTGAACTATTTCCCATACAAATTTTAGTTAACTCAAAGGCAAAGTAATAGTTAGAAAACTAACACTAGGGGTACTGGCGATTTTGTTTTTCAGACGTTATAATTTCCATATTTCTCAATATTCCGGTTAGAAAAAACAAATATATTTACATTGCTTAAGATCAATAGTTTGGAGTTTAAAATAACATATAGTTCTACCATACGTTTAAAGTTTTTGTGGGCCCATCCGTCATACATAAAAAAACGATCTCTTTTAGCTATATAGTTATATTATATTATTATATACGTGGTGGCCTATACTATAGTGCCTCGGAGAGCACGTTAAGCTGTCGGTCCCGGTTTCACTATACCAACTTGTGAAACTGTTTATTGATGGGTTATTGAGTCTATTCAAAACATCGCAACGAGCTAGCCACTTATTCGGTGTAACTCATACCATCGGCTACGACGAGGTGGGATTAAAACCCCTCCGCTGGGTTCCCTGGGGCCGTCTAGGCGGTCTCGGGCACCGTAAGCCACCCGTGATGATACATATATTATTATAAGAAAATACGTGACATTTTGTTTTTGATAAGTGTTTGATATTAAATTGTTTATTATTACTAATTTGCATCCTATTGTGCGTTAGAATATAAGTTTATAACTAATTGAAATATAAATACAATCACGGGTACCTTTTTGACTCCGGAGAAATGTTTGTTAAAAGTCTTCAAGGTACCCAGCGGAGGGATTAACCCGTCCTCATTTCGCCGATGGTATTCAAAGGCAAAACCTATCTAATATTATTCATACATACATACATATCATCACGAGCGAGACCGCCTAGACGGCCCCAGGGTACCCAGCGGAGGGGTTTTAATCCCACCTCGTCGTAGCCGATGGTATGAGTCTACACCGAACAAGTAGCTAGCTCGTCGCGATGTTTTGAATAGATTAATAACCCATCTAAAAACAGTTTCACAAGTTGGTATAGAAAACCGGGACCGACAGCTTAACGTGCTCTCCGAGGCACTATAGTGGTGTTGTCAAACAAATGTACATAATGTTTTTAATTAAAAACTCATTGGTACACACCGGGATTCGAACCTAAGTGTTTTTAAGTCGAAGGTCTAACCAACTCGGCCACCACGTATATATTCATTTAATATTATTCATTTATTATAACTAATTTAATTTCAATAAATCTGTATTACTTAAAATCTTAATGTATTGTTGGGGTTTATTGGACCCCACGTTGTACAACTTGTAATATTATTTCACGTTGTATACGGAACGTTAAATAATATAGAAGGTAATGAAAAATCGGAAAACATTCCCCTTTTAATCTTAAATACTTACAGGCTTAGAAAGAAGAAATGGAAGTTTTATTAGAAGAGAGAAGCTATAGAGGAATTCTATGCTATTTGCATACAAACATATATAATTAATTGTAATATAAAATCAATATTATATATTTTTGTGTATAAATATTATAGAATAATTTTGTGAACAAAAGAAGATTTAACTGTGGCAAGAAAGAAGAATAATATTTTTATATCTATGCTATAAATCAGGTTAAGAGCATAGCATATAGTTATTTATAGTCTATATTATGTTCCTAACCTGTTATATATCGTAGAATAAAAGAAGAAAGAATAGTTTGCATCAAGTTTTGATATCTATGCTGTATACCAAATTACGCGCATATTATATCGTTATTTTTGTAAGATATTATGCACCTAATTTTGGAATATATTGTATATATAAAGAAGAAGAACAGAAGATTTCGAATTCCCTAGTTATATTAGCTTTACTATGTAATGGCGCATAATGTATCGTGATATTAGAAATCGTTATTATGCCCTTTATAGAGTGATGCTCCAGAAGATTATTTGAGAAGAAAGAAGATTTTTTGCATGTTTTTTGTTTACATATAAGTATTTCGTTGTTGTATAATACACTATTTTAACTTGTATATTAGGTCCTGGACATTAACAAAATATTTTTTATCTTTTTATTGGAGCACGCATGTGACTCTTTATCTACCTGATGGTAAGCAGGCCTACAAGCTCCGTGAATGGCGTTGATCAATACATTGTTGTTTAAGGGCATTGATCGCGCCCACTATACCGCATAAATTATGTTGTTACGAAATAGGCGGTCAAAGTCCATGTCCCAATACGAGTCTAATTTAATATCCTCCCTGCGCTATTGTCAAATAAACCGCCCGTTTCGTAGCTGCACCATGAAAAGCGGCCACAGCCTAATACCAAAACATGACTCAGTCACTTGACGACATTGGCATCTGTATCGGAATTAACAAAATCTACGATTGTAAAAACAATCAACTATATATTTTTTTTTTATTTAAGAATGGTACTGGATTCTGACACAATGTAGGTTTAATTTTAATTCAAAGTGACTAGTACATTAAAACAGATATTTCATACTTTAAACCCTATTATTTACCTTCAACATTATTGTACTATATATATATATATATATATCATCGCGAGTGCCTTACTAATCTATAATAAAAAATGGTAAAAAAAAAAAATATTACCACAAGTTAATATTGCAACTTCGTGCGGTGTTATTATATAAAATCGGTAATATAAAATACATATATGAAAGTCAATAAATAAAATAATATATAATAAGTACCAAATCAATAATCAATTTATGAACATAGCTAGTTAATTACAGATTCATTAATAGATTGCTCTGCCCGTAGGCGCATAAATATGAATCAAATCTTATAACATTTGAATAACTTCAAACCCGTCTTTATTGGGTGTCTTATGTAGTTCTGTTGAACTTATTCGTATCGAAGTTTCTGTTAAATGTGCAATGGTTTCTTCTACTTATGGAATTGTAATTCCAGAAGACATTTTAGTGATTGATTCAAACGTGCTTGTGTTTAAATTATCCCTCAAAAAAAGTATCACTTACCAATAAACCGACGAGCAGAATTAACGCGATGACACCTATTGTGCTAACAGCGATCGCCACTGCAGCACCAGATCCAGCTTCATCCAGAACTTGGGAAGACGCTTCAGTCGTCATATACTCGGTCGTAGAATCGTCCGTAGTACTTGCCATAACAGATTGCTTATTTGAATCACTAGACAGAAATTCTTCAATAAGTGTAGTTGTTTCTTTTGGAATTTCAGATTTATCAAATACTTCATTTTCTTCCTGCTCTTCCTCGGTTTTCTCCTCAGATTCAACTTCATCAGTAGGCGCTTCAGTCTCAGACTTAGATATGGGTTTAACAGTCATGTCATCTTCATCTTCTTCGTTTTCTTGTGTGGTCGTTTCTTTAACATGAGTTATCACTTCATTACTTCCGCTGTTTTCTTCGGAAATGGTATCAATATATTGGTTTGAAGTTGCTTCTATTTTTTGTTCAGTAGTTAGAGATGACATAGTCGTTGTTGGTTTACGTGTTTCCCTTTCAGTATTTATTTCAGTAACTACTTTTACTATAACAGTGGATGTTTCTAAATGTGGCGTTGATTCTATTGAAGCCAGAGTAACGGATTCTTTAGTTGTTGTAGTGGCTGAAGGCTGGGTTTCAATAAATGTAGCACTAGTAGACGTAGTTTTTTCTATCATTGTTGTCGTTTCAGGGACTATTGTAGGTGTCTCTTCAAGCTTGTCTGTCGTTGTTAAATATTTTGGTCGATATGTCGTGACAATTGTTTCTTCTGTTATGGGTATTTTAGTAGTATCCACGGTAACGGGGTGCCATATATCAGTTGTAGAAGGTTGTTCTGTCGTCTCTATTATACCGTCGAGTATCGTAGGTATATAAGTAAATCTAATAGTAGTAACTTCAAAATCGTCTAAATTGGGTGTCTTAGGTAGTTCTGTTGAACTTATACGTATCGAAGTTTCTGTCAAAGGTGCAATGGTTTCTTCTACCTTTGGAGTTGTTATTCCAGAAGGCAATTTAGTGATTGATTCAAACGCAGTTGCATTTGTAGGTTTGGTCAAAAAATTTTCTTCGTCTATTTTTTTATTTATAGCTTCAGTTGTATCTTCAACAGTTATTACTGATGATACTTCTCTATTTTCTGTTATATCTGAAATGGCTTCCGTTGTAGTAGGTTGAATACTACTTTGAAATGAAATATTGCTTTCAGCTGGCATTCTTTCTGTTTTAGTTTCCTGTAATATTGTTTTTATTTCCGATTCAGCTGTTGGTTCTTCATTTGCTGGTTTCCAAACTAATTTATTTTGGTTGACGTCAACAATATTTTTCGATGGATAATCCGTGTTTTGATTATCTTTTGTAGTTAATTTAGTAAAAGAAGTAACTTCCTTATTATCTGAAATTAAATAATTATTTTATTAATATTTCTATACTGGCTGGGGGTTTTTTTTTCACCTTTGAAAAATTTGATTTTCAAAAATGTTTCCAAAATTTTATTCTTTAAAAAATATCCGAAAGAATATTAAATATATTTTATTTATCTTATAAATTAAACACGGGGGGCGTTTTAACGAGTTGAGAACAAGTATATTATCCTATCTTTAAGGTAAAGGCAAGGCAAAGTTGTAAAGGTAATATATTATTCTAACACACACACCGGCAGAATTAACGGAACACAAAAAAAGGAAGAATTAATATACCTTTTTCGTAGCACTGGCCGGTTACATTACTTTTTTATACTTTTTTTACATATATTTTTTAAAAACGCCTAATTCGAAAATGTCAACAGTCATTTTTTTAATTCGTTTGTTTTAATTTTTCATTCATATATCTCTATCGACTGCTTTGAAGTAGATTTTCCGTTTTCGTAATTCCATTTGAAAAATATTATATTGCAGTTTTATGAGACTTTTGTGTTTTTAGCTTATTGATAAGTTACGAACATCTAAGTATGCCTGATTTAACGCTATCATAAATCATCAGGGCAGATGAAATGAGAAGAAATGGTCAATTCTACAGATCGTATGAAACAAGACTTCGTCGATCGTTATCAATGATTCATCGTAGCATCAATCGGTACAGATTGACGAATTCTCTAGTGAGGAGAAGAGGACAAGGCAGGAAAAGGTGTACTTCAAGAAGATATGACCGTTTTCTACAACTTCAAGTTCGTCAGAACACGAGACTTATGGCGGTGCAGGCCCGAAATGCATTAGAGGAGGTTCGAGGAGTAAGAGTGAGTTCGCAGAAGATTCGAGAAAGTTGGTAGGTATAGGCTCATTTATACCCGCCAAAGCACCAAAACTTGGGAGACACCACCGCACAAACCGACTATACATTGCTCGTGGACATCATCATTGGGACTTTGACGAGTGGGGACAGGTTCTTTTTACTGATGAATGTAGAATTCTGTTAAATCAGATTGATGGAAGGCAGCGAGTATGGAGACGCAAAGGAGAGCGTTATTTACAGTCTAATTTTAAAAATACAGTGGCATATGGCGGCGGCTCAATTATGGTCTGGGGAGGGATATGTTTAGGAGCTCGCACGGAGTTAGTGGTAGTCGACGGCGACAATCTGAATGCTGATCGATATATCAGGGAGATTTTAGAGGAACATGTTGTGCCATTTACCCCATTTATTGGTAGGTAACGACTTCATTTTAATGCAGGATAATGCTCGGGCTCACAGTGCTCGCTCAGTACAGGCATACCTAAACCATGTTGGTGTTACGGTGATGGCCAGCACGGTCCCCGGATTGGAATCCGATAGAACACGTTTGGGACTTGCTAAAGAGGAGTGTCAAATCAAGAATGCTACCTCCTAATAATCTGGGCGAGCTGAAAAACACATTAGTTGAAGAATGGCAGAGGGTGCCCCAAGAAATCATTGACAACATCATTCCCAGCTTGCCCAGACGGATGGAAACCTTAATCAAGGCACGGGGGGGAAACACTCGTTATTAAATATTCATTTAATTAATTTTAAACCGTCATAAAATCTAAAATTTTCAACTGTTTCTCTGTCACTACGAAATCTAAAAAAAAGCATTTTGTTAAGCTTTTTTTTTCATTAAACTTTAAGTATGGTGTTGCATATTTATGTCAAAACCACAGAGTTATCTCTGTGGTCAAAATATATTAATTTAATTATTGTTTCATGTTAAATTATTATTTGTTTAAAAATAAAGCTAACTATTTTATACTCTCCCTTTTTTTGGTGTTCCGCTAATTCTGCCGGTGTGTGTATTATATATATTTCTAAATATATTTTTCTAATTCCCTATCTAAAAAAATATTCTCCCTGATATCATCAACACTTTACCACAGACCGTAAACAATTAACAGCTACATAAAACAAATGACAATCAGTTTTATTATTAAACTGATAATAAAGCTTTTCCAGGCAGTATTTCTTCTTTTTTAATATGAATGCCCCTTGTTTAAATTATGTGCTTGGTATAAAAGTTGAATGAAAAATGTTCTTCAAATCATTGAGACTATTTTTTATTATATTCGACATAAAGAAAACGGTTTATTTTCATAATAAAACACAATATATAAAAAAACAAATACTTAATAAACATCAGCATAATAGGTAAATATTAATTAATGAAATCTTTAAACAATAAATATTAATACTTACTAGATGGTTCATCAACATTTTGTAATTCATTATCGTCTACTGATTTTGGTGTAGATTTTGATATATTTATAGCTGGACTCTTAGGCAGTGACGGTCTAAGTCCAGCTAATGCCCAAGCTGTTGATGGAATGTCCATAATATCTTGCGATGTCTCAGTTTCTACTTCAGCAGAAGATGCAGTAGTCGTGTATTTCATTGAACCCCTTTTTCTTAAATGTGGAATACTATTGTCCGATATACTTTGGGAATGAACAACTTTTTTAGAACTACCGACGTCACTTTGCAATATAGGATCTATGTTAGAAGATACTGTTGTAAGGATACTATACGTTTTGTTAATCTTGGGGGTTACGGCATCTCTAATATTAAAATGTTCAGCATAAATAGTATTAGGTAACGTGGTTTTTGTAGAAGAAGGTCTAGTATAGTTTCTACGTGTAGTCATCCAAATAGGTATTGTTTTTGGTGTTGGGTAGTGCATTCTTCTTGTTACAGGTTTATATACTGAGGCTGGTGTAATCTGATCTGGTTTAACTGTAACACTATTAGAATATTCTCTATTATTTGAAAAGTTTATGCGTTTGGAATACTCCCTATTTCTATAATTGCTTGAGAATTTATTGGTTGATGTTTCAGCTGTGGCTATTGTTGTTGGTAATGAATCTGTTGTAGACAAGGGATTAGTGGAACTTGATTGTATTTTAACAGGTGGGTTTATTAGATTGTTATTTGTAGAGTATGTATTTGTATGCTTATGAGATTTAGGCAGAGATGAATTATCATGTTTTGCATTTATTGAAGCATTTTCTTCTTCACTGGATGTACTAGGTGTTGGCTCGAATAATGTCGTGTCGTTGTCACAATCGTCTTCATTACTATCATCAATGAAATAGGTTTCTGTAGATAATACTGAAGTTTCATAATAAATACTAGTACCATGAACACCGGACAGTTCTTTCTTGTCTGATCCTGCTTCTTCGTTATCTAATAACCTTATTTCTTTAGTATTTGTTATAAAAACCGAAGATTTATTGGTTGGAATTCCTTTTGAAAAATTGTTTTTTAGTATTTTTTGATTAGTGGAATTTGGTGCTGAATTACGTGATTTTACTGCAGCTAGATTATTTTGAATACTGTTAGATATTTCCTTGAACTTTTTATCAAAATGTGTATTTCGTGGCGTTGTTAAATCTAAATCGTAAAAATTGGCTGAGTTGCTTGCAGAACTATAACTATCTTTAGGAAAATAACTTGAAAATTTATCATACGATGGAATACTGTAACTTTTCTTTGGAACATTATTATCACTTTTTGGTCCTTGCGAAAAATCATCATCAAATCCTGGTATAGTAAAGAAATTATTTGGATGAAAATTCGTCGTTTTATAACCTTCATGATCTGAATATTCATTCTCATCTTCATAATCATCATCATCATTACTTTCATCATCAATACCAACAGTTCTAGCTGTGGTACTAGATATTGGTAATTTTGTCCTTTTATATTCCCGCATACTGTCAAGGACTTCCGTTATATTTCTCTTTTGTGGTGTCGGAGTTACTATAGTAAATTCAGGTCTTTCCGTCGAAGTAAATAGTGGTCTTTCCGTAGTTTTAATCAATCTTCTTGGCTTGAACGTACTTGTACTTGAAGATAAACGGTATCTTACCCTTCCTCTATCTTTATATTTGGCATTTTTACCGTCAGATTGTTCTTCTGACGATGAATCTTTAGGACTTAATTCGTTATTTTTTGTTCTTCCTCGAGGTACCCATGAAGTACCGTTTGCTTTACTATATCGTGACGATAATGGTTTATCATTATTGACTATCGATGACGTTGTATTCTCAGAAGGTAATATGCTTCCTTCTGGTATAGCGCTACACAGAAATAGTAGATTAACTACCACTGTTGCACCTGAAAATTAAAACAAAACAGTATTAGTTGCTGTGCACATTTTATATAATTAATTAATTATTGTTTTAAAATAATTAATTTATTTATTTATAAGAAAAATTTACATAACAGATCTATCTAACTATTTTTTTTAAATTATTAATGGCTCCAAAAACCTCAGGAACACTTGTTTGCTCTCAGTCTCAGATGCAGCAAATATATTTAAATCCTTAGAGTTCTGCACGATTTTCATTCACTTTTAAACAAACGTATAGTACATAGCAGTACCTACATTATACATAGTGTGAGTTATCTAACTATTACTTTTCGATTGAATAGTTTTGGTAACAGGATTGAATAAAGCGATCCTATTGGTTGTTGCTCACGTATACGTAAATGAATACGTTACGTTTCTACAATGCGCAAACCCATGGTAGAGCCTCCGGGCCAAATACTTTAAAGGGATAATAATAATAATAATATGTAGGGCAATTTACACATTATTGCTCTGGTCATAAAACTAAGCTCTAGGCTTGTACTATGTTTACCAGAAGCTACAATATATACATATTATATTTTATAAACACCCAGACCATGAAAAACTGTATAGAAAAAAATTTTATACTCAAAAATATAATAATTACTGGGGAGTGACTAATCATTAGCATATTGTGTGAAAAAAAATCAACATAAGCATAATACACATTTATATACATGAAGATTTTTTCTGAAAAAAACGTAATATCCGAAGAATAACACTTAGATTTCACAGTTCAGCATCAAGTAACAGCGAGTGGATTTATATTACAAAAAATCAGTTATTCTTTATTTATACCTAGTAGAACAAAGCTTTTTATTGTGCTAGTTTTCAAAGCTACTGCCACTACTCTTAAGACGAGATCAGCGCCTCCTTATTTTTAATTTCCCAGGAGCAAGATCTTGGGGTTACCTATTTTTGGATATTGTAAAGAAAAAAGAAGATCAACGAAACAAAAATCCTGTCCTATTTCCTACAAGGCTACCTTATCTGGTGGCATTTTTTCATTTATTTACTTTGTATAGTCATTTAATTTTTTTAGGTACATCTACCTACCTACTATTTTTGTAACAGCAGTCTAGTTTATTTTTGTAGTTTAGCTTTTAATTTATTAGTATTATATTATATTCATATAAGATTTTTAATTGATATTTAAGGGTTTTTCTCCAAATGTCGCAACAGGATGATCTAATATCTTGCTGCTTGTGTTCGAGTAATCGTTTATTTAAAGGTCAACGCGGTCTTAGAATACATAAATCCAAAGTACATAAAAATACTGCAGCTCTTATTACAAATACACCAGTAAATATTTCTATTTCTCAAGCAAATAATCCAATATCAATACAAACGGATTCCCAAAATGAAATAACCACTTTTTGGAAAACCCTTTCGAATTATAGACAATCTATTCCAATTTTAAAACGAATCCCACGTGGAGCACGTATTACAGTGGGTCAGAAATTAAAAACCTTTATAGATAAGTGTGTTGACTCAAATACAATACAAAGTTGGTTGGATTTATTTACATTTTCATACTCTATTTTACATGTCAAATTTACAGAACAAAGAAAACGAAATTTAACTCAAGCAGTAAAAGAAAATTGTATAAATTTACAAAATTTCAATTTTAATTCTTCCCTTAATAAAAATACAAATAAACGTACTTATGACCAAATAAAACATATAGAAACAAAATTTTTCGAAGGAGATGTAAAAGGAGCGTGCAGGCTACTTTTTACTGAGGACACAAGAGCAGAAAATAATAACAGAACTCTAGAGGAATTACGCAATAAACATCCATCTATTATTCCAAACACTATACTTCCAGACCCTCCACCAATAAATACCCTACCTATTACAACTAATACTATTGAAGTCCAGAAGGCATTTTTTTCTTTTTCAGCTGGTTCTAGTGCTGGAATAGATGGTCTTAGTCCACAGCACCTTAAAGACTTATGCTCAGCAGAAAATGGTTTCGGCCTAATTGAAAGTATATCAAAATTTATGAATTTTATTTTATCAGGAAAAGTAAACAATGAAATATTACCTCTATTATATGGAGCATCATTATTTGCATTAAATAAAAAAGAGGGAGGAATTCGTCCCATTGCCATTGGATGCACATTTCGGAGGTTAGCTTCAAAAATTATTTGTTTTAAATTAGCAAATAAATTCAACAATTTTCTGTCACCAACACAGTTAGGAGTAGATACCAAAAATGGATGCGAAGCAGCAGTTCATGCCGCACGTACCTACCTCATGCGTGCATGGCAGATTAGAGGTTTTTATTAAAATTGACGTCACAAACGCATTTAACACTTTCGATAGAAATGTTAATGCTTACTAATATTTCAAAAACTTTTCCAGAAATTTATAATTACGTTTGGCAGTGTTATTCATCTTCCTCTCATCTAATATTTTCCGATAATGTAATACCTTCTATTTCCGGTTGCCAACAAAGCGATCCTCTTGGCCCTTTTCTTTTTAGTCTTACTATCCAGTCAATAATTGAACATTAAAATTCAGAACTCAATATTTGGTATTTGGATGATGGTAATCTTGGAGGAACTGTCACTGAAGTTATGCATGACATAGAAAACATTATTGATAAATTTAATAACATTGGCCTTAAATTAAATTCAGCTAAATGTGAAATATTTTTTAATTGTCAGGATTCTGATTTAGATATTTTTTTCAAAATTTGAAGAACTATTACCTAATCTGAAAATTATGAATAAAGAAAATCTTTTCCTTCTTGGTTCGCCAATTATTGATAATGCTATACCACCATTCATCGAAATGAAACAAAATGTATTTATTGATAATTCTGACAAACTTTTTAAAATTCAAAATCACATAGCACTTCACATTATTCGGTTTTGCATTTTTATCCCAAAATTTACTTATTACATTAGAAGTACACCTATGTGGAAATTTACAAAAATATTAAATGAATTAGACAATAATTTAAAAAGTATATTTCAACAAATATTTAATATTAATTTTGAACAAAATTCTTGGGACCAAGTCACCCTTCCTATTAAATATGGGGGACTTGGAATAAGAAAAATTTCTGATATAGCTACTCCAGCTTATATTGCTTCCTCATTTGCTGCACGAGATTTCATTGGTAAAATCCTACATCCATCACTAAAAAGTGATTTTGATATTCCGTGGAGCAGTGAAGCTATAGAAGCATGGAAAGTTGTTTCTATAGCCTCTGACTTGCCAATAAAATTAAATATACAGAAACAGTGGGACGAACCCATAATTTTAAAAAATAGGGATAATTTATTGCGTATTTCCTCAATGAAAGATAAAGCTCGTCTTCTTGCTTCAGCGGAGAAAGAATCCGGAGCCTGGGTGGAGGCTTTTCCTTCCCCCAACATAGGCACATTATTAAATAATAGCTCAATTAGGATTGCCATTTGTTTACGGGTAGGCGCAAAATTATGTGAACCTCATGTTTGTCATTGTGGTAGTAGCGTTGATTCGCACGGACTTCATGGATTATCTTGTATAAAAAGTGCCGGCCGATTTCGTAGACATGCTGAGATTAATGACATCCTATGCAGGTCTCTTATTACAGCAAATATGCCTCCGATCCTTGAGCCCAAAGGCCTCTCGAGAACTGATGGTAAGAGACCTGATGGGATGACATTAATTCCTTGGAGGTCTGGCAAAGCTATGGTGTGGGATGCAACATGCGTAGACACCATGGCTTTGTCACACTTATCGGGAACATCATGTCGAGCGGGATCTGCTGCATCTACCGCGGAAGCCAATAAACATAAAAAATACATTAATCTGAAATATATTTATGATTTTATGGCTTTCGCGGTGGAGACACTTGGTCCATGGAGTTCTGACGCTAAGGCTTTTTACAAAACCTTGGCTCCACTCCTAATCGACGCTACTGGTGACCCAAGGGCTGGCGTGTATTTCAAACAAAGAATATCTTTAGCAATTCAAAAAGGAAATGCCGTCAGCATCTTGGGCACCATGCCACTTGACAAACTAGAGGAATACTTTAATTTATTTTAGTTTAGTTTATAATTCTTACATAAAAAAAAATATTTTGTAATGTTTGATGAATAAAAATTTATATTTTAATACGACATAAGTATATATAATAAATTATATATTAATTTTATTATATCCTAGATGCAATCTTGCGCCTTTGGCGTTGTATCCGGAGGTCGTGGGTTCGTTTCCCACTCATGGAAAAAATATTAGTACGTTTTTTCTGTACCGTTTGTCATGGTCTGGGTGTTTATAAAATATAATATGTATAATATCGTTGCTTCTGGTACATATAGTGCAAGCCTAAAGCTTAGTTTATGACCAGAGCAATATGTGTAATTTGTCCTACATATTAAAAATATATATATGGCATAGGTTTCATCACTGTTGAGAAGTTAGGCCAAATCGATGGTCCTTTTAGAAACTTCATTATAGTCTTATTCATAAAAACTTATTGAGTCCCTTAAGAACATATTTATTTTTGTTGTTAAATATATATATAAATATATATTTATTTATATTTTTTAAAAAGAGACGTTTGGTCTCTTATTTAAAAACAAAACTAACTACTATAACCAAAATATTCTTCAAGAACTCAATAAGTTTTTATGAATACCGATGTACAAATGCGAGCGTGTGAAAATGTTAATAAAATAAACTCTCAGTAAACGTAACGACTAAAGTTAAACATGGCGTCGAATGTACCAGTTTTATTTTGAAAGTCGAATGACAGCCGGTACATTCGACGCCATGTTTGACTTTAATCGTTACAATTACTTTGACGGACACTTTGGTGCAACTCAACCTTAGTTAATTAATAATATTTCAGTGGTCCCTAACTTATTTGTAATGTAAAAGTAATAAAAAAATAATTAATTTAATAAATGAAAACATATCTATCGCTTTTAATAAATAATGTAAAACAAATAATTATTTAGAAAAAATATTTCTGAATTTTTTTTTTTCTAAGATTTATGAATTAAAAGTGCCACCAATTCCACGTTGAATTGCCATAAATTTTCATATAATCATATTTTTTACACAAATATTCAGCCCTAGAGTGATTTTTTTAACTATTGCTATGCGTTTGAGTTAATTAAAATTTGTATGGAAAATAGTTCAGCGCCCCAAGCGGAAATTTTGACAACTAAAAATACGAGCGTGTGATTGGTAAAAATATTAACGCAGTAGTAGGAGTTAACTCAAAAGTAAAAGTTTCAAAAAACTCACACTAGAGCTACAGTTAATATTTTATTACAACTATTTATCTTTATTATCTTAATCAAGAGTTTGTTTCGTAATATTAGTTTAAGGATTTAAAATATTTTACCTAAACATATTCTGACTGGTGACTCCATTTCTTCTTATTTCGTATTTAATCCACCAGAAGATTCTGCCGCGTCATCGGCATGGGCGAACATGATTTCATCTGAAATTTTAAGATAGTTAATATTAAAAACTTATATTAATTTTACTGTATAGATACAGTGTGCAACGGAAACACATATTTCCGTCTAATAACATAATTAAAAAAAAAAGATCAGTGCCCCTAGTGTGAGTTTTCTAACTATTACTTTACGTTTGAGTTAACTAAAATTTGTATGGAGAATGGTTCAGCGCTCCAAGTGGAAATTTTACGAACTAGAAATGCGGTCGTGTGATTGGTCAAAAAGTTAACGCGGTAGTATAGTTAACGTGAAAGTAAACGTTAAAAAATCTCACACTAGGGCTACAGTCCGTGTGTGGTATGTTATATTTCTGTTACACACCTAATTAATGTTATTTATTTATCTGACTTCTTTAGGTACTGAACTTAAGGTTTTTCCAGTACAGTAATGCCTACTTCTCATATTTCATTATTAATCCAATTATTGGCAAAAAATGTGCTATTTATTATTCCAAATCATTATATTTTAGAGGCCATAAAAAACGGAAAGGTTAGCTGGTGTAAATAATGCCTAAGGCATTAAGCTCGCCTATACCACAGAAGAAATAATACCTAGTACAAGTACTATTACCTACATTTTTTAATGTAAAATAATGAATTAAAATAAGTCGGCCAAGCGAAATTAATATTACTTATATATCTCTATATCAATAATATATTTATTCGATATATATTATTTATATACATGGTGGCCGAGTTGGTTAGACCTTGGACTTAAAAACGCTTAGGTCCCTGGTTCGAAAAACATATCTACTTCTACGCGGAACTCGAACCCACGATCCTCACTTTCGCGGCAAGGTGCTCAATCACTGAGCTAACCAGATTCTAGTCACTCCTTACGAAATTTGTCATTGCTTATCTGTTTATACAAATATGTAAATATATTATTATTTAAATAAATTATTAATTTAAAATTATAATAATTTATTGTATACGTGGTGGCAGAGTTGGTTAGACCTTGGACTTAAAAACGCTTAGGTCCCTGGTTCGAATCCCGGTGTGTAACAATGAGTTTTTAATTAAAAAAAATATGTACATTTGTTAGATAACACCACTATAGTGCCTCGGAGAGCACGTTAAGCTGTCGGTCCCGGTTTCACTATACCAACTTGTGAAACTGTTTATAGATGGGTTATTGAGTCTATTCAAAACATCGCGACGAGCTAGCCAATTGTTCGGTGTAGACTCATACCATCGGCTACGACGAGGTGGGATTAAAAACCCCTCCGCTGGGTACCCTGGGGCCGTCTAGGCAGTCTCGGGCGCAGTAAGGCACCCATGATGATATGTATATATGTATATGTATATATTATTTTATTATAACCAAAAAACAAATTTACAAATAAATATTTATGAAGTAAGCAAAGATTTCTTGGATACCCAGTTTTTTATATAAAGCTTTTCTTGGATTTTTATAAATTATTTTTGTCTTAGGTGCCTTTTGTATATATGTCACGATCTAATTTTAAACTATTAATTAAATTTAATTTTTACCCATTAAATTGACAGCCTCCGTAGACTAGTAGTTGCGCCTTTGGCGTTGTATCCGGAGGTCGTGGGTTCGATTCCCACCCATGGCAAAAAATATTAGTACGTTTTTTCTGTACAGTTTGTCATGGTCTGTTTATAAAATATAATATGTATTATATCGTTGCTTCTGGTACACATAGTACAAGCCTAGAGCTTAGTTTGTGACCAGAGCAATATGTGTAATTTGTCCTACATATTATTATTATTATTAAATAGACAAATACAGTGATTTTTTTGAAAAAAAAAATCTCAACTTAAGGACCCTTGACGCCCATACAGCAGTCGTCTTGACGCCCATACAAACAAACGTACTTCCAGTCCAATATGACAACTTGGCTCTTAGTCGAAGTTCAATTTTTTTTTTTCGTTGATAATTGCACATAAAAACGTTTCCCTTCCAATAGGTGTATTATTTTTATTATTAATAATAAAATTAATATACCTATTGTAGAGTATATTGTATTGTGAGTGCCTCGGAGAGCACGTTAAGCTGTCGGTCGCGGTTTCACTATACCAACTTCTGAAACTGTTTATAGATGGGTTAATGAGTCTATTCAAAACATCGCGACGAGCTAGCCACTTGTTCGGTGTAGACTCATACCATCGGCTACGACGAGGTGGGATTAAAACCCCTCCGCTGGGTACCCTGGGGCCGTCTAGGCGGTTTCGGGCGCCGTATTATATACAGATAATAATAATAAAAACATATTTAAAACAAAATATTTTTTTTGGAAGAATATGCAATAAAGTAAAAATTACATCTATATTATTATATAAAATAATGGAATTCCGCAAAATAACGCCTGATTCAATCAATTATATTTAAAACAATTAAAACCCCCATATAATGACCGAAAAAAATATGATTTTAATTCTGCGACAAACAGTAATCGAGAAATACTGGAAGTGCCTAAGCTCATTTTGTATGGCGAACGCTGACTTCGCGATTACGAAAGCCTCAAACCTTTTCTTCTGCCATGTTGGGATGGATCCAGTGAAAGTAAGCGCAGTGAGCGCTAGCTATTACACCATGTAATCACCCGTGATTGCTTCAATGCAGCAATTTTCCTGGCCGCGGTGTCGCAACTTCCTAACGATACTATCGCGGCGATGTGCGACCTAGGGTATGGACAGGCAGGCATTTCCGCTGTTATTGCTGGATACAGTATGTCTACCACAAGTTTTTTCATATAATTTTTACTACAGTCGCTAATATATAGGAATAAAAAATAACTATAGATAGGAATAAAAAATAAGAGAGGTTTCTTTATAAAATAAAACGATCCTATTGGTTAATCCCTGAAATCCCTATCGGCTTACCCTAAACTAGATTTTCAAATAAAATATAATAATATTTAAAAAAATAAATTTAAAAAAATGTATCTATAGTTACCAGCGACTATAGTAGAAACTGTTTGCAAAAACTTGTGGTAGAGCTACTAATTCAATCAGCAATCTAGATCTTAGAAAATCTATACATATAATAAAGGGTACCCAGCGGCGGGGTATTATTCCAACCTTGTCGTACCCGCTGATATCTTGAGTATCTAATAATGTATGTAGTGAAATGAAATATTTTTGACTTTGACACTCTATAAGAGAGTTTATAGAAGATACGCATAAAGAGGGCGTGCGTGCGTAACTAAACTCTGGAGTCGACTTGAGGTCCGTACAAACTCTGGAGTCGACTTGAGGTCCATACAAACTCTGGAGTCGACTTGAGGTCCATACAAACGTACTTCCAATATTCCAACTAGGCTGTTAGTCGATGTTCAAATATTATTTTTATGATGGTATAATTGTACGTAAAAAAATTCTGATGTGGTTTATGTTTGTATTGTAACGCAACACAAAAAAGTCTTGTCCTTTTGCAACAATTCTTATAATAGAATATCAAAAATTATCAATCTAACAAATAATTATATTGATAAATATAATATTGCAGTATATAAAATAATAAATAATATGATCACGGGTTTTACGGCGCCAGAGACCGCCTAGACGGCCCAGCGATGGGTTTTAATGCACCCTCGTCGTAGCCGATGGTATGAGTCTACCTAAACCGAACAAATGGCTAGTTCGTTGTGATGTTTGGATACACTCAATAACCCATCTATAAACAGTTTCACAAGTTGATACAGTGAAACTGGGAGCTTAACGTGCTCTCCGAAGACCTATAATGGTTTTGTCGAAGAAATGTACATATTTATTTTGTATGTATATATATACGTGGTGGCCGAGTTGGTTAGACCTTGGACTTAAAAACACTTAGGTCTCTGGTTCGAATCCCGGTGTGTACCGATGAGTTTTTAATTATGTACATTTGTTTGACAACACCACTATAGTGCCTCGGAGAGCACGTTAAGCTGTCGGTCCCGGTTTCACTATACCAACTTGTGAAACTGTTTATGGATGGGTTATTGAGTCTATTCAAAACATCGCGACGAGCTAGCCACTTGTTCGGTGTAGACTCATACCATCGGCTACGACGAGGTGGGATTAAAACCCCTCCGCTGGGTACCCTGGGGCCGTCTAGGCGGTCTCGGGCGCCGTAAGGCACCCCTGATGATATATATATATATATATATATATAACAACAGTTTAATATGGGTTTGAAATTTTTTTGTCTTTGTAGTCTAGTTTTTATTATTTAGTAGCACAATGCAGCAATAACTACCTATATGCCATTGTCGCAGTCTAGCCCGACAGTCATTACCCTTCCCAATTATGCTGCCTTCATCTCGGTCGACGTCTGCGCAAACAAAGACCCACGCTCTAGTAAATAACCATAATGGTTGTATCATCACGCTGGCTTGCATTTATATTGTAGCCAGAGACATTGAAAGAGACTTACTAAAGTATTTCCTGCTTATACATTTATATACTTATAAATATTGCGGGTCTAAACGCGATTTACCTTAAGAGCAGCGTCTGATCAAACATTTCTCATACATTTACGACCTTTTGGTCCTAACTGTTACCCCCCCAACAAATTAAACATTCATAGATTTTTATGATGTTTGGAGGCGTTATAAATATGACCTATATCTAGGCTCGTATGTTTTCCTTTTTTTTAAGTTTGGTATAGAAAAAATTATATCAACCCATGAAATTCGAAAAAAATCACAAAAAAATTTACATTAAAATAATTCCTATAAAATATCGACGCAGAAAATTATAAAAAGGAAAACGTACAGACATCGTTTATTTTCTCTCTAATAAAATGAGACCATTTTTTTTCAAATCCATTTAAGTTTAGGGGTAGAAAACAGTTATGGCCCGAAAGTCGTTTTCCTGCCTAAATTGTAGGTATAATCTCATACGTGGTCTTTCTCTTATTTGGGGGTCGGGCGGAAGGTTTACATAAATGTATGGTAGCGTTACCGACTCACGGTCATGCGCGGGGAGAGGTACCTAATACTTTGCAGTTGAATCAGTATGAGCATCGAAGAGCCTGATCAGACACTCCTCTTAAACATTGACTGCCTCCGTAGACTAGTGGTTGCGCCTTTGTCCTTGTATCCTGAGGTCGTGGGTTCGATTCCCACCCACGCCAAAAAACGTACTAATATTTTATTGTCTGTATATTTTATTTGTCATGGTCTGGGTATTTATAAAATAAATTGGTATTTTATAAACGATGATATATGTATTATATCATCGTTTCTGGTACACATAGTACAAGCCTAAAGCTTAGTTTGTGACCAGAGCAATATGTGTAATTTGTCCTACATATTATTATTATTAGATTTCCCGATCAATGCAACTTGGTTGAAATGTCGGGAAATCTACGGTAAATCGCATTTAGCCCGCAATGTTTATATATTATAACAAGACGCGAAAGATTAAAAATTACTATTTCCTGCTAGTAGGTATAATAATAATAATAATAATATGTAGGACAACTTACACATATTGATCTGGTCACAAACTAAGCTCTAAGCTTGTACTATGTGTACCAGAAACAACGATATAATACATATTATATTTTATAAACACCCAGACCATGACAAACTGTACAAAAAAACGTACTAATATTTTTTTGCCATGGGTGGGAATCGAACCCCCGACCTCCGGATACAACGCCAAAGGCGCAACCACTAGTCTACGGAGTATAGTGGGTATTACTCGCTAACCCACTGTCTGTAAAAAGTATCAGCTGCTAAGAATGTGGTCTACTCCTGATTCTAAATAACTTTTAAGTAAGACAGGGGCCCAACCGAGAAGCCAAACGAAATATCTATCGATAAACAAATGTATTGAAATTGTTATTTATTTGCTATTGCACCCTATGCATAATCTTCCACTCTCTCAAAGGTTAGCTGGTAGAAAATGCCTAAGGCATTAAGTTCGCCTATGTACAATTTTATTTTGTAATTTTGTGCAATAAAGTATTTTAAATAAAAAAAATATAGAATTTGACATTTCTCGTTGACCGAGCTCTATCCATCTATACTATAATACTATAATATTATAAAGAGGAAAGATTTGTATTTTTGTATGTTTGTAATGAATAAACTCAAAAACTACTGGACCGATTGCAATAATTTTTTCACCATTAGAAAGCTGCATTATTCAGAAGTAACATAGGCTATATAATATCACGCTAGGTGCTATAGTTGTGGAGCAGTAACCAAAAATGTTTTAAAAACGGGGGAAAAGTATCGTTTCTGAGGCCTTCCGTGGCGTGCGCTGATCTTAAGTCCCCCCGTGCGAAGCCGGAACGGGCCGCTAGTAGACTAATATTCCTATACACTCCCCAACCTAGTGTTTAAGTCACTGCGAAACTGATAGCAAGGTTAAGCAGATGACAACAATACCGGATCTGGGGTTGGTGACCGCTTTTATACAACGAGGCTGTATACCATCATAAACACTGCAACAAGCTCACCACTTATTAGGTGTTGCCTCCTAATACCATCGGCGAAAGACGAGTTAATCCCTCCGCTAGATACCCTGAGGCCGTTTAAACGGTGTGATCATTTATTATTTTACACTCGACGCCATTTTAAACTTTAATCGTTGCAATTACTTTAACAGACACGTTGGTGCAACCTAGCCAGTATTTCCAATTGGGCTTTTTCAATCGGAAGTTATGAAACTTCGCATAGAAAAAACCAAGTAAATATATATAGTAAAAAAAAACTGTTTAGACTCCTTAGTTTCGATTGGTCCGGTAGACCGGTGTTAAGTTAGTAACCGATTTCAATAGCTACTTAATCTACGTTTACACTTTTGCAATATTTTTTTATCAATCTAGATAAAACGAATTAGTATATATAAATCTTCACGGGTGCCTTACGGCGCCCGAGACCGTCTAGACGGCCCCAGGGTGCCCAGCAGAGGGGTTTTAATCCCACCTCGTCGCAGCCGATGGTATGAGTCTACACCGAACAAGTGGCTAGCTCGTCGCGATGTTTTGAATAGACTCAATGACCCATCTATAAACAGTTTCACAAGTTGGTATAGTGAAACCGGGACCGACAACTTAACGTGCTCTCCGAGGCACTATAGTGGTGTTGTCAAACAAATGTACATAAATTTTTAAATTAAAAACTCATTGGTACACACCGGGATTCGAACCAGGGACCTAAGTGTTTTTAAGTCCAAGGTCTAACCAATTCGGCCACCACGTATATCATAAAACGAATTAGAATTGTTAATAACGAATTGCTTGGAGGTATTGCAACTTCGTTAAAGCTACTAAAGAACTTTTGGATAGTATTCCACTTTCTGTTATAGGCACATGGTGAATTTGAAAGGCTGTATGTACTTTGGGCTAATGTGGGGTTCTGCTAATCAAATCGAACAACTTTTCCCATGGAACCATGTGTAGCAAATGAAAAAAATATTTTGCTTCCCCATAAAAATTGGTAATTTTAACATTACTAGTTTTACGAGCGAGACATGGTCCATACTGGCATACAGGTTGCAAAATGTATGCGCAATATTTCATCATCATTTAGCCGGCATAATGGGAGCTGCCAATGTATTCAATAATCTACCGGATTTATTGACTTTGTAGCTTTGCTTACCACCAGGCACAACAGTTCTTAATGTGTGTAGAATATAAGCCCAATCATGCGCACACTTTTAACTCTTCATAATATTTTTTTATTTAAATCTTTATTGCATACAAAATACAAAGGCGGACTTAATGCTGCTAGGCATTCTCTACCAGTCAAACTTTCGAGACAATCAAAGCATTTAATAGCCTGTAATATATGTGTAATATATAACATAAATACTTTACTTAGAATAAAATAAAATTACTAATATTTAATTTAAACTTTAACCACTCTATCTGCTTTTCCAGGCTTAACCTAAAACTAGTTATAACTGTGTTTCGTTCCATATTAATGTTACAGAGAAAAAGAAAACAGAAACTAGCCTTGGGTTATAAAAACACTTTTGATAGCTACAAACAAATCATATACGTGGTGGCCGAGTTGGTTAAACCTTCTACTTAAAAACACTTAGGTCCCTGGTTTGAATCCCGGTGTGTACCAATGAGTTTTTAATTAAAAAAAAAATATGTACATTTGTTTCACAACACCACTATAGTGCCTCGGAGAGCACGTTAAGCTGTCGGTCCCGGTTTCACTATACCAACTTGTGAAACTGTTTATACACTGAGAAAAATGGATATTTGATGTAATTGAAAATCGTCGGTTAATCGATAAATTTTAAGTTTTACGCCGATAAGATCAGTCTTTACGAATGCAATGTCGTTAAACTAACTAATGCCTTTTCTATCATGATACTACGAGGCGCTTCTAGTGGGAAAATATCACAACTCTTCATGTTAAATGTTGCAACGATAAGTTATCATGATGTCTTACATGCAAATCATTTCATGCCGGTCAACTTTTACCGAAACTTTTCTGCTAACGTGTGACTCCGACTATTTTCTGTAATTTCATTTCGATTTTAACAGGATGAGTAATGATATATTAGAATGCTTATGCAAGAAAGGAATACGGATAAATTATTGGTTCGGACGCCTAGTCGTTTTTTAGGAGGTATTACGCGTAGCGGGCGCTGATTTCATATTAAAAACTTGGGTATATTTTTCTCAGTGTAGATGGGTTATTGAGTCCATCCAAAAACATCGCGACGAGCTAACCACTTGTTCGGTGCAGACTCATACCATCGGCTACGACGAGATTGGATTAAAAACTGGGTACCCTGAGGCCGTCTAGGCGGTCTCCGCCGTAAGACACCCGTGTTGATATGTATGTATGTACAAACAAATCAACAAGATAGATACTATTGCATCTATATAAGCATCTAGTACTCGTTTTAGATCTAGGCTATCGAAAACCTGTTATTAAGGTATTTAAGTCAGAGGCCTGGATTAAGGTACATACGAAAACAACTCGGTATACTTTAGAATGAAGATCAAAGTGCATTTAATCTAAAACTAAATTATGCTGAAATAGTCGTGATGTATGTAATTGCTTTATCAATATGTAATGGTACAGAGGCCCCAGTGTGAGTTTGTTGTAACGTTCTCACTGCGTTAAGTGAGTACTCTCCACCAATAGGAGCGTTCAATTTTCTAAGCCTGTCAAAATAAGCTAATCTGATTGGCGAAGAGTGGTCACTTACTGTGATGAGAACGCTAAAAAAACTCATAAGTCAATGAATCCGGTAGATTATTAAATACATGGGCGGTAGATTATTAAATTAAAAATTAATTTAATAATAAATTTTTAATTTTTGTTTTTAATTAAAAAATTTATGTACATTTGTTTGACAACACCACTATAGTGCCTCGGAGAGCACGTTAAGCTGTCGGTCCCAGTTTCACTATACCAACTTGTGAAACTGTTTATAGATGGGTTATTGAGTCTATCCAAAACATCGCGACGAGCTAGCCACTTGTTCGGTGTAGACTCATACCATCGGCTACAAAGAGGTGGGATTAAAACCCCTCCGCTGGGTACCCTGGGGCCGTCTAAGCGGACTCGGGCGCCGTAAGGCACCCGTGATGATATATATATATATAGATTATTAAATATTTATGGCATGGCATGTAGTTATGAAATGCCCGGCGACAAAATTATAAATTGTATAGTTTGGTATATATAGTTTTCGGATAATAACTGTGTAGAATTTATTTCTTAAATAATTCTCATCGCATCTCCAATCGTTGAAATATTTTGGTGGAGACAGAGCTACCGATTGAAATAAGATTATTTTGACCAAGGGCACAATTGTGGAATTGTTCATATTGCGTCAAAAAAAGTAAGGTATTTGCATTACGAGTTAGGTACTATTATAAATTCGGTAGGAGAAAAATACGGTTCTTTGATTTTTTCTTTTCTATTTTACATACGTGGTGGCCGAGTTGGTTAGACCTTGGACTTAAAAACACTTAGGTCCCTGGTTCGAATCCCGGTGTGTACCAATGAGTTTTTGATTTAAAAAAATATGTACATTTGTTTGACAACACCACTATAGTGCCTCGGAGAGCACGTTAAGCTGTCGGTCCCGATTTCACTATACCAACTTGTGAAACTGTTTATAGAGATGGGTTATTGAGTTTATTCAAAACATCGCAACGAGCTAACCACTTGTTCGGTATAGACTCATACGAGGTGGGATTAAAACCCCTCCGCTGGGTACCCTGGGGCCGTCTAAGCGGTCTCGGACGCCGTAAGGCACCCGTGATGATATGTATGTATGTATTTTACATTTCAGGCTTTTCAGAGTCAAGATTTGTAGAGTATTTTATTTTATTATTATGGTAATTAGACCTACAAAGTCCATGAATAGGCGATCAATACATTGTTGAACAATATTTATCGCTATGCCGGTTAATAAATGACGCAGTTACGAAATAGAATAGGGGGTGACAAAAACGCATTTGCAGTCTATTTTAATATCCTCGCTACTTAATCGTCTAATCAATCGCAGGTTTCGTAATTGCACCTTGAAGGAGACTACCACCTCGATAACAAATCGATGCAGTAGCAACCGGTGAACCCACAAACTAAAACCGAAACATGTCTAGGTCACTTGACGGTTTTTGCATCTGTATGGGCGGTGGTAACGTGTCCGGTCGCTCGGCTCGGCCTAGCGAAGTTATACATATAGTCATATAAATACCTCACAAATCTAAAAAAAAACTTTTAAAAAAAAAGTACCACCTATCTAAGTATTTATTATAAATTTATAACTTTATAAAAGACAGTGTTTTACCGTTTGATATAATAAGCAAGCAAGAACAAACACCATTGCGGATGAGCTAACGGCGCGGGGTAGCCAGCTATGAAATTGTTCTGAACGCTATGTCCAAGCCACTGTGACCGAAGTCAATGCCGCACTTTTAAATAATAACTAAGTAGGTGATAAAAACTGTATTTTATTAATAAATATTATTGAGAAGTAAGAAGTGCATGATGTTAATAAAATATAAATAAACATTTTAGGTCGTAAATAAATATACTTCATATATTTATCAATTAACATGTTTTATACTTATACCATCGGCTACGACGAGGTGGGATTAAAAACTCCTCCGCTGGGTACCCTGGGGCCCAAAAAAGAATCGTATCACGCTAACAATAATTTTAGGTATTTTTCAAAAAAAAAAAGGTATTTTATAAAATTATATTAGCAATAATTAATCTTCAAAGGGTTGACATTTGGGATAATATGAGGCTCTAGTGATTAAATAAAAAAACTTATCCCATGGAACCATGTGTCGCAACGAAAATAAAATTGACTTCTCCATACAACCCAGTAATATTATAACCAATTTGTATGGAGAAACCAATTTTATTCTCATTGCGACACATGGTATTATTGGAAAAGTTTTTTTATTTAATCCGTAGAACCTCATATTATCCCAAATGACAACCTTTCAAGACTAATTATTGTTAAGTAATATAATTATGTAATTTTTTATATTTCTAATATAATTTTATGTTTTGATACTTATTATAATTAATTAAATAAAGATGCAGCAAATGTAGGTATTTGAATATGTAAAACAACCATTCAAGCATAACCACTTGAAAAAATAATTACGTTTATAATAATAAATGTTATATCCAGTAATGCTTTTGAGTTGCATATTAATATGGATTTATATACAAAGCCCGCAATGGACTATGAATAGTTGTATGATTTCATACTTAGTGCAGGCCTGCATCATGGATCGTGATAAAATGCGCGTGCGTTATTCTCCGCCCCTGTTCGTGTAGTAGTAGTGTTGTACCATTATCGATTTTAATATGTATCGATAATTTATTAAGATCCGTATAATATCTACTAGCTAGAATAAAACTACCAGTAATAATAAAAATAATATGTAGGACATTTCACACATATTACCCTGGTTACAAACTCCTGGTTACTCTAGCCTTGTTCTATGCGTACCAGAAACAACGATAGTAATATTAGTAATACATATTATATTTTATAAACACCCAGACCATGACACTGTACAGAAAAACGTTTTTGTTAATACTGTTTTGCTATGAGTGGGAATCGAACTCACGACCCCCGGATACAACGCCAAAGGCGCAACTACTAGTCTACGGAGGCCATAGGACTCAATGGTTGTATTTCGCTGAATCGCAATGGTGATTCCTTGAAAGCGGAATTTGCCTGTTTATTCTTAATTAACATTTAATTTATTAATTATTGAAAGTTTAGATTCCATTAATTGTCTCTACTACAAAAAATACTTACCTAATAGGTAATTATATTATTTAATATAATTGATTGAATCAGGCGTTATTTTGTGGAATTCCGTTATTTAATATAATAATAATATTTATTTTAGATTAACTTTATTACAAAAATTTCGAAACAATAATATATTATATTATCGATATATATAAATAAATTTATGAGCACAGCACAACACTAATAATGATGTTTCTGGCAGATCACGATGTTAGATGGTCATTCGAGGAATTTTAAAAAGTGCTTGTCGTGTTGACGTGATTTTGAGCATTTTGAGTGCAGACTGTGACGCTATGATCACGAACTGTTTCTTGTATTATAATACTCCTTGTTATAGTGATATATTTCGTAGCTTTTTATCTAGTTTGGTTTTAGCTTTAAAAATGTAGTACATTAAACATAGTTTTGGAAATATCACTATAATGCCTAGGAGATCACGTTAAGGGCCGCTGGAGTCGACTTGACGCCCATACAAACGTACTTCCAATATTACAACTTCGCTGTTGGTCGAAGTACAATTATTTTTGTTCCCAATTGAACGCAAAAATCTTTCTGTACGCAATAATCTTTTTTTTTGTATTTCAATATTTAAAAAGTTTTTTTTTCGATTTCGAAAAAAAAATAAAAAAATTACACAGAAAGATTAATAAATACAATGACCGACAAAAATATGATTTTAATTCTGCGACAAACAGTAATCGAGTATTATTGGAAGTGCGAAAGCTCGTTTTGTATGGAGAACTCGAAGGTTGCGATTACGAATGCAGTGCTCTTAAGATGTCGGTTCCAGTTTTACTATACCAACTTGTGAAACTGTTTATAGATGGGTTATTGAAAACATCACGACGAGCTAGCCACTTGTTCGGTGTAGATTCATACCATCGGCTACGACGAGGTGGGATTAAAACCCCTCCTCTGGTTACCCTGAGGCCGTCTACCCGATCTTAGGCGCCGTAAGGCACCCGCGATAATATGTATGTATGTAAAGAGGTAAAGCTTGCGAGTTTGTCAGGTGGTAGAGGGTAATAAAAAATATACCTAGCAGGTAACGAGCTATACAGTTGTTTGATTTGATCAGAAGAGTCTTATTAGCCCAATGTACAACCTTTCAAATCACTATGTATAAATAGTTCTATCAGATATACTCTAAGTTATAACCCATCTGTTACGGCTGAAGAGAAAGAGAGATGGGCTGACATGGTCATATAAATGACAAAAGCCCTTTCTTCCTTTAATCCTGAGTCCTTTAAGCGAGGCGTGAATAAGTCTCTCAAATAGACATAAAGGTCTCAGCCAATTAAATAAAGCAACATTACTACTATTGGTTGAGAACATTCCTGGACGTTACATTGCCACTTACCATCAGGTGGATGTAGGTTCACATGTCCTACTCTATTAAAAAAAAAGAAAAAAAAAAGAGATCAGCGAATAGAAATGTAAGGGTTAACGAATAATCAAAGCAATTAACTGACTACACATTATTAACTGCTAGTTACGTTTAAACCTTCACTTCTTACCGAATTATTTAATGAATTACAATAATTATATTTTTTTAGGTTAGTTTAATACCTATCATTCACGCTCCAAATAATCAAGTGGTTATACCATAATTTTCACTTTTCTAATATAAATATTATAATTTGTTAACGAAAGTTAACGAATAAGTTTTAAACCTTTAAAAACAAAATAGTGAATGTTGTTTTAATTGAATTTAATAATAGTTAGGTAGATATACATACTTAAGTTACTTAATTAATTAAGTTAATTGCTCATGGTAATAATAGAAAATAAGGGCCATTATTTTTGTTATTATAATCATTAAATTATAACAGATTTTAATTTTAAATCCGATAAATGCGTGTAGGATATTTTTTTTATTTTAATTTTTTTATTGGAGCGCGGCATATGGCTTTGTATATGTATACCTGATGGTAAGCAGCCAACAAAATCCATGAATGGAATCGGTCAAATGAAATTAAATGATTTGATGTAAGTCTTTATAGATTCCGATCCTTTATTTTGCTCTACATCAGTGTTTCCCAATTAGTGGTACGCGTTCCCCCAGGGGTACGCGTGGTTGCATCGAGAGGTACACGCAAAAAGGACTTGAGAATTAAGCTTACCAAATGGCAAACAGATTTTTCGTAGTGCAAGGAAAAACGTGCTCATTTCTCACATTAATTTAACTGATGTTCCTAGTCATTCATTACAATAAATTTTGATGATAATAAATTAAAATACATCTGATTTCATTTTATATTTATATTTCTTGCAATAAGGGAATTACTTCTTGGAGTGGTACGCAGAAAAAACTAATTGGGAACCACTGCTCTACATCCTTTCACATTTAGGTAATAATATATTACCTTGGAAAGCCCGGTCCCAGTTTCACTATAACGACTTGTGGGTTATTTAGTTTCTACCAACACGTTGACGTGCTCGCCACTTAAAGGCTCAAAAAACGTTACAACAAGCGAATACAGAGGAATAAAACGCCAGGGCGTCCTGGAGCCGTAATGTACCGTGATGGTACAAGTATTGAAGACTATAGATCTACTGTGGTCTATATCTTATTATAATTACGTGGGCATAGTGGGAGCGATCAATGCTGTTAAACATCAATGTATTTATCGACCCCATTTATTGGCTTTGTGGGTTTGCTTACCATCAGGTAGATGCAAAAATTGTAAAATATAAATATCGTCACAGATGCCATACGGCGCCCGAGACCGCTTAGACGGCCTCAGGGTACCCAGCGGAGGGGTTTTTAATCTCATCTCGTAGTAGCAGATGGTATGAGTCTACACCGAACAAGTGGGGTAGCTCATCGCCACCCATCTCAATTTCACAAGTTGGTATGGTGAAACTGGATCGACAGTTTAAAGTGCTGTCCGAGGTACTATAGTGGTGTTGTTAAACCAATGTACATACTTTTTTTGATTAAAAAATCATTAGTACACACGAACCAGGGACCTAAGTGTTTTTAAGTCTAAGGTCTAACCAACTCGGCCACCACGTTTAGTAAATATCTATTTCATTTTTTGTTATCTAGCTAATTCTAATAAAATAAATAAAACATTACATTAATACGCTTTTAGCAACTCGGCGTAGTGGTCAAATCAATGACAAGTTCCCTGCATACATTTTATTAATTATAATTGTAAAATTATTTACCTAATTAATGATATTGACGCAGGTCATAGCAGACAGTCACCCGATACGTGTACGCCCCCTAATGAATACATTGTTGTATACATAAATTATAGTACAATTATATTTTTGATCGCCAAGTGACCTGGGGCTCTAGAGAAAAATCAGGCGAGGCGTCGCGTCGTGTCGTGTCGCCTTCAATCAAAACGTGTCGTGTCGCCTTCAATCAAGACTTTGGCAGGTGACAGCGTACCTCACGCCTACTGTCACTGTCAAAATGCATACGTTTTTGTCTGAAGCGACGCGACATGTCGCCTCGCCTGCTTTTTCTCTAGAGCCCCTGGTCATGTTTCAGTTTAACGCCGGTATTCATAAAAACTTATTGAGTCCTTGAAGAACACTTTAGTTATAAAGGTTTTGTCTCTTTTTATTAGCAACGAAAATGAATATGCGTAAAAGAGACGAAACCTTCTATAACTAAAGTGTTCTTCAAGGCCTCAATAAGTTTTTATAAATAAGGCCATTAGTATATGTGTTCACCGGTTTTCAGAAGACTACTGCATCGATTTACTGTCGAGGTTGTAGTCTTCTTTCAGGGTGAGGCTATGATGGTTAAATTGGCGATAAGGCAGCAAGGATATTAAAATATACTTGTAATACAATTCGTGTCTGCCGCCCCCCTTTTCTTAATTGCATTATTTAGCCGGTATAGTGGGAGCAATCAATGTTGTTTAACAACAATTATTGATCGGCCCCATTCATGGACTTTATAGGTCTGCTCACCAACAGGTAGTTACTAAGTTATGCTGTGCACCAATTAAAAAAAATATAATAAAAAAATCTGTCTATTCATTAAAGTTTCACGGCAAAGCTAGAGGTATAAAAACTTAAAAAGAAACAATACGTTTGGCAGTTAAAGATTCCTAAAACTACTAATCCGATTAAACTAGAAGAACTAGTAGTACCACAGAAGAAATAATAGTACAAGTAGTACTTAATCTAAGGAATCTTTATATGTATACATACCTATCCAAGGTTGTGTACCTATATAAAAAATACAGGCTCAGCTGCCAAAAGATACAAGTGAAAAATCAAAAAATGTAAAATGCAAACTAATATTATTTTAGCTATAACCTATTTTTATTTCACATTTGTCAGTTATAGTAAAATTTAAACTATAAAAAAACTCAATACCTACCTAAAAATAAAAATTTCTATAAATTTGAATAACATTACGTTTATGAATAACAAATTTATTTCTTTCATAACTATAGAAAAACAAAAAAAAACACAATGATAGACCGAGCAAACCATGTAACAATGAATCCAACTTTGTTTTTTTTTTCAGCAAAAGTAAAAGCAAAGAAAGTTATTTTTACATCATGTCATTAGACAATCATAAAAACAACTGAATTTATAATTCTCAAAAACTTTAAAAATAGCCGCAATATGATGATGTGGTAGCGAAAGTATCTATGGTCAGTGCTTGTAATGACTAAGTATCAGTTAAATAATTTTGCTATGTATAACTATTACCTTAAAGTCATAATTCTAATATTTGAAACACATACAATTATGAGGTACACTTTCGCTCATGTAACACATATATTTTATTATAAAAAAAAAGATTAAAATAATTTCACATTTGTGAATCATTCAATCAATAAAGAATTTTAACAATTAAACTGAAAACAAATAATAAAGCATTGTTTAAGAGAATGTCAACAAGTATGGAATGTTTTTTAACTAATATTCCTCTGTTTATGATTTTTTTGTTAAATGTTAATTTATTTATGAATAAAAACTTTACAAATAACAAAAGATTGACACTGAAAAATCTAGGTCAAATGTTATTCAATTAAAACCGGAATTGAATAGAATCGAGAACCACTACCGGTTATGTATTCGATTCGGTTGCCAATTCGTCACGTGACCATCACAAGTCGACGAATACGGTCCGTTCGTGTAATTGCGGCTGTATTTTGTAACATTTTATTACATGTTATCATATCGTATAGGTCGGGAAATAAGGGTAATGCATTTTAGTCGTGTGTATTACTTTGTTAACTTGGTAAAGATATATATTATGCTTATTATTAGTCTAAATTCTTCGAAATTCCGCTACAAACTCTCCATTTGTTTGGTATAGACCTATAGCCTTATTCATAGAAACTTATAGAGTCCTTGAAGAACACTTCAGTTAAAATTGTATTTGTCTCTTTTTCGTATATTTATTTTTGTTGCTAAAAAAAGAGACAAATCCTACTTTAACCACAGAAGAAATAATAGTACAAGTACTGTTTATAAGTTTTTTTAATATTTTTATAGGATCTTTGTTATATAGGGTTTTTTTTATTATTATTATTATGTTTTAATTTAGGTATAGTTTTAATTTTATTAGTAACTTTATGTTTTGTAAGTTACTCATAACTTAACTCTTTAAAAATAAAAATAAACATTTAAAAGATAGTACTATAACTAAAGTATTCCTCAAGGACTGAATAAGGCTATGACGAGGAGAAAATAATAGGACCCAGTAGTGGCTACGTGGTGCTACGGAACCATTCTCTCCTCGTCATAGCCTTATTGAGTCCTTGAAAAATACCTTAGTTTAGGATTTGTCTCTTCACTCTATCTATCACTACAGTGGCCACATTTTAGGGATACGAATTTTTCCTAAATTTTCCAGGTTTTACAGTCGATTTTTTTAGATTTTTCGCTGAGCTTAAAGAGATTCGGAAAGAAAGTTTTTTTTCTCTGTAGTCGTAGTGGCCGATGGTCTAACGCCGGTATTCATACAAACTTATTGAGTCCTTGAAGAACACTTAACTTATTGAGTCCTTGAAGAACACTTAACTTATTGAGTCCTTGAAGAACACTTTAGTTCTAAGAAGGTTTTGTGACTTTTTTTAGCAACAAAAATTAATATGCGTAAAAGAGACAAACCCTACTTTTAACGATAATTACAACTTTTAAATAAGTGTTCTTCATAGATCTAATTATGCAGAGATAGAGTAAAGTGACATTCTGTGGTCTCTCCTACAGTACATTATCCAAAGAGTACTTTGTTATACTAGACATTATCTTTAACTACCTACCTACTGATTGCTGTTAATTTTTCTCTGTAAATTTACGACACAAAATATATAATAGGAATACTTACATAACTAACATAAAATTTTGTCACTATAAATTGGCAGGTGTGTTACCTGCCAATTTATAGTGACATAATTTTACAACAAGTGCTCAACAAGACTCTTTTCGATGACTGTAATAAGTATTAAGTTAATATATACACAGGAAATGTGGTTTTCCGGTCATTTTTTTTTGGTTAAAAGACGTAATATTATAGAAAACACTAATAAATAATTACCAAACATACATTTCAATCCACTGGCGAAGATTCTAAAATAACCCCCTGGATGAGGATAAATAAATATACGAAAATGAATATCTGCCGAGAACGGGAAAGCGGAATGTATTTGTCACGTTTTCGAAGTGTTTATTATAAGTCGAGAACACATCCGCGGATCTCGGTCCAATGCGCACCACTTTCCGCTTTCTCTGCAGAGAGAACCAATTCTTTGCATAGAGATGTGCGTGCTACGGCGTTATGTGCTCCTGGTACCTATATCTTATACACGTATCATTTTTCACACCTTTTGGAGTCTTTTAGTATCATAGAGGCTACGGTGTTATGTGCCCCTGGTACCTATATACCTATACGTGTAATTTTAGATTTTATTTGAAGATTTTAGAACAACACAGACTATGGTGTTATGTGCTCCTGGTACCTATATCTTATATACGTGTAATTTTCACTCTATTTAGAGAATACACAGAAGTTGCGGTGTTTTATATATATGCTTCAATCATCATATTATTTTTTTTATCTGTTATAATAATTTTGTACTATATTTATTAATAAATAAAAATAAATATCATCACAGGTGCCTTTTCGGCTCCCAAGAACCGTTTAAACGGCCTCAAGGGGATTAACACATCATTTCGCCGATAGTATTCAGAGGCCTAACCTAACAAGTAAAAAAAAAAAAGATTTTTGATTTATAAGAAATATATTTTTCAGGAGATTTTTAAAAGCTAAATGCTTACTAAAGCTAATGCGCCTGGTACCTATATCTTATTTGCCACACGTTAAAAATTTCACACTTTTATTCTGGATAATATAGAGATATTTTATACGATCTCTACATACTTCCATAGCTTAGCTTCCGCCACATCCATGGAGCATATTCATTCATAGGTCTATTTCGAAGGCTCGATACCCACTTGTCCTTTTTAAGGGATTTTATGATTGTAACAATGAGTTTCGGATATCTGTTACACCTAATATTGTGCCTTCGGAGAGCACATCCTGTTGTCGATCCCATTTATAAAACCAACTTGTGGTACTTGCCGGAAAATTATTGATTAAATAAACTGGTGTTTGTCTATACTACTAGATTTTTTTTTATATAAATCGTGGGTTCGATTCCCACCCATGGCAAATAAATATTAGTACTATTTTCTGTACAGTTTGTCATGGTCTGGGTGTTTATAAAAATATAATATTTATTATATCATTGTTTCTGGTACACATAGTACAAGCCTAGAGCTTAGTTTGTGACCAGAGCAATTTGTGTAAATTGTCCTAATAAAAAAATATATAAAAAATGCAATGAAAATTTCCTGGTAGGCGAACCTCGAACCTTTGCTTTCGCGACAAGGTACTCAACCACTGAGCCAACCAGCCTCTAACGAATTTTGTCATTGCTTTTTACTTATTTTTAATTACACAGACTACTTTTCACTTCGATTGCGAGGAAATAAAACAGTAGTATAACATAACATTTCTTTAATTAAAATTAAGTAAAGTTAGTACAGTTTTTAATACTGAAGGAAATTGTTTTTATGTTTTAATAAACACATAAGGCAAATAAATTTAAGTAAATATTATAAAATAACAAATGCGATCAATGATATCCTATCAAGGACGATCACATCTGCTAATATCCCCTGCATCCTCGAACCCTCGGGGATAGTTAGATCAGATGGTAAACGTCCGGATGGGATGTCATTGATTCCATTTAAACAAGGTCGTGCACTGGTTTGGGATGCCACATGTGTTGACACACTCTGTGCATCGCACATTTCAACCACGCACAAACAATCAGGAGCTGCTGCAGAATCAGCCGCACGGTCTAAACGCAATAAGTACGCGGAGATCATAATCAACCATCATTTCATTCCATTTGCAATAGAAACGATGGGGCCGTGGTCCGAAGACGCTCTGGCATTCTCCCGGGAGCTTAGTGATAAGCTCCGTTTAGTGACGGGTGACCCTTTGAGAAAGGAGTACTTCATTCAAAGGGTCAGCCTCGCTGTGCAACGGGGGAATGCAGCGAGTGTCCTCGGAACACTGCGCTCATCCAAATAACTTTATTATTATTTTATATATATATATATATATTTAGTTTTTAATGTTAATTTTTAATATAATTGTTATTTTTTTTATTTAATAAATAAGTTGAAATAACAAATTCTATCTATGAAGGCAAAGAATATGAGTCACACAGCCAAACACAATAAGAAGTGTTTGGCTGTATCGATCATTTTCTTTGCCTTAATATAGATACATTTATGAGTAGATACGTTAATGCACTTGTGCACAAAATTCGATTTTGTGCAGCCTATATCCTGCACAAATAAGCACTTTCAGAGCATGAGATGTGAAAAATATATTATTATATCAATATAACTTCTATCACCTCGTCGTTGTCGCCGCCCATTTCGTACCCGCATCGTTTATACAGCATAGTGGGAGCGATCAATATTGTTAAATAATAATTTATTGATCGACCCCATTTATGGACTTTGTAGGTCGGCTTAACATCAGGTAGATACAAGATCACATTCTGTGCTCCTAAATAAAAAAAGGTATAAGTATTAAATGAAATTTCTTATACATATAATGTTGTATAATAAATTTTCTAAAAACACCCCAGAAGCAAAGATTTATTCTTTTAATTAAACTCACCGTAAGTCTTGATTTCACCCCGCGCTCTTCATCTGTAACAAAAAAATACTTTGTAACGACCAAAAATTAAACTATTAAATTGTCAATAATAATAATATGTAGGACAATTTACACATATTGCTCTGGTCACAAACTAAGCTCTAGGCTTGTACTATGTGCACTTGTACCAGAACAATGATATAATACATATTATATTTAATAAACACCCAGACTATGACAAACTGTACAGAAAAACGTACTATTTTTTTTTGCCATGGGTGGGAATCGAACCCATGAAAAATACCAAAGGCGCAACCACTAGTCTATGGAGGCTGTCAAATAATAATACTTTACTATTTTGCGTAGTATACTTATATTTCTTTCTGGAGTTTTATAAACAGACCGCGGTCGCTAATATGTAATGTGCGTAAAAAAAAATGTTTTATACCTTCCGCAACCCCAATGTATACACATTTTTCGATCGTAAGATATAATCTTTTGCACTCTATGCCTTTGAATTAAGGTTAAAATTATTAAGGTCACGTCCACCAAACAATAAAAATCGACAAACATAATCAAACGCGAGCAATAACTTTGTAAATGCAAAGCACAATTTTAGGGCAATCACCTATGATGACCGGTGACACTTAACAAATAAAATAACATTAAAACTCCACCCCTATTCACCCCAAAGTAAGATTGAAAATCAAACGAAAGTAGTTGTAATTTTTTAGGTATTCCCTTCGTCCATTGGTGAACAATTTGGTACACGCGATACCTGAATAATGAAAGCTGAATGACACAGGAATGGACATTATTCGATAGTAGAAGCCCTTTTTTATTTATTCATCAAACAGTTGGGATTTAGACGTTACACATGACTTGACATTATGTAACAAGAAGAGGCAAACGTACACTAATTTTCTTTCATGATCTGGGTGTATTATATCATTGTTTCTGGTACACATAGTACCGGCCTGGGGCCTTAGAGAAAAAGCAGGCGAAGCGACATGTCGCGTCGCCTCAGTCAAAAACGTATGGATTTTGACAGTGACAGTACGCGTGAGGTACGCTGTCACCTGCCAAATTCTATACAGTTTTGATTGAAGGCGACACGACACGTCGCCTCGCCTGATTTTTCTCTAAGGCCCCTGGAGCTTTGTTGGTGGCCAGAGCACTTCTGTTTAAGTTTTCCTACATATTATTATAATTAATATTATATCTTTACATTCGCCCGCAGAGGGTTTCGATTTTGTTAATTTTTTCACTTTTCAGTAATCGTATATTTTTCTTTCCATATTTGGTGTAACCCAATTTTTTTTTTAATACATATTTCCAAGGTAACATGTATGATAATTATTCGGACATTTGTGATTTTAACTCATAAACCAAAATACATAAAAAATAGTTTTTAGCAAATGTATATCTCTCTTTAGATCTGTATTTGTCGAAATAAAATTATACTCCAATTTCAGAAATAAGTGTGTCAACAAAATTATAACTATTCTAAATTTCAAGTAAAACCAGTTGAGAGTTTTGATCTAGTCTGTAGTCCATTTAGGGCTACAGTATATACCTAATATACAATAATTTGCTTACAATATTAACTATCCCGTCAAAATAAATAATAATACATTAAAACTAACTATTATTTTTATAACTTAAACTAAACAAACTAGAAATACTTAAACTAATTTAAAATTGTTTAAACCTAATAAATATACCATAAATGTGCAAAATTTGTCAATTGACCCAGTGTTTGGATTTTAGTCTGTGGGTTCACCAGTTTTCCCGAGACTACTTTATCAATTTTTTGTCGAGGTGGTAGTCTCCTTTTATGTTGCGGTTACGAAATGGGCAATTAATTTGACGATAAAGCTATTTTAATATCCTACTATACTCGTAATGAACTTCGTTTCTGTCGTCGCCCATTTTGTAATCGCATCATTTAGCCGGCATAGTGATATCCAGCATAAAAGTGATCAATTTTGACAATCTCAGAAGTCATGCTCTAAAAAAAAAACAATGACAAAACTGTACAGAAAATCGTACTAATATGTTTTACCCGCAAATTAAACCCACGACCTCCTGATACCACGCCAAAAGCGCAACGACTAGTCTACGGAAGCGGTCAAACTCAATGCTAAAAGCCTTTTCCAGCTCCCAAACCCGTATTATCGGCCTCAAGATACCAACGGAACGGACTTTTACTCACTTATTAATATTTTTGATACTCAGCAAACATCGCGCCGTCATGGTATTTATAGAACCTCAATAAGGCATCTCCATGACTGCAAATAATATGATCTGAGTTCAAAGCTTTAGTGCCGGCCTGTAACCGCGTTTCACAATCCGCGATCTTTGCGGTAGTGCCCTACTGCGCCTCTCAGTCACTGCATAGACAGGTTGTTACGAAATATCCACCAGTCGTCGAGATATGTACTCCTGGTACTTCTCAGCTTATTTTCTATTGGAATTGCCTACTTTTTATGTAATTATAGACTAGTGGTTGCGCCTTTGGCGTAGTATACGGAGGTCGTGGGTTTGATTCCCATCCATGGCAATGAAAATATTAGTACATTTTTTCGGTACAGTTTGTCATGGTCTGGGTGTTAATAAAATATAACATGTATTATATCGTTGTTTCGGGTGTATTGTATATAGTACAAGCCAGCTTAATTTGTGACCAGAGCAATGTGTAAATTGACTTATTATTATTATTATTAATAATTACTGTGTAACACAGACAGACAAACAGACATACCAATACAACAGTATGTTGTTTTTTTTAAACTTGCGAGTTTAAACAAGAACTAGAAGTTTAAACTAATAACATCAATGTACTTAGTTGTTACTGAGAGTGTTAAATCGCTCGTCAAAATCAAAATCAGCGGAGTTTTTAAGAAAAGTGAGTATATCTAATAAACAATGTAATAAATAATTTAGATCAGATTTAATTTATTTTATTTACGACGCTCAAAACTTTTATTATCGTGAAAATTTTTTAACCACCACTGCATTAATTTAACTCCAATTTAATTACTAAGTACAAAACTAAGAATTATTATATTCAAGCACCTATATAACAATTATAAAATGAAACAGAAAAATACCGACATCTAAATATAAACGCAAGAATTTTTTCCTTAGATACATTTTACCTATAAAATACCCAAGATGCAAAAGCCATTATCTTAAAAAATATCGAAATCACAATTACAGCGGCCGTCATGCAAATTAGCTCTCCAGGGGGCTTCTGGTTTTCTAAACTAATTTCATTGTAATTCGCAATAATTTATTCTAAAACGGAACTGATTGCGGGTCGACCTCTCCGTCAAGGTTTAGCTAAGCTATCATTACCAGCAACGCATAACATATTAGCTACTTTACTCTACTAGGATACTCGTTAGATCTTTTGTATGCATGACCAAGAATATTTGAATAACTTTAAATACTTGGTAGTTACATTTACGCAAAAAATTTTATTATTTTTTTTATAATTATTTTAACGGCACTGGATTCTAGTCAAAATCTGGTTCAATACTGATTACACGTTCCAAAATTAGCCTAAATAAGTTTTATGGACTTATTTTTGGGGCATTCGCTGTTCTAAATAGAAATCAAAGCTTTTAAAGTAAAGGAAATAAAATCAATTACATTTAAAGGATTTTTATCATACGTAAACATGAAAATAGATAGAAATAATGTAATGATTTAAGTAGCTTTACCATAAATGTTATTTAAATAATCTTTTACTTTCTGTTCGGTTTAAACTATAAATATCCCGTCATTAAGGATTTATTTGTACTGTCGAAAAAAATCATATTGGTGGATCCCATGAAACTAAGAATTATATATGAAACGGTTCTAAGGTCTAAAAGTGCATATAAAACGAGACGTTAAACGTGTTCATTGCCGCTATATTCTGATCTGACTTCAACCAATCAATATAACTAACTAATCAAATAATAACTTATAATATTTTTTCTTCTCAAAATCTTTGCCGCCATAAAAGTTTTCTTAAGTTTGGAAAGGTGATTTTGGGTATTAGACTTTTTATATATGGTGGATCCTCACAATCTAAATTATAGTAAGTTAAAAATTGTTTAACAAAAGCTACTGTACCTAAAGTCTAATTGCGTGAATTTGTTTTTTGTTGATTCAAACTGACATAAAAGCAATAAATCTTAAAATTCCGAATGTCAATCGATAAATTATTAATATTAGATGAAAATATGTAGTTTCGTGCCTGAATTGAAGTTCATGGAATGTTTTAAGATTACATTACAATCGATACAATCACGGCGGTTATCGATCTTGCTGACACGGTCTATTGGACAGTAGATATTTTTGATAAACCATTCGATAGAATTAACGACTTAAAGACGAGAGTTTTTGACGTCATCCTGCGACATTATTCGTAAAGAAACGATTTTGATCCCTCACCTCACATAACGAGACTTGTCAGAAAACTGTTCCTTTCGACCTTACAACGCCATCTACTGGTATTATGTAGAAACGAATTAAGTAAAGAATTACATTAAATTGCAAAGGTTGTTAAATTAATTGTGATTTAGGAGAAATTATTAATTAGACGCAATAGCCATGCGTTTTAACATTACCCTGGTTGACCGACAGATGTTTTAGGTAGGTAATTATCTTGTTTTGTTAGTTATTTTCATATTATTTTTAAGGATGATCATTACAAAAGGTAACTAAATTTTAATAAAATCTATACCGCCAGTGTCTTACATACTATATTACTACCACGAGAAGCATTGCTGTGCTAAATTCCAAGTGATGTTTTTTGTATGAAAAATACCCTACTTCGATGACCAAAGCTTTTAACTAACGTCGACCACTATTAACTTGCGCCCGGTTTCTTAAAAAAATAAAATATGTACTTAACTCTCAAAGTGATAAAAAATGACGGATTTTAGAATCTGCCGATAACATTTTTGAGAGCTATTCGTAAAATCTGTGATTTTAAAATTTTCGAGAAACGGGATGTCGTTTTAATATTATTTTGCAGTTCTTTGTAAAATATTTTTCTGCATTAGCACGGTAACAACAATGGACATAGAGGTGAAATGGATGCTTTATCTTTGATCCAGCTAATAATATATAAACATAAAATATTACCTAATTCTGTCATCTGTTCATCAAGTAATCGGAGCTAAAAAGTGCGCGTGCGCCGCGCCGTAGCGTGCAGTTGGAGAAAATCCGATCTTATGCATATTTATGAATAGCCCAGACTTTCTATCTGCTCTGCTCTGAACTGACCAATTACTTTGTTATAATAATAGCCACTGCCAAAAATATCATACATAACAAAGCTTAGTATAAGGTGACTGACTTGTCAACGCCCACCCTCAAGTCAGTATGAATATTTGGATTATTTTGTTTTACAGGTACAACGCGTTTTTAATAATCGACCGAACTATTTTTTTAAAGATCCGTACTTCATTATAAATGTTAGTAGTCACCAGTACCCCTAGTGTGAGTTTTCTAACTATTACTTTGCGTTTATTTATTTCATGAGACATACAACGGATTACAAACATTATATTTAAAATTTTCATTTTACATAGTTTGAGTTAACTAAAATTTGTATGGGAAATGGTTCAGCGCTCCAAGCGGAAATTTTGAGAACTAGAAATCCGGTCGTGTGATTGGTCAAAATGTTAACGCAGTAGTATAGTTAACGCGAAAGTAAATGTTAAAAAAACTCACACTAGGGCTACTGCTAACTATCTGTGAAAAAATACTTTCTGAAAACGGTCGATAAAAGGTAAGTGTATTTTTTCTAAAAAAGTCCCCTGTAAAGTTAATTTTGTAAATTCTTATTAAATAAAGTTTTAGGGAGGAAGGCCTCTATAGCTTCGCTAGGTCGACCGACCGGACTCGTTACCACTGCCCATACAGATGCGAACACCTAGGCATGTTTCTGTGGGATCACCGGTTTTCGGGAGACTACTGCATCGTTTTCTTGTCCTTTCATCTTACAATTACACAACAGGCGGTTAATTTGTCCATAGCGCCGCCCATTTCATAAACACATCATTTAGCCTAAGGCATTAAGCTCGCCTATGTACAATTTTGTGCAATAATGTATTTTAAATAAATAAATGTATTGATCGACCCCATTCATGGACTTGGTAGATATGCTTAACATCAGGTACATAAACAATCAATTGCGGTGCTCCATTAAAAAAAATGGTTGAAACAGCTTAAATAAAATACCATACATGACCGCGGAATATTCTATTCCGTGATACATTATGACTGTCTACTGTTCCATGGAGATTCACGAACGTTTCCCAAGCAACATAGTCACGTGAATAATGTCGTCAAACTGTCGTTATTTTTAAAATTTTGACGTCCTTCGCCGTAAATGACTTAATAAAATGACGTCAATCTGTGCTAAATGTCGTCTTACGCCCTATATAACTTGATTGAATGACGTGATTACGCGCCATGTCTCGTCTTTCGACTTTAATGACGTGATTAAATGACGTGAATTTACGCTATTTTTCGTCTTACGTCCTAAACGACGTGATCAAATAACGTGACTCTGCGATATTTGTCGTCTTTCGACTTAAATAACGTGATTAAATGACGTGAATTTACGCTATTTTTCGTCTTACGCCCTAAACGACGTGATTAAATAACGTGACTCTGCGCTGTTTGCCGTCTTTCGACTTAAATAACGTGATTAAATGACGTGAATCTACGCTATATTTCGTCTTACGCCCTAAACGACGTTATCAAATAACGTGACTCTGTGATATTTGTCATCTTTAGACTTTAATAACGTGATTAAATGACGTGAATTTACGCTATTTTTCGTCTTACGTCCTAAACGACGTGATCAAATAACGTGACTCTGCGATATTTGTCGTCTTTCGACTTAAATAACGTGATTAAATGACGTGAATTTACGCTATTTTTCGTCTTACTCCCTAAACGACGTGATCAAATAACGTAACTCTGCGCTATTTGTCGTCTTTTGACTTAAATGACGTGATTAAATGACGTGAATCTACGCTATATTTCGTCTTACGCCCTAAACGACGTGATCAAATAACGTGACTCTGCGCCATGTGTCGTCTTTCGACTTAAATGACGTAATTAAATGTCGTGAATCTACGCTATAATTCGTCTTACGCCATAAACGACGTGATCATATAACGTGACTCTGCGCCATGTGTCGCCTTTCAACTTAAATGACGTTTTATTGTTTACTTACATTGTTTTCACTTTTTTAATAGGTATGTACACATACCATCAATCATAAAATAATTTATTTATTTATTTTAACATAGCTCTGGATACACAAGTCCATAAATCATAGAATAAAATAACAATTACTAATAGTTATAAAATTAAAAAGAAAACAAAACATAATACTCTTTCTACGATAAATACAAAACAAAACAGTGGAAGTTTTGCTATCTTGTATTCTCTCTTCTTGAGTATTCATTGGTTAAAATTATTTTTGCTCTCACTTTTTCTGTGGGGACCATTGATTTGTACTATAGTGCGCGTTCGTTTTGGGACATAAATATGTTCAAAACGACCACGATGTATATTTATGCGTTTTTGTTTGAGATTTCAGTGGCAAAAATGGCGTTGTGATCTGCCACATTGGCCGTTTTTTTGGACCAGAATGCTACCTGTTCACAACGACCCAAGTTGTGATCTTATTTTGACATTTGTGGTTGTTGACAGTTGTTGTTGTTTTAAAAGTCGCAGCCAAAAAACGCAAGTTCGCATAATGTCATTATGATCATTGTGAAAATATTTCATTCTCAAAACGATTGGGCCCATATTAGACCTGTGTCGATCATAATCGATCGAATCTCAGTGCCCGCTCACGACCCACGGAACCCGCGCGCTCTTTCGAGTCGGCAACTCAAGAGACGGCGACGAAACTAATGAAGAGCGCATGCGAAGGAGTGAAGGAGAAAGAATTATTTGTTTGGTTGGGGTGGCGAATACAAGACCGCCATACATGAAAAATATTATAATATAAATATTAGGTACCTTCCACATTATAAAACCGCAAATCACTTTTGCCAAATATTTCCATAAAGTGAACATAATTTAAAACGAACGCGGCTACCTACATACATATCGAACGATATAGGTATATTAATAAACATAATTAATATTATAAAAAGTTGATCGGTGGGTCGCAGCGATCGATGCGGCTTATGATGTACTGAGGTTTGTTTACTTCACTGGGTCGTGGAGACCCGTGGGTCACGGCGATCGGGTGTTTAACCCGGGTCTCGAAACTCGTGGGTCGTGATCGACCGGGTTTATTGTATTTTAAATCGAAATGATTTTAGAAAGAATTCGCAAATAAAATTGGTGGATTGTATGACTTAACCTATATTTTACTTGACAAGTGATAGTTTACAGATTCGTGATAAAAAATGTGGTAATTGTGGCATTGTGATTGAAACTAACCAAAAAAAAACGCAAGTTCGCATAATGTCATTATGATCGTTGTGTAAATATTTCATTCCCAAAACGATCGGGCCCATATTAGACCTGTGTCGATCATAATCCAACGAATCACAGTGACTCGCTCACGACTCACGGGTGAGTAACCCGATCGTCGCGTGACCCGAGACCCGCGCGCTCTTTCGAATCGGCAACCCAAGAGATGGCGACGACACTAATGAAGAGCGCATGCGAAGGAGTGAAGGAGAAAGAATTATTTGCTTGGTTGGGGTGGCGAATACAAGACCGCCATACATGAAAAAGATTATAATATAAATATTAGGTACCACATCATAAAACCGCAAATCACTTTTGCCAAATATTTCCATAAGGTGCACATAATTTAAAACGAACGCGGCTACCTACATACATATCGAATGATATAGGTATATTAATAAACATAATTATTATTATAAAAAGTTGATCGGTGGGTCGCAGCGATCGATGCGGCTTATGATGTACTGAGGTTTGTTTACTTCACTGGGTCGTCGAGATCCGTGGGTCACGGTGATCGGGTGTTTAACCCGGGTCTCGAAACTCGTGGGTCGTGATCGACCGGGTTACAAAAAGTGATCGACCGACCTAGGTCTAGTACATATTACCATAGAATAATAACGCATAGAAACCACAGAGATAGAAACCAAGTCCGCACACCAAAAGTGAAGCAACTAAAACCAAGCCATAACGGCTTGGTTGTGCGCGACGGTTTGTTAGTCTCAAGGTGAAATTTTCGTGCTAACAGCTTTCGGGATTTTTATTTGATTACGACGGTTTGTGTAATGGGTGTCACAATGCATCGGAAAAACAAAATAAATATTCCAATATAACATTCCACCTGTTAGTACTAAGATTATTTTATTATGAAGACGTTAAACGTGATCTATATTAAAACAAAATTAAAATAACGAATCATCAATAAACGCCATTATATATTAGTGTTGCCGAATTATTTAAAAAATAAATATTGAATTTTAATACATTTTAAATTGGTTAAGCATTTGAAAATTTTCAGTAATTGACCAATATTATTAGGGTTTCCTGTACTAAATAAATATATCTGTGTTCTTGTTCTAATTCCTATCATTGAAAATTCAATGTTACATTACAAATCAAACTGGACAAAATTAATAAAAATAAAAATGCTAAAGTGCTTAAAATCATAATCGACACATCGCGTCGTGTCGTCCAAATTTAAATGCAATAAAAATATTTAGGTATTTTTAATTCGAGTACGTACGACATGTGACTGTATCATATTGTTATGTGAAATACGTATGTTTATATATATATATATATAAACATACGTATTTCACATAACAATATGATACAGTCACATGTCGTACGTACTCGAATTAAAAATACCTAAATATTTTTATTGCATTTAAATTTGGACGACACGACGCGATGTGTCGATTATGATTTTAAGCACTTTAGCATTTTTATTTTTATTAATTTTGTCCAGTTTGATTTGTAATGTAACATTGAATTTTCAATGATAGGAATTAGAACAAGAACACAGATATATTTATTTAGTACAGGAAACCCTAATAATATTGGTCAATTACTGAAAATTTTCAAATGCTTAACCAATTTAAAATGTATTAAAATTCAATATTTATTTTTTAAATAATTCGGCAACACTAATATATAATGGCGTTTATTGATGATTCGTTATTTTAATTTTGTTTTAATATAGATCACGTTTAACGTCTTCATAATAAAATAATCTTAGTACTAACAGGTGGAATGTTATATTGGAATATTTATTTTGTTTTTCCGATGCATTGTGACACCCATTACACAAACCGTCGTAATCAAATAAAAATCCCGAAAGCTGTTAGCACGAAAATTTCACCTTGAGACTAACAAACCGTCGCGCACAACCAAGCCGTTATGGCTTGGTTTTAGTTGCTTCACTTTTGGTGTGCGGACTTGGTTTCTATCTCTGTGGTTTCTATGCGTTATTATTCTATGGTAATATGTACTAGACCTAGGTCGGTCGATCACTTTTTGTAACCCGGTCGATCACGACCCACGAGTTTCGAGACCCGGGTTAAACACCCGATCACCGTGACCCACGGATCTCGACGACCCAGTGAAGTAAACAAACCTCAGTACATCATAAGCCGCATCGATCGCTGCGACCCACCGATCAACTTTTTATAATAATAATTATGTTTATTAATATACCTATATCATTCGATATGTATGTAGGTAGCCGCGTTCGTTTTAAATTATGTGCACCTTATGGAAATATTTGGCAAAAGTGATTTGCGGTTTTATGATGTGGTACCTAATATTTATATTATAATCTTTTTCATGTATGGCGGTCTTGTATTCGCCACCCCAACCAAGCAAATAATTCTTTCTCCTTCACTCCTTCGCATGCGCTCTTCATTAGTGTCGTCGCCATCTCTTGGGTTGCCGATTCGAAAGAGCGCGCGGGTCTCGGGTCACGCGACGATCGGGTTACTCACCCGTGAGTCGTGAGCGAGTCACTGTGATTCGTTGGATTATGATCGACACAGGTCTAATATGGGCCCGATCGTTTTGGGAATGAAATATTTACACAACGATCATAATGACATTATGCGAACTTGCGTTTTTTTTTGGTTAGTTTCAATCACAATGCCACAATTACCACATTTTTTATCACGAATCTGTAAACTATCACTTGTCAAGTAAAATATAGGTTAAGTCATACAATCCACCAATTTTATTTGCGAATTCTTTCTAAAATCATTTCGATTTAAAATACAATAAACCCGGTCGATCACGACCCACGAGTTTCGAGACCCGGGTTAAACACCCGATCGCCGTGACCCACGGGTCTCCACGACCCAGTGAAGTAAACAAACCTCAGTACATCATAAGCCGCATCGATCGCTGCGACCCACCGATCAACTTTTTATAATATTAATTATGTTTATTAATATACCTATATCGTTCGATATGTATGTAGGTAGCCGCGTTCGTTTTAAATTATGTTCACTTTATGGAAATATTTGGCAAAAGTGATTTGCGGTTTTATAATGTGGAAGGTACCTAATATTTATATTATAATATTTTTCATGTATGGCGGTCTTGTATTCGCCACCCCAACCAAACAAATAATTCTTTCTCCTTCACTCCTTCGCATGCGCTCTTCATTAGTTTCGTCGCCGTCTCTTGAGTTGCCGACTCGAAAGAGCGCGCGGGTTCCGTGGGTCGTGAGCGGGCACTGAGATTCGATCGATTATGATCGACACAGGTCTAATATGGGCCCAATCGTTTTGAGAATGAAATATTTTCATTCTCAAAACGATTGACAAAATTAATAAAAATAAAAATGCTAAAGTGCTTAAAATCATAATCGACACATCGCGTCGTGTCGTCCAAATTTAAATGCAATAAAAATATTTAGGTATTTTTAATTCGAGTACGTACGACATGTGACTGTATCATATTGTTATGTGAAATACGTATGTTTATATATATATATATATATTTATTTATATTAATCGATATACGTGGTGCCCGAGTTGATTATCCCTTAGACTTAAAAACACATAGGTCCCTGGTTCAAACCCCGGTGTGTACCAATGAGTTTTTAAACTAAAAATGTATGTACATTTATTTAACAACACCACTATAGTGCCTCGGAGAGCACGTTAAGCTGTCGGTCCCAGTTTCACTATACCAACTTGTGAAACTAATAACCCATGTTATTGAGTCTATCCAAACATATTACTATATAATCTGTGATTTGATTTGATGACAACAGCGACAGCAAGCAAACTGCGAGGGACTTTTTTCCACACAATTAATATTAATTTTTTTGATTGCTTTAAAAAATAAAAAATAACATTTTCTTTTTCTCACTCCATAGCAATACTTGGACCTGAAATTCGCGGACCAAATCGTACGACCCTATTATAAATAATCGGGTGCATTTTCCATAATAAGGAAGTTTCCATTTTTACAAAAATAAAAAATACTTAATATAAATTGTAAGCCAAAAAAATATAATATATATGGTAAAAGAATTATTTCAATATCTTGAAAAATGACAAAATGAATAAACTTTTGACTGAATTCCGTATTTCATAATTCGTAAAAAAAATCACTTACATACAAATTGGTAATTTTTACATTACTTCTTTGTATAAAGAAGGTTTTTTTTTCATTTGCAATTGTTCCATGGGAAAAGTGGTTCGATTTGAACCTCATATTAGCCTAAAGTACATCCATTCAAAGTCACCCTGCATACAGTATTTAAGTAGTTTGATCACATATCTATTTCTTTTTTTCGAAAAAGTTTTGCACACTAAATATATTTCACTCTCTCAAATGTTAGCTGGTAGAAAATGCCTAAGGCATTAAGCTCGCCTATGTACAATTTTGTGCAATAAATAAATAAATAAAAATGGGAGGCAATCGAACCTTACAACTAGTCTGGCTGTTTCAACATCAGTTAATTGTCTGATTTTTCTGACTGCATATGCAGCAGAGCTTAATTTATTGGATAAAGTATATATGTGAAATTTCCTTCCATTGTAGTTTGGAATCAACTGAGATCCCTAAAAACACAGTGGAGTCAACAAATTCCAGATCAGTTATTCATTAAAAATAATGAACAGGAGAGAAATGAATATCTGACTTATATTACGAGATAAATACAGTTACGTATGTATTGGTAATCTTTAAAATATAATATAGAACAGTACCATGATATTGATCAAAATAATATAGCTATAAAACTTAATAATACAAACTTACCCTGAAACACACCAGAAAATAATGATAGTTGATGAATGACAAAATACTTTTTAAGAAACGCTATTGTTAATAATTATGTCTGCAGTGATACACGAGCATTCGCATTAAGATAATATGACAATAGACATGAGTGTGTGTACAACGGCCGCGATGTCACGGGCGCAGTAGATCTCGATACGTATAAAGTTTTTATTATAGTAAATGAAGTTTGTGTATATTTACGGATAGTAAATAAAGTTTTTCGTAGACTGAGTCGGTCGATCACTTTTTGTAACCCGGGTCGATCACGACCCACGGGTCTCGACGACCCAGTGAAGTAAACAAACCTCAGTACATCATAAGCCGCATCGATCGCTGCGACCCACCGATCAACTTTTTATAATAATAATTATGTTTATTAATCTACCTATATCATTCGGTATGTATGTTGGTAGCCGCGTTCGTTTTAAATTATGTGCACCTTATGGAAATATTTGGCAAGAGTGATTTGCGGTTTTATGATGTGGTGCCTAATATTTACATAATAATATTTTGATGTATGGCGGTTTTATATTCACCACCCCAACCAAGCAAATAATTATTTTTCCTTCACCCCTTCGCTAGCGCTCTTCATTAGTGTCGTCGCCGTCTCTTGAGTTGCCGACTCGAAAGAGCGCGCGGGTCTCGGGCCACGCGACGATCGGGTTACTCACCCATGGGTCGTGAGCGGGTCACTGTGATTGGATCGATTATGACACAGGTCTAGTTTTTCGTTGGACACAAAGTTAATGTTATAATTATCTATTAGATTCTTTGAGGGTAGCCCGAAGACTGTAGACGCGTGTATATGTTACAGTTATCAAAATTAATTTTATTGAATATTATTGTGCAAAAGTGTACTAATTTTGTAGAATAAGCATTCGTATTTACGGCTCTGGGGCCTGACCAAAGAACACGATCGTTAATCGAATCGCCGCATCGATCGTTAAAAATGTATAGGAATTTTACTCTATGGGTAGAGCCTGATCGATTGGAAACGTCAAATGGCTTTACTTTAATACATTTGGCTTTCGATCGGTGTTTCGATTCGATTATCGATTGGCTCTTTGGTAAGGCCCCTGGATACATGTCCTTTTGAGCCAAACGAATCCATTTATCTTCAGTAAAATGGCGTTACCCATTTTACTGATGATTATTTCCTCCTTTACTTGACACTGGCATCACTATACCGTATGTTTGCATACGGTCATGTGGCCATTCCTTTTTCTACCCTAGTCCTTGCCATCCTAATATCCCACTTTTACCGTACAATATTAAAAAAAATAATCTACACACAACTGGTCATTGGCAAAATATGATTAATAGCGTAGAAGACCATTTAGGTTAAAAAAATAATGTCACCAATTTATTTTATTAATGAAGGAAAATTAGTAATTATGTATTTATTGATTTATCTAATGAAGTGTATTAGTGTATAGTTTTATGTAAATAGTAAGAAGTTTTTAATTCACTAATACATGCTGGAAGTGCAAAAGCTCATTTTAATTTTGTACGGGGGGCCAATTTTTAATGACGCGCTTTGGGTAACGGATTTTAATCAAAAAATTTTACTTCAAACTTGGTGAGTTCTTACTGCTTCTTGTAATGGATTGATTGATTATAAAAAAAACGGTAGGTACTTAATTGGGTAAGTTTGCTATAAATTATTTATTAACTCTTTACAATTAAATTTACTCTTTCGTAAGTAGCGTTTAAGAAGGGGTAAACCTAACGTGACCATTTTTATTTCGAGCAAACATTGCCAAAATTATGGTGTTAAAATCACAATAAATATCTACTATTTACAATGATAAAATACTTTATATTATAAAAGAGTTTTTTTGAAAAATAAAGCTATTCCGCTTGGTTGATCCATAGTTACTTACTAGAAAAACTAAAAACATCCCAAAGCTATTCTCGGGGACACCAGGATAGGGAAGCAAAAAAAGGGACAGTCCAGTTCAAAACGTGATGTATGGTCATGTTAGGCAAACCTCAAGAGCTTAGCTTTTTAAAGACTCACCAAATATTTAATCATACCAAATTCTTTAATAATTTAATATCTACCTAATATTTTTTTTACTTTACTGATATCTACCTATTACATTACTGCATTATAATAAATGACTACTAAAATATGAAGAACCTGCTGAAGACTGGTCTGTTATACAGCTAAGACTTATTGTTTTTGAAACTGGTAAGATTCTATGTAAAGGTATGTAATTAAATTTTAAAACCCCCATAAGATCTATCTGACACAATGACTTTTTTGTTTATAATGGTTTGGTTGGTAGTCACTCTGTATTCTATTTTTAAAAGTTTTTATACATCCTCTCCATTTTGAATTGAAGTAGTACCTTCCTTCAACATTTTAGGTAGTCCCAACTGATGCATAAGATTATTTGTTATATAGATACCTAATATTAACAGTATTATTACCTACATATATTTCTTATTTCAGATGATATTCTACTTGCACGTTAGAAAGCAATGGAAGCAGAGATAACAAGTTATGGGACTGATGGAGGGGAAGTTAACCGGAAATGTAAAAAGACAACATAGCAGATTGTGTCCAGTGACGATGATGATGATATATTTAACATTCAAAAATAAAATAATCACAAATCTATTAAATATTTAAAAATTTAGGTATGTGCCAAAAATAAAAGTAGGTAATAATTAATTAATAGTTTGAAAGTTTATTATCAGAGCATATTTTTATAGACTATATGAGATATATAGTCTATAAAAGGTCCCAGTTTTACTATACCAACTTGTGAAACTGTTCATAGATAGGTTATTGAGTTAAAAACCCTTATGACTTTGGAATTAAAACTTATTATATAGTACAAATGTGTATTTCTCTTGATAAAAGTTTAATTTGTTTATTTGCAGCCTACTAACATAAATCATTTCAATTGCTGTCCACTTATGTTGAGCAGTCGTGGAACAAAATAACCAAATTTTAAATTGGTGGACAACAAAATGAGTGTCTTAACATAAATTTGACAAACATTGACTTACCAGTCCTTCTACATCAAGAAAATTAACTAAAATCATTGACAACATACCTTGAATGTCACAATAATTTAATTGAACTGGTATGTATGATCAACTGTAAATAATCAAACATATTTTTTAAGTATTGTCTGTCTGTTTATTGTTTGGGTAATGATTATAGATTTATACAGGGTGAATTTGAATGGGTGTACTTTGGGCTAATATGATGTTCTACTGGTCAATACGAACAACTTTTCCCATGGAACCATGTGTCGCAAATGAAAAAAAAAAATGGCTTCCCCATACAAATTGGTCATTTTAACTTTACTAGTTTGTATGGAGAAGGCAATTTTTTTTTTCATTTGCGACACATGGTTCCATGGAAAAAGTTGTTCGTATTGATCAGTAGGACATCATATTAGCCCAAAGTACACCCATTCAAATTCACCATGTATATTAAAAGAAAAACAAAAATTATGTAAATTTTGTTATTAAATCATGGAATCTATAAAAACAAATGATAATTTAGAATTTAAAAACCTAATGTGAAGTTTGTTACAATAAATAAATAAAAAATTTAATTTTATGTTAAAATACCAAAAACGTATGGATTTACCATATTTGATTAAAATCATGTTATCCTATCACATAATTTTTTTTTTAATAAAAACTTTTTAACAAAAAAATTTTTTTTTAAAGTGACTTCAAGAACACAAAAAAAATATATAATAATGTATATTTACAAGTGATATTTAGTCCTCATGGATTCTACTTTAGAAGTTGGCACTGCTTAATAAAATAATTAATTGTCATAAAAATAAATATCTGTCATTAGGATGGTACATAAATGTAGGTATATTATAGCGTCAAAAATCACACCTATTATTGATAACTTTATAAAGTAGACTCCAGTAGGACTAAATATCAATAGTCAATAATTTTTTTAATTTAAATGCAGAAAAATTGCTCATACCTTTTCAATAGAATTTGTAGCGTTAGATGGGCAATGAAAGAATGCAATTATATTGTCACATGTGACACTTGAGTATTTTGTGTCTTCCTAATCACTGCATTGCCATAATAGGGTAGTAGTATATTTAATTTGTTATGTTAATTTTAGTTATAAAATTTGTTATGTTCTATAATTATTCTACCTATATTTTAAGTACTTTCTCAATATATAAAAATATATAATATGTATTAAAATAATCTATATAGTTTTATTTTCAGTTTTTATATTGTCCTTTAAAAGCCATATAGACTACTTTTTTTAGTGTTTGGTTTATGAAATGACACTTTCCTCTGGTATCAACTCTGACAGTGCGAAATAAAAACAGCTGCTAGTCTACTAGTTAGGTACTGTATGTCAGCTAATTTATGTTCTCCAAAATTAAAGTTTTATTCACAAACAAAATACTGCAAAAAGTAGTTCGTCAGGACGTTAATGTTAACGACATTTATGACGTGAACTAGACGTCAATATTGACGTCATTGACGTCAATATTGTGACGTAAAATTAGACGTGATTTTGAACGTCAATATTGACGACATTTTAACGTGACAAGAAACGTTAATATTATCGTCATTTATGACGTGCTATATGACGTCTATATAAACTTTATTTTAGACGATATATAGGACGTTCTATTTGACGTCCTTTATGGCGTCAAATAGGACGACACTGTTAACGGCATAATAGACGCATTTAAGGGACGTCATAATTAAAGACATTTCAGACGTTACAATCACGTCAAGATATAACGTCATTATTGACGCACTAATTTGTGACATCCTCACGTCAAAATAGACGTCGACATTGACGTGATGCGACGTCTTTTGATGTCGAGAAATTCACGTCATTAATCACGTAAGCATGTTGCTTGGGTTGCGAGTGTGTTGAATAAATTGATCTCTCAGTACGTCAAGTGGGGCGGCCTTGCACTGCAGACCTTACCTCTCTGCGAGTATACTACGTACACATAGATAGATGTTAAAATGTAAACAACTTTTTGTTACATTTTCCTGTTCTATCTCGAAAAAATATTAACATACAAATGACATTCGATTGATTATGTTATAGGTTTATGGTGTTTATTGAACTTGTTCAACGTAGTAAAATAAAATAATAAAGTATGGGTGGTCAAGGTAAAATAAAAAAGGAGATACAGGATGAATTTGAAAGGCTGTACTTTGGGCTATAATTTGGACAACTTTTCCCATGGAACCATGTGTCGCAAATGAAACAAAAAGTTGGCTTCCCCATACAAATTGGTCATTTTAACATTACTAGTTTATATGGAGAAGGCATTATTATTTTTTTTGCGACATATGGTTCCATGGGAATAATTTCGAATTGATGAGCCCAAAATACAGCCTTTCAAAGTCACTCTGTATATAATTATTTATAATTTGATTGTGCTCCCTTAAGTTATCAAATTAATAATATTTTGGCAATAATATTTGTCAACTTTTTAATATGTTTAAAAAGTATATTTTAATATATTCGCTGCCTTACCGTCAATTCAACCCATTTTGTAACCGCTTAAAGGAGACTACCACCTCGACAAGAAATCGATGCAGTAATATCCTGAAAACCGGTGAACCCACAGACTAAAAACCGAAACATAACTAGTCATGTTTACTTAGGTTACTTGATGGTTTTTGCATCTGTATGGACGGTGGTAACGAGACCGGCCGGTCGGCCTAACGAAGTTATAGAGACCTAGGCTTCCTCCCACCTAAAAACTCTCAGGTTGTGGTTCACAGCAGCCTTGACCTGGTCAGTCCATCTCATTGGAGACCTACCACGCATTCTTTTGCCATCGACTTTGCCCTGAGCTACCTGGAGATGGATGCATCTCCACGCCGCGACACGTGTCCAAAGAAAGTAAGAATGCGTAATTTTACGATTGAAAATGGAAATTACATAGGTATACAAAAAATATATATTAGAATTCACGTTGTTTACAAATTTCGACAAGTGAATTGAAGTGAGTATACAAAGAGAATGTAATATTGGTAATGTTACGGATGCAAGGTAAAGCACTAGCCTCAGCTAATGCTCGCTATTGTGCATTAGTTTCCTTTGACAAACTTAAAAATAATAAATGGAAAACCTTGTCAAACATTTTAAGCTGTTGGACCAGTAAATTAACAAAAAAAAAACATATAATGTCAACTTTATAATAATGGGTATGTTAATTAGGTACATAAATAATGTATGAAATTATTTTCGATTTTATTTGTATTTTCTTTTTCAGAAAGTACCTACAAATAAAATCGAAAATAATTTTATACATTATTTAGGAAATACCTATTAACATAGGTATTCTATAATAAAATTTTGTAACTTGTAAAAAACATTGACAGTAAATAACCCCTTTGAGCATATAAAAGATCGTTTGACGAAAGAGTTTCTTTGGGCGCTGCAGAGGTTGGTAACTTATACGTACGTATAATTCATATTCATATCATCACGGGTGCCTTACGGCGTCCGAGACCAGGGTACCCAGCGGAGGGGTTTTAATCCCACCTCGCCGATGGTATGAGTCTGCACCGAACAAGTAGCTAGCTCGCGCCATGTTTTGAATAGACTCAATAACCCATCTATAAACAGTTTCACAAGTTGGTATAGTGAAACCGGGACCGACAGCTTAACGTGCTCTCCGAGGCACTATAGTGGTGTTGTCAAGCAAATGTACTTTTTTTTTTTTTAAAACTCATTGGTATACACCGGGATTCGAACCAGGGACCTAAGTGTTTATAAGTCCAAGGTCTAACCGACTCGGCCACCACGTATATACGAATAACTTTATGAAAAACCAAGAACATTATGTTGACATCGTAAGTACTAATATTTAGCACATTTTTTTTACTCTCAATTATTAGTTCAACTTTTTGCCGCGGGAATTCTTTCGTGAAACGGAATATACTTGCCTATCACCTGCGCCTATCACTGAGCCTAAGATAAACATGACAGATGGAATGTCTACAGACTTATTGCTCCAGATTTCCCAGCGCTTTCCCAATAATTGCATTAGCGTAGAGGTAATAATATTTGCTCTGAACCGAGAAAGCCTTCGGAACCAGTCGTTAGATTGGTATGTCATTTTGTCGGACGGGGACGTGCACGTTCAGTAAATGATACACCAATCGGTATGCTTGTACGTTTAGTAAATACGTTTTTATTATGTCCGCCGGATGTTTTAGCATCTTTAAAATTATAGCGGCCGAGTGATTAACAACGGTAGCTTTAATCCAGAAGCCGCTAGAGCATAATTTTTATTCATTTATATCTGTCATCATGGGTTCTTTGCCCGAGTTACCCTAAACGGTTTCAGGGTACCCAGCGGTGGGGTTCTATTCCCACCTCTTTGTCGCCGATGGAATTCTGAGTCGACACCAAGTGGTCAGCTCGCCGCGGTGTTTGGATAGACTCAATAACCCAATCTATTAACAGTTTTAAAAGTTGGCATAGTTCAACTGGAGACCTTAACATGCTCTCCGAGGCACTATAGTGGTTTTGTCAACAAATATAGATAGATACACTTTTTTTTAATTAAAACTCTTTTATACACATCGTGGTTTGAACCTGGGACTTTCTAAGGTCTAACCAAGTTATCCACCACAAAGATATATGATATAATGTATTTTTTTTCATTTTTTACATTATATCATAAACTCGAACGTTAAATTTTGTTGTATTTTTTTTCTTTAAAAGAACATAATACACTTAGTCATTATCAACGCGCGTTTCGTTACTGCGTCATTTAGCCGGCATATAGTACGAACGGTGAACGAACTTGTTTTGTTTTGGTCATAAAAATATTCTTCGTAACGAGTTTTTCTATATATATTTGCACACGATTATGTGGTAGTTTAAACTCTTACAAATATGTACAAATATATACTTCCAAATAATTTATTCATTATTATTATTAGGATAATTAGGTATTTATTTATTTTAATTTTGTCTACAAAATAATCTCTGTTACTTTGTACTACATATCTATACTTAATCTAATATTATAAAGCTGAAGAGTTTGTTTGTTTGTTTGAACGCGCTAATCTCCGAAACTACTGGTTCGAATTGAATAATTCTTTTTGTGTTGGATAGTCCAGTTATCGAGGAAGGCTATAGGCTATATAACATCACGCTACGACCAATAGGAGCAAAGATATAGTGGTAAATGTGTAAAAAACGGGAGAAATTATTTCATCTTTGAAGCCTTCCGTTGCGTGCGCCGTGAAAACGGTTCAAGATACACAAAAAATATGTATTAAAGAATAATATAAATATATATAACTCAAAGGTGACTGACTGACATAGTGATCTATCAACGCACAGCCCAAACCACTACTACGGATCGGGCTGAAATTTGGCATGCAGGTAGATGTTATGACGTAGGCATCCGCTAAGAAAGGATTTTGATAAATTCTACCCCCAAGGGGATAAAATAGGGGATGAAAGTTTATATGATAAAAAAATAACTATTCCACGCGGACGAAGTCGCGAGCACAGCTAGTTACATATACAAGGGCGGTTTTACAGCGTCATTTTTTTTATACTTTTAGGAACTTAAAGATGAAAATAATGATGAGTATTTTTTATTATTATAACATTACTATTCCAAATTTCAAGTAAATCGTTCTAGTAGTACTCGAGATATTTTATGCGGACACCAAAGTTTCACTATAAGGGTTTCTGTTTTCTTTGCGAAACTTAAATAGTGGATACCTTTTATTTCGTTGCTTTATCTTCTTTTGCCGTCAAGTGGGTGACCTAGTCATGTTTAGTCTGTGGCTTTACCGGTTTTCAGTAGATTATTGCAGCGATTTCTTGTCAAGGTGGTAGTCTCCTTTTAGGGTGCGGTTACGAAATCAGTGGTTGAATTGACGATAAGGCAGCGAGTATATTAAAATATACTCGTAAAGCAATTCGTCTTTGTCACCGCCCATTTCGTAATTGCATCATTTAGCCAGCATAGTGTAAGCGATCAATATTGTTTAAGAACAAACTCCATAATTGGTCGACCCCATTTATGGAGTTTGTAGGTCTGCTAACCACCAGGTAGATACAAAGTCACATGCCGAGCTCCAATAAAAAAATATTGAACTTATATAAAAGTGAACAGAGTTATAGAGTTCAATTAGTAAGTCCGCTCTCAAACATTGCCTTTTAAACGAATACCTTTCATGAAATAATAACTAACTGACCAAATTCTTCAAACAACAAAAGTAAACAGCAAAAATTTCTCACTTAATTTACATAACAACTGCAGAGTACGATCATACTGAGTCACAGCATCGCACAGTAATGTGGACCAGTGGGTCAAAGCCAGCGACCGAGAATCGAACGGGAACCCATCGGAACCGGTCCGGAAGGCTCTGGGTAACGCTCAGACGCCCACACCAGGGTCTGAGGATGCCAATACCAATTGGAACGACTAATTGTTTGGAGCATAAAAGGAAGTAAAGTGGGCGGCAACGAGGTTAATACGGATATTATGACAGATATAAACAATTACGTCCTAGTTTATACAGACGACGAAAAAAACTAGGTTAGAATTTGTAATTATTTTTCTAACTTTCGCACCATCACAGGTGGTAGAATAATGGCGCCCGAGTCAATCTATTATAGACGGTCTCAGGGTACCTAACGGAGGCTTTTATTTCCATCTCGTCGTTGCCTATGGTATTCTTAGTCTATATCAAACAAGTGACCAGCTCGTCCTTGCGTGGTGTTGGGATAGATACTAGCTAGACAAGTTGTAGACAAACTAGGAATGACAGCTTAACCTGCAGTCTGAGGCACGTAATGGTGTTGTCAAACAAATGTACTTATTTTTTACATAAAAAACTCTTACACTCGTTTGATTTATTCGGTTTATTTCGTACGAACGTTGCGTATGAGTAAGCCGTAGCATGACCGATTTGGCAATAACTAATTAAAATGCGGGACAAAGTTAGTCCTGGCGGAATATTTGAAATTACGCCCAAAATACGGGGCGTCCAATGAAATACGGGACGTCTGGCAACACTAGTAATATCCTACATATTATTATTTAGAATAATAATAGTCCTAAAACTAACACAATCCTAATAATTGCTACCGTCTCGTAAAACCGTGATCTGTCTATGTAGATAATTGCATAGTAATTGTTCGCGGAGAATGCAGTTCCCATAGAGATCTGCTGATGCAAGGGTTACGCAACGAGCGGCGGTTCACATGTCACAATACACTATAGTAAAAATTATATGGCTATAATACTTGGTTAATTTTTTTAATAAAGGTATATTATTAAAATATAAATGATAATGCTTGTGTTCTACACATATATACTTACTATCTTAGAAACCCTAAAATCATAAAGCACTTCTAAAGAGATACGTACCTCTGGTACCAGAGGCTCTACCATGGGTTTGCGCATTGTAGCAACATACCGTATTTATATACGCAAACGTGAGCAACAACCAATAGGGTCGCGTTATTCAATCCTGTTACCAAAAATAAAGCGGCCCTATTGGTTGTTGCTCACGTTTGCGTATATGAATACGTTACGTTGCTACAATGCGCCCATGGTAGAGCCTCAGACAGCATCACATCGGTATCAAGAACTATTGATAATACTGATTGTTTTGAAATTTGAAATAGTTATAGACCTTGTTATAAGTATAAGTTACTATTTATTTTTAGGATTACAACAATAAGTTCTAAGCAAAAATATTTTACGGGGCATCGAAAAAAAAAACGAAAGAAAGCTTTGCGGCAGGCAAAGCTTATTTTTTGTTATATAGGGCAGCTATATAACATTTTTTTTTTATTTTTTTAGGAGGTAACCTACATTTAAAAAAATTATTTACAACAAATATTTAAGGCATGGATATGGTCGGTGAAGTTGGTCGCCTTGGTGGCTCTCTTGTATGGCAGATAATGATTGACAGGTCAATGGAATCAGCTAACCACCTAGTCTTACACTAGTTGGTTATGTAGTGTGTGTTCGGTTCGGTAGTAATTTTCATATTAAGATTTCCATTCCATCGTGTCTAAGTTCAATTAATATTTGTCGTTATTTTGTTAATGAATAGCTGCCTAACCAAACGCACTCTAAGACCTCATTGTTAAACTTTTTTTTTTTTTTTGACTATTCATAAATATCTGTAAAGATTTACATGAAATAAATGATTTTGACTTTGACTTTGAAAACATTTACAGAAGGAAGGACCTAAATATATAACGATAAATATAATATTCAGTATTTTTTAATACATGTAATAGAATCGAAGTATATCAAAAAGTTGTACTGTTACTGTATATGCCCAAACAAGAATTTTATTTAATTAAACAAAAACTTAAAATCAATTTAAAGAAGAAAACTTAAAATAAAATATACATTTAAAACTAAATTAACTAAAAAAAAATATAAAAAAACTTAAGTAAATAAATAAAATAAAATACTTACAACTACTCTCCTTCATACGTTACAAGGTTCTATAGACAGTGTACCTACGCTTATGGTAAAGAAGCCTTCTCAACGAAGGTAAATTGAGATCATTGGATTATCTTGAGTTGATGTTTTTTTATCATCCCGCATCGCTGAACCGAGGGCCTTGTAGAAATTGTATCGATGTTGCCACTTCTGTTGTAAAACCAACAATACCAAACATGCCAAATAGACAGCGCAAGAAAAGCAAAGAATAAATATATTTTGTGTCATCATAATAATTTGTAATGGACCTCTCAAATCGGGATTTAAACAACAACTTTTAAGCGCCCAGAGTCGTCCAACATTACATCTTGGCTGTTGGTCGAAGTTCTATTATTTTTTTATGTTCATAATTGTACGCAAACATCTTGCTATTGTAACTTTTTTTTTGTATTATAATATTTAAAAGATTTTTTTTTTCTGATTTCGAAAAAAAAAATTACCTAACACAGAAAGATAAAAATATTAGTAATCGAGTATTATTGGAAGTGCGAAAGTTAATTTTGTATGAAAAACGCCGAGTTCGCGATTGCGAATGCAGTGCCCTTAACAGAGACGCTTGACAGAGACTTGATATCTTTGGGCTTAGGGTGCTCTAAAGAGCTTTTAAATTTTATGAAGAAAGAAGGGCAAACACCAAAAACATCGCGATCTATCCTGCTTACTTAGCATATGTACTCCTAAACATTTTAGCGCTTCCTACATTGGCATCTAAAGCCGGCATAGTAAAGACAACTAACTGGCTTATTATTTGATTTTGTTTCTTGGAATATCATACCGCTTACAGTATGAGTGTAGGTCATATATCGAGCTCTAGGAAAAGTGGCCTACAATAGCCATTCCCTGGCCAGGTGGATGCGAAGTTTTTAATTTATCGAATTTTACAAATTATACAGGGGGGTTACCAAAGAGCCAATCGATAATCGAATCGAAATACCCATCGAAAGCTAAATGTATGGGGTTTGACGTTTCTCGTCGATCAGTCTCTACCCATAGAGTAAAATTCCTATACATTTTTATCGATCGACGCTGCGATTCGATTGGCGATCGTGTTCTTTGGTCAGCCCCCAGTACCCCATGCGCTAGTTAAAATTAATTAAAGGATTCATGTTGGTCGAAGTTCAATTTTTTTTTTTATCTTCGTAATTGTACGCAAACATTACACTATTATGGGTATTTTTGTTTTGTATTATAATATGAAAAATGTTTTTTTCTGGTTTCGAAAAAAATAATAACCTACCACCTAACACAAAAAGATTAATAAATACAATTTATGTTTTTTTTTTGTACACATCGTTTTTTGCTATACCTAATCAAACCTGTAGATTAGATTTTCAACACGTATCTATTAAATAAACACAAACATTAATAGAATCTATAGTTTTCATTCAGTCTATTAAATTAATTATAAGGAAATTGTACTGAATGCAATTAAAATAGCACTGCCCTGAAACCCATTTTATTAGAGTAGATACTTGATAACTATATTCATCTATAACTATATATATATTTAAAATGATTTCTATAATAATACGTATGGGAAATTTGATAAATCCATTTTGAATGTATGCACGTTCTAAACGAATAACATTGTTAGCTCGATGGGAGTTGCTAATATAGACGACTGGAGATTTCGCAAAAACCTAACTGACCGAGAGATGGCGTGAAGGTAACGATCAGCTGCTTTGTTGTTTTTGTTAAATATGGTCGTTTTTATTTTGATGGGCGAACGAACGTTTTGTTAATTAAATTACGACGAAATATAAACTTGTTTTGGTTTTATTTTTGGTAAGATTTCGGCTTCTAAAATGTTACATAGAGTGATATCCAAATAATGAACGTTGTTTATTGTTAGTTATTCTATACCTAGAGATTGTTTCATTTATATTTTCTTTTAAATCAATCAATCAATCAAATTCATTTATTTGTCAAAACAAAGGTACAAGATGTAGGTGTAAGGTATAATTTAAATAGTCCGCTTTGTTTCACCTTACGGTATACAAATATCAATTACAATAAAACTAAAATCAATAAACATTATCTACATTTAAAATATGGAAATTACAAACAAGTCAGTATACAAATGAGCCCATGATCAAACACATGTTATTTTATCATTTAAAAATTCATTAATTGTATAATAGGTTTTGTCAATTAGTAAATCCCTAAGTTTCTTTTTAAAATTATTAATGTCAAGTTGTTGTATTTCTTTTGGAATTTTATTATATATCTGTGTTGTCATACCCAGCACACTCTTATGTAAAAGGGCTGTTTTGCAAGTTTTACCGTAGAGTATATTTTGATGCTTCTGCTGTAAACAAAACGTCTTACGCAGTAGTAACCATCAGAAGCCCTAGTATGAGAGAGTTTGTTCTCACTGCGTTAAGCAGATACTCCTTAACAGTAGGACGCTTAATTTTCTAAGCTTGTCAAAATAAGCTAATCTGATTGGAGAAGAGTGCTCACTAACTGTGATGAGAACTTTAAAAAAACTCGCACTAAGCACAATTATAACTAATTTAACTTTAGCTTAGCAATCACTGCAACTAAATTAGTTTTATTCATAGGTATGTTACTTGTTATAAAGATATTATTAAAACAACTTAGCTTAATTTTCCAAGGGTTCAAATATATTTTTTTAAATTAAAGCACGTGACTTTGTTTCTACCCGATTGTAAGCAGAACTATAAATTCCATAAATGGGGACGATCGATCAATACATTATTCGCATATAACATTCCCAATAATACTAATTTTCATCACCCAGCGGTGGGATTAACCCGTCCTCGTTTCGCCGAGGCAACACATAATAAGTGGCAAGCTTGCTGCGGTGTTTTTGATGGTATAGCCCCGCTGTATAAAGCGGTCATCCCATCTCAAGTCCGCCTTATTGTCATCTATTTAACCGTGTTATCAGTTTGGCAGTGACTTAACCACCAGGCTTTTAGGGTTCCCAAGACGTTATGCAATAATAATTTATAATCTTGGAATATATAAATAGCAGCTATAAAAATATAATAAAACACCAAAACAAACACAAAGCTATTTTGGTTTTAGTGAAGCGGAAACCAGTTGCCTTCGCTAAATGAGATTGTTGCAAAAAATGGTCGCTTCACAATCCGCTGAGAGAAACTTGGTGACAATATTGTACAGTAATTATTATTTGTAAGTATTAAACTTAAAAAAAAGATTTTTTTTATTTATTATTATAAATGTTCCAGACTTATGCAAGTATAAAACATAAGGTACATATTCCACCGTTGGGGAATGTGACCAAAGATTATTCTAGAGAAAACAAAATAAGTATTTATTCCTTCACCTAATAACACAATTTATTCAAGAATAAAATATATGCGATATAAAAGTAATAAAATAAAAGACCTCTATCATTATGGATGGTTCCAAGAAGACTGGCTGCGTTACCCAAGAAGACTGGCTGCGTTACCCAGCTGTATAGCATTACTTATTTCCATACCTGTTTTGTTATTCGCTTAAACATGTACATTTACACTTACATTTTAATGCCTTTGATCCATGGGCGTAGGCAAAATCTACTTCGTCGCCTGTTCGGGGGGGGGGGGGGGTTCACTCAACGCCCCATGTGTACTACCCCATACAAATTTATCTATTTCCAGACCTTTGAGTTTGAACCCCCAAAACCCCCCCTGGCTACGCCCATGCCCTGATCTATCATCAGTCATCACCGGTACAAATTTGAAGTAAATTCTCTATATATAATATAATATCTCTGAAAGTTATACTAATAAAATTAAAACTATACCTAAATTAAAAAGCGGCCCCAGCCTAGTGGTCAAGTCACTGCGCAACTGATAACAAGGTTAAGCAGATGACAACAAGGCCGGCCTGGGATGGGTGACCGCTTTATACAACGAGGCTATTTCATCATAAATACCGCAACAAGCTCGCCACTTGTTAGGTGTTGCCTCCGAATACCATCGGCGAAATGAGGACGGGTTAATCCCTCCGCTGGGTACCCTGAGACCAGTTAAACGGTTCTCGGGGGCCAAATAGGCACCCGTGATGGTATTTATTTTATTTAAAACATAATAATAATAATAATAAAAGCCCTATATAACAAAGATCCTATAAAAATATTAAAAACTTATAAATAATATATTTCCTCCATATCGCCGTCAATAGGGAGGGTCCCCAAAAGACTGGCTGCGTTCCCTCGTTGTATTGCAATACTGATACGCTGTCCGAGGAACTAGCCAGCCAGCCATCTGGTGAACTAGCTAGCAAGGTCACCAGATGCGTCGACCTTGGGAATGTGGTTGTAGATTTGATGTGCTCCTGGTCCCCACGGCCCCATAGTTTCGACCCCAAACGGCTCAAATACATAGTCCCTGCTGAGAACTGCGTATTTGCGCCGTTTGAGATTTATATGATATCTCTGACTATATGTTCTTTAGATATGCATCCTTACACAAAAACACCTCGTCGTAAGGGTTTTTTTATTTGAGTACTCTCCACCAATAGAATCGCTTAATTTTCTAAGCCACTTAACTCATATAGAACTCTTAAATATATCGTTAGCTCATTCGGTTTTCAGGAGACTACTGCATCGATTTCTTGTCGAGGTGATAGTCTCCTTTCAGAGTGCGGTTACCAAATGAGTAGTTTAATTGACGATAAGGCAGCGAGTACCTATATTAAATATACTCGTAATGCAAATCGTCAATGTCGCCTCCCATTTAGCCGGCATAGGCAATATTGTTTAAGAACAATTATTGATTATCCCCATTCATGGACTTTGTAGATATGCCCAAGGTAGATACAAAGTCACATCTGCTCAAATAAAAATAAAAGTATGTTATTTATTTATTTATATTTCCCTTAAAATTAAGCTGTCTTTTACAACGAGCAACTGTAATCATATTATATTATTGCACAAAATAAATTATATATATATATATATATCTTTACGGGTGCCTTACGGCGCCCGAGACCGCCTAGACGGCCCCAGGGTACCCAGCGGAGGGGTTTTAATCCCACCTCGTCGTAGCCGATGGTATGAGTCTGCACCGAACAAGTGGCCAGCTCGCCGCGATGTTTTGAATAGACTCAATAACCCATCTATAAACAGTTTCACAAGTTGGTATAGTGAAACCGGGACCGACAGCTTAACGTGCTCTCCGAGGCACTATAGTGGTGTTGTCAAACAAATGTACATATTTTTTTTAATTAAAAACTCATTGGTACAAAATAAATTAATGCATGTGAATTTTACAACCGGTTCTCCAAAACCGAAAAGGTTCATAATTATTACAATGATGTTAACGACTTTTGTCAACATGTTTATTTGTCATACATTCCGCTGATAAAATCCTGTAAAGAAGTGTTAAGTTGGTACGAAGCTCGGCATGTGACTACATATCCCCGAGGTGGTATAGTAGACTAAACAGTCCATGAATAGACAACACCAACACCAATATCACCGATACCTAGTTGGTGGGGCCTATACTCTATGTCGTATTGAGGCTTGAATCACCAGGGGCTCTAGAGAAAAATCAGGCGAGGCGACGACGTGTCGTGTCGCCTTCAATCAAAACTGTATAGACTTTGGCAGGTGACAGCGTACCTCACGCCTACTGTCACTGTCAAACCCCACGCGGCGACGCGACATATCGCCTCGCCTGCTTTTTCTCTAGAGCCCCAGGTAACATAGAAAATTTTCTCTGTCTACGCCCAGGTAACGTATTCCATTTTTTTATTGTGCGACTAAGGTATGATATCGAAAAAAAAAATTTTGTCAACAAAACTTAAAAAAACATTAATAATAATACAAATAAAATACCTATCAATATATTAAATAGAAAAATTAAATTAAATTAAGTAAAAATAATCCTCAAGCTTGTCATGCGGCAGGGTGCCCAAGACGCTGACGGCATTCCACTTTTGAATAGCAATGATTATATTAGCAATAGGTATGATTGATCGATTTTTTTTAGTTCTCGATGGTTTCAGAAAAATATTTCTATTTTCACTGTTTTAAGGTGAAAAAGTGGTTCTGTTTGAAAATACCAAATTACTCGTAAATGTGTCATTCCTGATTAAATATTGTATAAATTACAGAAAAGTTTTATAAATTATGTCCTCTGTGCCGGCGGCCCAAGGCAGATTTACCGGTAAGTACCGAGTTAATTTACTTACCGATTAAGTAGTAAGTAACATCCACACTTCAGCCTGGCGAGTTTAGTAGAAATTGCCTTATACTTGTTTGTACTGTACCTACTTAACTCGTTCGTCTACACGCAGCGTGTTAAGTTGGCGGTGTGTGGAAAAGTCGAGGGAGGCGAAAATTCGCACTTAACTCGCTGAGAAAATAAAGGTTGTTTCATTAAGAACTTGAACTTTTTTGCCGTCGTCAGTCACGGCGGCACCCTACACTTTTTTGGCAATTTACTACTTAACTCGCTTTTGTCGTTCAAACGGCAATAAAAACTTAACTAGCCAAGGACGCAATTTAACTCGCTACTGTGGTTACCGATGTGTAAATCGGTCTTTAGTAATGAATGAATGACTAATGCGATAGCTGATGTAGAGCCATATTTAAAATACCTAGCAAACTATATTACTTTTATCTGATACTCCTGGATAAAACTGGCTTCGCCCCTGGTTCTAAGATGGGTCATTGATTCTTTCAATTATTTATAAGTGCTACTTTCTTTCCAGTAGAGTAGTATTTAAGCCGATCGTTTTAAAACTGGTTCCTAAGTAGCTTTTATAGTATAAACATAAACACACGTAGTAAACACGAACTGGATTTCCCAAATAAAAACTAAATAAGGAGATGAGAGACGTAATACGAGTATAGAAAACTAATAAACAACAAGATTGCCATCTTTGGCATGTCGCTACATATTGTTATGTCGCAATAATTATAACAACTTTAACGGCCTCGACTAATATAGAAAAAAATATCAAAAGTTCTGTGTTTATTTACAAAACATCATCTTCTTTACTTATCATGCCTCTGTAGTCTAGTGGTTGCGACGTTGACGCTGAATTCGGAGGTCGTGGATCCAACTCTCTCTCCAGGCAAATAAATATTAGTACATATAAAAATTAACTATGTAATTAAAATAGAGTATATTATATTTCGATATACATACAAGAAGTTCAGATATACAGGTTGTTTGTGTATTAAATATACCAGATAGAAAAAAGTTATCTATTACGCCGGAACTTTTATGAAGCGTGTTTCCAAGATGGCGCTAACAGGATCATATAGTATTTGGTTGAGTAGAGAGGGTAGGGAACACAGGTGAGAGTTAAAAATGCCTTTAAACCTACTTTGTGGTCTCAAGTCCGAGAACGCTGCAGTTCATTCCCCTGCCTTCCAACCACCCGATGGATACGGCACCCGCACGGTGAAGCCAAGCTAAGAACATATTATTATCTCTCTCTAAAGCAAAGTTGGGCATATTATAATGACATAAAACTTATTAAATTATTTTCGATTTTATATGTATATTTTTTCGTATAAAGTTAAAAGCTGAGTCAGTGCTATGAATCAGCTTATCTATATGATGGCGCCTAGATTATTAAGGCTTGTATTTATAAATGCTACTCAATCTCAATATTTACACAAGTATGACTTATCTCTTTTCACCAAATGTCAAATCAAAAAAGTCTGAAAGAGCTATGCGTTACTTCAGTGGATCGTATGTGAGATTAATTCATAAATACGGACCACAGTCTGGACACTAGAAACTTTAGGATAACGATCGGCTCTCTGGTTTATTTTTTATTTTATTTTATTGGAGCACGGCATGTGTCTTTGTATCTACCTCATAATAAGCAGACCTACAAAGTCCATGCATGGGGTCGATAAATATATTGTTGTTTAACAACATTGATCGTCACCATGCCGTCTCCGAGACATCGATTTAGTCTTCTTTCAGGGTGCGGTTACGAAACAAGCGGTTGATTTCTCGTAATGCAAATTCGACTTTGTTGCCGTTCATTTCGTAACCACATGGTTTAATCAAAATAGTAGGAGCGATCAATATTATTGAACAACAAAGCCCGACAATTCTATTGATCGAGCCCATCCATATAATTTGTAAGTCTGCTTATTATCAGGTAGATAAAAGGTCATATGCCATGCGCCAGTAAAAAGATAAAAAATATCTTTGCTGCTTTATCGTCAATATAACCGCCTATTTAGCAACCGTACCCTGAAAGAAGACGCAGTTTCCTGAAAACCGTTGAACCCACATGCTAAAACCGAAACATGACTAGGTCACTTGACGGTTTTTGCATCTTTATGGACGCTGGTATTTGAACACCGCATGTGTCATATCCACGAATGAAATGATTAAGAGATTAATGACATAAAATACAGATGTTACCATGCATTTACGACCACATGTTTTAGCATATGATAAAGGTACATTGTGACGCCATTTTCCTAATAAGAGTTATGATTATAGTCGTAGGTATTCAGTTAGTAGTTACCAGTGACATAGCCTGCCGTAGACGGGCCCTTTATATAAATGTATTGGGGGGTTCAAATGAAGTTTTGATTTTCGCAAAAGAAAAACCCTTATAGGGCCACTACTGCGTAGACGCGGCAACAACTCGGGTATATCGATCATGTATAATAATAATGACTCCATAATATGACATTGTGTGTTTTTTTTTCGCGGAAAGTACGGCCTAATGTCCTTATTAATAAAAACCTATTGAGTCCGTGAAAAAAAATAATGTTATAGAAGGTTTTTGTTGCTAAAAAAAGAGACAAAACCTTTTATAAGTAAAGTGTTCTTCAGGGACTGAATAAGTTTTTATATATACAGGTGTAAGAGTTTAAGTAAAATTTTACGATTTTTTGCTCTTGTACTTTCGGAGCCCCTGTAGCCCGGGGGTCTATATCATTAATACGGTTGATACGGCAGTAGCTTTCTTTTTAAATACTTTTAGTGGTATAACTTTAAGATTCTTTGGTTTAATTTATTATAGTCTAACTGACATAGGATAACTGTTTCTGCTAAAGAGTTCGAGTTTAATTGAGTAGGAATTTTGGCAAATCAAACGTCATAGAGTGTCAAATTGTCAAGAAATTGATCTTAAGGTTCAATACACGTTGGCAGTATTCTAAACCATGCTGTTCACTGTACCTCAAACAACATAGGCACAGCGGTATTTCGCCATGCTCCGCTAGAGGTTCGGTCGGTTATGTAAGTCGTAAAGTCGATTATAATGTTTTGGCGTGTGTAACAGTTAATTGTATAACTAATAAAATATCAATTGATCTACTAATTAAATAGTATTATTTTATTCGATTATTAAATATCGCAGATAAGACTTTAGGTCTATCTCTATGGTGTCCAAGCTCAAAAAAATATATAAAAGAAATACCTACTCGTAACACCTCTTTTAATCGCCTGCTCTTGTGACTTTTGTCTTTGGCTTGTTTTATCAACAGATTTCCCGTTGTTTTTCGTTGTTTCGTAACCGCATGCAGAAATATGACTACTACCGTACCGATTTATTGACGGAGCAATAAATCGGTACAATAGTCTCTTGAAAACCGGTGGACCCACTGACTAAAATCTAAACATTACTTGGTCACTTGATGGCTTTTGCATCTGTATGGGCAGATGAACAAAACCGGTCGGTGTTACAATGTAAGTTATATAATATAATGCTATTAAATCAGCCTACTTGTAACCCAGGGAACAGAAGAAATAAAACACAGGGTGAGGTTCAAAATATAGGATGCTTTTTGTTAGCTAACCCGTACCAGTATTTCGCGCTAGCATGAAAATCAGCTCATACTTTGAGGGTAGCCCGAAGACTGTAGATGCGTGCCAAAAATATAAATAAAAAAATTCTATTGAATCATCATCATGAAGGTAAAAATCGTGCCGGCGCGCGCGCCGCGCGTTTTTTTAGCTTCATGATCATCATCATTATCATAATTACTTCCAGAAATAAATGTTTTTATAATTTGTATCTCCAAAAATTTTTTTTGCGGTGGGTAGGAATCGATCTCTACATGTACTGCTTTTCTATGAGAATCTCTTCTCAAAAAGGTCGATTTCAAGAAATCTTTAGTTGTTAATTATTATATTAAAACCTGAGATCTTGTCGACTACATGTAAAACGTAGATATTCAACCGACCATCTGATTATGTATTAACAACAAAAAATCTCTACCAGACTACCTAAACATATTAAATAATTAAATAAAGCGCCTTTAACCGCTACCTTCGAGTTTTTTTTTCCTAAATAATGAAAAAAGTCGTGCGTTTAAATTGATACAGTTTTGATTCTCGAATCTTGGACAAATCTAATCGATTTGACATCGATACAATGTTGCGTAAGGAGATCATTTTTGATCAAAAGGTAAATTGTAGATTTGACATTAATAGGTCACACAAAATTCACAAATTAAGCTCTAGGCTTGTACTATGTGTGACAGAAACAATGATACTCATTCTATTATATTTTATAAATACCCAAACCATGGGAAACTATATAGAAAAACGTACTAATATTGGTTGCCTTGAGTGGGAATCTAATCTACGACCTCCAATCAGATGCAACACCAATCGCTGTGACCACTAGACCACGGAGGCGGTATTTTTTTTTTTAATAGCTCATTACGTAACCTTGTATCCACCTAGTGTTAAACAATATGCAATGTTCAGATATGATCAGGAGGTGCTTACGGGTGCAATGCTAGTTGCCATCACTATGCGGGCTTATGATGCTTATTTACGTTTCGTTTAAAGGACCCCAGTGGGGTAACCACCGACTCCGATACCGTGAGTTCTCGTTCGAGTTGAGATCAAAAATGACGTCATTTCATACAATTCATATTTACAAACTTCATAATATTATATATATTTTTTTGTAATTAATTAGGTACTCGAACTAGTTATGCATTGGGCAATTCAAATCACGATAATTAACTTTTCGTGGTACCAAAAACATGGTTATCGATGTCAACTCGAATGAGATCTCACGGTATCGGAGTCGGTGGTTACCCTGCTGGTTATAAGAGGAAGCTGGTAGAGCATTCCACATTGAGGTAGTGCGGCAGATGTATGAATCGCCAAAACGTTTGGTACGAAACGTTGAATACCACCATTATTTATCAGTATTGGTGACTGATTCATTATATAACACGTCAAATTTAAATGTAGTGGAGGGGCGCGCAATTATAGATTATATGAACTCTAACATCATTAAGTGGCTAATCTATTTTTGGCAAAATATTATAGTTTTTGTTGCAAGAAAAAACAAGGATGATTTTTTCCTTGTTTTTTATTGAAGCACAAGATGTGGCTTTGTGTCTACCTGGTGGTAAGCATACCAACTAAGTCTACAGGCGATTTATACAACACCATAACAAAAATAATAATATAATAACTACAGTGCTTAAGAAAGAATATGTCTGCAACAAATATGCTTGACATTTCATTTGAAAATGAAAAGAAACAAAAAAAAAAAAAATTTAATATTTATTTTAGTTTTATACTTATTTGTAATACTTTTTATTTATTGAATAAAGAAACAAAAGGTAGTTATTTATCACTTTTGTATATGTATATATGAATGAGTGAGAGCGAGACAGATTAATATCTGTGAGTTAAACTTTACAATGTGTGTAACATTACAACACTTCCGTATTTAATACTTTCATGTCTGTTACAAATGTTAGAAAATAGATCTATTACCTGTAATACGTGCTTAGCTATACCCATTAGAGTACGGCACAAAGATAAATGGCTTTCAATAATAGATGCGTCAAATTAACTAATTTAACTAACGACATAACATCTTGGTGTGATGTAATGAACCGACACTTGGACTATTTACTCAATCGGACCCATTTGGGCATTGAACCGACCTTAAACGGACAAAAGACCAATTGACTTGTCGCCCGAACGTATTGAGAGTGACAAATAAGCATAATTTCGTTTTTACTATATGTATATTCACGGGTGCCTTACGGCGCCCGAGACCGCCTAGACGGCCCCAGGGTACCCAGCGGAGGGGTTTTAATCCCACCTCGTCGTAGCCGATGGTATGAGCCCACACCGAACAAGTGGCTAGCTCGTCGCGATGTTTTGAATAGACTCAATAACCCATCTATAAACAGTTTCACAAGTTGGTATAGTGAAACCGGGACCGACAGCTTAACGTGCTCTCCGAGGCACTATAGTGATGTTGTCAAACAAATATACATAATTTTTTTAATTAAAAACTCATTGGTACACACCGGGATTCGACCCAGGGACCTTAGTGTTTTTAAGTCCAAGGTCTAACCAACTCGGCCACCACGTATATAAATACTATACTATTCGTTTTTACTCTTTCCTATGTCTTCAAGGATCAATTTCTTAAGATCTCTGCTCAGTTGACAGCCTCCGTACACTAGTGGTTGTGCCTTTGGCGTTGTATCCGCGCGTCGTGGGATCGATTCCCACCCATGGCTAAAAAATATTAGTACGTTTTTCTGTACAGTTTCTCATGGTCTGGGTGTTAATAAAATATAATATGTATTATATCGTTGCTTCTGGTAAACATAGTACAAGCCTAGAAATTAGTTTGTGACCAGAGCAATATGTGTAATTTGTCCTACATATTATTATTGTTAAAGTTTAGAGATGTATATACGCCCGTTAGATACTCAAAAAAAAAGATATGTTTATCCATAGGAGCAATTCTTGCGCTTTCGACATGCATGTCGGCTCAAATGAATCGAACGTTTTCTATAGATATCTGTTACTTTTCTTTCGAATCGACATGTAAGTAGAAAGACCCAGAATTAGGGCCTAGGGGCAATTCTCTCGCTTTCGACATGCATGGCGGCTATACGAATGCAACTGACGTATGGAAGTCACTTTTTATTAGAATTTAAATTGAACCGACACGTAAGTCGATCATCCATACAGATGCAAAAACCGTCAAGTGACCTAGTCATGTTTCGGTTTTAGTCTGTGGATTCACCGGTTTTTAAGATACTACTGCATCGATTTCTTGACAAGGTGGTAGTCTCCTTTCAGGGTGCGGTTACGAAATAGATAGTTCGATTGACGATAAGGCTGCGACTATATTAAAATATACTCGTAATGTAATTCGTCATTGTCGCCCCCCATTTCGTAATCGCATCATTTAGCCGGCATAGTGGGAGCGATCAATATTGTTTAAGAACAATTATTGATTGACTTTGTAGGTCTGCTTACCACCAGGTAGATACAAAGTCACATGTCGTACTCCAATAAAAATAAATAAAAAGTCGAAATCGACTAAATTTGGCCTGCAATACATAAATAGCGTATAAACGGGTTTTCCACTTGTAATTAGTGTTATTTAATACTATTGCGTTAGATTTCTAGTCTGTGCATTTATAATTTTATATTTGGCTATACTTCTGATTAAAGCAGTTTTATGTTTTAAAATAAATCATTCCGTAAGGATTTAAAAAAAAAACATTTCATTAATAAAAAACTAAATTAGACCACCATACTTTTAATCAGTGGCTCTACCATGTTTTACAAACTGTATTATTATAGTCGCTAGTAACTATAGATAGGGGTCAACCAATAGGATCGCTTTTTTTTATAATACATATAAATAAATAATAATATGTAGGACATCTTAGGTACACATATTATTATTATTATTATTATTGTTTTGGTCACCAACTAAGCTCTAGGCTTGTACTATGTGTACCAGAACCAACGATATTATATTTTATAAACCCAGACCATGATAAACTGTACAGGTGGGCAATTTTCGCGCTTTCGACATTCATCTCGATTCGAGATTTTTAAATGAAAAATGACTAAATAAGTCATTTTTCGTTCAATATTTGTATATTTGTTATTTATTAATTAATATTTATTATTTATTTCGTTTAATGTTCGATATTTTTAAACGAAAAATGGCATATTTAGTCATTTTTCGTTTAAAAATCTCGAATCGAGTTGAATGTCGAAAGCGCGAGAATCGCCCACCAGAAAAACGTATTAATATTTTTTTGCCATGGGTGGCAATCGAACCCACGACCTCCGGATACAATGCCAAAGGGGCAACCACTAGTCTACGGAGACGGTCAATAAAATAAACATGTCTTATTGGTTGGTCCCCAACTATATATACTAGCGACTGTAGAAAATACATTTAGCAAAACTTATGCTAGAGCCACAGATTATTGGATAACTCTACGTTTTCTCTAAATATTTTTACTTTTATTTTCTGATAATTTGAAAAGCGGCGTCAACATTAAAATAACATTTGAGGTCTATGCTACTATTACTTTCTCTGTAATTATACGTGTCGTTGTGGTTAAACTTTTCATTTCTCAGTAGGCTGTATGTTGCTGTACCTTTGCCTTATTTATTTTTGAGAAACCCGTACCGAAAAGGTATTTGGGAAAGGTTGTGTTTATTATTATTTTTTTGTTTTTTTCTATCCGTGATAGTGTGTTTTCGAAAGTGTTGGTGATTTCATGAAATATTCTCTTTAGAGAAACATAAGTGTGAAAAATAATAAGTAATATAATAATATGTAGGACAATTTACACATATTGCTCTGGTCACAAACTAAGCTCTAGGCTTGTACTATGTGTACCAGAAGCAACGATATAATACATATTATATTTTATAAACACCCAGACCATGACAAACTGTACAGAAAAAGCGTACTAATATTTTGTTGCCATGGGTGGGAATCGAACCCACGACCTCCGGATACAACGCCAAAGACGCAACCACTAGTCTACGGAGGCTGTCAAACTTTATATAAACATTAAAACCTGACTTTCCGTGTTTTCGTCTAACTCCGCTTTATGTTGCAATAATGGCCGCCATCCCATTTAGTTCTAAGAAGGCGGCCTCTATAACTCTGCTAGGCCGCTAGTTTCGGTTTTAGTCTGTGGGTTCACCGGTTTACCGGGGACTACGGCATCGATTTATTGACGAGGTGGTAGTCTCCTTTCTTGGTGCAGTTGAGTGGGTATTAAAATAGTCTCGTAATGTAAATACGTCTTTGTCGCCGCCCATTTCATAACCTCACCATATAGCAGGCATAGTGGGAGGATCAATATTTTTATATTCACAAAGTCCATTCATGGACTTTTTAAGTCTGCTTACCATAAGATGATTACAGTCACATGCCGTGTTCCAATAAAAAATAACAAATTTCCACTAGGACATCATTCAGATGCCTTAGTTTTACAGCTTTAAGATTCACTTTTCTTAGAACATAAATCATCTTGCCTAGAACTAATTTGCTCGAAGATTTACCACCTAAATAGTTCTTCTAAAAGTGGCCTTGAAAATTAAAAGTGGTGTCTTAATCGCTTATTTTTTAGAAACTTTATTTTAAAATTTTCTGAACCCGGAAGCAGCCAAGGTAATTGTTGTAGAGACAAAAGTCTGGGTAATGATAGCCACAGTATCTAGAGTTACAGTTTTTTAACTTTAACACGTTGTAACTGTTAACGCTCCACCAAATTTTTCTACTTCTAATAAAGGAAAATATTCCTAAGCCCTAGTCAGTTATTTAAATTTCACTGTGTTTTTCTATGTAACTTTTTCACCAATAACATAAGAACCTCCCTTATTATGGAAATACCTAACATTTTTAACGTACCCAACGTTTATAGTTATTGATAATTATGTTTGTTAATCAGGTCAGGTAGGATATTTTTTTAATAATTTTAACTCAGAAATAATGTAGGTGGTTTATAACAGTGCATATTTACAGATTTACCACCAGTAGGCTATTTATTTTTTGCCGCCAGTAGACTATTTGAATCTTGCCGACACACTTACCGGCGCGGGCGCAGTGTGTTGGCAAACAATTCGGGAATGACACCCCCGCTCCCAAAGAGTTTCTATGGACCTTATAACATTCACATATTTAAATATGAATCTTTTCAATTTCTGTGACATAAAAAAAAATACCAAAAAAATGTCGTCCCTAAAATCTACCGCCAAACCTACTCATCCTGCTGGCAAATGCACCACTGTTTATAACCTACTTTAGGATCCGTCTGTTATATGCGATACAAGATCTTCACGTGCCATATTACCTACTTGTGAGCAGAATTTAAATTGCTTGCTTGTTACATGTTTATTGCGTTACTTACACTCGGTCGGTACCATACTATGTACAAACATGGTTTACTAACAGTGGATAGTATTTACAATGATGCAACAACTATACTACTTTTATCACCTTGAAATTTAAAAGCTGGTCAATTGTTTACTGAATCTTTACCAACGCCAGAGTTGATATAGGTAAGTAGAGATACGAGTACATATATGTTAGGTTTAATAGCAGACTTTCACATTTTAATAAATTTGACCGCCTCCGTATCTACTGATTTCTCGATGGCGTTGAATTAGGAGGTCGTCGTGGGTTCGATCCCACTCATAGCAAAACAATTTTTGTAGATTTTTCTGTATAGTTTGACATAGTTTGGGTGTTTATAAAATATATCACATAAAGTACAAGCCTAGAGCTTTGTGACCAGGGCAATATTGGTGAAATATCAAAAAAATACAATATTATTTTATAATAGTCACAATTATTTTCAAATTTCTTTCAGATTATGTTTTTCTTACTCATAAATTATCCAGTTATCCAGCAAAGTCTTTGCATCGTCTAGTGAAGGATCTTGGCGTTCCGAGATCAGCCGTCGGAACTTTTATGGAACGTGTTTTCAAGATGGCGTTAACAGGATCATATAGTGTTTCGTTGAGTAGAGAGGGTAGTGAACACAGTGCAGGTAAGAGTTCAAAAGGACTTTAAACCTACTACGTGGTCTCAAGTCCGGGAACGCTGCAGTTCATTCCAACCTGAACCTTCCTGCTTTCCAACCACGCGATGGACCTGGCACCCGCACGTTGAAGCCATGGTTAGCTAAGAACATTGTCTCTCTGTACCCAACCTAAGGTAAGTTAAACAATTAAGTACAAAGAGAATATTGCAAAACCCTCATCCCTGAAGATCATAAATAAGGTACGAGACACTAACACTAAGGTGAGGTAAGAATCAACCTAAGCTATAAATTCAAACGCCCAGATTTTTGGGACACTTAAATTTATATAAATCTTGGGATTGTTCAGTAAATTATTCCTTTTGATGCTCTGGATAGTCGTGCATGATACTCTGGATAGTCGTGCATGATACTCTGGAGAGGCGGGTATGTCGAATTGACGTCGATAAACAGGTTGCTAACAACTTAGATAGAGCCTTTGCGCATATTTGAATGCGCTTCGTTATCTGTATTTTAATGTCTTTCTGAAAAAACTTTTAAATTTCATTCCTCCTTCGTTTTTAGACTTCTCACTCTGATATACGTATTAAATTGCATTCGCATACTGTCACATAATAGCCTATAGCTTGAATTAAGGAATAGGAACTTGCATGCATACCTATATTATAGAGTAGGCCCTTCAAAAGAAACATGAATCGGCGGGCTGATATCACAACCTGTGGCCCTAGTGCGAGTTTGTTTTAATTTTCTAAGGCTGTCAAAGCTAATCTGATTGGCGGGAGTGCTCACTATGATGAGAAAGTTAAAAAAAAAACTCGCAATAGGGCCACTTTGTTTTCATTGTTGGACTCTACGTACCTGAATGTATTGGAATTCGTACCGGCTAACCTTCGTGTCAATAGTAAACCCTTATAGACCCAAGTTAATAACTCGTTTTAGATGGCGCTTAATATGTCAAACCTACAATATAGTATCATAACAGTTTCTACTTGGTTCAACTCGGTAAAATTGTTCATGTAAATGATTTTTCTTACCATTTTTTTAGTTTTAACCAGCATTTAATAAGTTAAAATTAGAATGTATGGGAGTACTTTATTTTCACGTAACAAAATTAAATATTATATATACAAAATTAAAAATAATAAAATTAAAACATTCAAAAAAAAAAAAATTAATACTAAAATAAAAATGGAAGAACCTACTGCAAAAAAAAATATATCATCTAATTTGTCCGTGTGGCATAGTGGCCAAAACGCTGTTAACATTTCCTTGCTGAATACATATACATTTTTTTTTGTGCAAGGAAAAAGCCCTTTGGTCACCAGTAACGGAGACCAATCGTGAAGACAGTTCATGCACACGGCCCCCTCGGTCCTAGCGTCTCCACTGCAAAAGGCACAAATATGTAACTTTTCATTATAACTTAGAAGTATGTACCTAGCTCAACAATTTAAACGGTGGTTAAAGTGTTGATGAACCGATTTTTTTTAGCTATAATTACGGAAAACTAGACGGAGTTGTTTAAAACTTAATGCTAGTAAACGAAAACAAGTTTAAATTAAACACATGTTTATCCAAGGGTTCATTAATAACTGCTTTTTTTCTTCCTGTCACATTGATATGGAGTAAAAGTGACAAAACACTTTTACTATCAGGTTTAGCTGAACCTGAATAAGCGAACGTTTCTGAATGAATCAGTTATTTTAGTTATGTTAAAATATATAACTTACTTTAACTACTTTTTTTTTATATAAGAGCACAGCATGTGACCTTGCATCCACCTGATGTTAAGCAGTATGCAATGTCCAGGAATGATAGCAACAAGCGGTTGCATACAGGTGCACCGCTGGTTGCCTTCATTATGCCGGCGTATGCCTATTCACGCTTCGTTTAAAGGACTCTAGGTTATAAGAGGAAGGAAACACGCAAGCTGGTAGGGCATCCCACATTTTAATAGTACGGCAGATGTATGAATCGCCAAAACGTTTGGTACTGTTACCATTGTCTTAGATACCACTAAAGTGGAATTATAATCATTGCTAATTGGTTTCGATCGAATTGCGATTGTAAAATATTGTCCAACACCGTTGTAATTAGTCAATTATATCGAATGAATCGATTTACGATTATTGCTAAATACTAATGGAGACATAACTTTGATGCTTCATTAGCGAAGCTTGCGACTTCGTTTACTTTTAGGCCTTTATGTACAGTCTAGCTAAAGTCTAGTCAGAGGTGAATGAAAGAATAAGGCGGGGACGACCCAGAAGAATGTTCCATGACCAAATCGGGGACATTCTCAAAAAAGCTGGGATCCGTAGTGCCCATAACTGTAGAGCTTGTATGAAGAGAGTGGTGGATGTGCAGGAAGCCAGAGAGTTATGCCAGGATCGTTGTAGGTGGCACTCCCTTGTTTCTGCCTATCCCCGTGGGAAAAGGGCGTGACTATTTTATCTTTATCTAACTAAAGTTCAATGGATGCCGGAAAAGTTGGTAATATATTTTGTTTTGATTTTCTTTTTATCTGACCTTAATTAGGTATATCTAGCAAACTAGCAGACTTCTGCCTAGATCTTGGACTTGTGTTCCACAGTGATATCCCACTGCAGCAAGAATATGAGCATCACGATTGAGGAGCCACATTTTAATAAAACAAATTTGCTAATAATTCTTCGAATAAAATGAGAATGAAAAGTTTTAACTAAAGTTCGTAACCGTACCTTGAAAGTATACCACCACCTCAAAAAGGAATAGATGTAAAATTATTTGAAAACCGGTAAACCCACAGACTGGAACCTTTTTCTCCCCTTGTTGTAGGTATAGGCAATTGGTATATTTTATATGCAACTACCCTACCGTTACTTAACTCTCAAGGTAGAGATATAAAATATTCAGTCAATTACCTAATAGTTTAAATACATTTTTTTTATAAATTCCTTTTCAGGATAATGTTATATTGATAGTATAAAATCACGGAGAATAAACTTGAATCTGCGATGTTTTTACGAAAGGCATTCTCCAACGAGCCATCCTGGTACAAGTCACCGTTCACGAAATTTATCTTTGCTTTTACCTATTTACACACGCCCTCTTTAAGCATCATGTAATTACTCTGTGTTAAAGTTGAAGAAGCAAATAGTAAAATAAGAGTGATGGTTTATTATCTACTAAATTAGTATTCTTATTAAGTTTCAGGATTATTTTTAATATGGGTTATTGAGGATATCCAAACATCACGATGATCTAACCACTTGTTTGGTATAGGTAGCCTTATACCATCAGCAGGAGATGGGAGTAAAAACCCTTCCGTTGGGTACCCGTTTTGATATTTATTTTTATCAGACTATTCTTACATTGAAAATTTAAGCTAGAATTACAATGATAAAATTACAAACAGTAGGTATTTGTACGTTTTGTAGGTACTTCATACAACGATGATTGCTTTCAAAAGGATTTAGGAAATCAGCTCTTGCATAACTGTCGATTTCTATTACTTTAACTATACCTTGTTAAATTTACCTACTTATTTGAAAATGTATTGCATACCTACTTTGTCCATCGAATAGAAATTAGAATATTCAAGGTTCCATCTATCTGTTAGATGTCAGAACAATCACGTTTAAGTAGATATGATAATTTTCTTATCTAACTTATCAAAATAAATAATCAAATCCCATAATACCTTATCGTCTAAAAAACCAAAACAACTGACCCTCTAATGCATTCCTTATAAAAAAAAAAATCACGTGTAAATGGTACATACCACAAGTCGTCTCGTAGATCCGGCTAAATAGGTTCACTAAACCAAATCACTAATAAAAACACTTTTTATTTTATTAATAATTTATTAAAATACACTTAATTATTTATTAATTTTAATAAAGTTAGTTTATTCATGTTTTTAAATGAACGCAGCGAGTTTTGACAGTATTTTTGGCGGGAACGCGTTCGAGTAGTGTTGACACGAAGGCGCGCGCGACCGGACTGCGCCGAGGCCGCGGGTAAGTCGCGAGAGACGAGATAATCGAGTGCAATTGATCGCGTTCTGGCGGACCGGTCTCGTTGTACAAAACACAATAACACAATCTCCACAATTGAAATGAATGCATTGACTTATTTGGTCGTTTTTGGTCATTGTATTGAAATCATTGTTTTAGATGAGGCTTTATGTAATAAGGGATTGGACTGCTAATAAGAACTGTTACAGAGATAAGAGTTGGTGTATAGGTACATTGAAAAATAAATAAATTGGTCAATATGTACCTTGCTGCAGAAATATTTTTTATTTATACAATTACTAGTGTACAAAAATCTAAAAATTTCAACTGCCCCAAATAAAACTTGGGATTCTTTTTCATATAAAAAAGGAGGTAAACAATATCGTAAATTATTATAAATAATATTTGTAATATATACTATCTACTTATTTAAACTTATACCCTTGTAACCTGTTTATGCAAATTTTTTTTTTTTTCAACAGGAGTGGTAAAAAAAAATATTTGTGATCGTATTATACAGGATGACTATGAATGGATGTACTTTGGGCTAATATGAGGTTCTGCTGATCAAATCTAACAACTTTTCCCATGGAACCATGTGTGGCAAATGAAAAAGAGCCTCATAGTACATCCTTTCAAATTCACCCTGTATACCCAAAACTGTAGGTACTCCTATAATATTTTTTATTTGTTTAACTACTTTTGCCCGATTTTCACTAATACTTATACATAAACTGTTAGTATCCATTTATAAAATATATTTTAATAAAAAGGAAATCTGAAATTTGTATAAAGTTAAAGTTAATTAATAAAATAAAAAAAAACAATTATGTCAAAAATAATTTATTATCAATAAATCACTATTTTGTGCAATCAATAACACAAAACATAAACACATAAATAATAATAATACAATGTCACGTAGATACTATGTATAGACAAACACACCCATTATTTTTAATAAATTTAAAATAACCTATTTTAAAGACATAAAAATAAGTTTATCAGGATTGATTGAAGTTGGCACCAACATGACAACTCTTGAAGTTGGCACCAACATGACAACTCTTGAAGTTGGCACCAACATGACAACTCTTGAAGTTGGCACCAACATGACAACTCTTGAAGTTGGCACCAACATGACAACTCTTGAAGTTGGCACCAACATGACAACTCTTGAAGTTGGCACCAACATGACAACTCTTGAAGTTGGCACCAACATGACAACTCTTGAAGTTGGCACCAACATGACAACTCTTGAAGTTGGCACCAACATGACAACTCTTGAAGTTGGCACCAACATGACAACTCTTGAAGTTGGCACCAACATGACAACTCTTGCCTGATGACCAAATTTATTTCTTTATTCTTTAAGAAACTGAACAAAACATTCAAGCATTTCTTACAATCTTTTATATAAAAAAAACTAGAATAATGAATAAAACATATTTCTCTGAGTAGAAAAAATGCAAACAAATGAATTTTGAGTTCTGAGATTTTATTCAAATTCTTAACATTTTTGTGATTAGGTAATGTTACCCTTCCAATCATTTTCTGGATATCTATGACATTATTTTTTTATATTACTTTGTCTATGGATACAGATTATTAAACATAATACATTTATTAATGTAACTGTTATTTGCATTTAAATTGAGGTGCCACAAGACATTAGTTCAATTATTATTTTGCCTGCGGTATTAAAAAAAACCCAGCTTGAGACAAATAAGAATAGTACAGAAGATCCACTCTTCAAAGACACTTAGTTAAATACGATTCCCGACATGCTACATTAGAGTGCAATCTACCTCACACCTTGATACCACCGAAATTTATATTTACCTACAACGAAACACTACACGCGAGTAGTAAAGGCGAAAATGTACCGAATCACTACGCGAAAGAACTTGTTTTCGCTAACTCAAGTAATCGCGCTGCGACATCCCTCGACTACTCGTTGGTCAAACTGAGGAGTGAAACAGACTTGAGGTGGTAAAATAAGTTTTTAAAACTTAAATAAAACAAATATATATAAGATTATATAATATAAATTATATAATATAGATGGACCTTAATTCTAATATCTCTAAATTGGATTGTCATATTTATTTCTTTTTTAAATTTTACAGATATTTTACTCACTCAAGCAGGGAGTTTATTTAGTACTGCTGACAAAACTCAAAACAGATTCTATTTTGGCTCTCAAAACAAATGCTCATACTATTATTACCCAATTGTTGTATCGTCTAATATATAAACATTAAAGAAGAACTTCGGTGATTTCATCATAAATTTGTCTTAAATAATCATAAAACAAATAAAAAGTCAGCCAAAATTCAAAAAAAAAAATTTACAGAAAACAATTTCACTCGCATACATGCTTAAAATATTAAACAGCCTTTATTAATTCGGTCAAAGAACCCATTTGTTAACATTTTATCTACTGATCAACTTTAAAAAACTATACTCAATACAATGTTTGTACACACAAACTGACCACACAAACAAAACTCGCACACACTGGTCCTACACACAAAAGTGCATATTATTATAAAAATATACATAATATTATAAATAAATAAATACCCAAATTCGTGGACCTACATTATAAATTCTATACATTATCATTTGGTACATTATAAGTACAATAGGCATTTAAAAAAATAACATTAATATAAAAATTCAACAAAATTTGCCTCAAAAAAATCATTTACTTATCTCCCAATATCAATCCATTCAACTACAGACAAATTATTTAGGATAGTAACTAAATATTTTTTATTGAAGTAGAGATAGTTACTATAGTACTCGTAATAAAAAGAAAAATATATTTTAGAAAACTAAGTATATATTGGAAGAGTTGTAAATGTTATAAAAATATATTGTACGTCCATGAATTAGAGCAATTAGGCACCATAAATTACCTAAAAAAATATTCAAAATCTTACATATAATTATTATTCTATAAAATATTTTAAAATCTGTTATGGCAAAGGCACATTTTGCAAAACAAATTAATTACTATTGGTATTTTTAATACAAAAATAAGTTAATATAATAAATATAAGTAGTAGAAAAATATATAACTCCGTATTGTTTTATTAACAATATTTAATATATATAATACTAAACAATGTTAATTCTGAGAAAACCTCACAAATAATATAATTATAAAAATATTCGATTTATCAAGTCTCATTGCAGGTAAACGTATAGTACATGCGGTCAATTTACCGCATTTTCGTTAACACCTTAAAATAATATTATGTCATGGAACGATTTATTTTCTATTGTGTAAAATACAGATCTTTAGAAAGTGTACCAATACATAAATTACAAATAAATTCTCGCTTTCTGGTAACTATGGAATGTCATTAAATATTAAAAAGTTGCAAATAAAATTAATAAAGTTTGTTTTACAACTTCGTGAATATATTTGTTATGTACAAGATACTCTCGCAATACTGAAATACGCAAAAAATTGCCGCTAGGTCCCCCTAGATAAAAAGCAGCAATGTCGCCTTCAGTCCAAACTGTATGGATTTTGACAGGTGATAGATTACAGTTACGACGAACAACTGTCAAAATGCATAGTTTTTTGACTGAGGCAACATCGCGTCGCCTCGTTTTAATTTTACCTAGACCCTAGCTAGGTCTAAATTACTCAATCCGTAAGTAAAATCTGTCATCAAAAATAAAACCGTGGTTGAAACAAACCTAGCGATGTAAATTACTAATTAAGTGAAAGTTTGTTTAAACCATGTTTATATTTTCTTTGACAAAAGATACAGTTACGATAGCCTACATTAACCAGAAAAAAAATTAACCTAGACTAAACCTAGCTAGGTCTAAATTACTCAATCCGTAAGTAAAATCTGTCATCAAAAATAAAACCGTGGTTGAAACAAACCTAGCGATGTAAATTACTAATTAAGTGAAAGTTTGTTTAAACCATGTTTATATTTTCTTTGACAAAAGATACAGTTACGATAGCCTACATTAACCAGAAAAAAAATTGCGGATGTTTTCCGCCCAATAGTTCTTAAAATCGTTGTAAGATCACTTTTTTTTTTTATAAAAATAGAAAGATATAAAATAAGTATAATTATTATTATAAAATAGCTTCTACATTAGGCACAAATTATATTAGCCTCTCTAAATAATTCGTTAATATTATAGAACGTTAAAATTTCTCAAAATTACATATTTATAACAAAGTTCTTACCAGGAACACATCATCTGATTGGACATTTTGACAAAATGGCGTAAACGTCGTTACGTGGAATTCTATAGTAAAAAAATACTGTAAACGGGAACTTCCTTAATAAAAAGTAGTCCTGACCAACCTAACCTAGGGTATATGTTTTTAATAATAAATGAATTTTGAATCTTTGAATTTTTTTCATAAGTAGAGTGATTACTTATGAAAACGTCACACAATCAGTCATTTTTTAAGGCCGCAGTATAAACAACTTCCCCATGTTTTTCCTCTTACTAACTGCATCAGATAAGCCACAGAGGGTTATAGCCAGGCAAAATGGCAAACAGAATACGGCGGATGCTACTGGATAGAAGTACCAGGAGCCTTAGAGAAGTTTTGACGATTCCATCGGTGGAAACGCCATCAGTCAGATTCAGTATTTTGACAGTTTTCAGTCGTTGTCAACTGTTAAAATCCATACAATTTGACTGATGGCGATTCCACCATGGGCGAAAGTACCAGGATAGCAGAAGTGATCAGGAGTCACGTGTAAAAGACAGCGGCATGATCCTCTTACTAACAGCACTTGTCAGCTGATGAGGTTATAGTCGAAAATACCAGGATAGCAGAAATGATCAAGAGTTGAATATGAGAACAGTTACTAACAACACCAGATCAGTCGCGGTGCCTATGGACGAAAATACCAGGACATCAGAAGTGATCAGGAGTAGAATGTAAGGACAGCGGCATGGTTCCCTCTTACTAGCAGCACCCGATCAGCGGCAGAGGCGATGGCCGCGAGCCACGCGACGTACAGCGGCGACGGCACGACGGCGCGGCGGCGCGGCATCGGCAGCGTGACGCACACGAGGCGCGCGCCGGACGAGTGCGCCGCGATCAGTTCCCGCAGTCGTAGATTGCGATGTGTTCGGTCCTGAGCGGCTACTAGGTCAGCGTCTGATATCTTAGCTGTTATAAAATAAACATATTTTTAAGTCAGACGATATGGGAAATCTGCCACATGTGAAAGGTATTTATTTTAAGGGCTTTGGTCCATTTATAAATTGATCATGCCAGACCTATTGATTAGCTGCATTTTGCAATGCAGCATTTTTACACAGTTATTTATATTATGTTAGGTTTTCTACTCTTCTATCTATACACAAATTTACAAAATTATATAGTATTCTAGCCGAAGCAGAGACTGGTTCGGCTAGAATAGTATTGAATGCTCCGACCTGACCCTCACACATTCCCACAACAAATGCACATCTTCTGTACGATCACACGCATCGCAGACGGGCGAGTCTTTTTTCTTCATTCAAGGTATGCAAATTTTTTGTACAGTGCGTAGTCTGAAAGCATTAACTAGCAATGTCGAAAGGTATTGAAAGGGGAAGTATTGCGTTGGAAAGAGCTGAGTGGACGCGAAGATCCTTTACTCCCAAACAAATTAATACATCAAAAATATATATAAGGCATTAACTTCGCCTTTAAGCTTTTGTATAATAATAAAAAAATCATTCAATCAAAATTGCTAAATAATTTTAAAAGTTGCCGCCATGTTGTGGGAAATATTGGAACTAACAATGGCCTTTGGCGTTGTATCCGAAGGTCGTAGGTTCGTGTTTTTTTTCTGTACAGTTTGTCGTGGTCTGGCTGTTTATAAAATATAATATGTATTATATCGTTGCTTCTGGTAAACATAGTACAAACTTAGAGCTTAGTTTGTGACCAGAGCAATATGTGTAAATTGCCCTATTATTATTATTATTTATTTTATGATATAAGAGCAGACATACTTGGGTCGTTAGAGTCGTTGGATCGGAAGTTGGCGATGAGTTTGTCGAAGTACGCGAGCGTGGAGTCTCGCGGCCTCTTGGTAATGTCCGACACCATCTTGAGCGCAGAGTAGTCAATGCGGAACTTGGACAGAAGCGCCGCCATACTGTAACAACAAACCAATTGTTTAATGAATGAATACATCTTTATTTGCATAATTAAGTTTACAAGGATATTTGGGGCGTAGATATAGTCTGTTAGGTTGGTAGCCTCGGCTCTGCAAAGGTGTCACCCTTTGCAGATAACGATTGATAGATCAATTGAACTAGCTAACCACCTAGTCCTACACTGGTTGGTTATGTGGTGTGTGTTCAGTTTGGTTTCTATTTATTTTTATGTTTGTGTGGGAGGAATGACGTTCTAACCAAGCACACACTTGTACTATAATTTTTTTTGGCTATGCATAAATACCTGTAAGGTATTACATGAAATAAATATCTCGACTTTTAAGTAATTCATTATTTTTTCATATGGTTTCATAAGAATTTACCCATGAGCTGTGCATAATCAGTATTTAATACAATTCAATCAGATAAGTAAATTAAAAATATTATATTTATTAAACAATGATAGTAATTAAATATAATACGAATCAGTTTTTGAAGTGGTATTACAAACATCATATAAATTATAAGCTTAATCTGCTAATAAAAATAGTCAATAACAACAACATACTATTACGACTATTATCAGTAAAATTATCACTAGATCTAGGTTCCAAATAAATAGGATTACACAGGTGTACTGTAAAAAGAGTCATTATTTAACCATTAGATTAGTTTCTTAGATATGATTGGTCAAAATAAATTATGTCAAAACAAATAATGTTTGTTATCCAAAATGAAATAAATAAATTAAAACTTACTTTCTTTCCTCTAGTTCCATTTCAGTGTTCTTGTTAGCCAGCGTGAACACTCTGAGCGGACACGCGGCCCACGCACGCCGTGTGGACAGGATGTACGGTAACAGGAGTGTTAGACCTACAAAGTTGTATATTCTCATAACTTATACTACAACGTAAAGTTTTGAAGTCTCAATAATATAGTTTTTACTACGCCCCAAACCAATCAAGAGCTTGGCGTGTTTCGATGTCAGTCAGCAGATACATCGGTTCTCAGGACACTAGGGAAACGATTCGAGGTGGTAATCTCCCTTACTAGTTTACGTGGTGCGGTTACGAAACAGTTTTTTTAATGTATATAAAGGCAAGGCATGTGACTCTGTAGCCAAAAACTAGAATTGGTATCAACCGGGGAGCATTAGGAGCTTTAATCGTTTTGCGCGACAAGACTTTTTAAAGGTAAAAAATTAATATGGAAATATTTGAAGTGTTTCCTTCGTTCAACATAATGTTAATATAATACGTGAATAACAACCAATTAATTCGTTTTATTTTTTAAATAAAGCAATCCTATTGGTGGTTCTTCATAAACATTACGATAATACGAAGCAAAACTTATAGAGGTAGACCCTCAGTTCTCTTCCTATGGCCATATAGTTTGGCTATATAAATGCCGCCATTTTGAATACACAAATTCTTCGCCTTGTTTAAAGAATGGCAACTTTAACTCTTTTTTTTTTCACAATAGATATAAGGAAATAATGAGCGGTCACCTCTCCAATACTAACCTCCGTCGTCATACAGCCACCACACGTCCACGGAGCCTGACTGGCGTCTGGTGAACTGCTCTATGGATGTGAACGACGAAGTTCGTCTGTTTGATGTTACGCGGCGAGCCGCGCTAGCTACGCGAGCTGTTAGGCTTTTTTTGCTGAAACAATTTTATAACTTTGTTTAGACTCAGCATCTTACTTTACATACATACATACATATCATCACGGGTACCTTATGGCGCCTGTGACCGCCTAGACGGCCCCAAGGTTCCCAGTGGGGGGGGGTTTTAATCCCACCTCGTCGTAGCCAATGGTATGAGTCTACACCGAACAAGTGGCTAGCTCATCGCGATGTTTTGAATAGACTCAATAACCCATCTATAAACAGTTTCACAAGTTGGTATAGTGAAACCGGGACCGACAGCTTAACGTGCTCCTCGAGGCACTATAGTGGTGTTGTCAAAAAAATGTTCATATTTTTTTTAATTAAAAACACATTGGTACACATCGGGATTCAAACCAAGGACCTAAGTGTTTTTAGGTCCAAGGTCTAACCAACTCGGCCACCACGTATAAGCTAATTTAGAATATTTTTTATAAGGTAATAACGACAAATGAAAATATTAAATTACTTACGGGGTATCTTTTTCAGGAGTTTTGTTATCTTTATTAGCGGTGGGATCCGTAGAAACTGTAGGCCTCCCTAACTGTGGGGACCCCATGGATATGTCCGACATGCTGCTACCTGTTGGAAAATCAAAAAGCAATCATTAAAAATATAGTAGCTAATAAAGCGTAAAGAAAGGAACGCCTTTCCTGTAAAGACTCTTGTATAGTTTTAGAGTTAAATTATAATATTCAAAGTGAAATGTTCAATTGAGCGGAAGAATATACCTCTCGAGTGCGTATTGAGACTTTCAGTAGACTTTGACTCCTTGTAATTGTCACCCATAGATCCTGTAACCAAAACACTTGACCGTGAGTTTTTCTATAATCTAATAAATAAATAAAACAAAATAAACACATATATTACTGACTGGACAACAGCGAGAGGTCCTTAATATTAACGTCTTGTAGATAGGACTGCAGGTCTTCGTCAATAGCGTCTTCAGCATAAAGACCGCCGTTCACTCGCAAGATAGCTACTGCCATGTGCAGGTCTAAAGCTTTGCTGTAAGGGAAACCTTTTATTAAACTACTATAATGTTTATGCACCATCTTTTGGAGGGCTCTGGGATTTAAAGGTAAACCGTCTCAGTCAAATATATGTATGATGTTTTCAAGGGAGCACAGATTCTTATAGTATTTGGTTGGTGACTCTGAATGCAATGAAACCTGCATGACTTCGTAGGACCGACCAATTTAGCAAAACCATATTAATGAGAAAGTTTTATATGAAATTGAAATACAAAACAGTTGAACTGATTTTGGCTGTTTATTATTTTGCATTTAAAGGAGGATTGTGCACCTGGTCCTGATGGTATTTCTAATAGACTAATTAAAAATATAAAGGACGCCATTCTAGAACCTCTAAGTTATATATTTCATATAACTTAAGTCTAGAATCTGGAATATTTCCGGATGTCTGGAAGTGCGCTGCAATTACACCCATATATAAAAGTGGTGAGAAAAACAAACCAGAAAACTACAGGCCGATATCTTTGCTTTGTACCTTCTCGAAGATGCTAGAAAAAGTAGTCAACAAAAGGTTGGTCAGTTTTATTGAAAGCAATGATCTTATTTTTCCAGGGCAATATGGTTTCCGTCAAGGGAGATCCACGGAGGACGCAGTGAGTTTGCTTACTGATACAGTAGTGCGGCATCTAGATGGTGGTAAATCCTGCCTAGGGATCTTCCTTGACTTGAAAAAGGCCTTTGATTCTGTATCAATAATAATTCTTTTGGAAAAACTCCAAATCATGGGTATCAGAGGGGTAGCATTGGACTGGTTCCGCAGTTATCTTTTTGAAAGAAAGCAGTGTGTCAGAGTCGCAACCCACTCCAGCCTTCCCTGTACATCCACATTCGGTGTTCCACAGGGCAGCATATTGGGGCCAACCCTCTTCCTCATATACCTTAATGATATTTTCTCCCTTTCGCTGAAGAACGCCAATATAATATGCTACGCTGACGATACTGCAATTTTATTTAATGGCGACACATGGAATGAAGTTACGCAGTTAGCGGAGGTGGGAATGATTGGTGTGAAGAGTTGGCTTGATAACAACCTACTCACTCTTAACGCAACCAAATCCTATTGCCTAAATTTCCATAAGACCGCAGCTACTTCGCCAGACAGTAATGGTGTAAAGATTCACACCTGCTCACCTGGCAACAATTCCAATCAAACACTTTGCAGCTGCAACCTTATTAAAAGATCTTTAAATGTCAAGTACCTTGGAGTTACCCTGGATGAAAGACTTAACTTTAACGATCATCTGGCATCTATGTCCACTCGAGTAAGAAGGCTGGTGCATACCATGAGACTACTTCGCGACGCTGGATCCCTAAGCTTACTCAGAACAGTATATGTGGCACTCTGCCAATCAGTTCTTTCGTACTGTATTACAGTATGGGGTGGTGCTAACAAGACAGTTCTGATAAAATTGGAAAGAGCCCAGCGCTCTGTGCTAAAGGTGATGTTAAAAAGACCATTTAGGTACCCCACATTTGCACTCCACCAGGAAGCGAATTTTCTGACAGTGAGACAGCTCTATATTGTAAAGTCTGTTACCTCAACACACAAATCGCTGCTTAAAACTCCAGAGTACTTGGAAATGTTAAATAAACGTGTGACAAACTTCCGCAATCCTTATCAGATCAAAACTTCCTTTGCTAAACGTTTTGGTTTATTTTTAAATTACTACCTATACAATAAATTGATCAAAAAGTGTAATTTTAAAACCAGTAACCCTCGTGAAACTAAAATTTTAATTGAAAATCTCTTACAATCCTGGACATACGATGAAACGGAGAAATTTATGGTTGTAATCACCTAAACATAATACAGAATACAAACTCCATCTCTACTCCAGTAATATCATGCTCGTATACACACACATCCACACATTCAATATTTTACACACTTACATACACATATCACATACACACATATATATATATATATATATACATCAAAATAATGTTTTAACTTATACACACACACTCATCATATACTATACACAATGCTATGTTCAGCATTCTCTCCCATTTAAGTGCTTGTACTGATAAAGTCACAATTTAATAGGCACTATCACAGCAAATGTCAACTTATCAAATAAATCCACAAATAAAATAAAATAGGATAATTTAATTTATATATTCTTTTTAATTTCTCTAATGTTAATATTATAAGTTTAATTATTATTTAATTACTCATAGGTATTTCTGTCTTTGTTTGGTTGTTATTGGCTTTATTTTTATTGTTTTCACTCCTGTAATCAATAATTTGTATTTAATGATGATTTAAATTTAATAATCATAATTTCATGATTTTAATTGTTTTCGTTTGTCAATCTTGTTATTTTAATTAGTTATTAATTTTATTGTAAAAATACGTTGTTAATCTGTCTACTAGTAGCTAAATCAAACCATTGTTAATCGAAATTTGGGAGCCCGCGATACAGGTTTTCCTAGTGCGGGGCCCACAGGCAATTGTTAACATATGTAATTTTTCTGAATAAACAAATATTGAATAGTGAATATATATTGAATATTAGTTATTTCTAGTTTGATGCACATTTATTTATTTTTCTATTATAGTGACATAATCGTATTTCATTGTGACGAGTAATCCAATCCAAATGTTTATTAATAAAGAGTTTGTTCTAATATATAAATATTATTAAATTATTTCCAAACCTCTCTCCAATTCTCAAAAATCTCTCGATATCAATAGTCGGTCTGAGGTCTGAATTTATGGATCGATTTCACATACAATGCTCACTGTGTCATTCAATCTTTTTTGATTTCACATTTGGTGAAAAAAGACAACAAATACATTTTTTAGTGATAAGCATTTATAAGTACGTACATCTTAAGGAAGCTGCATTCGCAAACGCAGAGTCTGTGTTGTTATTTATACAAAATGAGCTTTCGCACTTCCAGTGATATTCGACTTACTGTTTGTTGTAGAATTAAAATAATATTTTTGTCGGCCATTATAATTAATTAATCTTTTTAAGTTGTGTACTTATTTTTTTAAATCATTTTTTAAATGTTAGAAAATTTTTAAACAAAAATATTCTGGTGGGAATCTTCTCGGGACATTACACGACATATAAACATCTATATACAATGGGAATTAGAGACGATCCCAGATGCAGATTTTGCTCTGATGAGCTAGAATCAATGCAGCATCTACTGTGCCAGTGCGATGCAAGGGCCACATACATATTAAAATACCTACAACAGGCTTACCCGGAACCGGAAAGCTACAGACTCCTCAAACTAGAGGACGTCCTCAAATATGTCTGCAGCATATTCGAGGATGGAAAGGACGAGTGAGGAGTAAAGGACTGGGGAATACACAAAAGATCCCACTGGGTCGAAGTGTCCTGACTGATGTCAGCCCCAAAAACTAATAAGATAAGATAATATAAACAAAAATATTTATTACCCACAACAGTAAGATTTTTATATAACAATAATAATTGACCTTCGACTAACAGCCAAGTTGTAATATTGAAAGTACGTTTGTATGGGCGTCAAGTCGACTGCAGAGCCCTTAAGAAATATATTACTAAAGGAGTGAAAATGAAAGAACTTACTGCATAACATCAACGTAGTCGATGAGTTCTGTCTTGTCACACGTCTGCCAATCCTCCTTGAAGCCCATCATCAGAATGTTGGGTCTTAGCTTACCCAAGCCACTTCCCTGAACACAAAAATATTCATGTTTTGTTGCAAATGTTGGAGTAAGAAACTAACAAAACTGAATCTAAATTTATTTTGTGTTACATCATGAAGAAAAAACACGTATTTTTATTGAGATTCGCTAAATTCTTACACTTTAATCTTTGAAGACTTTTGGACATTACGAAAGTATTTTGTATTTATTACAATCAAATAGAAGTCTGAAGTAATTATTTCTGAGGTAATATTTATTTTTATATGTAGGACACGGCACACACACTGGTCATAAACTAAGCTCTAGGCTTGCACTATGTGTACCAGGAACAACGCAACTAATACATCCTTAGACTAGTAGACTTAGGTTTAAAGAATCTTTATTTCTCTTAAAAAGAACATAAATTCGCTTATATTGAGGAGAATAACAGCATCATTTTATCTCAAAAATAAACAGGAGGGCCGTTACGGAAATCCGTCAAGCAATTTACGTGACAAAACTTCATTTTCTGCCTTGTCTATGGTTTAAAGTTGTTTTGGGAATATCAGCTCTATTATAACGCCCATATGGCTTCATACTAGTAAATTAATTGACGGCTGATTTTCATCCAATAAGACGAAATTATTGTAACGCAAACTCGTCCACATCCTGCAATGACCCCCCATGAAAATACAAAATTAAATTAAATATTACATAAGCACTAAAAAGAAACAAAATATATATAACAAAAGATAAACCTATGATAAACAAAATCAAATTTATATAGACTTTGGCGTGGTACCAAATATTACGTTTTTCTGTTTATAAAATATAATATGTATTATATCATTATTTCTAGTACACATAGTACAAGCCTAGAGCTTTTTTCATTTTTTTTATTGGAGCACGTCATGTAACTTTTTATCTACATGGTGGTGAGCAGACCTACAAAGTTCATGAATGGGGTCAATCAATAATTGTTCTTAAACATTGATTGCTCCCACTATGCCAGCTAAATGATGGGATTACGTAATGGGCAGTGACAAAGACGAATTGCATTACGAGTATATTTAATATACTCGCTGCCTTATCGTCAGTTCAACCACCCATTTCGTAACCGCACACTGAAAGGAGACTACCACCTCGATAAGAAATGCAGTAATCTCCTGCGAAACTTTGCTCCTTCCTTCTTAGTTTGTGACCGGAGCAATATGTGTAAATTGTCCTACATGTATGTTTTGTCATGAGTCCCATGACTTCCAGATACCAAACCAACTTCGCAACCACTAGACTACAGATGTGGTCAAATTAGACCGGAGACACACGTACCTGTATTAAGGCACTGGCGCCGTCCTTGAAGCTGCCATCGTCCACTATGTTGTAGAAGGCCTTCATTTTCCTCTTGGTGAACCACTGGAAGGCGCGACTTGATAAGGCTTCGCGCGCGCGGTGACTTACTTGGCCCTAAACACAGTTACTATTTTTAGGTATTTTTTTTACAAGTTTTGTACGGATCCCTAATATCTTGGAAAATAAAACATGGCCTATGTTACTCGGTGATAACGTAGCTTTATACATGGTGACTTTGAAAGCATGAACTTTGGGCTAATATGAGGTTCTGCTGATCAAATCGAAAAAGTTTTCCCATGGAACCATGTGTCACAAATGAAAAAAAAAGTGGCTTCTTTCTGTCACTGATGACGCCGCTCCAAAGAGAGGCGAAATATTTGGCAATAAAATTTTATAGCTTCAATTTTACCTAATAAGAAACACATCTGACACACTTTATTTGTTTCAGATAATGTTAAAATAACCAATTTGTGTGGGGAAGCCAATTTTTTTTTTCATTTGCGACACATGGTTCCATGGGAAAACTTTTTCGATCAGCAGAATCTCATATTAACCCAAAGTACAAATTCACCCTGTATTAGTGAAATATTTTTTTGTATGGTCCAGTAGTTATTGAGTCTATTCGTTACAAATAAAAATACAAATATTCTCTCTTTATAATATTTGTATAGATAAATATAGTAGCAACTCGCCCGGCTTTGCATGCATTACTACTAGTTATATGTATCATCCCTAATATTATAAAGCTGAAGAGTTTGTTTGATTGTTTGAACGCGCGAATGTCTGAACTACAGTTTTAGTTGAAAAAATATTTTTGTATTGGATAACTCATTTATCGAGGAAGGCTATACAACATCACGCTACGACCAATAGGAGCGGAACATCAATGAAAAATGTTGCAAAAACGGGGTTTTTTTTTCCATTTGAGAGCTTCCATTGCGTGACTTCCATTGCGTGATTTCTATTGCATATGCAGTTTGACAGACCGAAGCATTGGCTAAGCATTAGCATTCAACTATTAATCCGACCCTTAGAAATTATACAAACAATAGTTTTTTTAGTATGACTATGCATAAATACCTGTAAAGGTTTAAATATTTTGACTTTGACTATGTAAGATATATACCATAGCAAATGCGAACTCTATTGGCATATTTTTTTATAACTTTTACTTTTCGGTATTCATATTATGTTTCGTTCCAAGGGCAATACCTTTTTTTTTTTCAGAAAAAAAAATACTGACATTTTTAATAATAACTAGGTACAAAAGAAAAGTTATGTTTCTTTTCCGGTGAAAAATAAAAGATTAGAAAAATAGTTTTTATTTTTCATTTTTAACTTACAGCTATACTCTTTTCCAAATTTTTTAGTTCTCGGAATATAAAAAAACATATTAAAATAGATGAAAAGTTTGAAAAATTATGCAAACTAACCTTGACAATGTGTCCACAGAGCATAAGAGACAGTCCCTTGGTCAAGAGATACGTGAAGTCTATTAACATGGGTCTCTCGCCAGGGTACCCGCTCAAAACCAGAATTTGTGGCCTGAAAACCAATAAATAAATAATTATTAAAAGTAAAAAACTAAATAAAGAAAAAAACAACATGGCGGACGATTGCCATATTGGATTTACTGATTGGAAACCAGACCAAACGAAGATGAGGAACATTTCTACTATGGGTTGATACAGTTTGACTTCTGTAGGTAGTGTAATGTTTATTTATGTTGATGTACACTGAGCGCCGCTAATAATATTAATATAGAATATTATATATGTGGACGCCAATTGAAAACAAGAGAGTGCGATCACCATACTTTTATTAACTGTTTGTTGCCAGACTACAAAATAGGTATGTTCACTAAGTGATACACAGGTAGTACGTATCTGGGTGCAGGTACGAAGCAGGCGTTCAGTATTAGGTAACTTTCATACTGAACGCAGAACTTTAATAATTAAAAAAAAATAGTTTCAGAAGATATATTTCTTGTCGAGGTGGTAGTCGCCTTTCAGGGTGCGGTTATGAAATAGGCAGTCAATTTGACGACACAGCAGCAAGGATATTAACGTAGGCTCGTAATGTGATTTTTTTTAGTCGCCGTCCATTTCGCAACCTTATCAGTTAGCTGGCATAGTGGAAATCAATCAAGGCTGTAAAACTACAATTTATTGATCCACCTATTCATAGACTTTCTAGGTATGCTTTCCACAAGGTAGATACAAATTCACATACGGTGCTCCAGTAACATAAACATATAATTAAAATGCATAGTAGTAAATTTACCTGTAGTTTTTGACATGTTCAGTGACTCGGTTCAGTTGATGGACCCCCGCCAGCGCCGTCTTGTAGGTGTGAGCTTGCGTCGTGGATCCCCAATTTACATCTAAATAAATAAATACAATTCTTATATAAGTTTTTTGTGTAAATTCACATCTAATTAATTAATGAATAAAGTTAATTTAACCAATATAAATAAAAGTGTATTTAATTTCTCATATTCTAACTCTAAACTCATTGCTAAACACCGGGGATTGAACCAGGGACCTAAGTGTTTTAAGTCTAAGGTCTAACCAACTCGGCCACCACGAATATAACGTATACAATATAAAATAAATAAATAATAATGTTTATTAAATATTATATCACTGTAGTTTGTGACCAGAGGAATATGTATAAATTGGCCTACATATTATTATTTTTCATGCATATTATTTGTTACGTTACTAGAGGATTAAAAATCGGTCCCAAACGGTGGAAAATTGCATCGAGTCCAGCGGCCACATTCCGTTTCTTATAACGAGAGCGTTAATTTGTCAAAATAACGAATTCCGTTATTGGCGCTTTCTCCTCAGCGAAGGTTAAAAACTACTCTGATTGGAGGAGAGCGCGCTAATAGCAAAAATCGTTATTTTGACAATCTAACGATCACGTTATAAGAAACAGAATGTGGTCGCAGGCGCAGCAGTCCGCACTTACCCGGCTTCCGGTACGAGACGAGCAGATACAAGGCGAACAGCACGGCGAACGTGAGCAGCGCCGTGCCCCAGGAGATCACGAACATGATGCCCACGCAGATAAACGCGCCGGCCAGCGACAGCCACATGTTGTAGAACTACAAAAGTTAACGTTAACACTATTGTAGCTATTATACCCATAGTACATGATGACATCTAAATGCTTAGACTCAAGTTAAAGAAAAGAAAAGGCAAGATGAGAACTAGGCCACGTAAAAACAAAAGTGAGAAAACTAAAATAGAATTACACCAGTTTTTTGACTAATTAAAAAAAAGCACCCGAGCCTTATTTTATTACTATATGTATATAGATACAAAATACATAAAACCTACGAGTATTATGCGATTACTTATGCACTTTATTATAGGGTTATAGCTTTAACTGTGATAAATTTTCTAAGTATTAAAATTGATTATGGTTGCAAACCAACTTTAAATCGTTATAAATCCTAAATATCTGAAATCAAAAATGATAGAGAAAACCTAAAGATGATTTCAAATAAATCCGATATATGATTTCGATATAAATCCCACTCAACATAGTTGATCGACAATAATTTTTCACAATATGGCGTCTGGTTGCCGCCATATTGAATTTTGATTACTGTCATGTCTCCAGTATGACTTTCAAGATTAATACAAATCGATTGAATCAAAATCGGTCCACACGTTTCTTCTTTAGATCACCAATTGAAACAAATATATATACATAAGCTAATAATCACATTACCCTCCTTTACATCTCGCGATCGGGTAAAAATGGTATATCTGTTTTTTTAACTAATTATGGCACTTACCCTAAAAGTAGGTCGCCAGCCGACAGGTTTGGCCAAGCTGGCGTGGAATGTGGAGAAGTTGATGAGGGTGTACGCGGCTAAGAAGAAGTTGGAAATCAAAGGAGCTATTTGATTTAGCCCACCTGGAAACAAACAGTTATTTATAAGGCGAACATTTGATGGCACGATGAATTGCCGTTAGAGATAATGTAAAAACTACGAATGATAATTGATAACGAAAAAATAATTTGGCTACTCCATACAAATTGGTTATTTTAAAATTGGTTCATGGTTCTATGCGAAAAGTCTTATCTCTTTCAAAGAAATATTTTTTGAAAGAGATAAGACTTTCTTCATGTGTGAGGTGAGTTTGAGTAGCATTTATAAATACCAAAATTTTAACAACTCACTTACCCATTAGTATAAAAGCTGTAGCGATTATAAAGGTAAGCACATATCCTCTAACTGGTTCCTTGTTCTTTCCGTACCCTTTGGCGAAGAACTCTAAATACGGATAGAGCTTATCTTGACACAGTGCCTGAAAACGAAATTATTTATTAAGATTTCAAAGTTATACCTTAAAAGAAACCAGAAATACTAAAACCGTCAATGAGCAAGTCATGTTTTGGTTATAGTCTGTGGGTTCAACGGTATTCAAAAGACTTTTGCATCAATAACTTTCCTTTCATATGATTTGACAATAAAGCAGCGAGAATATTAAAGTACCCGTAATGATTACTAACGCCCATTTCGTAACCGAATCAATTAGTTAGCATAGTATGAACGATTAATGCTATTAAACAAAACAATGTGTTAATCGACCCCATTCATAGATTTTTAGGTCTGTATACCATTAGGTAGATACATGGTCACATACAGTGCACCAATAAAATAAAAAATGGATGAAAAACTTACTTGAAATACTTTAGGAGCGGACACAAGTGAAGCCAGGGCAGACGATAGTGTCGCGGCGAAACATCCGCCGTATATCAGCGGACCGTAAGCGGAAACCAACCTTATCACCTAAAAAAAAAATACATTCGATTTTTCCAATAAAATAATATACAGGTTGAATTTGAAAGGATGTACTTTGGGTTAATATTGACCATGTGACGCAAATGAAAAAAAAAATTTGGTTTCCCCCATACAAATTGATCATTTAAACATTACTAGTTTGTATGGATGCATTTGCAAATGCATTTTTTTGCGATTTGATCAGCAGAACCTCATATTAGCCCAAAGTAATCCTTTAAAAGTCACTCTGTATAAGGCCTTAGTATTCCAAGGTTACAATGACTAAGTTGGATGCGATCAGTATATAACTGGCTTGATATTCTTTTGCCGTATTCCCTCAAGTTGCTTGCCACACAACCGCTAGGGTTACATTTACCAAGACCATGAATATGGTAAGTAAATAAAACAAATCGTCACTACGTCCTATATACAGGGGTCCATAGGGTTACGTTGACTTTATAAAGTAAATAAACTCACATCATTACTGTTAACGATAGCTTTTGCCATTTTATTTATAAGGTTTATTGAAATTTATTATTCTTTTTCTTTTTTTTTTTTAGTTATTTATGTCATTATAGTTGTTTTAACATTATTGTGGGAGATGAAGTAAAAATACAGTATTTACCAACAAAGACCTTACTTTTAATAAATAAACGATGTTCTAGAAACCTATCGCTCTATATCAGTTACTATGTTGCAAGCCGTATTTACAGCGGTCATTAGCCACATAACTCTCTAGGGTTACGATGACCAAATCTACGACTTTATAAAGTAAATAAACTCACATCGTTACTATTTTGCAAGCCGTATTTACAGGAGTTGCTTGCCACACAACTGTCCAGGGTTCCGTTGACCAAGTCCATGACGTCACCAGAGGCGTCTCTGAGCACCGTCCAACCAGAGATTACGGCAATAATAAGGTAGGATATAGTCGTTAGCAGAATCGCTAATAAAGTACCTTTGGGAATTGACTTTTCTGGCTCCTGAAAATAATAATTTAATAAATTATTAACTATATAATTTTTTTTTTTATTCAATTTTATATGTTAAGCAAAAAATATTTTGGATGAAATTCAGAATACAGATAGAGTGTCATCAGCGGGTCAATTATTATTATTTTTTACTCCCCGGGGATCCGAATTTAATTAATGATTTTTTATTCATTTGCCAAATTTACACATTTTTACTGCACAGCTGGGCTGCTCCTTGTAAGTTATAATAACCTGTATTAGGAGCAGTTCGTCTCCCCAGTAGTAATACTTATAATTAGTTACAATTAATATACAGTTAATCTTAATCTATATCTACAGTATTTTTTTTATTATTATTAATTATGCAAAATGTTCATTATTTCTCAAAAATAAAAATATTTAGCGTCTTTGAATTTTAATATTATTTTTATTAATATAGTACTTTCTATATATAGTTCAAGTGCGAGTATATAAAAAAACAGTATGGATACCTTTAAATCGCCAGAAATATTAGCACCAGCTAAAATCCCTGTGGCCGCCGGGAAAAATATAGAAAATACAGAGAAGAAATTGTGGTGTACCCCCTCAAACAACCTGTAGTCAGGTCCTAGATTGCTCTTCAGAATTGTTACTGAAATAAAAAAAAAAATACAAATAAGTAAGGTTTTATGTGGAAAAGGAGGTCTATCAGGCCACCAAATTTCCCTGACTTTCCCAGTTTTTCCAGGCACTTTTTTTCAGTTTTTTCCCGACCTTAATGAGCTTCAAAAAAAGTTGTTTTTTCCCAAAAATATATTAATTCATATTGTTTTTATTTATTTTTTTGAAAAAAAAAAAAATGGATTTTGTGATTACGAAACTGTGCTTCAATAAAAAAGGTGACGTTTGTTTTTAAGCGTAATTACCTACTTACTAAAAAAAAGGTAATTACGCGTAAAAACAAACGTCAATTGAGAAATTCCTCCTTTTTTGAAGTACATTTAAAAAGCAGTTTAAAATATCCAAATAGGTCTACACATATGAGAAGAGTTATGAGATATATGTATTGAACTATGTATGCAAAAAGTTATATAAAAAGTGAATAGGTACAATAATATAAAAAAAAAAAAAAGGGTTAGTTGTTTTTTTTTTATAGACCCATAAAATTCTCCTTATTTAACAAGGTTTCTCAATAGATAATATTTAAAAAAAACTTACTATTATAGCCAATAAATCCTTGGGCTCGTTCGTCTTCAGATTTAGGTCCAAGAATGGAGCCGACCAAGAAATCCACTATGGCTGCCAACAATACTATCAACAGTACAACCTGAGCCTTGGCCTCCCATTCCATGCCGACCACCACTATGCCAGTCAAAATCACTATGGTTATGCAGCCGTAGATCGCTTGGTCCTATGGATTAGTTAAATTGGTTACAAAATTACACTTAAACAAAACACGTGTTGATGTCTAGAAAATACTAAAAATCTTAAAATAACGGGGCAGACGTCTCCACCAGATATTCAGATTCGTTTACGGTGTCTAACTTCGTAATTCGTCTATAAACACTTTCAACAGTTGGCATAGCAAAACTGGGACCGACAGCTTAACGTGCACTCTAGAGAACTATAGTCGTGTTGCTAAATATATTTTTTTATTGAAGCACGGCATGTGAATTTGTATCTGCCTGATGGTGAGCAGACCTACAAAGTCCATGAATAGGGTCAATCAATAATTTTTCTTAAACAAGATTGATCGCTCCCACAATGCCGGCTAAAGATGCGAACGAATTGGGCGGCGACAAAGACGAATTGCTTTACGAGTAAGTATATTTCAATATACTCGCTGCCTTATCATCAATTCAACCACCGATTTCGTAACCGCACCCTGAAAGAAGACTACCACATCGACAAGAAATCGATGCAGTAATCTCCTGAAAACCAGACTAAACCCGAAACATGACTAGATCCCTTGACGGTTTTTGCATCTGTATGGGCGGTGGCAACGAGACCGGTCGGTCGGTCTAACGGAGTTATAGAGACCTTCCTCCCACACATGTACACATTATAGCGTAAGGTCTAACCAAGTTACAGGCTAACCGACCTTAGTGATGTCCTTAAATACGTCAACAACATATTTGGGGACGGCACTGAGGTTTGTGGTTAATAGGAATGGGGAACACACAAAAGATCCCAAAGGGTCGAAGTGTTTTTGACTGATGTCAACCCCAAAACTAATAAGATAATATAAAAAATGTCTAACCAACAGCGCACGAGTAGATAATAATGTCAAACTTACCCATCCTCTATCAACGATAAGCGCAGAATCCGGTATTAAAGTCATGAGGGATTCTCCAAACCCAACAACATACATGGCGCACGCGACGGCGTTGGCCATAGAGAATATCAGACCGATGGACGCCCCGAACTCTGGACCCAAAGACCTGGAGATCATGTAGTATGTGCCTCCTGAAATATTTGTCGACATCATGAAATTAAAAATAATATATGGAACCGCCCTTAGTCCTAAAATATCCTATAAAACGAAATGTCAAACATGTTTGTGGCCGCCATATTGTGTTCTCACATCAACCAATTAACGCCCAACGAATATATTTATTTTTTAATCTCACTTTTTTTTATTTATATGGGTGGCGGCCATCTTGTGTTCTCACGACTGGAAAGGCGATTTTAGGCCTTAGGGCGGCTCCCTATATACAGGCTGAATTTTTCAAGTGTGCCTTCAAGGCCAAACCCTAAACTACAAGGCCTAGCTTAAAATGCTCAAAAGACTCTCGGGGCCGATTTAAAAAAAAACTAAAACTGCATTATTAGTTGTTTTTTATTTCTTCTCCTAGCCGGGAATCAAACTGGTTGATTTTGAAAATAAAAGGATGATTCATCATATTTATCAAAATCGGTCCCGGGACTCCTTTGAGCATTATTTGATATTCCTTATAGTTAGGCCTTAAAGGCAAACTTGAAAAATTCACCCTGTATATGTCATGGTCGACATATAAACAGTCCGTTTCTAGAAAGTAAGCTATAATTAAAATTTGTTACCAAGGCCGAATTGGTGGAAATTACTTGGCTTTTAATCATAGAGTCAAAGTTAAATATATTTATATCGTGTTTTTCCTTTTATCTTTTACCTTTTTTCACCTGAACCTACTAGAGAATTTTTTAAAAATTGCTAAATTATATATTGGTCAAGAAATCAATAATTATGAACAAGCTACTTCAGCTACGAACACTCACCTCCTTTAATAACTCCGTTGGTGCTGATGGCAGACATGGACAGCGAAGTGATCGTGGTGACCACAGACGTCGTCATGATCAGCGCCATCGACTGAGCTGTTCAACATTACATTACTCATTAACAAAAATACTCTATTTCGACAACCTCTTAGGTACGGCACAACCTGTGTCCGCTGGCTCCGCACTTCCAAACGAGAATCATCGACTTACCCACACCAGCTTGCCCCACAACCCATGACAGCCTGAGGAACAGCATCACGCCCCAGATGTTGAGCAGACATCTCATCAGCACTCCTTTTATCCACCCGAACTTTATGGACGTGTGCATCATGGCTGGAATGATGCTGTCCTTCTTCAGACTCTGGCCTGGCTGGAAGCAGAACGGTTTGAAGAAGACTCGATATTGTATGAGGTACCAGGTCTTAAGCCCATATAGAAATTAGTCCATCCGTTTTGGGTCTACGATGCCAAAGAGAAATAAACGTGCAAAGTGGTCAAACTTATAACGCTCCTCTTTTTATGGTTCGGTTTCTCATGTTTTTCAATAAAAAAGAACCCTTATGGGACCACTTAATCCTTCTGTATGTCAGTCCAGGAGGCTGAGTAGGCTGACGCCTACAGTGGTAGGCTTAGGTGGCAGATTTTAGGGATGGCAAATTTGAGGCATTTTTTTCTAATATTATCTTACAGAAATTAAAAAGATTCATATTTATATATTCAAATGTTGTTAGACCCACACAAAACAATTTGGTTTCAGGAGTGACATGGCCGTTCGCTAAGTGTGTCGGTAGGGGCAACATTTTAATAGCCTACTGGCGGCATATCTGTGTATCTGCCACTGGACCAGACCGATATCTCGAAACCGAGGTAGAAAGTTGAAATAGTAGTACATGTAAAAGTCATTGTTTCGAATATTAAGTTTTTTTTTAATGTACAGTTTGGCAAAGTAAGGTACGGTGTGTATTTCTGTCAAAAATTAATGAACAGTTTCCCAAAATATATCTAAATTGGTAGAAATATTTCTCAGAAATGCATTACTTAAAGAAATTTCGAGTTGAGGAAACATATTAGGATCAGATACTCTCGGTATTCTATTCTCTAACTATCATTGAGTGAACAACTCCCCTTTCACTCAATGATAGTCTGTCTCATTTGATATTTGGTGGAAAGAGACAGACGTTTGTTGAGTGAAATTGGAGTGAAAACACGACTCAGAATACGGGGGTTAAATGCCTGTAATACTTTACGTCAATTTTGAGTATTTCGACATAATAATAATTATTTATTTATTTATCACAAAAGCTTATTTATTCACAACACATCAATTTATACAAAATTTGTGAGACTGGAGCCTGGATATGACACAAAGGCTATGTCTTAGGTCTCCAGGATCCCACCTATATTAACAATTTATAATGAATATCAGTATAAATAACATACCTACATATACTTATTTTCAAGGTTTTTTTTTCTATAATAAACAGTACGAGTTTTACCTCAAACTTGCCTGATGGAAAGCAACGATGAGGTCGTTGGGCAGCTAAGCGACAAAAAGAAAATATTTCCATAATCGAATAAATCATTGATTAAAACGCAATTAAAGGCAACTTAAGAATCCACCGATATTATACATCGTATAATTAATTTACTTAACGATCAAAGGAAAGGTTAATTCTGGGGTCAATTAATAAAGAGCCGTTATATGAGCGATTAGTTATAATATACGTGGTAGTCGAGTTGGTTAGACCTTAGACTTAAAAACACTTAGGTCCCTGGTTCAAACCCCGGAGTGTAACAAATGTACACATTTTTTTAGATTACAAACTGCCAATCAGTTTGTAATCTAAAAAAATGTGTACATTTGTTTAACAACACCACTATATTGCCTCGGAGAGCACGTTAAGCTGTCGGTCCCAGTTTCACTATATCACTTGTAAAACTGTTTATATAGGTGGGTTATTGAGTCTATCCAAACATCTCGACGAGCTAGCCACTTGTTCGGTGTACTCATACCATCGGCTACGACGAGATGGGATTAAAAACCCCTCGGCTTGGGTACCCTGAGGCCGTCTAGGCGGTCTCGGGCGCCGTAAGTCACCCGTGATGATATGTAGTTATAATATATAGGACATGAGTTTGAGCTTTATATGAGCTCTATCTGAGTTTTATATACGTGGTGGCCGAGTTGGTTAGACCTTGGACTTAAAAACACTAAGGTCCCTGGTTCGAATCCCGGTGTGTACCAATGAGTTTTTAATTTAAAAATTTATGTACATTTGTTTGACAACACCACTATAGTGCCTCGGAGAGCACGTTAAGCTGTCGGTCCCGGTTTCACTATACCAACTTGTGAAACTGTTTATAGATGGGTTATTGAGTCTATTCAAAACATCGCGACGAGCTAGCCACTTGTTCGGTGTACTCATACCATCGGCTACGACGAGATGGGATTAAAAACCCCTCGGCTGGGTACCCTGAGGCCCTCTAGGCGGTCTCGGGCGCCGTAAGTCACCCGTGATGATATGTAGTTATAATATATAGGACATGAGTTTGAGCTGAAATTAATAATTAGACATCTCAGAGGTACAAGGTGGCGCAGACGTCTGATTATTTTCAAAAGTCAAATTAACTTATAATAGTGTGGGTGGTTATTATTTTTTCGCCACCTTTTATATATCATCACGGGTGCCTTACGGCGCCCAAGACCGCCTAGACGGCCCCAGGGTACCCAGCGGAGGGGTTTTAATCCCACCTCGTCGTAGCCGATGGTATGAGTCTACACCAAACAAGTGGCTAGCTCGTCGCGATGTTTTGAATAGACTCAATAACCCATCTATAAACAGTTTCACAAGTTGGTATAGAGAAACCGGGACCGACAGCTTAACGTGCTCTCCGAGGCACTATAGTGGTGTTGACAAACAAATGTACATATTTTTTTAAATTAAAAACTCATTGGTACACACCGGGAGGCGAAACAGGGACCTAAGTGTTTTTAAGTCCAAGGTCTAACCAACTAGGCCACCACGTATATATTGTTACTTTTATTTACTTGCACCTAATTAAAAAGTAATAAATATTTTATATTTTATTTTTAATAAATTATTTATGGTTATTAATTATATTATACCCTTTATTCCCGAAATAACCCATAAAAATACCACGTGGGTTATTTTGTTCACCTCGTCGTAGCCGATGGTATGAGTCTACACCAAACAAGTGGCTAGCTCGTCGCGATGTTTTGAATAGACTCAATAACCCATCTATAAACAGTTTCACAAGTTGGTATAGAGAAACCGGGACCGACAGCTTAACGTGCTCTCCGAGGCACTATAGTGGTGTTGACAAACAAATGTACATATTTTTTTAAATTAAAAACTCATTGGTACACACCGGGAGGCGAAACAGGGACCTAAGTGTTTTTAAGTCCAAGGTCTAACCAACTAGGCCACCACGTATATATTGTTACTTTTATTTACTTGCACCTAATTAAAAAGTAATAAATATTTTATATTTTATTTTTAATAAATTATTTATGGTTATTAATTATATTATACCCTTTATTCCCGAAATAACCCATAAAAATACCACGTGGGTTATTTTGGGAATTTTAAAAGGAAGTAATTTTTTTGTTCCCAAAATCACCCACCCAAATATTTCATTCGAACTTTAATTAAATATTTAGTTCACAATTCCCAAAATATATCACTCAAACTCGTGTCAAACGAACTGATTATTTGATTCTAGGTCACTTGACGGTTTTTAGTAGAAGTATATTACAGTTTTCAGTTAATTTACGAGTAAACCTCTACATAATAAATTGGATTCTTATCAAGAACTCTTATCAAGCATGCATGACCAATAAAGTACGTAACCGAGTATCATAGATTCTCATAGTGGAAAAATGACCAATGGATGACGTCATGTCCATTATCGTGTCCCCACCAATTAGTGTTGGACTAAATGACCAATTAATCCAGTTGCCCTGGACCTTAGGGCAAATTACCTGCGACCTGACTAAATAGGACCATTGTGGTTAATTATAATCATGTCGAACATAGAATTTATGTAGTCAGGAAAAGGATTCGCTATATAATAATAATAATATGTAGGACAATTTACACATATTGCTCTGGTCACAAACTAAGCTCTAGGCTTGTACTATGTGTACCAGAAGCAACGATATAATACATATCGAGGGGTGAAAGGCTAATGGCTTTAAGCGACATCATGGGCGATATTGAGTTATATATATATTCGGAATCAGCGGATTTTTCTGCGTCTTTTGAGCTGGGTTTCATGCAAATCTGAGCTATTTTTTGTCGCTTGAAGCATTTAGATTTGGACGCTGTTTTCCACGCCGTTACTTACTCAACCGACATAAAAAATTGCCTTATTCATAATATGGTTGACTTGAGCTATATCAAAATATTATTGATTGTTGCTTGGACCGTTTCGCCTTTTTCATATTTAAACTTATACGGTTGTTAAAGCTTATTTCATGCTTCTATTATTATAACAGATTGTAGGTTGAATCATTTAGCTTGCTCCAAAATATACAAATCAATGTCGTTTAAGGCAAATAGCCTGCAACAGAAATACATGACGATTGTCGCTTGAAACAATTAGCCTTCCACAAAATTATATAAAGTAAGTCGTTTGATTTATTTGGCCTTCCTCTATTTTACATTTATTGAAGTACATAAAGTAATTAGAGTTTTACAAATTTGAATTGAAGTAGTTGTTTAAGCTATAATGTCTCTATATTTTTTACAATACTATGTCACATAAATCAAAAATAAATTATTACATTTCTACTTGAATCTATTTACACATCACACAAACATACACCAAAACACACACCACACACCCATAAACACACTCCATACACACCAAACACACCAAAACACTCACCAAAACACACACCACACATAAACACACACACCTATCTCATTTTACGAGACTGATTATTATAATAATGATAGATCCCATTCAAAAATAAAAAATCTATAAATGACTACTTTGTTTTACTTTATTCTCATCAAAACCAACTTTTGTTAAAAAACTTTTGTTAGGTTTCCTATAATTTTCATGTAGATAAGTTGTAGTAGTGGCTTTAACTGCCAACTTCAAATAGAATTCTAAATTATCAGGATTTAAATTAAGAAGATTGGAATATTAACCGTTGCTTGAGCTACTTATCCTATATTTAAATCAGGACTGAAATGGCCTTACAGCATTTAGCCTAAATCTATTGCACCAGTAACAAGGTAGTTCAAACTTTTAGCTTTACACGAAAATTGCTGTTATTACTACATTGAGCCTTTTTTCCTTTCGTTAATTATGATACTTATTGTACCTTGAAACATTTGGTTTTACTCTAAAAACAAAGGGAATCATCGTTTAAGTCGTTTTTCCTTGCTCAAAAAAAGATGACGATAAGAAATTATTGATTTAAGCGACATTTATTACTGCAACCGTTTATTTTATTACACTGAATATTGAAACATGTTGTTAAGTTTTTAATTTTACATAAAGCTGTATATTTATAACCTAAATTGGTTAAGAAACTGCATTTCTATGATTTTTTTTCTTAATTTCAAAACTTTAAAACGCTCTCCTGTAAAGTTTCCAAAATGGCGCTTAAATCAAGTAGCCTTTCACCCCTCGATATTATATTTTATAAACACCCAGACCATGACAAACTGTACAGAAAAAACTGTATATTGAACGTCTAAAAACGTGTTAAAGTTGTTTTCAGTGATATCAAAGTTATTTTTAATGAAAAAAGAACGTAGAGGTGTAAATATTACTTACTTGATCCTAATTAGAATTAGATAGTATTTTTATAAAAATATATTAACCTTTGAAAAGACACCCAAAGTTTGATTTATGACTTTATAAATATTACTTAAATAGTTGTCATTTCAAAACTTAAAATTTTTTTTATAAAGAAATTATGTAATTAGGACCGAGTAAATAAAATCTACACGTTTTTGTTTTGCTGTTGCCCAAAGCAAAGCTAAAAATACGCAAAAATTGCGGACCCAGCCTAGTGAAAATCACTGAGCAACTGATAACAAGGTTAAGCAGATGACAGCAACGTCGGACATGGGCTGGGTGACCGCTTTATACAACGAGGCTATACCATCATAAACACCGCGACAAGCGACACTTGGTAGGTGTTGCCTCCGAATGCCATCGCCGAAATGAGGACGGGTTAATCACCTCGCTGGGTACCCAAAGACCGTTTGCAAAATAAATGAAATAAAACACAAGACAGAAAGATTAATAAATACAATGACCGACAAAAATATTATTTTAATTCTGCGAAAAACATTAATCGAGTATTACTGGAAGTGAGAAAGCTCTTTTTGTATGGAGAAAGCAGACTTTGCAATTACGAATGCAGGGTCCTTAAGACTTGAACACCCTACAGTTTTTAGGTTCCTGTTCAAGTAGCGAGGTGTACCAAAGAGTTTATAATTTAAAAATTCAGTACACGTGTTTGACAACACCAATAGTGCCTCGAAGAACACGGTTTCACCATACCAACTTGTGAAACTGTTAATTGATGGGTAATTGAGTCAACCAATCATCGCAACCAACTGACCACTTGTTCGGTGTAGGCTCGGAATACCATCGGTTAAGACGAGATGGGAACACCCCACCGGTGGGTACCCTGAGTGAAGTCGTATAGGGACTAGACGGTCTCACACTCTTAGCGATCACGGGCGCCATTAGGCTGGGTGCCTAATGGCGCCCGTAATGAATATATTGGAATATAAAACAATTTAAAAAAACCTACATACAATGTAAAACTAATCATATTTCGGTACTACACTGCGAGTTCACAGACTATCAATATATCGAGGTGACATAAGATGCGGTTACAAATCGTACGGAAAAAATATTAAATAAATACAAATTAGTAAATTATTTTTGTTGCTTCATTTTTTTATATTATAACGGGTGTCTTATTTAATATACATAAGTGCATTTTTATAAATTCCTTATTAGGATAATCTTATATAATTTTTTTTTAAGATAAAAATGCAATGAAAAATTCCTGGTGGGCGGGACTCGAACCCACGAATCTTGCTATCGCGGCAAGGTGCTCAACCGCTGAGCCAACCAGGTTCCAGTCACCTATTAACCCTAGAAGAAAGCTAATGTATAAGTAGCGTCTGTGTATAAGTAGATAACAAGCAATGACAAAATTCGGTGACTGGAACCTGGTTGGCTCAGCGGTTGAGCGCCTTGCCTCGATAGCGAGGTTCGTGGGTTCGAGTCCCGCCCACCAGGATTTTTTTTCATTGCATTTTTTTTTTTTTGAATAATTTAATATTTATAAGAAAATACATATAAGAAAAAGTTTCCTAAGCTCCATAAATTGGCAAAAAGTTGACTTTGTATCCTGAAGCAAAACTACAAAGTCCTTGTATTGGCAGCAACAGCATTGATCGCTCCCACTATGAAGCGGTTACAAAATAGGCAACATTAAAGACAAATTAAGAAATATATAATATATTTTAGAGTAGTACGCCTATAATAGTATAATAGATAACGAGTAATGTAAACCGATATTTTGTTGCGATGTCATTAATACATACTGAGCATTCTCACATAAAAATATATACAAACAATTTATATAATTTATATAAAGTACCTGTTCACATATTTATAAAAATACCACATAACTGTGATCGCATTTCAACCGCAACAAGCAGGAAATAATATCCCGTGACAATATTATACAAGTGATTTATAAAAAGTATTTGCCAGTTAAATATATAAATAATTTGCACGTTATCTTTTCGATGGAAAATTAACTTCCTCTAGGAAAATGGATGGTGTCCTCATTTATGAATTAAATAAATAACTTATATAAAAAAAATAACCGCGGAGGTTTCAATGCTAGATTGAGGGTTAATTTTGTTATTGAAAAACCTTTCTCTTGTCACACTACACTTTTTAATCACTTTTTTTTAATAAAAAAAAATTCTACATTATTATTTAACTTCTAGATAAGGGGAGGGTGATCATTTCCCAGTAATTAAAAATAGTTTTAAGATAAGCTAAGTTATATTTTACATAAATATATCCCACACCGTGTTGCCACCACAAACAAAGTTGTGGGGTACACGGCAACTTTTTTTTCTAGATCTCTTTTCATTTTTACCTAACTTTTGATTGTACCCTTTTGGATTTGGATTTATTGAGGTCAACAAGATCTATAACCATTTCAAGTGTCAAGTAGAACAGCAGGGTAACCACCGACTCCGATACCGTGAGATCTCGTTCGAGTTGACATCGAGAACCATGTTTTTGGTACCACGAAAAGTTAAACATGGTTATTTGAATTGCCCAACGCATAACTAGTTCGAGTACCTAATTAATTACAAAAAAATGTATATAATATTAATAAGTTTGTAAATATGATTTGTATGAAATGTTATGGAAAGTGTTGTTTTTTTTTTAACCTGATCTTTATTCAAATTAAGCTTTTTGAAATTGATGTTTACGTGTGTGTCAAGATCTATACCCATTTAAATTTTCCAAGTGGGACCAGTGGTTCTCTAGATATTCAAGAGGCCGGACATCCAGACAGACGAAATCTACCACAAAATTTCCTTCTATGAATTTTTTTTTGGTAACCCTAAAAACTCTAGTACCGTGAAACATATATTTCCATTAACACTTTTTCTATAAATATTTATGCAGAAAAAATCACAAGGTGCTAGGAGAAAATATTGATTATCTCAATTGAAGGCTATCCGTGTACATAATTATAAACCTAATGCACGATTACACGCGCTGTTAGAACATCATTACGTTATACCTACTCACGTTTCGAATGCAAAGTATTGTATATGAACAAACCGAGGCTCTACCATGGGTTTGCGCATTGTAGCAACGTAACGTATTTGTATACGTATACGTGAGCAACAACCAATAGGGCCGCTTTATTTTTGGTAATGGGATTGAATAAAGCGATCCTATTGATTGTTGCTCACATATACAAATATGAACGTTGCTACAACACGCAAACCCATGGTAGAGCCTCAGGGGCCTATTTCATAAACGTGACTACATTGCTTTATTTAGTTTGTTTTAAATAAATAATTCAAACTAAACCAAGCAATGTATTATAAATTGTCGAGGTAAATTAAAATAAATTGTCACGTATATAAAATAGGAACCTGGAAGCCAAACGAAATATCGATAAAAAAAATCCATCGAAAGACATACGACTAAAATTCCTATACATTTTTATGGATCGACGCGTCGATCAATGTTTTCTAACGGGCTTCTCGGTAGGGTCCCAGAGGCTCTACCATGGGTTTTTATTAACGTATTAACGTAATGTTAATACGTGAGGCACCAACAACAGGATCGCTTTATTTCAAATATTAACCAATTCTATTGGTGATGCCTCACGTATTTTACGAAGCAGAAATCTATGGTAGAGCTAGAGACTCTGGTGTGCGGTCCATAAGCCAAAAAGCCACAAATACCCCAAAATATGGAGTATTAATAATCTAGTGGCTATATTGTATTTTTAAGCATTAAAATAATATTATTATTTATAAGCGGAAGAAACTGCATAATAATTTCCAATTTTAATCATTATGAAATGGACTTCCGCAAAATAACGCCTGATTCAATTAAATATGTTTTTTTTTAATCTTAATTATATATGGTTCCATGACTTTTTAGCTTCAAAAAAGTCATAAAATCAATAATTTATTAAGTTTACACTTGCCCAAGTGTACACTTGGGAAGGTCGCCATTCCTCCTACATAAAAAACTTAAAATATAATAAAAAATAAACAGATAGTGAACTATTAAACTATTGTCCTTCGAAAAAAAATAACTAAACCAAACACGCTACATAACCGACCAGTTTAAGACTAGGTGGTTAGCTGGTTTCATTGGCCTGTCAATCGTTGACTGCCCTGCAAAAGTGCCACTAAGGCAACCAACCCAACAGACCATACTAATTTGGGGCGTTAGTACATTATTAGTACATACATTATAAGTAATTAAAATAAGGGTACAAGTAGATAGATGGAAGGTATTAATCATTGATCGCAAGTAGATCGCCTCGGAGACACCCTTGAGAAAAAGGTACCAGCAAGTAAAAAACTCTGGCGTTCCACATGTAAGTATGTGTATAGAATATGTAAGATTCTCACCTTCCTGGATAACGAAGCGTTGTGGAGTTCATCGAGGGTCGGTCTTGGTGCCGCATGTAAAGATAATACGTTTCTGTAGTTATCCAGTCGAGGCAAGGCTTCGCGGGTGAAATGTCTGTAAAGAAAGTTAGTTTTACTGACCAAATGTAGAAATGCGGAGTATTGGAGACCATAGAAAATATATTGGTAACAAAATTAATATGTTACCAAACTGTAATCAAGCTGTTGACAACTAGCTTACGGCAAATAAAGCTAAAACTCTTCCATTATATGAAAAGCTATCATATTTAGTATATGGATTCCATATACTAAATATGCTAGCTGTATATCGGTAGCTGTAAGAGGTTCGTCACTCCATTCCAGAACCTTTAACCGCTGCTTTATCAACACGCTTGAGTACTGTAGTTTAAAATATCCACAGGGCTTTAACTACCTGTCATTAAATATCAACCTAAATCCATATTCAGTGTCGGTAGCTGTAAGAGGGTCGTCACTATCCATTCCAGGACCTTCTGATTCTTGTATAGCTTGTTGAACCCGCTTGAGTACTTTAGCCTAATATATCATCAAGTCTTTTTAACAACCTATTAATAAATACCAACCTCAAACTCTTTCCATATTTAATGTCGGTAGCTGTAAGAGGGTCGTCACTATCCATTCCAGGACCTTCTGATTCTTGTATAGCTTGTTGAACCCGCTTGAGTACTTTAGCCTAATATATCATCAAGTCTTTTTAACAACCTATTAATAAATACCAACCTCAAACTCTTTCCATATTTAATGTCGGTAGCTGTAAGAGGGTCGTCACTATCCATTCCAGAACCTTCTGATTCTTGTATAGCTTGTTGAACCCGCTTGAGTACTTTAGCCTAATATATCAAGTCTTTTTAACAACCTATTAATAAATACCAACCTCAAACTCTTTCTATATTTAATGTCGGTAGCTGTAAGAGGGTCGTCATTATCCATTCCAGAACCTTCTGATTCTTCTATAGCTTTATAAACCCGCTTGAGTACTTTAGCCTAAAATATCATCAAGTCTTTTCAACAACCTATTAATAAATACCAACCTTTAACTCTTTCCATATTTAATGTCGGTAGCTGTAAGAGGGTCGTCACTATCCATTCCAGAACCTTCTGATTCTTCTATAGCTTTATGAACCCGCTTGAGTACTGTAGCCTAAAATATCCTCAGGCTTGTAAACTACCTATAAATAAATACAAACCTAAAGCTCTTTCCATATTTAGTGTCGGTAGCTGTAAGAGGGTCGTCACTATCCATTCCAGAACCTTCTGATTCTTCTGTCGCTTCTTCTTCAGGCTTGTCTACTTCCATCTATAACAAACCAAAGATTAACATTAGTACATACAGATTTTTTATTATTCAGTTAAAAGTTTAAAAAAACGCCCCTTTTAAAACATCCAATACGTTTAAAAATAATTAAATATTCGCTTGCCGCCACGCTTAAGGGCTCTGTAGTTGACTTGACTCCGGTATTACAGCTTGGCTGTTAGTCGAAATTCCTTTTTTTTTTTGGTAATTGTATGCAAAAATGTTGTGGGTAATAAATAATATTAAAAAGGTTATTTTTCTGATTTTGAAATTTAAAAATAATGACCGACAATTTTTTTATTTTAATTCTGCGACAGTTTGTTAGTAATCGATTATTACTGGATGTGCGAAAGCTCATTTTGTATAGAGAACGCGGAGTTCGCGATTACGAATGCAGTGTCCTTAAATGGGACTGGGCAGGCCACGTGTGCCGTATGCCCGGCGAGCTATGGGGAAAACTTTGACTGATTGGGCACCACCCGACCGGAGGAGGCAACGTGGAAGGTTCAGGAGGAGGTGGAAGGATGAGTTAAACACCTTTTTGAGGGACTGGTCCAAAATAGTGGAAAACTAAAAGAGATGGATAGAGGGAAGGGAGGCCTTTGCCCAACAGTAGTACTGTATATGCATCTTTTTTTGAATCGCCTATCTTTTCTTTGAAATTTACAAATTATTATAGAAAAAGCTAGTACAGATAGACATAATTTGAAAAATAAGCTAATTACTAATTAGACCATTCCTCTAAATATGCAATGATATTGTAAGGATTTATTTTATTTAATAATAAATGTTTTTCATTAAGTATTAATTATTATTAATATTTTAAGTGTATGTTTTTTAACTTAACAAGTTCCCTTTTTTACCACCTACTTAAAGAATGTCTGCTACAACTGCATCGTACAATATGCCAATGGAAGTTATTGTACAAGTATCTACCTATATATGTCATAGTAAATAATAACATTGTTATGTTAATTCAAAAACGATAATGATCAATATTTTAACATTCTTTAACCGTGTAAATGGTTTTCTTTAACAAGCAGAACAACTGAACAAACCTTATGTTTACAATACGCTACAACCATCATATCTACTATAAACATAACATAACTAAAGTTGTATAATTTACACAAAATAAATGTATAAATTTATTGGAGAAATAATTTTGAAAACCAGTTCAGCAATTTCTGTCTTTAACAAAATTCCGGAATTCCGACATATTTCAGTATCGTTTGTAATACCGGAATTGGTGAATCAAAACTGGAATTTCGATATCGAAATAATTATATAATTTTGTTTAAGGCATAGCGCGTCATTTCAACAGCTTGAACGCATTGACGTTCTTGAAACTTTATTACCAACCAAATTTCTAGGACTTCATGAATCAGGGGTCCTACCGGGAAGCCCATGGACACACCCATCAACGTGTCCATCGAAAGAAATCAAAACTTAAATGTACGGGATTTGACATTTCTCTTCGGTACAGTACTTATACATTTTCCTATAGGTACATTTTTATCATGAATTCCTTAACTGAATAGCTTAATATTGAAACCCAATACGGAAATTGAAAAATGGTCCGATATTCAAGCCCTAGTACCATCAAGTAAAGTAACGACATAAACAGCAATTTGATGATCAAACAATTACCCATTAAATTCTCATCAACTCATTAATCGGGTCATTAAAGTCTGTTGTTTTCCATACACTCTCCTTGACATGGGCTGGTATGTATGGTTGGAATTCAATGAGGGTCGCACCGAGTGGAGCTAGTACGTGACTTCTAAAATATCGCCAACTATGACTCAGTACTACTCAGTAGTGATAAAATACTATTCAAGCATATTATACTATTGAATGAATCGGTACCCGATAACGAAGTTTTCAATAAAGGATATTGGTGATTCAAAATTGCTAATTCTAAAGAGAACAGAAAAGCGGCCCCAGCCTAGTGGTTAAGTTACTTACTGCGCAACTGATAGCAAGGTTAAGCAGATGACAACAAGACCGACCTGGGATGGGTGACCGCTTTATACAACGAGGTTATTTCATCATAAACACCGCAACAAGCTCGCCACTTGTTAGGTGTTGCCTCCGAATACCATCGGCGAAATGAGGATGGGTTAATCCCTCCGCTGGGACCCTGAGGCCGTTTAAACGGTTCTCGGGAGCCAAATTGGCACCCGTGATGGTATTTATTTTTTAAAGAGAAGTCTTAAAAGCAGAGTCTGATCAAATATTCACGACTTTTTGGTCCTAACTGTTACCCCCTTAACATCCATAGATTTTTATTATTTTAGGAGGCGTTATAAAAATTACCTATATCTAGGCTCGTACGTTTTCCTTTGGTATAGGGAAAAAAAACAATCTCTGAAATTCGAAAAAATGACAAAAAAATCCCTCACATTAAAATAACTCCTATAAAATATCAAAACAGAATATTAAAAAAAGCAAAACGTACAGACATCGTCTATTTTATCTTTAATAAAATGAGACCTTTTTTTTTCAAATTCATTAAAGTCAAAATTAATGTAAATAAGTCGTTTTGCTGCTTAAATTGTAGGTATAATCTCATACGTGCTCTTTCTCTTATTAAGGGTCGGGGGGAAGGTTTACATAAATGTATGGTAGCATTACCGACTCACCGTAATGCGCGGGGAGGGGCAATACTTTGCAGTTGAATCAGCATGAGCATCGAAGAGCCTCATCAGACACTCCTCTTAAGGTCGTCTGCCGTGTAGACGCTCATACAAACGTATCTACTTCCAGTGTTACAATTTAGCTATCGGTCGTATTTCAATTATTACGCCTTCGGCGTATCCGGAGGTCGTGGGTTTGATTCAAACTTATGGCAAAAAAGAAAATATTATATTTTTCTGTACAGTTTGTAAAGGTATGGGTGTTCACTGTTCATAAAATATAATATGTATTGATATATTTTACATTTGTTTCTGGTACACATAGTACAAGCCTAGAGCTTAGTTTGTGGCCAGAGCAATATGTTTGTGTTTGTAATGTCCTTAATTACTATAATTATTTTTGTGTTGGTAATTACCGACACACATACGTAAAAATATTTCTAAAAAAGTTTTCTTGCTGACAACCGAAAGATTAATAAATACAAAGAAAAAATATTATTTTAATTCTACGACAAACAGTACGCGATCGCCAATGGAGCGTCCTTAATAAAGAGTGATAAAAAATCTATATAGGAAAATTAATTTTATGGTGGTCAAATGCCAGCCCATTAAAAATTACTCATCATTGCGCAGCCGCAACTACTGAATCTGGAAAATTCAGTAGTGGGCAGTTAGGCAGTAGTGTCCTTTTGTATTGTTCGGGTACTACTAAGAAGGAATTTTACAAAATTGTAATTCCAAGGTGGGATAAATTAATTTTCAGGATAGTTAATATCTGGGTAACGGAATGTGCTACAGACTTGACATTTGGTACATATTAAACATATTGACGATGATCTTGCAAAAGTAGTAGTAGTTCAAAAGTAGCTACAAATGTACAGTAAAAACCATATAAATATTTGCAAAACAACAACAAAATATGTCATAAAAAGTTTACGTAATCAAATGTTACTATTGTGGTTACAAAAAGCATTACAATGGTCTACCAGTGAGACCAATTCATTTTCTATGCTCAACTCAAAAAATACGTTAACGGTTATAAATAACAAAACGATTTTTTTCACGTGTTATTTTCTTTTTTTAATATTCAAAAACTATACACGTATCATCATGGGGGCCTTATAGCGCGGCCAAAACTGCCTGGGGCTCTAGAGAAAAAGCAGGCGAGGCGACATATCTCGTCGCCTCAGTCAAAAACGTATGTATTTTGACAGTGACAGTAGGCGTGAGGTACGCTGTCACCTGCCAAAGTCTATACAGTTTTGATTGAAGGCGATACGACACGTCGCCCCGCCTGATTTTTCTTTAAGGCCCCTGGTCGACCAAACAAGTGGCCAGCTCTCCGCGGCGCTCGCAACTCTATAAAACTTACAATCAGTTTTATAAGTTGGTATAGTGAAACTGGGACCGACGGTTTCACTATACCAACGTCAACATAAGTGAAATTATATTTTGCTTTGTAAACAAACTAGAAGAATTATTATTATATTTTGTTGAATGGCGTCTACGCGTTACACGTAATTTTGCCAGTGTCATGTGGGTAATTTTAAAATCATTATTTAATATTTGTGAAAGAGGGATAACAGGATGGAAAGGAATCGGGAAAGGACTAGGGTAGAAAAAGGAATGGCGACATGACCGTATGAAAGCATACGGTATAGTCTTGCCAATATCAAGTGAAGAAGAAAAGCATCAACAATAAAATGGGTACCGCCATTTTACTGAAGATTTTGGGATTATTTGAGATAGCACAAATACCGAGATCAATGCGTAAATGCTACACTTCTCACACTTAATATCACTATACGAATGCTTATTCTACAAAATTAGTACACTTTTGCACAATAATATTCAATAATATTAACTTTGAAAACTATAATAGAAACACGCGTCTACAGTATTCGGGTTACCCTCAAATAATCCAACTAGAAGAATATAAGATTAAAATAAATTTAAGTAGCAATTGTCCATTAAGCAATTAACATAAACGTATTTAAAACTTCAATGACTTCTGATTAGGGAATGCTGAACCGCAATTGTCATTAAGGCGGTATTTTTGTGACTAGCTTTAAAGGTACCGGGTATCCCGGTATTTTTGCTATATCCTCTTAAACTATATTTTCAGGAGATTCTTTTGCTATTTTTGCTTAGGATGTAGCAAAAATCCCGGGACATCCGGTTCACACAAGAAATAAAAACTGTAACATCGACGAAAATCATCCTGAAAGTTTCAAAGTTCCGGGACAAAAATTTGTAATTCCGGTTCCTATAGCTACTACCAACTCTCAGTATTTGCCGGGACTATCCCCTACTCTAGATGAAAGCAATCTTAACGCAACCATTACTCTAGAAGCAGCAAGAACAATCTTTTAATAAACGACAATAATACAAAAGGAATTAAAAGAGAGGCAAACTATTTGGCAATAAAATTTTATACATACTTATACATACATATCATCAGACTCAATAACCCATCTATAAACAGTTTCACAAGTTGGTATAGTGAAACCGGGACCGACAGCTCAACGTGCTCTCCGAGGCACTATAGTGGTGTTGTCAAACAAATGTACATAATTTTTTAAATTAAAAACTCATTGGTACACACCGGGATTCGAACCAGGGACCTAAGCGTTTTTAAGTCCAAGGTCTAACCAACTCGGCTAAAATTTTATAGCTCAATTTATATATTTTACCTAGTAAGAAACAATAATACAAAAGGAATTTAACTAGGAGTATTCAACGAATAGCTTAAGGTACTTCACCGGCTAAGAATTAGCGGATATAATTTAACCTTTGTGTGTTTAAAAATAACCTCCGTAGTTAGTTACTCCGGAACGAGGCAATTGGTGTCTCAGCCACCACTGAAAGCGCGATAGCAGAACATGAAGGTAGAACTCTAGAACTCTAATAATCTGCACGACAATAGATCATGAATGAATGAAAAATTCTTTATTGCACAAAGCTTAATACTATTGTACATAAGCGAGCTTAATGCCTTAGGCATTGTCTACCAGCTAACCTTTGGGAGATTGACCAAAACAGGCAGAGTGCTAATTAATGCAACATATAATATAAAATACAAGGATATATAGATAAGTTATTAGGTAATATAACAATACATACTGGTATTATAACATTTAATAGTATACATAAACTTACATAAATAATACTATATAGACATACATAAATAAGTAGATATATATTTATATATACATACAACTTTTATTTTAAGTTTTAAAATATAAATAAATAAAGTAAAAATATATAAAAAGAACACTCCTAAAACAAAAATGAAATACCTACAATAAAAATTAAACCTACCAAAGAAAATATATAATATATATTATTCATTGTCCACCATATCCAAACCCCGTCCCGGTCCGAAAGTAGCCATAGCACTGGCAGCATTACCTCGTTGAACTGCCAGTGAAATACGTTTAAAAAAGTAACCGGACCGAGAATCACCAGAGGCCTCGTTTAGACGAGCACATAACGTCTTTCCAAAGACCACGGCTTCGGATCCCCAAACCCCGGTCGTCTCCACAGGAAATGGGACAAATGAATATTCAGGTTTCAAATTTTGATATTTTACATGTTTTAATTTAGAGGCTGCTTCAGCAGCTGCCCCTGACGAGCCCACACAGACTTGTATACATACATAAATAAATAATTTTGCATACTTACAGTAAAAAAGAAATGTTAACAGTTTTGATTATTGCGGGGAAAAGAGTGAAGAAGGGTTTTAAAAGAAGATGTAGTAACTTTTGTTCGTGGTGACAGGGGAAGATTCCAGAGTGATGATGATCATAATATTTATCATTGGCTGATTTACGAGAAGTGTAGCATTGCATTAGCGCAGTGATCTTGGTGTTTGTGTTTATGACAAAGAATCGGTGAAATTTTACCTATACAGATGCAAAACCGTCAAGTGACCTAGTCATGTTTCGGTTTTAATCTATGGGTTCACCGGTTTTCAGAAGATCATTGCATCGATTTCTTGTCGAGGTAGTAGTCTCCCTGCAGGGTGCGGTTACGAAATGGGTGGTCAATTTGACTATAAGGCAGCAAGTATATTAAACTATACTTGTAATGCAATTTGTCTTTTCGTAATCGCCTCATTTAGCCGGCATAGTGAGAGCAATCAATGTTGTTTATGAACAATTATTCATTGACCCCATTCATGGACTTTATAGGTCTGCTCACCACTAGGTAGATACAAAGTCACATGTTCTCCAATATAAAAGAAAACAAACATCTTTAACTTTAGACGTTCCCTCTTTGTCTAAAATGTACGTATATAGATAGTTATTCTTGTTCTTTTCAGGAAAAAACATTTACCTCAAAGCGTGAGTGGTTCTACAATTAGAACAGATACCATTGATAAGAATTTAAAACGCTATTCCTAAGAATTTAGAGACGGTTACGGAATGAAGTTATTCCAGTTACTCAACGGGATACTCTATTTATTTTGTTTATTTTTAGTAACAGATTTCCTCATATAATTAATAATTTGTTTGGTAATCAACAAATGCAATAACTTATAGTTGTAAACAACCGAACTATGTAATAATGAGCCCCTCTTTTAGTTTGTGTGAAGCACTAGAGTTTTTTACTTGCTGATTTATTTTTCTCCGGGTGTCTCTGAGGAGATCGACTTTACAGTTAGTGTTTATGCCCTTAAAAATACCGATCCTTATATGTGATTGGGAATAAATATTTAAGGCGTGGATATGGTCGGTGAAGTTGGTCGCCTTGGTGGCTCCCTTGTATGGCTGATAATGATTGACAGGTCAATGGAATCAGCTAACCACCTAGTCTTACACCAGTTGGTTATGTAGTGTGTGTTCGGTTTGGTAGTAATTTTCATATTAAGATTTCTAAATTTAAGTTCTAAATCTGATATCGAGGTAAAATAAATATTTGTCGTTCTTTTAATAATGAATAGCTGCCTAACCAAACGCACTCTAAGACCTCATTGTTAAATATAAATATATTTTTTTGACTATTCATAAATATCTGTAAAGATTTACATGTAATAAATGATTTGAATGAACAAATAACATTAGTAAATCAGATATAAAATAATCTTATGTTATACTAGAATCGATTAAAAACTCTTGGTTAGGTTAGGTACAGGGGTGCGATTTTTGAATGTCACTGATGAGTTATATCACCAGTGAGAATTATATCACCGATGACTAGAATCACGATTTATCAAAAGTCCTATTTTTGAAAGTCATATGTGTATAATAATAATTCATTTATTGAGCAAAATATATTATAATATATACGTGGTGGCCGAGTTTTTAGACCTTAGACTTAAAAACACTTAGGTCCCTGGTTCAAACCCCGGTGTGCAATAATGAGTTTTTAATCCAAAAATTTATGTAAATTTGTTTAACAACACCACTATAGTGCCTCGGAGAGCAAGTTAACCTGTCGGTGCCAGTTTCCCTAAACCAAATTGTGAAATTGTTATAGATGGGTTATTGAGTCTATCCAAACATCGCGACGAGCTAGCTACTTGTTCGGTGTAGACTCATACCATCGGCTACGACGAGATTGGATTAAAAACGGGGTACCTACCCTGAGGCCGTCTAGGCGGTCTCGGGCGCCGTAAGAACAATCAATAATGCAAACTATATCATATTCTTCTCCGAGGACCTAGACAAGCTGCATTAAACGGTTTATTTATATTTATTAAGATAAAGTTTACAAACTCATTCATATCATATCATTATATATAACTTATCAATGCTGACTATATAAATTATCATGCAAATTCAATCTATCAGCATAATAATACTTGTACCCTTCTTGTAAATCTAGAGTCATGAAATAAGGTGATCTGTGCAACACGACTAGAGTATATGTTATTTGTTCATTTATCACGTAGTATTTAAATTTAATTACGGATTCAATTTGTATTTCTATTAATATCATATCACAGAAATCTATTGGTTATATAAATACCTGCTTATTTATACTTAATTTATACTACAGTACTGTGTAGTTCTGCACATTGGTACAGTAACAAATAATCTGCCATAGGGTGTTTTACGCATGCTGATCGGTGGGGTGCATTTTGAGTATGCTACTATATATATATATGCTATATAGCTTAAGCAAATCAATGGCTGTGCTCCTCTTTTAGTTTGTGTGAAGCACTAGAGTTTTTTACTTGCTGGTTTCTTTTTCTCCAGGGTGTCTCTGAGGGGGTCGACTTTACAGTTAGTATACCCGCCCTTAAAAATACCGATCCTAATATATATATATATATATATATATATATATATATATATATATATATAAGGATCGGTATTTTTAAGTTTTTTTTATATGTTATTAATAATAATAATATGAACGACATTACACACATATTGCCCAGGTCGCAAACTAAGCTCTAGGCTTGTACTATGTGTACCAGAGTAACGATATTAATACTTGTTATATTTTATAAACACCCAGACCACGGCACACTGTACAGAAAATTGTACTTACTTAATATTTTATAGCATCTAATACGCTCTAGTCTAAGGGTCAGATTAATAGTCTTTGCTTAGCCTGAGCCATTGCTTGGAACTGTCAAAATTTAGTCATTTGCAGTTTGACAGTTCTAAGCATTGGCTAAACTTCAGCAATTGCTGATAGCAACGACTATTAATACGACCCAAAGAAATCCAAATCGCAATAGTAGAGAATGTGGAATTTATAAATTCAATGTTTCTTGCAACAGAAACATTAGCTTGTCAAAATAACGAAATCCTATAAAATAATACATTAAACAAGCAGCCACAACGATTACTAAAAAAGTCATGCACTCTACCACTATTCTAAAAGAAGTTTTTAGCATTTGGGTCCTACCTTTGAAGGATTTCACCACAGTATCTGCTCAATGGATCATGGATGGCTATTCCTTAACATTACTGCAGACAGACTCTTGGTCCACTGTCATGTCTATCTATCTACTATTTGTGTGGACATTTCCATTCGGACAAATAACCCGTCACTTCGATTACTTCACGCACCAAACGAGTCCCAGTGGAAATTAACTGGAGTGTTGGCGGAATAATTATAGCGTACGTAATGAATGATCATTGCTGATAAAATAGAGTGATGGTTAATTCATTATCCTCGTCGTACATAACAACAATAATATGTACATTTCACACACATAGCCCTTGGGGTGATTACGCGCACAACGCTAAGCTAAACTTTAATCGATATAATCCAATTCTGACGCAAACCTGGTGCTACGTCATTTCGGTTAAAGTTTAGCTTAACGTTGTGCACGTAATAAGCCTACTGGTCCATCCCAACTATACTTTAGGATTGTAATATGTGTCAGGAACAACGATACTAATGCATGAGTATAAACGCCCAGACCATCGCAAACTGTACAGAAAAATGTGCTAATATTGTTTTTCCATGACAAGGAATTGAACCCACGACCTCCAAATACAACTTCAACGGAGTAAACAACTGAAACCAGGCGGTAATAATGGTTAAGAGTGTTTGGTTCCATATGAAGTTTTTTCTCCTCCACTTGTTTATAACATATTATTTACAAAGTACTTCGAACAGGGTTATAATTCTACTAAATCGATTAGTTATCAAAGTCATAATTTCCATACAAAAAGTGTATTTTTATCATTGACTAGCGGCCCGTCCCGGCTTCGTACAGCTTTGTATAACTTTAACTATATGCTCAGCGCACGCCACGGAAGGCCTCAGAAACGATACTTTTCCCCCGTTTTTAAAACATTTTTGGTTACTGCTCCACAACTATAGGACCTAGCGTGATATTATATAGCCTATGTTACTTCTGAATAATGCAGCTTTCTAATGGTGAAAAAATTATTGCAATCGGTCCAGTAGTTTTTGAGTTTATTCATTACAAACATACAAAAATACAAATCTTTCCTCTTTATTATATTAGTATAGATAGATATCCAATTCACTTATTAGAAGCAATCCTCCATGATATATACTAAAAACTGTGTGATCCCCTAATATTCATAAAAACAAACCTTGCCTTCACATGGGTGAAATATACCCACCACAGAAAGCCGCAAGAAATTTTACAGTTAATTTAGTCTGTTACTGTATCATGATAGTGTTTGTGTTTTACAAATTTGTTAACGGTATTTTTTATTTCACTAATTTATGCAAAAAAGCGGCTCAGCCTAGTCGTTAAGTCACTGAGAAACTAATAACAAGGTCAAGCAGACGACAACAAGGCTGGTACTGGGTTGGGTGACCGCTTTATACAACGAGGCTATATCATCATATAAAGCGCAACAAGCTCGCCACTTGTTAGTTGTTGCCTCCAAATACCACAGGCGAAATGAGGCGGGTTCATCCCTCCGCTTGAGGCCGTTTAAACGGTCCTTGAAGCCAAAAAAGGCACAAGTGATGGTATTTTTAATTTATGCAACGATCTCAAACCCAACCCAATATTCATATAAGTATGTTTGTCTTTGTTCACCAAATTTCAAATAAATAAATAATAACCTTGATAAAGTTAAAACTTTCTACCGATTGCGGTGTCTAGACCTCTTCAAAGACTATAAAATATCTGTTTCCTCAAAGTTAGATAAGTTTGGCCTAACTCGGAAAGTAAAATTGAAACAAAAAAGAAAGAAATTAATAATTGGAGAAAACATCCAATACTCTAACTAGACTATATAAAAACCAGAATAAGAACAACTCCAAGATGCAACTAGAAACTTACCCAGATTTGCCTAATTAAAGATGATAGACAAATTACCTATTAGTTTTAGATTATCGGAATTGTCATTCCGAATTTATTACCGGATTTTTTAGTCCGGAAATTCGAAATTCTTGAAGTAAAATTTACTTTTTGACCGAATAAACAACTCCAAAAATTCAGCTCCAAACTATTTTCATACGCATTCAAAGAGATTGATTCTCTATAGGAAATCACCTTTGAAGGAGTTCCTTATTTGAAATAGACGAATCAAGATTTTTAACAGACTACATACATAGTCCATAAGCAAGCCAACCAGCTCCTTATTCTTGAATCGAGTCTAATAAAACCCAATGGCAACAAACAAATTGGATAAGTGCACACGACCGCGCTACTTCCGATAGCCTCGCCGTACTCCTGCTTCCCTGGTACCTCGCGGATGTCGACACCTTGATCCTGATCTAACAAAGAATCCATCTGGGACACTTTACACATGTACGATCCATCATCACGACGGTCTACGTGTTAGGTGCGCGAGAGCAATGTACTTTATACAACCGGCTATAAAAGTCGAGTGATCTAGGCATAAATCAAAATCAGGTCAGTTAATTTTACCGAAGACATTGATTTTATTACGATAGGTTTTATGTATTTTATCAAAATCATTCACCGATACTAAATATAGACTCGTAAATTTACTATTTCGCAAGACTTCCCCTATCTACATGGTATTTTTTAATGGAGCACGGCATGTGACTTTGTATCTACCTGTTAAGCAGACCTACAAAGTCCATGAAAGGGGTCGATGAATACATTGTTGTTTAACAATATTGATCGCTCCCACTATGCCGTCCAAATGATGCCGTCTATTTTAATATCCTCACTGCTTTATCGTCAAATAAATCGCCCGTTTCGTATCCGTACCATTAAAGGAGACTACCCCCTCGATAAGAAATCTATGCAGTAGTCTCCGGAAAACAGGTGAACCCACAGACAAAAACCAAAACATTACTAGGTAACTTGACGGTTTTTAAATCCTTATATGCGGTGGTAATGAGGGTGTCGTATATTACACGCGACTTATATAGTTTAATAACGATTATTAATTAATTCTACGATCAAAACTAATTCATAAAACACATGATCGAAGGAAAATTATAGTAACATGACATTCCCCCAATCATGTCTTTAATTAATTTTGATCACTGTTTTAAAAACTAGAGATGAGTCCGCCAAAATTAAAACTATTTAATTCTGAGGTAAATATGCGCACTGACACTTCCGCTAACTAAATAATACAAAACCAATGAATAAAGTTAGGTTTTGAAAAGGCTTAGGTACAGGAAGTTAGGATAGCTAACAATACAAAAGAACAAAAACTACATACCTAGGTGAGTATTCACACAATTTGTACCCATGCAAACAATGCAATAAAAAGAGTATAACAAAAATCCTTTGTTGCTTTTTAAAACAAGCTGCGATGACGAATAAATAAATTGTAATAATCATTGTGGTTTATACACAAAAAGCGGTACCAACTATTAGTTAGCACTAAATAGAATCTAAGCTAAGTACTAAGTAATGTTAAGGACACTGCATTCGTAATCGCAGTCTGCGTTCTCTATACAAACAGAGCTTTCACGCTTCCAATAATACTCGATTACTGTTTGGCGCAGAATTAAAATAATACTTTGTCGGTATATTGTATTTATCTATCTTTCTGATGGATTTTTTTTTAAGTCAGAAAAAAATCTGAGTATTTTAAAGCACGTATTAATGTTTTTATTTTGTTCGTTAGTAATTTCGCGCGCGAGACCAACGGTGGGATTACGCGCACAACGCTAAGCTAAACTTTAATCCATAGAAAATTAACAGTCAACTACGCCATTTTGCATATAGTTTAGCTTTACGTTGCACGGCGTAATAGGTGTTAGAAGATCTGACAGTTAAGGGCTTCATATAATTCTCATGGTAACATTCTGGACCTGGTCTTTGGCAATTTTTCTTTAAAGGTTTGTAGATCTGAGTGCCCTATAATACAAGAGGAATGTTATCATCCTGCCTTGGAATTTGAGCTGCAAGATATCGTAGTGACACCTTTTCGTGAATACTGTACAAGCGAGGCGAGTCGGGCGGCAATCGCCCAAAACATTCAGGAATTATAAAGATATGCACCAACTCTTTACAGCTTAACCATGTACCAAGAAGCCACGGGACACCCTCTATGTATACTAGTCACAATGTACATGAGTTTCTGACAATGAAAGTGAAAGATATAGAAGTGGCTTTCATGTCGTTAATCACTGAAACGAAGGGTGCTACAACTTAGAGTTTTTGTATGTAAAATCTACTTGTAAACCTAACAGACGTGTTTCACATTTTTTCATAATATTAATAGGGAAAGGTCGGCACAAAGAAGGTCGACCGTGATGTTTTTTTTTAATATTCTTACAAGTAATTAATAAATAGATGGGTGTTTAAAAATTGGGATTATACAAATGGTATAACGAGCGAAACTCAACAGAAGCCAGTATTATTATAAACCGCTTCCCAGAAGTCTGCGAAACCCCTACTAATAGATTGGGTAGACTGAAAGCTTTTACTAACAAAATAAATATTAACTTTTTCGCTCCGTTTGTTTACGGACGACTTCGGTTACGTTCTTGAAAGCCAATCTTTTACTCAAGTATACCTTGTTTCAATATAGTGTAATTACAATGTAAACAATAATTAATATACAAGTATTAACCAAGTGTTGACAATTAAAAGTAACAGATACATAAGTAACAGATACATAAGTAACAGATACATAAGTAACAGATACATAAGTAACAGATACATAAGTAACAGATACATAAGTAACAGATACATAAGTAACAGATACATAAGTAACAGATACATAAGTAACAGATACATAAGGGCTTAGCATAACCACATAGATATAGTTTGACTCTGAAAGTTAGCAAACTGAAGTGGCAGTGGGCTGGTCACATTTGCCGAAGGACGGACAACCGTTGGAGCAGGCGGATATTGGAGTGGAGACCACGTCTTGGCGCACGTAACGTAGGACGCCGCAGCTACATGGACTGATGACCTGTGGAGGGTGAGCAAAGACTGGATGCGAAGAGCGGAGGATAGGGATCAGTGGCGTGGAAGAGGCCTATATCCAGCAGTGGACTGCGATAGACTAATGATGAATGAATAGTTTGACAGACCATAAAATGAAGTTTATGTATGAACATTCATTCATAAAATCGATATGTATCGGTTTTGTCGATTTATCGAGCTTATCGATGCTGTTGTGTTAAGGCCCATAGTGTCCAGTGTATGTTACATTGAACACTATGATTTGACGGTCTCCAGTGGGTAACCTGTTAGCGATGTATTTGAAGGTCGTTAGTTCGATTCGAACATTTTGTGTAGTTTGCCACGGTTTGGGTGTTTAAAACACTATCTGATCCGCGCATCTTCGTCTGCGTAACTTTAACGTTTACTTGCGCTGCGTACGCTTTCAAAACGAACATCGATCCTATTGGTAGTAGCGTGATGTTTTATATACAGCCTATAGCCTTCTAGATAAATGGGCTATTCAAACCTACTGAAAAATTTTCAAAATCGGTTCAGTAGATCCAGAGATTACCCCCTACAACCTCACATTCCTTACCTCTTTATTGTATTAGTATAGATGGTATGACCGCCTCCCGTGCCGCGCCCCCGTGGACGAGTGATTAAGAGGTGGCCAAAAAAATTATACGTTCTGGGGCCTTACCGGGAAGCCACATCGATAAACCGATCGACGCGTCGATGGGTAAAATTGTATAGGAAATATTGTCTATGGGTAGAACTCGATCGCCGAGAAACGTCAAATCACATACATTTTATTTTCATTTTGGATCGATCGACATGGCGATCGGTGTTTCATGTGGCTTCCCGGTAGAGCCCCTGTACAATTTGTCATGTCATGGTCCATGTTTATAAATTATAATAATATTATTAGTATTTTTGGTTTCTGGTACTAGTACTAGCCTAGAGATTAGTTTGTGACCAAGGCAATGTGTGTAATGATGATCATATACTATGGTTTAATCAGCCTTATCGAAACGTTTCTGATTAAAGTCCCCTAGTCTTCTAATTGTCTAGAAAACAGAATAAATTTGATTAGGCATACGGCATACCTAATCTGTCTATGACTGTCGACATAATTTTGACAATGTCCAGTTTTTAACAAAAATAAAAATGGTCTCGTTATGTATGGCCAAGTTGGTTAGAGAATTAAATATTGATATACCTAGATATCTTATCGTGAAGTTATTTCCAGAGCAAATTAACTCGCGGATGATCTTAGAAACAAAGAACGTTTGTTGGACTTACCATTATTGGGTTAATAACTCTGAGGCGTTATCTACTAGGCCCAGTTGCGTGGTTTTACCAACGTTATTTCTACACTATTTGCAACAAAAGAAAGATACTAGAGCCGGGCTGTACGGTGGCCGGGCTGTACGGTGGCCGCGTGCTCTATGCTCGAAGCAGTTCATTATTATTGGCCGCCTCCGTGGTTAAGGGTTCTGCAGTCGTCTTGACACCGCCCATATTACAACTTGGCTATTAGTCATTAGTAAATATATTTCTGTTATGGGTAATAAATATTTTTGTTTTTCAATATGAAAAAGGTTTTTTCTGTAATAAAAAAAAAATACCGAGTACAGACAGATTAATTAATATATATATACAATAGAAAAGTAGTAAAAACAGGTTAAAACATAGAAGCAGTCCATTCAGACCGTTTATTTCAATGTTATATATTTATAACTTGCAAAATATTTTTTATTTAATTGGAGCACGGCATGTGATCTACCTGGTGGTAAGCAGACCTACAAAGTCCATGAATGTGGTCAATCAATAATTGTTCTTAAAAGACATTGATCGCTCCCACTATGCCGGCTAAATGATGCGATTACGAAATGGACGCCAACAAAGACGAATTGCTTTACGAGTTTATTTTAATATACTCGCTGCCTTATTGTACCCTGAAAGGAGACTACCACCTTGATAAGAAACCGATGCAGTAATCTCCTGAAAACCGGTGAACCCACAGAATAAAACCGAAACATGACCAAGGGCTGATTTTTCAATCGTCAGATAAAGTTATTCGACAGTTAACTTGTATGAAGAACTGTCAAATTTATTCTTTCTCCATACAAGTTATCTGTTGGATAACTTTATTAGAGGATTGAAAAATCAGCCCTAACTCACTTAACGATATTTGCATCTGTATGGGGGGTGGTAACGAGACCGGTCGGACAGCCTAACGAAGTTATAGCGACCTCCCTCCCACCTAAAAAAATAATTAATTTAATTTTACAACGCTTTGAGCAACTCGGCCTGAGGTCGAGGGCTGACTCATTCATTGCAACAGGGCTTCATTCATTACCTATAATAATGAATGAAAAACATCGAACAATAGGGTGTATTAAACTTGTGAAGCCGTAGAGTATGTCCGCTTCATCAAATTGATTTAAGGGCACTGCTTTCATAATCGCGATCCCCGAGTTCTCCATACGAAATTAGCTTTCGCACTTCCAATAATACTCGATTAGTGTTTGTCGCAGAATTAAAATATTTTTTTTGTCGGTCATTGTATTTATTAATCTTTCTGTGTTTAATTTTTATAGAAATCACAAAAAAACTTTTAATATTAATATTAAACAAAATATTACACACAACAGTGGCCCTAGTGTGAGTTTTTTTAACGTTTACTTTCGCGTTAACTATACTACCGCGTTAGCATTTTGACCAATCACACGACCGCATTTCTAGTTCTCAAAATTTCCGCTTGGAGCGCTGAACCATTTCCCATACAAATTTTAGTTAACTCAAACGCAAAGTAATAGTTAGAAAACTCACACTAGGGGTACTGAAAGATTTTTGCGTACTTGACGACCAAGAGCCAAGTTGTAATATTGGAACTACGTTTGTATGGGCGTCAAGTCGACTCCAGAGGCTCTACCATGGGTTTGCGCATTGTAGAAACGTAACGTATTCATTTACGTATACGTGTGCAACAACCAATAGGGCCGCTTTATTTTTGGTAACAGGATTGAATAAAGCGATCCTATTGGTTGTTGCTCACGTATACGTAAATGACACAATGCGCAAACCCATGGTAGAGCCTCTGGGCCCTTAAATATAATGTTCACCACTTTGCACGATTCTTTCTCCTATACTAATATTATAAAGCGGTAAAGCGTGTGAGTTTGTAGGGGGGGTAATCTCTGGATCTACTGAACCGATTTTGAAAATTATTTAGTGTTGAATAGCCTATTTATTGAGGAAGGCTATAGGTTATATAACATCACGCTACGACCAATAGGAGCGGGGCATCAATGAAAAATGTTGAGAAAACGGGGAAAATTTGTTGCTTTTGAAAGTTTCCGTTGCGTGCGCTGCGTAAAGGGTTAAAGTTAGTTAGGGTTAAGTTATAGCTTTGTAGGTTTTCTGTTATCAGAAGATATAAAAAAACTTGATAGATTTCCAGCCGAAATTGAATTCTTAAGAACACTGGTCAAATATATTTTCTTTTGCCGGTTTTTCAAACTATAAAGGTTAACACGTTATTTTTAGTATCTTCAAAAGCTTTTTTATTAAAAAAAAACCACGAGATGTGTACATTTAACTTATCTAATGCAAATTTTATAGTTTTTTTTAATTACAATTTTGAACTAAAACTAAAGTGCTATTTGTAAAAGGACAATATTGTCTGTGTTCTTAATTGAGTTAGGTCACGAAACGGGCGATTAGTTAGATAATAATAAAGAAAGTACATAATATAATATTAAGTAACAAAATAATAGAGTCAGAAAACCCGCTTTCTCCAGATCGTGATATGGGTATCGTTTTGAAATTTGGCAATCGATGGAAACTTTTAGGCTTTTGTGCTCATTAAAATTCTGTAAAGTCTGTAGTCAGTAGGTGGAGCATTGTTTGGATATCCTTGAGTTACTCAGCAATAAGTACTCTTGTGCCCTACTTGCACCTGCCATCGATTGGTGAAAGTACCTACGTAATAATCATGTTCAATTATTTCGAAAAATCAGAACGAATCTCTTATTTACAGAATCGTGAGTTGTTTCTCTATCAGTGGGGTAACCACCGACTCCGATACCGTGAGTTCTCGTTTGACTTGAGATCAAAAATGACGTCATTTCATACAAATCATATTTACAAACTTCATAATCTATACTAATATTATAAAGCTGAAGAGTTTGTTTGTTTGTTTGTTTGAACGCGCTAATCTCAGGAACTACTGATTCGAATTGAAAAAATATTTTCGTGTTGGATAATCCATTTATCGAGAAAGGCTATATAACATCACGCTACGACTAATAGGAGCGGAGTAACAAAGAAAAATGTTGCAAAAACGGGGAAAAATTATTCCTTTTAAGAGCGTACGCTGCGTAAACGGTTAAATTTAAACGCGCAGACAAAGTTGCGCGGGTCAGCTAGTATTATATATATTTTTTTGTAATTAATTAGGTTCGCGAACTAGTTATGCATTGGGCAATTCAAATAACGATGTTTAACTTTTCGTGGTACCAAAAACATCGTTCTCGATGTCAACTCGAACGAGATCTCACGGTATCGGAGTCGGTGGTTACCTTGCTGGTTATAAGTATAAAATATGTAATACCTAATTTAGAAAAAAGGGACAATAAAACATTTTGTATATATTTTTATAAAATCCCAACATTTGACCTTGCAGCCACCTGGTGTAAATCAATAAGTAATAATAGCAACAAATGCATACGGTGCTGGTTGCCATCACTATGCCAGTTGAAGATTTTCATTTAAAGGACTCCAGGTTATAGGAGGAAGAAAACAATCTAATACAAGATAGACAAAACTACAAGTTGAGCACACTAAACACATGGGGATTGGGAAAATATTCTGTGTTGAGGCCCTGAGCTGAAACCAGGCCAGTGGCGTAGCTAGGTAACCAAGGACTCTGGGGCAAATAAAAAAATGGGAACCCACGGCTATCTAAACTGGTTAGGTTTTATAAAATAACACTGCCAACCCACAGAAAGAATTTAGGGGAATTCCCTTGGTATAACTTACGAATTTCTCTCAATTAAGTTGCCATAATTAAGTTGCCATAATTAAAGTCGGGTTGCAACCTGTCATATTTATTTTTAAAATGTTTAGTTCGTTTGAGATTTTCTGGAAAGGATTCGAGGGGGCCCCCTGAGCTTGATGGCCGCTGCCCAGCCTAGCCCCTAGGTAGCTACGCCTCTGCCACAGGCGAGCGTGACTTCTTGGTATATGGGCATAGGGGGGCCTGCAATGACGGCATAACTGCAGGCCCCGGGATTGCTGAACACATGCGCGTACGTACAGTAGGTAGTTTTGCAATGAGTTTGTTTAGGAAAACTATAGCGACCGTGAACTAGAGTATTATCAATGATATCAGCACGTTTCCTATTCAGAGCGAGGTTGTACATATTGTATAAATAATAGAAACGGTTTCACATATTGCTAGATAAACTAGGCATTGGTCCAGTTTCTAAAAATACTATTTTGACCAAATAATCAATACTAATATTATAAAAATATACGTGGTGGCCGAGTTGGTTAGACCTTGGACTTAAAAACACTTAGGTCCCTGGTTCGAATCCCGGTGTGTACCAATGAGTTTTTAATTAAAAAAAATATGTACATTTGTTTGACAACACCACTATTGTGCCTCGGAGAGCACGTTAAGCTGTCGGTCCCGGTTTCACTATACCAACCTGTGAAACTGTTCATAGATGGTTTATTGAGTCTATTCAAAAACATCGCGACGAACCAGCCACTTGTTCGGTGTAGATTCATACCATCGGCTACGACGAGGTGGGGTTAATACCCCTCCGCTGGGTACCCTGGGGCCGTCTAGGCGGTCTCGGGCGCCGTAAGGCACCCGTGATGATATATATATATATATATATAATATTATTAAGCGGAAGAGTTTTGTTGAACCCGCTTTTTATTATAAGTAGGACAAATTACACATATTGCTCTGGTGACAAACTAAGCTCTAGGATTGTACTATGTGTACCAGAAGCAACGATATAATACATAGTATATTTTATAAACACCCAGACCATGACAAACTGTACAGAAAAATCGTACTAATATTTTTTGCCATGGGTGATAATCGAACTCACGACCTTCGGATACAACGGCAAAGGCGCAACCACTAGTCTACGGAGGCTGTCGAATTGAAAAATTATTTTAGTGTTGGATTGTCCATTTATAGAGGAATGCTATAGGCTACATAACATCACGCTACGACCAATAAAAGGAGCGGAGTAACATTGTAAAATGTTGCAAAAAACTCCTACAAAAGGAATAATTTCCCCCCGGAAATTATTCCTTTTGTAGGAGTACGCTGCGTAAAAGGTTAAATTTACGCAGACGAAGTTGCGCGGATTAGCTAGCAATATAATAAGGCTGAAGAGTTTGGTTGAACGCGCTAATCTCAGGAACTACTGGTTTGAATTGAATAATTCTTTTAGTGTAGGATAGCCTATTTATCGAAGAAGGTTATAGGTTAACATCACGCTAAGACTAATAGGAGCGGAACATCAATGAAATGTATTGCAAAAACGGGGAAAATTTTAAAGTTACACAGACATAGTTGCATAGGTCAGGTTGTTTTATTATAAAGGCAAAATTTTAAACCTTTTTTATGGAAAAAAAAACAAATTTTAACTTTCATATGCAATTGAGAAATTAAGTAAAATAAAGCATGTTTTACTCTCTCAAATGTTAGCTGGTAGAAAATGTAAGGTCGCCTATGTACAATTTTGTGTAATAAATAATTAAAATAAATAAAGGCCCCAGATGTGATTCGGCCCCTGCCTATCTGTATGAAGCTGAAGACCGGCTAGAGTAATTCCCTGTTCGAGTATCAACCAGTAATTATCGGTTTTTGACCATGACTCTTCTGGAATCGAAGGAAAGAAAAGGTAGTAAAAGATATAGAAATTATTAAAAACAATTAAGCTGTTATTGTATCATACTCTCTTTATGCAGTCAATATGTAGGTAATGTAAACATTTTTACAGTAAATTTAACCCTAATGCAAAAACTCACCCCCGACAGTCCAAAGCAATGGCTAAGTCTTACCACTTGCTCAGCAATGAATATTATTCTTGATAATAAACTGAATGAATTAGTTATAAACTGTATCAAAGGCTAGGCTTTGTGCTAATTATTTGTATACTTTATGTTCTTGTTTGTACTTTTTATAATATTGAATAATAATGTATTAAATTAATGTAGGTATTGTATGACATTAAATTGTAATATTTGCACGCCAAAACGGGCAGGATTTGCTCAACCATAATTGTAACCATTTTCTAGCAAATAAAGAGTTTTTATTTATTTAATTTAAAAAAAAAATGTATAGGAAAAATACTAAAAATAAAAAATGGAAGAAAATTAAGTATTTACATAATATACAAGTACATAGATGGTAATAATACCTAGTCATATATTTTAATTATATTAACTGAGGTATACTTATAAAATGATTGAGACCTTAAAGAACACTTTAGTTATAGGTTTTAATATGTTTTATTACCAACAAAAAAAAAATTTTAAAAATGACAAAACCTATTTTAAAACTTAAAGTATTCAAGGAGTCAATAAGTTTTTATGAATAAGGCCATTAGTGTTTTATCTCTTGTATTCTTATGTCATAAGCCCATTAAATATTACCATGTCTTAAAAAATATATTAGTGTCTTAAAAAAGATATTAATACTTAGCTGGAAATCCTCTAGCTTCCATCACATAAACCTAAGTTTTTTAACCATTTTAAACAATTTCATTTGTCAGATTATTGTATTAATCATATCGCAATCCACTGAAGGTTTTCCATCAATGGTAAGTTCTTTATAAAGGAGGTCAAATTCCATCAAATAATATTTTCGGCTTACCATCTGGTTCCTAAGATAAGAGTTGCTTAATAAGTGTCTTAAAAAAATCTACACTCACCTGAAACCTAGTAGCAGAGGGCTGGTCCCGGAATCTGGAAGGTTTCTCCACATCCCGGAAACTGCTCTTAGTCAGTTGTGATCTAGAAGGTTCCACCACAGACCCTTTTCCTGAATCCAACAGCTTATCCTTTTCAGCCCCTTCCTTAGCACGAAACTGAATCCCAGATTCCACATCATCAGTTCTGTTATTACTATCGGTGGTTGGATATTGAATATTGCCATTTGTAGCAGCCATAGATTTTGCAGAACTTATCTTACGGAATCTACCGATAATAACATCTTCTTCATCATTTTTCGCAACCACTTTATCTGGTGGAGCCAAATTTTTATTTGGATCGTAACCTTTTAAGGGACTCAACTCCATATCTTTTTGAGGCGAAGACATGATTATTTATTTAAATAAAAAATAATACTAAATGTACCTAGGTATGCACATACACAACTCGAATTTTCAAAAATAAAATTGAAAAAAACCGGCGACACTTACGCGTGTTGTTGTATTATTGTTTTAAAAATTGTATTTCACATATTTTTTATAAAAACAGTTATTCCTCGTTTATAAGAACAATCCGTACGAGTGTGTAATCATTAATAAATTAGTATATAAATAATTCTGTCTCATGAAATCGTAAAAATGCATACGAAATATTCAAAGCACGCTCAACACCACTCACTACCTAACTTCTCGTCTCGCCACGCGACGAAACGAAATCACAAACGCGAAGAGAATTTATTTGTTCAGTGAAGAGAATGAACCGAATGAACGGACGGAAAGGATTAGGTTCTGTTCCAAAATACATGTAAGAATAGGGAATATGCATGTAACTCTAAAATATGTATATTTCATATATGTTGTATCTAGAAACACATCTGACAAAATATTTTTTGTTTAATTGGTCCATTATTTTCTAATTTTAAAAACAAAAATGTGTTATTTTGCAAAAACAGAACGCGCTCCGTAACGGCGATAGTTGACACTTCTGACGTGATGACGTCACAACACACGAAACAAACAAAGTTTACGGTGTAAAATTTATTTTTTGTTTAATTGTTCCTTACTTTATCGTATTATATCTGGTTTTCTTTGTATTAATTAATTACTGTAAATATTTATATTTTTCATAATTAGAATGACCGAAATCGGAAAACTTGCCGAAAATTGATTCAGAAATGATGTCCAGTTATTTCTATAATAACATCAATTATGTGTCAGCAGAAATAAAAGGAATAAAGGCTTCAAGGTAATGTTTGCACATTTCCATTAGTATCTTCTTTAATAAGTAATACCTCTTAGTTTTTTTTTCTGTAGTAACCTATATATTTTTTTAAGATCTAAACGTGAATATTATGGAAACAACGCAATAGAATATGTGCAAGTCAAACGGAAAATGGATATGTGTACAGTTAAAGCACAAATAACACCGGAACATAACATTAATAATAAATCATATCATGTCACCTTAATTTGTAATGAACAAGAGGAAGAAATTTAATCAGTACAATGCAATTATTGTACAGCACATTTAGGTATATCCCTTAAATTAATATATTTATAACCTATTATCTATCTTACATACAGAGCTATGGCCTTATTTCTACCTTTTTTAACCGATTGCTAACAACGACATTCATCTTGATTCGAGATTTTTAAACGAAAAATTTCGCCTTAACGCCATTTTTCGTTCAAAAATATAGAATATTAAACGAAATAAATAATAAATATTAATTAATAAATATATAAATATTGAACGAAAAATTACATATTTAGTCATTTTTCGTTTAAAAATCTCGAATCGAGATGAATGTCGAAAGCGCGAGAATTGCCCACCAGGAGAGAGATATTGATACTAAATAAATTAGGAACAAAAGGTACCCATGATGCTTGCAACATTACCACATTATCTTTTACCCCAAGAGAAAACGGGACTTAGAGTCTCCAGATTTTACTTTAATCTTTTTACCTAAATAAAATAAAAGATTATTAGCTGCCTTAGACCAAGGACCCAAAGTTTCAACAATAAATGGGATGAAAATGAACAAATTATATTACTATTTTTTCTGTTTAATAATAAATCTTATTAAATATAGTTATCAAATGAATGTTTTGACAGGAATACATCTTTCTGTAAAAATAGTTGAACATTTATACAATGACCGTAAAACTAATTGGTTTTTAATACTCAATAAATGTATTTGTTTTATAGAATTATGTTTGTTTCAGTTAATAATTTATTTTTATACTTGTGTTTTTAGGAGGATGCAAACATGCAAATGCCTTTTTGGCTTGGCTCCACAGAAAAAGTAAAGATCCTCCACTTACTTCAGTAAAATATTATTGGACGAGGGCTAAAATGTCATCAATTGGTAGATCTTTGAAATTTATAAAAATCAAGGATATGCATAGTTTTTCAGAACCTATATCTAAGAAAATAAATCTCTTGGGCGATGTTTTACAACATTGTAGAAATGAAAATAATTTTGACAATCAGCTAATAAAATAGTTTAAAGATTTTACACCAATTGAAATGTTATCAATCCATCACATGATGAATTCTATTCCTAATAGGTCACCTATTCAAAATGCTTTTGATTTTATTAAATATTGCTCAAGGTCAATGACTTTTCCAATTTGTAATGAAGCTCGAAAACTCACAAAAAGTCAAGCTGTATGTCCTTTATGGCATGAATTAAGGTATGCTAGAGTTACAGCCTCCAAAGCCTATGATGCTGTTCATTGTATGAAATTTGATGGCACACTAGTAGAACAAATCACTGGTTCCCGTAAATTAAAGGATACCCAGGCTATGGAAAGAGGAAGAAAACTAGAAGGAATGGTGATAAAAATAGTAGAAAAAAGAATAGGTGACCGCATCTATAAGGATGGCTTTATTTTAAATAATAAATACCCAGTAATTGGAGCATCTCCTGATGGTATCAGTAAGAACTATTGTGTGGAGGTAAAATGACCTATGTCAGACAAAGGCTACAAAAGATATATAACAAAAGAAAATAAGCTTACAACAAGACATATGGCACAACTACAAATATAAATGTATTTTACACAAAAGAGTAAAGCACTATTTTGTGTAGCATTACCGGATTTTGAAAACTCAAAGAAAGTAACTATCATAACAATGGATTTTGATTCAAGTTACTGTGAAACCATTTTATAAAAATGTATATCCTTCTGGTTTAAAGCAATTTTCCCAGTTTTAACTACATAATATATAGGTATGTCATTCAGGCTGGCTGGACCACCTATTATTAGGAATAGAATTCATCATGAGATTGATAACATTTCAATTGGTGTAAAATCTTTAAAATATTTTATTAGCTGATTGTCAAAATTATTTTCAATTCTAAAATGTTATAAAACATTTTCCAGGAAGATCATTTTTTTAGGTATAAGTTCTGAAAAATTATGCATATCATAGATTTTTAACAAATTCAAATACTACCAATTGTATATTATAAATAATACATAGATTTTTTAAATAGTTTATATTAATTAATGTTTTATGCCTAGCGGTATTAAATCCGTCTTTGTATGCAATAAAGATTAAAATAAATAAATCCTTTATTACTAATAGTGACTTGTTTCTACACTGTGTCAAGATTCACTCTACATGGTAATTTCATCCATTAGGTAGCAGCTATATAAGCGTCCTCAGCTTATGTAGCAATAGTGATAGAATATTGATTAGCCTATTTTATACCATTCCTTTATACATTTTTATAAGTCAGGGGGGAAAATGTTATCAATCCATGGCTTCTCTGTGCGAGTGCAGGGTCGGTCAGTAATTTGTAGTAGCAGCAGACAGCAACTCTTGATTAGTATAAAGATGCACCTGCTTAAGAGTCAATTATCCTGCTATGCTGACTGCGTCATGGATTACTAGGATAATTGTTTGACAGTATTGTCAAACTTAAAAACAATGAAGTTCATAGTATATAGAGCTAAGATTTCAGAATAAAACAACTAATTAATGACAAAATAATTTTAATCAAATACAACTATAAAAGAGTATATAAAAAGAATTAAAGATAACAAACACATAAAATATTTATAGATATAAATAAAAAAACTTATTGCTATACTAAGAATAAACTATAAAAATTATATGTTAATACAAATTTACTATAAATAATTAAAAACACTTGCATGTTAAATAACAAACAGCTATATACAATACAGTTAAAGTAAAAAGTGAAGAAACCAAACAAAATTATTCAATATAAATATATTTATATCATCATGGGTAACGACGGGGCCTGAAATGTCTAGACGGCCTTAGGGTACCCAGTGGAGGGGTTTCCAATCCTACCTCATCATAGCCGATGGTATGAGTTTACACTGAATAAGTGGCTTGCTGCTATGTTTAGATAGACTTGATAACCACAAACAACAATCTAATAAAAATTTTGTTTATATAGTTTTTGTTTATTTGAAATAATAAATAAAATAATAACTTTAATTAATACTTTTTTTAATTAATAATTGTATCAATCACAAAAATATAATGACAACTTCAAATTGACTTTTTTACCTCACTATACTACAATATACCCTCACAATAAGATGAAATAACTCAAAATTAATTAGCATAACGTAAATAATAATAATAAAATGTAGATTCTGCAAGTTATCTAATTACTTTTGGCTAAAACATCCGAGGTAACATCATTCACAGAACTATTTGATCTAAATGCCTCTTCTACAACACATTATCATCTATTCTAACTATATAATTTTAGGCCCTAATACTTCATCTATAACGCCTTTTGTCCGGTTCTTTTTATTTGGATTCCTGTAATCTCGGGTATAAACAGTTTCACCAGTCTTAAAATTAATATCTCTACCACTCTCCTTATTATCAAACTCCTTATCGGCTGGAAAATATTTTAGAAAATCTAACCTTGTCTTAATTTGTCTACCCATCATTAATTTAGCCGGAGTCTCACCTGTCGTCCAATGTGGAGATGTCTTATATCTTATTAAATAACGATTGACTAACGTCAACAACGAAACATTTTTATTTAAAGGGTTTTTAAGCATTTTTAATAAACTTGTTTTAAAAGTCTTTACCGCATTTTCGGCTGCTCCATTTGTAGCCGGGTGATAAGGCGGAGAAGTAACAAACTTAATCTTATTATAACTACAAAACTCTACAAACTCACTAGATGTAAACTGTAGACCATTATCCGTACAAATTTAATCTGGCATACCATATTGCGCAAAAGTTTCTGTCAACTTCTCAATAGTTACATTTGCAGTAATTTTACTTAATTTAAATATTTCCGGCCATTTGGAATACGGGATTGGAACCAGGCAGGCACCTGAATGTTTTTAAGTCTAGGTCTAACCAACTCGGCCACCATGTATATAACATAATTATAAACATAAATAATAAAACTTAACTATTAATAGATCTATTATTAAAAATCTCCAAATTAAAAAGGCAGCACAACATAAAGTAAACTTAAACCTATACTGTAATTTACATTGTAGCATGTTAACAATGCCACATACAATAAGACAAGTAGTGAAGATAACAAACACAGAAAATATATACATAGAATTACTTTAATATGTATGTATATGTATGTATCATCACGGGTGCCTTACGGCGCCCGAGACCGCCTAGACGGCCCCAGGGTACCCAGCGGAGGGGTTTTAATCCCACCTCGTCGTAGCGTATATGAGTCTACACCGAACAAGTGGCTAGCTCGTTGCGATGTTTTGAATAGACTCAATAAGCCATCTATAAACAGTTTCACAAGTTGGTATAGTGAAACCGGGACCGACAGCTTAACGTGCTCTCCGAGGCACTATAGTGGTGTTGTCAAACAAATGTACATAATTTTTTTATTTAAGTCTAATTAAACTCATTGGTACACACCGGGATTCGAACCAGGGACCTAAGTGTTTTTAAGTCCAAGGTCTAACCAACTCGGCCACCACGATTACTTTAAAACAATAATTAAAATGATATTTTAATTCTAATTAATAATATTTTATAAATTGAATAAAAGTAATATGAAATAAACAACATATATTTAAAATTATACTTTAATTAAAAATTCTTGCATGTTAACAATGCCACAAGCCACAATAATTATATTATCTAATACAGGCACTAGGTGATTATCAATTCGGGAATGAGGTAACAACATATTAAACTCTCTAAGGCGACCAATGACACGCTCAACATGAATGCTTAATGCTGCTATTCGTTTGGATAAAATCACTTCTTCTCTAGAAGAATGTGCAGACTTGGTAACAGTTGGTGGCCGAATTAAAGTACAATTTTTCTGTTGCAACAAATAAGCTATTTTCTTAAACCCTCGATCAGCCATTACAACTACATTTTGAGGTATTTGGTCCAAACATCCACTCTTCTCTACTATTACGGCATCAGAAACTCTTCCTCCATATCCCTCAGATATAAAAGTAATAGTGCTATCTAGGGTGCATGATATTAAATATTTTGATGTATTATATCCCTTATATTGTGACCATGTTAACGACTGATGCAAAGCATTTGTAGGCTTTTCAATTTCTATTTCCAAGCAATCAATTATCGAATAAACATTTTTATACCGACCTCTAAATGCAAGAGGTAAATGTAAAACAACCCGTTTCATATCCACCCATATGATTAATTGTTTTAACCCATTTGCTAGTAAAGTAATTATTTTTCGAAATATTCGATTTATTGTACTTCGAGAATATCCAAAATCTAGGGCCAGTATAGAAAATGATTCATTTAATATTTTTTTTTAGGAAGCAATATCTGATGTGGGTACGCAAAAAGGAGATACTGCCACATTTATGCCAACTTGTGGTATGGTGCTAATACCTTTGCTGCTGTATTTAGGTTTTATATTTACCTGTACAGCTCTATCAAAAGTGCTGTCCATCTTATCTTCTGGTTGACGAGTTAAATTGATTATTTCTTCTACAAAAGGTGGTACGGTTTCAATAGATTTTGATGGAACAATATCAACAGATGTTGATGGTACTGGATCAATGTAGGAAGCCATTGCTTCTTGGACTAATATCAATCTTCTTTTCTTGGCCAAAAACGGTGTTTTCTCCTTGATCATATTTCTATTTTGGCAATGAAACACATGAGGCACAACATTACTTTTCAGGCGTAGCTTTGTACCGTGTCCATGCTCTTCATGCATTATTTTATACTCCATAAAATTTGCAGTATCTTCCATCAACTGAAAATAAAAAATACTAAATTTATGAAAGATGTGTTTTATGGGTGCTTGAAACCATATATAGCCTTAGAGGTACACAGCTAAGGAGTTTTATAATCCTTCACTATTGCCTCGTAATAGTCATAATTCAGGCTGATTTCAGGGACTTTTATTTGTATTTAATTTAATTTTACATAAATTAAAATAAGTAGAATCAATAATAACTATGACAATACAATAAATTTTGCAGAATAACTAACTTTATCCTTTACCTTACCTACCTAGTTTAGGTTTAATTTGTAAGGTAAAGTATAAAGTTAGTTACTTTGCGAAATAATAAAAATAGATTTAGGTACGTTTGGTACCAATTACTCACAATGAAATGATCCTCACAGCAATATAAAGATGATTTAATAGATGGCTTGAAGTTTAGTCGCATTAATTTAAACCAGAAATGGGTAAATTTAATTGTTGTGGTACAAAAAATATTTTTTTATTTGGTGGATCGATGTGTTTCTGCACAACGGAACCAGGTAATATTTGTAGTTAGACATATTTAAATTATTATAAAATAATTAAACTGCTTATTTATATTATTAACTATTTTATTTAGATAAAGAGAAAAAAATCTAACCGTTCAAAAGAAGCGTATGTTTGTTTAGTGCGCTGTGACGTCACAGTAATGGCGTGCTAGTGATGTGCCGTTTTCGGATACATTAGAGAATGATAAATTTTAATCCCTTTTTTTAAAGGAATATCACATTTAATTCGGAGTATTATATATTTTTTAGCGTTTAATAAAGTAAATACTATTAAATACAGCAATGAAAAAATACATGCATATTCTCTGTCGCTCATCCGGGTCTCCACGGAAGAAATTTTTTTGCAAACTTTTTTACTATAGTCGCTAGTGACTATAGATCGGAATCAACCAATAAGAGAGGTTTATTTGTAAAGTAAAGCTATCCTATTGATTGATATGAAAGAAAAAGAGACAGAGATATAAGAGTAAGATATTAAAGATTGTATTATTTTTGGTAACAGGATTGAATAAATTATATGAGTAGAGCGACAGATAAAATTCAAGAGAGATTTCCTTCTGCAGAGATTGTTTTCTTGGGAGACTTTAACGCCCATCACGAACAATGGCTCGGCTCTCTGAAAACGGATCATGCAGGGAAATCTGCTCATAATTTTGCCCTTTCCCATGGATTGACTCAACTCGTAGACCAAACCACCCGGATACCTGAAGTGGTCAACCATGCACCTTCAAAGTTAGACCTTTTCCTGACGAATCAGCCCACAAACTACAATGTTTCTATATTAAGCCCGTTGGGTGGATCAGATCATTGCTTAGTTGCCATGACTGTCCTAATTGCTTCTCCGCCACCTCGACGAAGCATATCACGAAAAGTCTGGCACTATTCGTCAGCGGATTGGGAAGGACTTCGGGAATACTTCCAAGTACTTCCGTGGGGGCCTCGCCGCTTTAAGGATGAGGATCCATCTAGGTGTGCTTCTTCAATTGCTGATGAGATACTATTGGGTATGGAATATTATATTCCCCACTCGTTTGTTATCAGAAAGGGGAGGAGTAGACCGTGGTACAACAGTGATTGCACAAAAGCTGTTGCAGCTAAACATTTTGCGTATCGACAATGGATTCAAGGTCGTTCTAGTGAAGACCTCAACATCACTTCCCTAAAAGCAGCCTATAACCTGGCCTCCAAAGTCTGCAAAAAGGTATTTAAACGGGCAGAAAAGGAACACATTTCACGGATAGGGCAAGAACTGCTCATTCGACCTGCTGGTAGTCGTAGCTTTTGACAGCTTGCCAAATCCGTGGAATCAAATTTCTGTCGCTCCTCGTTACCACCGCTGCGGAATCATGATGGATCACTGGTTTACATTGCAAAAGAGAAAGCACAACTTTTAGCTAAACTCTTTGCATCGAATTCCCGAATCAATGATGGAGGCGCGCTTCCACTTACTATAACCGACTGTGGCTTCACAATGCCTAATATTCGCATTAGGCAACGTGATGTGCGCGAGGCCCTCCATTCACTTGACATTCGGAAGGCCAGTGGTCCTGATGGTATTCCTGCAGTTGTATTAAGGAACTGTTATCTTGAGTTGTCTCCCGCCCTCACTCGACTTTACCGCCTTTCATATTCCTCTGGAGTTGTCCCTGCAGCTTGGAAAGTAGCCAATATGCAACCAATTCCCAAAAAGGGAAATCGATCCGACCCCAATAACTATCGCCCCATCGCCATCACCTCAGTCCTGTGCAAGGTTTTAGAAACCATTATTAATACACAGGTCATGCGATACCTTGAAGGTCACTCTATCCTGAATGATCGCCAATATGGTTTTCACCAAGCAAGATCAACGGGTGACCTTCTCGCGTTCATTACGCATGTTTGGGGTAAGGCAGTGGATAAATGTGGGGAGGCCTTGGCAGTTGGTTTAGATATTTCTAAGGCCTTTGACCGCGTTTGGCACAAGGCTTTGCTCTCCAAGCTGCCTTCTTATGGATTTTCGACGCGGCTATGCTGGATATCCAGTTTCCTCTCTGATCGTGGCATTAGGGTCCTAGTAGATGGCGTAGCCTCCGACTGGGAGTCTATTGATGCTGGTGTACCCCAAGGATCAGTGTTGTCTCCTTGTCTTTTTCTTCTGCATATCAATGACCTGTTGTCATGTGGCAATATTCATTGTTATGCAGATGATAGCACTGTCCACGGTCGGTACTTTGCTCAACGTCCACCTAGCCGCGTCCAAACAGTGGAATTCAGAAAGGTTTTGATAAGTGAGTTGGATCAAACCGTGCTCAAGGTTTCTACTTGGGGTTCGAGAAACTTGGTCCAATTTAATCCGAGCAAAACACAATGTTGTGTAATGACGGCAAATAAATCCCCTTTTACTCATTTTCCTTCTCTTCAGAGCACCCAGGTATCGCCTTTACCATCCCTCAATGTCCTTGGTTTAGATATACGTTCCGATCTTAACCACCGCAATTATATCGAGAGCATTGCAAAAACAGCTTCAAAAAAACTTGGCATCATAAATAAGGTGCGTCGGTTTTTCACACCCAGGTTAAGAATAATGCTATATAAGGCTCAAATTCGACCGTGTGTGGAATACTGTTCGCATCTTTGGGACGGATCTGCCAAGTATCTGTTATCTGCTCTCGATACCCTGCAGAAGCGAGCGACTAGAATTATTGGAGACGAAACGCTCAATAAAACCTTGGAGCCGTTGCAGCTTCGCAGGGATGTGGCATCGTTGGGCGGATTTTACCGCCTATACCATGGACAGTGCTCTGAAGAGCTTTTCAACATTATTCCTCCTTCCCCTTTTCGTTACAGGACAACACGCACTGGTTGCAAAATGCATATGTATACCGTGGCGGATGTACCAACTCGTACCAAACGTTTTGGCGATTCATACATCTGCCGTACTATTAAAATGTGGAATGCCCTACTAGCTTGCGTGTTTTCTTCCACTTATAACCTAGAGTCCTTTAAACGAAGCGTGAATAGGCATCTTAAGCCGGCATAATGAAGGCAACCAGCGGTGCACCTGTATGCATCCGCTTGTTGCTATCATTCCTGGACATTGCATACTGCTTAACATCAGGTGGATGCAAGGTCACATGCTGAGCTATTATAAAAAAAATAAATAAAAAGCGGCCTTATTGGTTGTTGCTCACGTATACGTGTATTCGAATACGTTACGTTTGTACAATGTGAAAACCTATGGTAGAGCATCTGCGCTAAACCTAACGCTTGTGGCGGCTGGCAACAGGCTCGCAGATTAAATTCTTACCTAATAAATTACCGCTACCCTCCGCTAGGCACTTGTGATGATATGTATGAGTAAATAAATAATGGTATTAATAAAATTATAGGAAAAAGAAATAAAATAAATAAATAAATGGGAAAAATAAAATATTTCTACAATGGATTTTATTTATAAAAAATAAATTAGATGTAGTTTTGGAGATATTTCATCTGGGATAGACAAACAGCAGAGTTTCAACAAATTCAATCAGATTGAAGATATTGAATATGTACCTGTAGTAATATTTCATTGTAATCAGTTAAAATGCATAAGATTGAAAGTCCAAATTCAATAATTTTATTAGCGTCACGCACGATGTGTCAATTCAAGTTGTCTCCCCTGTATCACGTATTGCTATTTTTTTTTCTATCGTTTACGTACTTATAAAAGTGAAATTCAGATTGGAATACAATTATATTTATTGAAAATTATATTCACAACCTCACAAGTGATAGGAGACACCATGGCAAATTTGAAGTAAGAGATCGCCTTAGACACAGTGTAACTGCACAATTAACTATTTTTTTGATCGAGTGGAGAACCCTTTTCCGACATTTAATGGGTTGATCCAAATGACGCCGATTGCACGTGAACTTATATGATCGAAGGCAATGATTAGGTCGAAATGAAAAACTATACCGTTCATATAATATGTTATGACTTACAACCATAGACCGCCTCCGTAGACTAGTGGATGCGCCTTTGGCGTTGTATCCGAAGGTCGTGGGTTATATTCCCACCCATAGCAATAAAATGTTAGTACGTTTCTGTACAGTTTGTCATGGTCTGGGTGTTTATAAAATACAATATGTATTATATGATTGTGTCTGGTATACATAATACAAGCCTAGAACTTAGTTTGTGACCAGCGCAATATGTGTATATTGGCCTACATATTAAATATATTTTAATAGACAATAAGTTTAATTTATTAATGAATTTAACTTATTTGTTGCCACGGCAGCTCATTTCTTACGAGTGTATATGAAGTGAAGTGAGATACAATATGATCTGTGTCATAAGAGTGAGTAAGCCCAACTTATATGGTTATGACTATTTTTTTTATTTCTTTTGTTTCCTATAACTCTGTGATTCAAACACAGGCTAATACGCTAATTTACAAGTTTGAACGAGCGAGTGGTGTGACGATCTTCCGGTAATAATTAACTGGTTTTGGAACTAGGTTTTTTTATTTCCAACGAAATGTCGGAATGACATATTGGAACTTGACATTTAACCTCACGGTCCGAATGGCGATAACACCGCTGTCAGCGCTGACGTTCATAATCACCGGTCCGATTCAAAAAGCGGGATGAGACCGCTCACGGCTAATGAATCGGACCAGTGATTAAGCGCGCTCACAAGCCTTGCGGTCCGATTCACGCCAAAATCGATGTCAGCGCTGTCATCACCGGTCCGATTGGGCGTAAGCGCGCTAACGATAGATGATTTGACATAGATAGTGACGTCATTACAGACGCCATGTTGGACTTACAGTGATTTTGCTTGTGGGTGAAATCGCTGTGAGCGCTGTCAGAATGACATTTATCTAGAAACATATTTTCAAGGAAAGTAATAAAATTCCTTAAATAATTATTAAGTAGATAGTTAAAAGTGTTGTGTTCTCATTTATTTTAATATTAATGTAAACAAATATACAAAATACATTAAAATTTATTAATTTTTTATGGCGTTTTATTTGACATTCAAACAGAGTGAGAGGAGCATATGTTTTAGTTGCGAGATAGAGGGAGATACAAGTGATGTTCTTGTGAGCGCGCTTAATCACTGGTCCGATTCATTATCACGCTAATAGCGCCGTGAGTGGTCTGATCGCGCTTTTTGAATCGGACCGGTGATTATGAACGTCAGCGCTGACAGCGGTGTCATCTCCATTCGGACCGTGAGGAAGAACATTAGTTGTATCTCCCTCTATCTCGAAACATAAAACGCAAGCGTGCGCAATGACGGCAAAGAAGTCCCCTTTTTCCCCACTTCCATCTCTTCAGAACACACTCTTAAACTAACGTCCGTTTTTAATATCTTGGGGATAGAATTGCGCTCCGATCTTAATCACCGCAACTATATCGAGAGCATTGCAAAATCAGCATCTAAAAAGTTGGGAGTCTTAAATAAGGTGCGGCGGTTTTTCTCACCCAAACTCCGATTGATGCTATATAAAGCTCAGGTACGGCCATGTGTGGAATACTGCTCGCACCTTTGGGACGGATCCGCTAAATACCTGTTGAATGCTCTCGATTCACTGCAAAAGCGTGCAATTCGTATAATTAACGACGATCAGCTCTCTAAAACACTGGAGCCTTTGCACCTGCGTAGAGAAGTTGCATCGTTGAGCGTATTCTACCGCCTATATCACGGACAGTGCTCTGAAGAGCTGTTTTAACTCATCCCTCCTTCCCCATTTCGTTTCCGTACTACACGCACTGGCACTAAAATGCATACACATACAGTGGATGACAGGCCCACCAGAACAAAAAGGTATGGTGACTCTTATATATGTCGCACGATAAAAAGGTGGAATGCCTTGCCTGCGTGCGTTTTCCCTTCTTCCTTTAATCCAGAGTCCTTTAAGCGTAGCGTGAATAAGTTTCTCAAGCAGACATAGTGGAATCAACCAATTGAAGCAAGCACCATAGCTACTATTGGTTGAGAACATTCTTGGACGTTACATTGACACTTACCATCAGGTGGATGAAGGGTCACATGTCCTGCTATATTAAAAAAAAAAAAAAAAAAAAAAACATATGCTCCTCTCACTCTGTTTAAATGTCAAATAAAACGCCATAAAAAAAGAATGAATTTTAATGTTTTTGTATATTTGTTTACATTAATACCAAAATAAATGAGAACACAACACTTTTAACTATCTACTTAATAATTATTTTAGAAATTGTAATACTTTCCTCAAAAACATGTCTCTAGATAAATGTAATTTTGACAGCGCTCACAGCGATTTCACCCAAAAGCAAAATCACTGTAAGTCCAATATGGCGTCTGTAATGACGTCACTATTAATGTCAACCTCACGGTCCGAATGGCGATAACACCGCTGTCAGCACTGACGTTCATCCGGTCCGATTCAAAAAGCGCGATGAGACCGCTCACGGCGCTATTAGCGTGCTAATGAATCGGACCAGTGATTAAGCGCGCTCACAAGAACATCACTTGTATCTCCCTCTATCTCGCAACTAAAACATATGCTCCTCTCACTCTGTTTAAAAGTCAAATAAAACGCCATAAAAAAATAATGAATTTTAATGTATTTTGTATATTTGTTTACATAAATACCATAATAAATGAGAACACAACACTTTTAACTATCTACTTAATAATTATTTTAGAAATTTTAATACTTTCCTCAAAAACATGTCTCTAGTTAAATGTCATTTTGACAGCGCTCACAGCGATTTCACCCAGAAGCAAAATCACTGTAAGTCCAATATGGCGTCTGTAATGACGTCACTATTAATGTCAAATCTTCTATCGTTAGCGCGCTTACGCAAAATCAGACCGGCGCTGACATCGATTTTGTCGCGAATCGGACCGCAAGGCAAATCATCTATCGTTAGCGCGCTTACGGTCAATCGGATAGGCGCTGACAGCGGGGCCTTATTCCGAGTTTTGACACGTTCACCGTCACGAATTTTGCGTACGCATTTTCCGTTTTCGACGGTCACCTTTGTATGGGATGACAGCTGTCATTTTTTGAATGGTATTACGACTTACGAGTAATTGGCGAAATTTCCGTCACGCACGGTCGCGCATTTATTGTTTTGTCTATGAATTTTAGTATGGATTTATTGTAATTTTGTATTACGAGTTGCATGCATTCAAACAAACGAAAAAAATGTTTTCTGCGACTGCCATAGAGTATAATTAATATCTAAAGAAAGCGGCAGCTTGCTCGTATACGTAGATTTGTGGTCGTCATTTTCGATATTCTTTATTTTTGTTAAAAAGAGTGGATTTTTTTGTAATTTATTTATTAGTTAAATCTGACTATTATTATTATAGATTATTGTGGAATTGTTGTGATTTTCATTGTGTTATTTTTTGTTCCTTTTATGTTTTTTATATTTATTGTGTTTTTTAGCCTATTATTATTATAAATAATTTTGTTCCTTTTGTAAATATTATAATTTGTGTGACGTTGTGTTTTAATAATATGATTTAAAAACCTGTTTATTTTATATCATATTTTTAACATTTGTCTAATAAACTATTCTCCTTGCGGAAGAAAAAACAACAAATAATTAATAATAACATATAATTAAATACTGGAACCCTTTGTGAATAAAATTAATAATGGATTGTAGGGTAGGCAGAAAAAAATACTCTTGAATTGTTATATTTTTAATTATTATATTAATATTAAAGCATTGAAAGATAAATAAAAGTGTAAATTACTTTAAGCACATCCCTGCCTTTTTGTTTTTCAACATTATTTACTCCAAAACAATTAACATTATGGAAGTTGAGCCAATGTCAAAACTTTTGGGCCTGGAGGACAAATTTGAGAGGGCCATAAAGACCTTTGAAGCCCTCTTTTCATCTGCATCTCTCTCCTCAATTTCAAGGGCGCAATTGGCTAAGAATTTCAATACTTTTAAGGACTTTGTACAGGAAACACTCACAGCTCCGTGCCCAAATCAATAGCGTAGCTATTATGGCTATTGAGAACAGAAGCCGGCGTAAGTTTATTATATTCCAGGGTATAAAAGAAGAAGTTGGTGAAAGCACTCCCAATACTATTTGTAATGTGCTGTTCGGGCGCCTCTGTAACCGTCTACTCTGGGGGGTGTGGTGGAATGAAACAACACTATAATTTTATTTACAAGTTTTATTAATAACAGTAATTTGGTTTTACTAAATAGAATAATCTCCTTCACAACATTCAAAACCCCAGTGAGATGTTATCAGAATGTAAACAGTTTTAACAAATGTTGCTAATTAATTTGTTTAATATAATTGATTTGGTATTAACTATAACATCAAGGTATTGGAATGCAATTAATCCATACCTAAACTTGACATTTAAGTTCTAAATTTGGGTCCCTGGGATGGTCTGGGTTGGCAACTAGTATTACATCAAAAAAAGATAATTATTTAATCATTTAAGTTTGGTTTCGCACGCAGCGGAGCATCTTCACTCCCAAATTCTTGTATAATATATGATATTTCTAGACCGTAGGTCCGCAACATAAATACTAGGAACTAAAAGGTGTAGATATTACTTTGTATGGGAGGTCGGGTCTCGGCAGGTCCGGACAGCGCCGAGCTGAGCAGGCGTCCGGGGCGGCGGTCGCAAATTGAGGCTCCACACACACAGCCTCCGCCATCTCCACGGCCTCCACCAACTCCAAGGCCTCCACCAACTCCACATACTGTAATGCGTTAGGTTGGCTAGTTATTAACCAGCAACACCCTCACATGGCCAAGAATCCCTCCCAAGTAATTCAATGCAAAAGATTAAATGCTGAGGCATACATGCTCCTCTTGATAGGGTTTAAATTAAGAAACCTACGTATAAATGAAATAATTGCACACTATATCACCGACCAAGTTATGTAATCTAAATATGAATAGTGTAGCCAATAGATTAAAAGAAGATCAACAGACAAATTAACTAAATTGAAATATTGGTCAGAGGGACCTAAAAGAATAATCTCTAGGGCTAGACTTTCTTCAACAGACTAGGCGGAGGCGGGACACTGATTCCAGTTCGGAATCACGCATTGTGACCGTGTAATTTACCATCAGGCGGTCACTCCCAGAACAATATCCTCGCGCAGACTACGTCCTCGGCACTAGCAGCCCGTAGAGTATTCGAAACTCTAGAGGTTAATAATAAAACAATGATGTAGAAGTCGAATCAAATCGTGATAAATATTTGAAGCGTCATACCTTAATTTTGTACCGAGAAAACCTGCTCCCCTTGCAGAATTAACAGGTTACATCAGCATTGTACACCAAGTAACATAAGTTTTAGCTATCGGCTTGGAAAACAAATTGAGCCGGACAAACCCCATCCAATTCTGGTTAAATTTCAAGGTGAGGATATCCGAGTCAGTATTTGGTAGGGCAAAAAGAGTCTTAAGGGCTCTGGTATATCACTAGCTGACTTCATGACACCAACTCGGAGGCAGATTTTCATTGAAGGCCGACAATTATATGGTCTTAATAACTGTTTGTCCCAAGATGGCAAAGACTACTTAAAATTGCCAAATGTTCAAAAACATTGCCTGCCTTCTGCTGCCCACTCAAGTGAATTGGCTGCCAAACATCCACCGGTTTAGCCTGAAACACAAATCAATAGGAAAATCCATGCTGCAAAAACTTCTAAAACAAAATAATTCAAGAAATATTGTTAATTATGTATATTTACCCAGGGCTATAATATTCTGTATCTTAACATCAATATCTTATTGGGTAGTTTTAGTTTTATTCCCAGAAATGGTTATTACAAGTTAAATTCATATTTCCTGTTTGTAAGTATATTTCTTTATATGTTAAGTGAATATCCAATATTTCTTTCCTACAAATGTTGTAATTGTAACCATGCTTGCAACTAAAAAGGCTCGTGCCATAAAAATTAAAATTACCAAATGTTTTCTTTCACAAATATTCAATGTTTACATTTTTGTTTTTTTAACTTTTATTTTCTTTTAAATTTTTTATGAGCTTTGGCAAAGGTACAGGAAAAGGCTAAGGTCAATGTACCATGGAGTTCTGTCTTATCCATAATACTTATTAACATTACTATTGCCTATTTAAATATATAATGTTTAATTATATATAGTATTTAATTTAATTACTGCCTTACTTTTTTGGCAAATTATTGCTGTTTTAATGACTTTATACATATATATATTGTTTATATATTTATTATACTTATTTTTATATTTTATACCATATTACCTATATATTATGCCTAACTCATCTTCAGAAGATGAATCTATAGAAATTTATTCGTGTAATGTAACTCATCCACTTCTGATGAGTTTGATGTCAGCGGAAGCGATATTCTCCTTGGTAAAGCATTACATAGCACTTTTTCAACGTTTTATAAAAATTTTAACCTTTTTCATATAAATGCCCAAAGTATTCCAAGTCACTACTCTGATTTGCTAACGACTTTTGAAAGCGAGCTTATTCACGCGATATCGGTCTCGGAATCATTTCTTAAACCGAGTTATCCTTCTTCCTGTTTCTCTATCTCCGGTTTTATATTAATCCGGAATGACCGCACTGGTAAGGCATGTGGAGAGGTAGCAATTTACCTTCGTTTTAATCTCGATTATAAAATCATAGCCCAAATTCCTTCTGCCTATTCTTATTTTAATGGGGAAAATTCTTATGTATTGAAAAAGTGGGACTTTTTCCCGATTTTTCATAAGGTGAGAATTTTTCCCACTTTTCTTAAAATTAGATTTTTTTCCCACTAAAAAATCATTTTTTCGTCAAGTGGGTTTTATTCCTACTTTAAAAAAAAATGGGAGTTTAAAAAAAATCCCTCCAGAAATATTTTTTTTGTCAAGTGCGACTTTTTCCTACCTTAAAAAAAAATTTTTTTTCGTCAACTAGGACTTTTATCCTACTTTTTAAAAAAGTGGGACTTTTTAAAAGATCCCACAAAAAAAACATTTTTTCGTCAAGTGGGACTTTTTCTGGATTGTTCGCAGTAGTTCCATTGCGTAGTTCCATGATGGAACTAGTGCGAATTTTTTTTTCGCACTAGTTCCATTTTTTAAGAGTAATGGTAATAATGGAACTACTGCGTATAATAAAATAATTAATAATTCGCACTAGATCCATTATGGCACTATTAGTTTTTTTATACAATAGTATCATTTCTATACTACAGTTACTACTATTTCTATACTATCATTTCTATCTACCTATTTACAAAAGTGGTGACAAAAATGACTTTAATAATTACAGACCAATTTCGATTTTACCAGTCATATCCAAAATAGTTGAAAAATTAATTAATAACAGACTGATTGAATTTCTAAAAAACACTAACTTCCTTTCCAAAAGACAATAAGGCTTTAGAGAGGGAATAAGTACTGAGGACGCTATTGTTGACTTGACAAATGACATCACTAATCACATTGACAATAAACAAAATGCATTATGTATATTTCTTGACTTGAAGAAGGCATTTGACACAGTCTCTGTTCCCATGCTTCTTTTAAAATTAGAAAAAGCCGGGATCAGAGGAAACTTTTTGACCTTACTAACTGACTATCTCCAAAATCGGACACAACGAGTTAAATTAGACAATAACTTCTATAGCAATGACGAGTACATGACTGACTATGGTATCCCACAAGGTAGCGTCCTCGGTCCAACCTTGTTCCTAATCTATATAAATGACTTGACAGACCTTTTATTACAAAATGGCCAGGCCTTTTCATATGCGGACGACACTGCCCTCCTTTTTCATGGTGATAACTGGCTAACTGTCTATAACTCAGCTGACGCAGGACTTCAAAAAGTTATTAATTGGCTAAAGCTTAATCTTCTTACCTTAAATCAAACGAAAACCTACTATATCCCCTTTTCTATTAATGACTCTAAAAAACCTAATCCCGATTTATATCTGACTGCACATATATGTAATAATAAATTAACAGACCCTTGCTCATGCACCCCAATCATTAAAGTTGCCTCGATAAATTATTTAGGTATAAAAATTGATAAAAATCTGTCCTGGTATCCACAATTGGAATCAGTTGCATCTAGAGCTAGAAAACTGATTTGCATCTTTAAAAAACTACGTAGTGTAACAGATCAAAAATTATTGATTTTCATATATAAAACACTCTTTCAATCGATCTTACTCTATTGCATCGTTGTATGGGGAGGTACATACAAATCCAAATTCATAGGCATAGAACGCTCACAAAGACGGATCCTAAAAATAATGTTATGGAGGAGGAAACGATATTGTACTACCACACTGTACAACGAGGCAGAGGTGTTATCTGTGCGAAAACTATATATCCTTCAATGTATCCTAAGGATACATAAAAGAGAAACAATAGATCCTAACAAGCTCAGAAAACGCAATAGGGTAATATTTAGTATGAAAAGTGTTCGAACACAAATGGCGAAAAATCAGTTTTCAAATAAATCTGCTGATTTATATAATAAATTAAATAAAATATTAAATATTTATCCAATGACCTATTTTGAATGTAAAAAAACCTTAACTACATGGCTAAAAACGCAAAATTACAATGAAATAGAAAAAAATATTAAACAAAACTAAAATATGTACATATACAAATTATACCGGAACTTATATTGTCATGTTGTATGACAATATACTCACTCACACTCTCTCACACACACTCACACGAGGACCTACACATACAAAACACCTAAATTTACCTAATGCTTACATAGTCACCAAAATGCATACAATTCTGTACTTAGTAATGATTATAAGTTATAAGTACCTACATTATATTTTAATTCCTCCGATTACCCACTTGTCTATTTGTATATCTTAATACTGAATTCCTAAAACTAATACCTACTTATATTGTATTAGTTTTTGTTTTGTGTTTGTTACTGTTACATTGCAAAGTTAGAAAACATAGCATTCTTATAATACTTGCTTAGTTAATGAAATGTAAAATACTTGTATTACAAAAAAAAAAAAAAATTGTATAGATTAAGATTAAATTAATTGTAACTAATTATAAGTATTACTACTGGGGAGACGGGCTGCTCCTAATACAGGTTATTATAACTTACAAGGAGCAGCCCAGCTGTACAGTAAAATTGAGTAAATTTGGTAAATGAATAAACATTATTATTATTATTATTATTATTATTATTATTATACTATGTTGCTGCGAATAATAAAACTAAGCTCGTCACTTGTAATGACGATTATGCTTTAAAACAAATATTCCGCAATGCACCAAGGAATAGATCCAGGAACTCTTGTTTTGAGGGGGGGGCTCGGGCCTTTTGACAAGATTTTTAAATTATTTTTTTTGCCGTAATAATATACGTAATGAGCCTCAGTGGCGGATCTGGATCCGCCACTCCTCAGTGGCGGATCCAGATCCGCCACTGAGGCTCATTAGCCCCTACCCCTCGGTGGGGGCTAAAGCCACGAAATGTATAGAAATTTAGGAAAGTGATGAAGAATTGGTTACAAACGTTCATGCAATGGGTGTTGCATTAGTGATTACGTGACCGATGACACATAATTTCTGTAGGTCATTATTGTAACATTAAAGCTACGTTCGCACGGGCTAAACGCCCATAAAGCGTTAGGAGTTCGGCGTTGGTAGTTTTTTTTACTAGTTTTTTTTAAACTAATATCCACGTTGTTCTTTATGGAATAGAAATGGTATATCTTTTTGAATTATCCAAATCGGACCATTAGTTACGGAGATATTAAATAATAAACATAGACCGTTCCTGCCGCTAAAAGCCAGTGTGCCAAGCACGCGTGACGTCACTGTGACTGACAATTTCATGCGCTAGCTGCATTTAGCGCAGCGAGAACATATTACACTACGAATCGAAGGACCGGCGACTGGTGTTTGACAAATTTATGTAAATAAAGAATTATGATATTACCTACATTAAGAGTGTGATTTAGAGATAATTTTAAGAAAAAAATGTTATTAATTATGAGTAGAAAGTAGAAACTGGTTTTGTGCAAGCTCAATCAGATAAACTTCCAAAAGTGGATTCATTCATGGTTTTTGATTATCTAGGCCAGTGGTTCCCAAAGTTGTCTGGGCTACGACCGATCTAATACAAGTTTACAAAATCCGCACCTATCTCTAGGAAATTTAACTGTTACGAATATGAATAAAGGATCTTTTAAATAACAAACAAAATTAAAATACACTTTTTTTCGCCCGTTCGTGTGACGTTCTACAGACAGGGCCCACTCAATATTCGCTCGCGACCCACCAATGGGTCGACTAAAAGGTAAATATTTGGTACTCTGTCCCGTGGTAAATAATATATATTTTTTTCTTTTTCAGTTGTACCCATTCTAATAAACGTTATATGTATTCGTAGTATAGTTTTAGCACAATAGCGCTTACAGTTGAGCGCAGAACCCCCCCCCCCCCCCCCCCCCAACATATTTTTTTGGTCTTTCTTTTGGCACGAAAATAGTTTATTAGGAGTTTTGACAGACGTATTAATAAATTTCGGCACCATACAATATGTCTACATAGTAAATAAGTTCTACGAGACACACAATCGACACTTAATTAGTTTTAAACACAATCAGCCAAACCGAAACACAGCGCGCCTCACAACTGCCTACGGCTAACTGGCGGCGACCGTCACAGTGACGTCACGCACTCAAAGCCGCTGAGATGGGTTATTGAGTCTATTCAAAACATCGCGACGTGCTAGCCACTTGTTCGGTGTAGACTCATACCATCGGCTACGACGAGGTGGGATTAAAACCCCTCCGCTGGATACCCTGGGGCCGTCTAGGCGGTCTCGGACGCCGTAAGGCACCCGTGATGTTACATACATACATATTCTAACGTTCATAGAATGAAAATTAAAAATAATAAACAATTTTATTTCAATCATTTATTACAAAATCTCAAAAACAAAATGTCACCTTTTCACCTACAAAAATAATGGATTATTTTAACTTAATAGCCAAATATATAAATTATATCATTACTAACATTGTACTATCCCTTACATTATAATATACAATAGAATATTTTAAAAAACATAAAAAAGGTTTTTCTGTCTATTGTTCTAGGACAAATACAAATCTGAATCTGTGAGCACGAATTGGGCACTCTGGGGGCTAATTAGCGATCTCACGATAGTAATTGCTATGGTCAACTTCACGATTGTAATTTTTTTCGCCATCAAAATCGGTATTATGGATCATTATTATCATCGATGGTGAGCTTATGGTGAACTAAAGAACGAAAATAACTGCGTTTTGGATTTTCCAATTTATAGCAACAAATAGCACTAATAAAATATAATTTTAAACAATAAACCGCTTCTATTTTTTAATAATTAGGTCGTAAATTAGTTATTTTAATATTATAAACATTTAGCATACTGCAAATTTCATTAATATTATCATAAAGAATGTTCCTGATTAAAAATATTTTGCACTATAGAAATGCATCACAAATCGTTTGATTGCACAGATTATTAATTAATCTGTGTGATTCAGATATGTAAACAAAAAAGTAGTTGTATTTTAATTTTAATTAATCATTAACAAATAGTGATATAGCTGTTTGTTGCGTAAAAAGTAAGTAAATAAGTAAATTGGGTTTATCAAGCCAAAGACGGCGGCGATGCAAGTAAAAAGTACATTAACTTTTAGAATGGTATTCTATTAATAAATTCATTATTAATAACACATCTCCATGATAGTGCTCTTTAAAATGAATATTATAGAATTTCCAAAGAGTATGTGACGCTATAGGAACACGTTGTATAAAATAAATACGGTTTTCTAGGTTGGGACTTGTAACCTAAGTTTAGGTTATATGTGGCCTTGTGGAGTAGTAACATCCCAATACCTTGTGGTTATATATATTGTTAAATACAGCACTAACTATTTATTCCTCAGATAGTGTTAAGTAATTTATTTGTGGGGTCTGAAAGTGGTTTAACATTAAAAGCAGGCTGTTACTAACTTAGTAACTATATATTTTTTCAGATTGCCATTGAATTGTACTGACCCACCTCAATGGTCTGGACTGTGGCCATGGAAGAGAATAGATTGGTAGTAAAGCATGAAACAAAGTAAAACAATAACAATAAGTGAAACCGGGATGTTTGGAGGTGGAATGCAAAATTACAGAGGCATTTCACTCCGACTTGTTGTGACTTTGCATAATAAAGTATTAGATGCCAAGCATTAAAGCCAGTGTCATTTTTATTTTGTCTCATTTACAGCTTATTTTACAAAATGGGAAGTAATTACTTTTATAAAAAAGATTTACCAACAGAAACCTTCCCATACAAACATAGTATAGTTTACATCCAATAATAGGAAAACTTTTTCCTTATCTATTTCACTATCTTCACTAATATTATAAAAAGTTAAGATTTGTATTTTTGTTTGTAATAAATAAACTCAAAAACTACTGGACCAATTTTTAAGAATATTTCACTACTAGGAAGCTACATTATCAGGGAGTAACTGGACACCATTTTATCTAGTTTATTTATTATATGTATAAGGGCCGATTTTTCAATCGTCAGACAATTTTTTTCAATAGATAACTTGTATGGAGAAATAATAAATTTGACAGTTTTTCATACAAGTCAACTGTCGAAAAACTTTATCTGTTGATATACGTGTCATGATACTAATGATATACACAATACTTAAATCAAAACTGAACTATGTAATGTATAGAAGGGTGGTGTTTCAGTATCTATTCGGGGATTCTTGAACTAATGAAACAAAATATTACCACATTTACACAAAAGATATTTTTTTAACTACCTATCTATTTTAAAATTCAATTCTAACTGAAAACTTAATTTTTACGGTGATTTTAGCAACTTCCTTGAAAACCTCAAATAAAAAACTTGGTATGTGGCATGCCACTATCCATCTCATTAAAACAAATACCATAAAATGAGGTTTGCCAACCCTTTAGGATTCCTTGCGTTTTCAAGAAAAGCAGAATCTTTTATAGATTTGTCTGTAAATTGCTTGAAATAGAAGTAGGCCTTATGGTCTTCACGTTTCTGGAGATTAATATCCAAATTATTGGTTCCAAACTCGGTATCTAATTAAAAGGTAAAAAAAAACGCCTGAAAATATATCTTGTTATATGTATATTTACAGGCAGTCAGTACCATGGTTGTAACTACTAAAATCTTTGTCCAATTATTTGTTTATATACCAAAAAATGTAGGTAACGCTGAATACACCTAATGTTAAACTAAGTAGATACCAAGTTTGGATACCAACAATTTGGATATTAATCACCAGAAACGACAAGACCATAAGGTTTACTTCTATTCCAAGCAATTTACAAACAAATCCATAAAAAGTTCTTCTTTTCTCGAAAACGCAAGGAATCCTAAAGGGTTGGCAAACCTCATTTTATGGTATTTGTTTTAATGAGATGGATAGTGGCATGCCACATACCAAGTTTTTTATTTGAGATTCAATAAAGTTGCTAAAATCACCGTAAAAATTAAGTTTTCAGTTAAAATTCTATTTTAAAATAGGTAGGTAGTTAAAGAAATATCTTTTATGTAGTAATATTTTGTTTCATTAGTTCAAGAATGCCCGAATGGATACTGAAACACAACCCTCCTATACAATACAAAGTTTAGTTTTGATTTAAATATTGTGTATATCATTAGTATCAACAGATACAAGTTCACACAGACAAGTTCGACAGTTAACTTGTATGAAGAACTGTCAAAATTATTCTTTCTATATACAAATTATACGTATAGTATATACGTGGTGGCCGAGTTGGTTAGACCTTGGGCTTAAAAACACTTAGGTCCCTGGTTCGAATCCCGGTGTGAACCAATGAGTTTTTAATTAAAAAAAATATGTACATTTGTTTGACAACACCACTATAGTGCCTCGGAGAGCACGTTAAGCTGTCGGTCCCGGTTTCACTATACCAACTTGTGAAACTGTTTGGTCTGTCTGGTTGTTGAGTCTATTCAAAACATCGCGACGAGCTAGCCACTTGTTTGGTGTAGACTCATACCATCGGCTACGACGAGGTGGGATTAAAACCCCTCTGCTGGGTACCGTGGGGCCGTCTAGGCGGCCTCGGGCGCCGTATGGCACCTGTGATGATATGTATGTATACAAGTTATCTATTGTATATCTATATATAAACTAGCTAAAATAAAATGCTGTCCAGTTACTCCCTGATAATATAGTTTTCTAGTAGTGAATGATTCTTAAAAATTGGTAGTTTTTGAGTTTATTTATTACAAACAATTTTTTTTCTTTTTATAATAGTATTTAGTGTAGTGAAAAAAACTACAAACTTACTTTTAAAAAAAATGAGTAATAGGCTTTAAAAAGGCTATAGGACATTAATCTAACATTTTTAGAATTTCTCTCTGCTTGTGTACTAATCACTTAATACTACTAAAAAAAGCTTACAATAGGTACATCATTTTTATGCTTTTTATTGGTGAGTAGCTATTAGCGCGGGGGGTTAAATAAATGTATTGATATACCTACAGGGACCTTAGATATACAGGGCATTGGTGATTTAAGTCTCTAGGGTTTTAAAATACACCAATTACAAATCAGGGTTCTATATAGCAAAGTTGGGTAATTGTGTATGTTAAAATTCACCTCCATAGACATAGTTGTGGGCATCGGCTTATCTGTTATCCTGTTCCCCGGCATAAGTCTTTAAACGGTGTACCTCTTATGACGAATTACCCCATGAACTTGCTTACCCAATTCAATGAAAAAGGAAACCCCTATGTTTAACAGATTAGCCTGTAAGACTTACTCAATAGCCAGCAAACTATGGTGCAATTCTTTTTGAAGAGAGAGGGAGAAAAAAAATAAGTTGATGGTTATTGCAGTTGATTAACATTGAACATTTCACTGACAAAGAAATATATTTAAGCTAAAATGACTCTTATTATATTATTCAATAATATCAGTATCGTTTAAAACCCTTAAAAACATGAAGGGGTTTCCCCTTCATTAAGTTACACTTTCAAAGGCATTTGATTACCTCATTTGGTAAAGTTTGATAGGGGCAATGCTTATTTTGATTTTAATAGGTTAGCGCTTTATAATTAACTTTTGAGGTGCAATGGGGTTTGGTAAGAAAACCCCTGAAGGCGATATAATAATAAATACCATCACGGGTATTGTTTTGGCTCCCGAGAGTCCTTAAACAGCCTCAGCAAGTTACCCAGCAGAGGGATTAACCCATCCTCATTTAGCAGATGGTATTCAGAGGCAACACCGGTGATGGGTAACAAGCTCACCAAAAATGGTGAGCTTGTTACCCATCCTTGTTATCAGTTGCACAGTTACTTAAACATTAGTATATCTTTCTTTAGCTTATACTTAGTTTATATAAATTCTAAGCTCACCACTTGTTTGGTATATTCTATAGAATTATAAGGAGGTATATGAATATACCTCCTTATGATTCTGAAGAATCTCTAAATACTATAAGAGACAAAGGAGGAACAAAACTCCTTAAGGAAAAAGTTTTCCTATTATTGAATGTAAACTATACTATGTTTGTATGGGAAGGTGTCTGTTGGTGTGCTCCTTAATATTCAAAATCTTTTGTATAAAAGTAATTACTGCCCAAATAAATGTTGTAAAATAAGCTGTAAATGAGACAAAATAAAAATGACACTGGCTTCTTTAATGTTTGGCGTCTAATACTTTATTATGGAAAGTCACTACAAGTTGGTGTGAAATGCCTCTGTAATTTTGAATTACACTTCCAAACATCCCGGGATGGAAACATCTCACTTATTTTTATTGTTTTACTTTGTTTCATGCTTTACTGCCAATCTATTCTCTTCCATGGCCATAGTCCAGACCATTGAGGTGAGTCAATACAATTGGCCTTATGGCAACCTGAAAAAATATATACTAAGTTAGTAACAGCCTGCTTTTAATGTTAAACCACTTTCAGACCCCACAAATAAATTACTTAACACTATGTGAGGGATAAATACTTGCTGTATTTAACAATACATATAACCACAAGGCATTGGGATGTTACTACTCCACAAGGCCACATATAACCTAAACTTAGGTTACAAGTCCCAACCTAGAAAACCGTATTTATTTTATACGTGTTCCTATAGCGTCACACACTCTTTGGAAATTCTATAATATTCATGTGTTATTAATAATTAATTTATTAATAGAATACCATTCTAAAAGTTAATGTACTTTTTACTTGCATCGCCGCCGTCTTTGGCTTGATAAACCCAATTTACTTATTAATTTATACTTATGTTTATTTCTTTTTACGCAACAAACAGCTATATCACTATTTGTTAATGATTAATTAAAATTAAAATACAACTACTTTTTTGTTTACATATCTGAATCACACAGATTAATTAATAATCTGTGCAATCAAACGATTCGTGATGCGTTTCTATAGTGCAAAATATTTTTAATCAGGAACATTCTTTATTATAATATTAAAGAAATTTGCAGTATGCTAAATGTTTATAATATTAAAATAACTAATTTAAGACCTAATTATTAAAAAATAGAAGCCGTTTATTGTTTAAAATTATATTTTATTAGTGCTATTTGTTGCTATAAATTGGAAAATCCCAAACGCAATTGTTTTCGTTCTTTAGTTCACCATACGCTCACCATCGATGATAATAATGATCCATAATACCGATTTTGATGGCCATAGAAATTACAATCGTGTACAAGTTGACCATAGTAGTGGTGGGTCGTTACGTGATTTCATTGTAACGTAACGGCTACGTTTCTTTTTGTTAATCACCCGTTATGTAACTATTTACAAATAAATAATTGTTTTAAATATTTTTTTTACTTAGCCCGTGTACCAATGATTTTTTAATATAAAAACTTATTCACTAGAATAGCAGTCAGAAAACTTATCTACATTGTACAATTATTTCTTCTGTGACTTATCTAACAAATTTTCTTTATTTAAAATTTTCTATCTATTTTAATTTTTTAATGGCGATGGTTAAGCCTCCTATACCCATATTTTCCTACCTACATATTTTATTATACATTAACTCTTTCACACTACCCGCAAGAAAAGAAGGCTCTCTCGATAGCCAATCAACGCCTCAGTCTTACGCGAGCTGTCACCGCGAGCTGTCTCACGCGAGCTGTCACCGCGAGCGTTTGGCCACCGCACCCGCAACCACTATATAAAAAGTCTAACGCGAGCTATCAGTGCGAGCGTTTGGGCACCGCATCCGCCTCCGTTTTTCGACCAGTCGAACGCGAACCCTCTCCGCATATAACTGCGCCCCGCACCCGCCGCTTTGTTCACACGTGTTTAATCAAAAACTACTGAACCGTCGATACGATAACGTGAAGTCTACAAAGTGATCGCCGCACCCGCTTCTCTTTTATGGATCGTGATATCTGAGGATCTGACCAGCGCAGCTATCGAAGGAACCCAGCAGCCTACAGACCTAACACTCTTCAGGTAACACACCATATAAGTGTGGTCCTTCTCACTGGATCCTGTGACCACCGCGTCCAGGTTCATCCCGCTACAACCTCTTCCGTAAAAACCCGCAATACCTATCCTAATATACCGCATATCTTCAAACACTAGTTATAGGTAAACTCATTTTAATCATACATTCACTAGTTAGGTACTCATTACATTATAATATATTTCATCCTTTTTGTCCTTAAAAAATATTATAATTTTCAATCTTTTTATAGTGACGCGTTCACTTTCTCTTTGCTCGCTAAACCATTTTCGACTTTGTTGTTTGCAGCATTAGGTTCTAACTTACCTAGCAAATATTAACTTTTTTAAGTTTACCTTACGTGTTTATGTTTTTTTTAATATTTTATTTTTTAATTTATAATTTACTGATTTTTTTAATTTACTTATAAGTTGAATCATTAATATGTCTGAAAAAAAGATTCTAGTTCTAGAAGCTAAACAACAAATGTTGTTTAGATATATTCAAAAATGTTACGACTTAAGTTTAAAGGTGGACGAAAGTGTTAGTAGTAAAAGAGATTTTTTAATTAGTCTAGAGGATTTGGAGAATAATAAAACTGAATTTTTAGAGGTTACTGAAAAAATAAATTTAGAAAAATGTATTTCAATAAAAGAATTTATTCCAAATTTTTCCGTATTAGAATCTTACCAGGATTTATACTGTAAGGTCAAATATGCGGAACGCGAAGTTAAAAATAATGCAGCTTCCTCAAAAAAGGAAACTATAAATTTTAGTACAAACTTTAAAATACCCAAACTTGAATTAGCGTCTTTCTCTGGGGATCCCACTAACTGGTCCGTATTTTACCAGAATTTCAAATCCGTAATACATGAAAATAAAACCCTGTCAGATACGCAAAAGGTGCAATATTTGGTACCTCAACTTTCAGGGAATGCTCTAAATGTTTGTGCAGGTATTCCAGCCACCGGCGAAAACTATAGTATTATCTGGAATACTTTAGTTAAACGGTACGAGGATAAACGTTTTTTGTCAACACATTATATTGAACAAATAATGTGTTTTAGACCAATTAATACTGCTACCCCCGCTGCATTAGATGCATTTTCTGATAAATTTTGTTCTGCTGTTGCCGCTCTAAAATCAGTCAATGTAACTGACTTAGCTGACTTCTTGATCACGCACATCGCATTATCAAAACTAGATAAAGAAACGGTTTATTTCTTCGAACAAAATTTTAGAAACTCTAGTGTACCTACTTTTAAGGAATTGGAAATATTTGTCCGTGAACAGTCTAAGATAATTACCCGCGCTAACAATAATAATAATACAAATTTTTCAAAATCTAATACGCGACAAAATTCCAACACACAAAAGCATAACCTTAATTTCTTAATACGTGATAACAACACTCTCGATAATAACTCTAAAAATAATAAGTGTCCAGTTTGCATGTTAGAACGACACCCTCTTTTTAAATGTACCAAGTTTATGTCAGCTTCACCTTTCGAACGCCGACATATAGTAGAACGCATTTTATTTTGTTCCAATTGTTTGGGTTTTATAACATTGATAGATGCAAATCACAATTAAATTGTCGAATTTGTAATCGAAAACACCACTCTTTATTATGCTATGCAAACTCCAATAATACATCGGCAGCGCCCGCGCCGCAACAATCAGCTGACGATATAAACACTCACCCTTCCCCCGCACCGCATTATGCAGCGCCGTCGTTGGCGCCCGCTAGCTTTGTCTCTCTCCCGCAACAATCCACCACCGCACCGTCGCATCACTGCGACTCGACCAGGGGCCTTATTCCGAGTTTGCAAACGTTAAACACGACAAGTTCGCGCGTTACAATTTTTTCGTGAGTTGCGATGACGTCGATTCGTATTACGAGTCACTAAACTTCGTGCGTTCGCGTTGTCGCAAGCACCATAGACAATACAGTTTTTGCGTAAAGTTTTTTTAATATATTTTTATTTTATTGCACAGACTATTCAAACCTTGAAAATTAAATCCAAAGCATTAGTACTTAGTATAATGTCATATGAAGTACTTTATAATTTAATATGTTTTTAAAGAAAAAATAATATTAAGTTAAAGTTTGATAATGGAGGAATTTAATTTAGTATATTAGATTAAGTTTATTGGTAATAAGGTAAATTTGGTGATTTATATCACTTAATAGTAAAGTTTATATATTTTTTGTTGTTGTTTCATCTTAGTTAGTTCTGAGAAGTAGTTAAAAAAGTTAGTTTTGGTAACACAAGAAACCTTTTCGATGTATCGCGGTAAAGTGATTTTGAGTTTTAACCTTCGGCGTACAACGTGGGGTTTAATACCCCAGGCGTAATATTTGATGGATATCTCTTTTAATTTTAGTGCTATTAATTTGTACCTCCAGATAATCTCGAGTGCGACATTGCCATTTTAACATTACCATCTATGTATGTATTAAATAATATTATATATGCAAATAAAAATATTCATAATACTCCATTGAACTGATAAGCACTCGTTCTCAACAAGAAACAAAAATAAAATTTCTAACATTAAATGTAGATTAAATACAAAGTATAATAGTTATGTTATAAATAGTGTAAAATTTTATAATAAAATAGACGATGATTGGAAGAAACTAAATTCAAAAGTATTTAAAAGAAAATGTCAGAATTGGCTCCCCGCCAATTAAACTATATGAACTATATGATATAAAAGACTTCACATAGCATTTCACTTTGGTCTATTATTTGTATTACTTGTTTTGTCAAGTATTAATATTTAATTACCCCTAAGTTGTGTTGTGACATTACGTTTTATTATACTGACCCATTATTAATTATATCTTTATAAAATATTTCTGACAGAGGGCATTAACGGTCGCTTAGTTATTTATTACATACTATCATTTTTTTTTTTTTAAATATATATATATATATATATTTATAGTGTTTAAAGACATTGATGTATTTAGGACAAAGCCCCTATACAGCTGCTAACATTTTTGTACTATTTTTTATTTGATTTATCTCACCGACAAAGCCCATTTACAGCTGCAATTTTACTATAAATTTTATATTGAAATACATAAATATCATCTAAATTTTTATTTTATTTCTTGTTGTTTGTACATTTGATTTTCTGTTATATAGCTTTTGTATTTTATATGTACTTTTTGGTTACTGGCTGTATCATTGTTATTATTTTTCATATTTGTTTGTATTTCATTTGATTAGTTATTTTGTTATGCATGACGATAACCAAGTGTTCTGTATTGTACCTATGGTGGAGATAAAGATAAGAATGAATGAATATGCCAAATAGACTGATTAGATTTATTTTGTCTAAATCGTGCCCTAACCTCAGTGAACGCCTCTGGGGTCTGTGAGACCCCACGTTGTATTGCACGCAGCTAAAACGTAAGTGCTATTTTTTTTGTATTTACAGGGCTTTTCATTGTTTTTTGTGTTATATTTTAAATTATTGTATCTTGAGCCTGTAGCAGCCCGCTGCTGGACACGGCCATTACCCAAAGCGTTTTTTTATTAAAAGAAATTACAAAAATAAATACAGTTTTGCTTCATTTAAACCAGGACAGGCCCTACTAGTATAGAAATTATAATAACAGAGCTCGAAGAACTTTATTTGTATACGACAAAGACTACTTGTGGGCCTCTGATGGAACAGGCATAGAAGCATTTTATTATGTCGTTTTCTTAGTAAGTAATTTACAATTTGACGATATGCTTACTAGAAATATACCATAAATTTGTAAATTTGAAAAAAAAACCCTGTGGATAATGTCTAAGCTCTTGGCTCTAAAAACTTCTTGGTTTATTGGAATACGACAAAGAACTACTTGTGGGCCTCTGATAGAACAGGTATAGAAGCATTTCATATTATCATGTCGTTTTATTAGTAAGTTATTTGTAAATTGACGAGATGCTTACTAGAAATATAACATGAATTTGGAAGTTAGAAAAAAAAAACTCTGTAGATACTGTCTTCTAAAACAATAATCTCTTGGCTCGTAGAACTTCTTGGTTTATTAGTATACGACAAAGAACTACCTACTTGTGAGCCTCTGATAGAACAGGCATAGAAGCATTTCATATTATCATGTCGTTTTCTTAGTACGTAATTTACAATTTAACGACATGCTTACTAGAAATATAACATGAATTTGGAAGTTTGAAAAAAAACATCCGTAGATAATGTCTAAAGCAATAAACTCTTGGCTCGAAAAACTTCTTGGTTTATTGCTATACGACAAAGAACTACTTGTGGGTCTTTAATGGAACAGGCATAGAAGCATTTCATATTATCATGTTGTTTTCTTAGTAAGTAATTTACAATTTGACGACATGCTTACTAGAAATATAAAATGAATTTGGAAGTTTGAAAAAAAAAGTCTATAGATAATGTATAATATGGCAATAAGCTTCAAGAAACTTAGGATTAAGACTCAAAGAGAATTATTTGAAGAATATAAAACAGAAATGAAAAACGCCAAAAAAATATTCGTTATCTTAGAAAAATTGTCGAAGAAACGAAATCAGAGTGCCCAATTCGTGCTCACAGATTCAAATTTGTATTTGTCCTAGAACAATGGACAGAAAAACTTTTTTTATGTTTTTTTTTAAATATTCTATTGTATATTATAATGTAAGGGATAATACAATGTTAGTAATGATATAATATATATATTTGGCTATTAAGTTAAAATATTCCATTATTTTTGTAGGTAAAAAGGTGATATTTTGTTTTTGAGATTTTGTAATAAATGATTGAAATAAAATTGTTTATTATTTTTAATTTTCATTCTATTAAACATTAGAATATGAATATATAATGAATTTAATTTAAATAAATCTGTTAGTTATCTGAAGGTTAAATTATACACTGACGTGACACTGGCAGAAATGTACAAGTTGCACGAGTTGCCATAATAAGAAAAAAAATAAAGTAGCAGTTTTTTAAACTGTACCTAGAGAAAACAAGAAATTTATAAACATAGCTGCACGGCCACTTCAAGACTAAACTCATGTCTTGTATATATAGGGTATAATAAATCTCTCGGGCCGCCCGTGACAATGTTGTTTTAACTTTTTTTAATCTTTTAAATTCTAGTAAAAAAAAGTGGGAATTACGGGAAAATTATCATAAAGAGGGAATTTTGGGAACGTGTGAATGAGGGTCAACGAGAATTTTAGTTTGTGAGCGCTATGAGCGCTATTGTGCCAAAACTAATGGTGTAATGGAAAGTTTGTTGTCGTTTTCAGATAACTTAAGGATTAATAATTGATTTCCATAACAAAAACTACACTTAAAGAAGCCGCTACCGCTGTTGCTATCTTGTAATGTGTTCTCGCTGCGCTAAATACAGCTAGCGCACGAAATTGTCAGCCACAGTGACGTCACGCGTGCTTGGCACACTGGCTTTTAGCGGCAGGAACGGTCTATGTTTATTATTTAATATCTCCGTAACTAATGGTCCGATTTGGATAATTCAAAAAGATATACCATTCCTATTTCACAAAGAACAACGTGGAAACTAGTTTAAAATAAAACTAGTAAAAAAAACTACCAACGCCGAACTCCTAACGCTTTATTAAACACTCGTGCGAACGTAGCTTTAATGTTACAATAATGACCTACAGAAATTATGTGAAAAAAAATTCGCACTAGTTCCATCATGGAACAACGCAATGGAACTACTGCGAACAATCCTGAAAAAGTCCGACTTGACGGAAAAATGTTTTTTTAGTGGGATTTTTTAAAAAAGTCCCACTTTTTTAAAAAGTAGGAAAAAAGTCCTAGATGACGAAAAACATTTTTTTTTAAAGTAGGAAAAAGAACCCGAAAAAACGATTTGACGAAAAAATGATTTTTTAGTGGGAAAAAAATATAATTTTAAGAAAAGTAGGAAAAATTCCCACCTAATGAAAAATCGGGAAAAAGTCCCAATTTTTCAATACATAAGAATTTTCCCCATTTAAATAAGAATAAGCAGCAGGAATTTGGGCTTTGATTTTATAATCGAGATTAAAACGGTTAGCAAATCAGAGTAGTGACTTGGAATACATTAGGCATTTATATGAAAAAGGTTAAAAATTTTATAAAACGTTGAAATTAGTGTTATGTAATGCTTTACCAAGAAGAATATCGCTTCTGCTGACTTCAAACTCATCAGAAGTGGATGAGTTACACGAACAAAATTCTATAGATTCATCTTCTGAAGATGAGTTAGGCATAATATATAGGTAATATGGTATAATATATAAAATAAATATATAAACAATATATATATGTATAAAGTCATTAAAACGGCAATACTTTGCCAATATTTTGAAGTGCCACATCAACCGCCAGTTAGCTGGTTCACAATTGAAGAGAAATCACCAAAAGAAAACAATACGTAACTCAACATCAATAAAGTAAGGCAGTAATTAAATTAAATACTATATATATTTACTATATATATATTAAACATTATATATTTAGATAGGCAATGGTAATGTTAATAAGTATTATGGAATTTATGGTTAACACAGAACTCCATGGTACATTGATCTTAGCCTTTTCCAGTACCGTTGCCAAAGCTCATACAAATTTTAAGAGAAAAAAATAAAATAAAAAAAACAGAAATGTAAACAAACATTGTGAATATTTGTGAAAGAAAACATTTGGTAATTTTAATTTTTATGGTAAGAGCCTTTTTAGTTTAGGAATACACTTACAAACAGGAAATATGAATTTAACTTCTAATAACCATTTCTGGGAATAAAACTAAAACTACTACTTAATAAGATATTGATGTTAATATACAAAAAAATTATAGACCTGGGTAAATATACATAATTAACAATATTTCTTGAATTATTTTGTTTTAGAAGTTTTTGCTATTGGACGGATTTTCCTATTGATTTGTGTTTTAGGCTAAACCGGTGGATGTTTGGCAGCCAATTCACTTAGGTGGGCAGCAGAAGGCAGGCAATGTTTTTGAACATTTGGCAATTTTAAGTAGTCTTTGCCATCTTGGGATCAACAGTTATTAAGACCATATAATTGTCGGCCTTCAATGAAAATCTGCCTCCGAGTTGGTGTCATGAAGTCAGCTAGTGATAAACCAGAGCGAATTTTTTTTGGCCTGCTAAATACTGACTCGGATATCCTCACCTTAAAATTTTACCAGAATTGGACGGGGTTTATCCGGCTCAATTTGTTTTCCAAGCCGATAGCTAAAACTTATGTTACTTGGTGTTCAATGCTGATGTAACCTGTTGGACACCACATTACAAATAGTATTGGGAGTGCTTTTACCAACTTCTTCTTTTATACCCTGGAATATAATAAACTTACGCCGGCTTCTGTTCCCAATATCTTTAGCCATAATAGCGACACTATTGATTTGGGCAGTGACCGTGTTTCCCGTACAAAGTCCTTAAAAGTATTGAAATTCTTAGCCAATTGCGCCCTTGAAATTGAGGAGAGAGATGCAGATGAAAAGTGTGCTTCAAAGATCTTCATGGTCCTCTCAAATTTGTCCTCCAGGCCCAAAAGTTTTGACTATGGCTCAACTTCCATAATGTTGATTGTTTTGGAGTAAATAATGTTGAAAAACAAAAAGGCAGGGATGTGCTTAAAGTAATTTACACTTTCATTTATCTTTCAATGCTTTAATATTAATATAATAATTAATTAAAAATATAACAATTCCAAAGAGTGTGTTTTTTTCTGCCTACCCTACAATCCATTATTAATTTTATTCACAAAGGGTTCCAGTATTTAATTATATGTTATTATAAATTATTTGTTGTTTTTTCTTCCGCAAGGAGAATAGTTTATTAGATAAATATGATATAAAATAAACAGGTTTTTATATCATATTATAAAAACACAATACAGTCACACAAATTATAATATTTATAAAAGGAACAAAATTATTTATAATAATAATAGTCAGGCTAAAAAACACAATAAATATAAAAAACATAAAAGGAACAAAAAATAACACAACGAAAATCACAATAATCTATAATAATAATAGTCAGATTTAACTAATAAATAAATTACAAAAAAATCCACTCTTTTTAACAAAAATAAAGAATATCGAAAATGACGACCACAAATCTACGTTTACGAACAAGCTGCCGCTTTCTTTAGATATTAATTATACTCTATGGCAGTCGCAGAAAACATTTTTTTCGTTTGTTTGAATGCATGCAACTCGTAATACAAAATTACAAGAAATCCATACTAAAATTCATAGACAAAACAATAAATGCGCGACCGTGCGTGACGGAAATTTCGCCAATTACTCGTAATACCATTTAAAAAATGACAGCTGTCATCCCATACAAAGGTGATCGTCGAAAACGGAAAAAACGTACGCAAAATTCGGACGGTGAACGTGTCAAAACTCGGAATAAGGCCCCAGTTCACACGCACTCAATAGTCAACGCGATATACATGCTGTTCCAGCAAATAACGTAAGTTTGGTGACATCAAATTTTACTCAACAAGCAAATAATAATCGAATAAATTTATTACCTACTGCCAAAGTAATAGTTTATAATATGTATGGAAACCCATGCCCTATTCGTTTGCTTATAGATAGCTGTTCCATGGCAAACTTTATTACTGAATCGTGTTGTAAACGTTTGAATATACTTATACAGAATGATGCATCATCTGTACAAGGTATCGGCTTATCTACGCGGCCGATTAAAGGAAAAACGCGTTTTAGTTTTCACTCTATTCATGATATAATGGTTTCTTATACAATCGACGCTTTTGTATTAAATAAAATAACAGATAATTTGCCTTCTGCCGTTTTAGACAGCAGTATATTAAACCAATTCAATGGATTATTAATGGCGGATGATACTTTCAATATTCCAAATGAAATTGACGGCATAATAGGCGCAGAGTTATTCCCTTATTTGTTATGTACAAAACGAGTCATAATGCCTAGTTCCATGACGGTAGGGGTTGAAACCACCCTAGGCTATATCGTCATGGGTTCTAGTTTATCTAATTTAAATGTAAATAATAATAACAAATTAATACAAAATAAAGAATCATTTCTTTGCACTATAAATAATTATAATAATTTAGAAACTTTAGTTAAGAGCTTTTGGGAAATAGAAAATATAACTTTACCCCCTCTCTTAAGTTCTACTGATCTAGAATGTGAAGATATATTTATAAAAAATTGTACAAGAGATAGCTCGGGTCGATATTCGGTAGTTTTGCCATTCAAGTGCAGCCCGTCCCAGCTAGGCGACTCCGCAATCACCGCGCTTAGACGATTTTCTTATTTGGAAAAGAAATTTGCAAAGCAGCCTGAATTAAGATTGGCTTATAATGAAGTTATGCAAGACTACATTAATAAAGGCTATTTAACTCGCGCAAATAATCTAAGTACTTCTATACAACATTTCTACATACCCCATCACGCTGTTTACCGGTTAGACAAATTGACCACTAAAGTTAGAATAGTGTTGGATGCCAGTTGTAAGTCTAGTAAGGGCAAGTCACTTAATGACATATTACATTCCGGAACCAATTTACAAGTTAATATTTTTGATATTTTAATTAACTTGAGATTATTTAAATATACTTTATCCGCAGATATAGAAAAAATGTATTTTCAAATAGCTCTTCATAGCGATCATCATAGGTTTCAACGCATATTTTTCAGATTCAAAAATGATGAACCTATTTCGACGTATGAATTTACTCGCGTTTCTTTTGGAACAAAGGCTTCTCCGTTCTTAGCTTTACGTGTAGTTCAACAATTAATCGAAGACGAGAAACATAGATTTCCGATTGCAGCCATGTACATGAAACGAGCCATATACATGGCTCGTTTAGTCGTCATGGACGACTATATAAATAGTTTCCCCTCTCTGGAATTAGCAAAAACCGTGTACACTCAGTTAGTAAAATTATTTGCTGCTGGAGGTTTTAAGCTAACTAAGTGGTTGACCAACTCAACACAGTTGTTAGACTATATCCCCTCATCCAATCAAACACCTCAGCTGGTTAATTTTGACGAGAATACAGGTGCCAAGCTAATCGGACTTCAGTGGTCCCCTTTAGAAGATTATTTTTCATTTGAAGTAAAAGAAGACTTAAATATAACTTGTACGAAACGCAATATTTTAGCTCACACCGCCAAATACTACGACCCACTAGGATTAATCGCTCCGGTCGTAGCTTACATGAAACTTATGATACAAGAATGCTGGAAATGTGGTCTCGGTTGGGATGACCCAGCACCTTCCTACATTTTTAACGCCTGGTCTAAGTTTAAGTCTCAATTAGGTATTTTAGAAAAAATATAAATTCCAAGACATATAGGAATTAATCTCTCATCACATGTTATTTTACTTGGTTTCTGCGACGCCAGTGAAAAGTGCTACGGCGCCGCTGTGTACGTGCGCGTCAGTAGCGATAACTGTTCACCAGGCGATACTGCCCTACTCTGCTCAAAATCTAAACTTGCTCCCTTAAAAAATATCTCACTAGCACGCCTCGAGCTGTGTGCCGCCTACCTCCTATCTAAATTACTTACGCTTGTTAGGGATATAATAGCAGCTCGCTGTCAAATTTCGCAAATATTTGCTTTTTCAGACTCCACAGTAGCACTATCGTGGATACACTCAGAACCTTATAAATGGCATACTTTTATAAGTAACCGCGTGTCTTTAATACAAACTAATCTAAATCAAATTCATTGGTTCCACATCGCAGGTCGTGACAATCCCAGCGATATACTATCTCGTCCTACAATCCCGGAACGAATATTAAATAATAATTTATGGTTTAGAGGGCCTTCGTGGACATCACTACCGGTTTGTGATTGGCCAATCACAGTCTTTAAAATAGATAGTTTAGAAATTATTCCTGAATTAAAACCCCAACCTCAATCTCTTTTAATTAATACTATAGAAGAACCACCTTTTTATTCCCTTGTATCTCGCGTATCTACCTGGAGTAAAATGTTAAATATTACAGTGTATATACTTCGCTTTATACGCAAACTTACCACTCGCGGTCAGGTGACTGTGGATGATTTAGAATTAGCAGAAACCACCGTCTTACAATGTATCCAGGACCGATACTTCGGTAATGATATTTCCGCAATAATTTCAAAAAGGGAAGTATCACCCGCACTTCGAAAGCTCACTCCCTTTTTTAAAGACAATGTCCTAAGAGCTGGGGGTCGTCTAAAGAACTCTGGTCTTAGTTATGGTCAAAGGCACCCGATTATTTTACCTGAAAATGACAAAATAGTTGAGCTTCTTATAAGACATTATCATTGCACAAACTTACATACCGGTCCCAATCTAGTTTTGTCGCTATTACGCCAACGCTATTGGATTTTAAATGCTCGTAATATTATTCGTATAATTATTCATAGTTGTAATATTTGTTTTCGTAATAAACCGCGCCCCCTTTGTCCACTAATGGGTCAACAACCAACTTACAGGGTCACTCCCCAAGTGAAATGTTTTGTGGAAACCGGGGTCGACTATGCGGGCCCTCTTTTCGTCACTACGTCTAAGCGTAGAGGGGTAAAGTCGCAAAAGGCTTACATCTGCATATTCATTTGTCTCGCCACTAAAGCGATACATATAGAATTGGTGTCAGATCTTTCTTGTGAGATGTTTATTAACGCTTTTAAACGTTTTATAAGTCGTCGAGGCCCTGTCTCTGTAATGCATTCTGATCAAGGCACAAACTTTATATGTGCTAAACGCAAAATCGACGAATTATACAACTTTCTTGTATCTTCTAATTATAACCGTAGTTTAACTCAGCAGTTAACTGACTGTAAAATATCTTTTAAATTCAACCCTCCGCATAGTCCGCATATGGGTGGGATTTGGGAGACGGCCGTGCGTAGTGTTAAGATGCACTTGTTTCGTGCAATAGGTTCCCAAATTCTTACCTATGAAGAAATGTACACAGTGCTTGTACAGATTGAAGCGTTGCTTAATAGCCGCCCGCTGTGCGTGTTGAGCGCGGACCCCTCCGAGCCACTCGCACTTACTCCCTCGCATTTTTTATGTTCTACACCTCTCAAATGGTTACCTAGTAAAGATCTTACTAACGAGCAACCGTCGCGCCTTGAACGATACCAGCTCTTGGATAAACTTGTCCAGTCATATTGGCAACGCTGGAGGCTGGAATACATAAACTCTCTTCTGCCTAGACAGAAGTGGTACCGCTCTTCTACACCCGTAAAGACAGGTACGGTTGTTATCATTAAAGAAGACAACTGTCCGCCCCTGTCTTGGCCTATAGGTGTTATTGATAGAATATATCCTGGTTCTGATGGGATCGCACGAGTAGTTGATGTAAAAACGCGAAATGGTATTTATAAACGGCCAGTGATTCGCATCTGTCCGTTGCCTAATCAATAAAATTATTTAATTTTCTATATTTGCTTTTACATTTAATCATCTTTATACTATTTAATATGTTAGATATACTCGTAGGTTGTAATTATGCATGCATGCATCTAATTCATGATATTCTTCACTTTTTTAAACTTTTTCGTTCTTACTTGAACACCGCATTACATGCTCATCTTGGGCACCGCATTACTTGCTCATTCTTGAGCCCCGCATTTCTTCGTTCTTACTTGAACACCGCATTCCTTTTTTTTAAATATTATTTATATATATCTTTGTTACTACTACTACTTGAACCCGCACTTTCATCTATACTTAAGTCTACACTCTTGCTCATACTTGAGATCGCATTTTTTACTTTTTTTGTTATTTATATAGGTATCTTAGTTTTGATTCTGCCAGACATCAAGGCCGGGGGCATGGTTAAGCCTCCTATACCCATCCTTTTCCTACCTACATATTTTATTATACATTAACTCTTTCACACTACCCGCAAGAAAAGAAGGCTCTCTCGATAGCCAATCAACGCCTCAGTCTTACGCGAGCTGTCACCGCGAGCTGTCTCACGCGAGCTGTCACCGCGAGCGTTTGGCCACCGCACCCGCAACCACTATATAAAAAGTCTAACGCGAGCTATCAGTGCGAGCGTTTGGGCACCGCATCCGCCTCCGTTTTTCGACCAGTCGAACGCGAACCCTCTCCGCATATAACTGCGCACCGCACCCGCCGCTTTGTTCACACGTGTTTAATCAAAAACTACTGAACCGTCGATACGATAACGTGAAGTCTACAAAGTGATCGCCGCACCCGCTTCTCTTTTATGGATCGTGATATCTGAGGATCTGACCAGCGCAGCTATCGAAGGAACCCAGCAGCCTACAGACCTAACACTCTTCAGGTAACACACCAGGCGACATGATTCTATTCTATCTAAATAACTTAACAACCACAGAACACCAGTTCCATCCCCGCTTCTGCACTTCATTTTTTTTATTTCATATTTTTATTATGTTTTTTACATGTGTTTTTATTTTAATAAATTTTTAACTTTAACATCCAAAAGACAAATAAAGTTTTATTGACCACAAACTACTTATATTCTGCATTATTTAATTTATTAGCGCCATCTCTCTGTAGTAGTTGTTATAAATTGGTTTACTTAGTTCATTATATCACCGCTTTGCGCTATGTCGCTGCTCGCCGACATTCCACAACTTGTGATTGAAACGGACGGATCAAATGTACCTATCTATATGGATATCACTGTTGAAACGCTTGAAACGGTTGTAACTTGTAACGATGGAAACTCTTGTAACGCGGTGGTTATTGTTACTTCACGTGATTGTGATATTTAGTGATTTTTGTTATAGTAGTTTTTTCGTGATTGGTTGCACATTCGTTCTAAGGTTTTTTGACGTTGTGTTTTATTTTGAGTTATTGTTGCTATCCTCGTTTTAGTTTCTTTTTCTTGAATCGGTTTTTAAAATATCGTCGTTGCACTCCGACGAGGTGGTTAATGATGTTCACGCTATTGCGGTGATTGGTTGCGCTACGTTCCGTGACGCATTCTTTCTAGGTTTTTTGTAGTTGTATTTAAAAATTATCTTGTTTTAGTTTTTAATTTGTTTTTTTTAAATAAAAGTATTAAATTTTTGTTTTGATAATAACTCTTATATCCACATGGCTTATATTTTGTTTTTGGACTCGTAGTTATGGTATTGGTGTAATCTGACGAAATGTCATGTCAAAACATTTTTTTATTATAACTTATTAACCCCTGGCCCAAATTGTTTGTACTTAAACGATAGGTATCGATGATATCTAGCCAATGAAAGTAATTTCAGCTTTGTTAAAGGATTTTCAACCTTATTGACAATTGCATTTTTTTGATAGAATTCGATGGTATGCCATCTAATAACTCGAATGAAATAAAAAAAAAGGTACTCGATAAATGTCATTAAAGTCGAAAATGTTTTTTCAATTTATCTCGTCAACCGTCGGTCGTAAGCCTATCGTGTTTGTACTCAAATAATAGTACAAACACGATAGGCTTACGACCTCAAAAATCAATATTGTCTTTTTTTCTTAATTACGTTTTTTTAATTAAATAGTTATTACAAATATAATAACCGTTATTAGTTATTTAAGAAATATCGACTTTATTGTAACTATCTACGTTACGTAACGCTCACCTCTAGACCATAGCAATTACTACTTATTTGTTCAGTGGCAATTACTATCGTGAGGGCACATCGCTAATTAGCCCCCCGGCATAGTGGGAGCGATGAATATTGTTAACAATGTATTAATCGAGCACATTCATGGCCTTTGTAGGTCTGCCTACCATCAGTTAGATACAAACATCACAGAAAAATAAAACACTTTAGTTATAGATAGGTTTTGTAATTTTTTTGCAACAAAATGAATGTGCGTAAGATGCTAAACCTATTTTAATTAAAGTATTCAAGGACTCAATAGCTTTTATGAATTTGCCATAAAACTGCAGTAGTATTCTAGTCTCAGCGTGTGGTTACGAAACTCGCGGTGGACTTAATGATAAATAAGCAATTATTCACGAATATTAATACTAATGAAAATTCAACTTTATCTAAACCCCGTTTCAAAGCTAAATAATTTAGCTGGCATAACAGAAAGGAACAAAACTGTTAACAAAGAAAATTGTATTAGTTATCCCTATTCATGAATTTAAAATATGTATGGAGTGAATTTTTCAAGCGGGTTATAAGACAAAATTCGAAACCATAGGGTCAAATCTAATGACATATGAGAATTAAAATTTCCTAGGCGGGATAAAAAAAAAAACACTATTTAATTTTATTAAAAATTCTTTATTGCACAAAATTGTACTTAGGCGAAATTAATAATGCCTTAGGCATTTTCTAACCTAACCTTTGAGAGAGTGAAATATGCCTAGGGTGCAAAACTATTCCTATTATTAAATTTTATATTTACTATTATTTTACCATTGATGCTATATATAGATTTTTTTTTCTTTTTCATACCCTTTAATGATTCACACACAAGTGTTGCTCTCCCAAAGAATGTGCTATTATAATGGTATATACATATATAGGGCTGGGATTTAAATGTGCACACTATATCCAGTGTATTAAATAAACAACCTGAAACTATCAATAAAAATTATTAAGACAAAAATCCTCAACAAACATGAAATTCCCTTTTTTTTATGAAGTACCATAATACAATAAGGCTTTCAACTCACAGTCTTGTATATGTAACTTCACAGTTACATAAATACCAGAGAATGAGCAAGAAAATATATAGTAATATTATTAGTATATAATAGTAAGGTATTATAGAATGTCAATAAAATGCTGTTATGACTCTTATGTATTTTTTGCTATTCCTTGTAGTATCAGATTTAAACTTGGGATGCACTTGCACCCTATTACAAAATAAAACATAAAAGAAAAACAAAGACACTATTATATTAATTGACATCTTGATGAATATACAAGCAATTAATAAAATGAACCTATGCTCAATTGTCTTTGTCCAGCCATAGTTATCAGCTTATTTAGAGCTAAAAATAGTGTACAGATAAAAAGAAGTGGAAGAGATGATGATGTAGTGTCGAAGATTTAAAGAGGTATGTTAAGGTGGTTCGGCAACGTTGAGCATGTGGATGATGAACGAAAGACAAAACAAATATATAAAGTAAAAATACAGAATGATAGTGGATTAAGTGGCCGACCAAGACGCGTATTTACAGATCAAATTCGGGAAGTCATTAAAAAGGGACAAATAAGAAGTCTAAAACACAGACGCGCCTTTATGAATTGGTGCATGGATGTGGTGGAAGCTAGGGAAGTATGTAAAGACAGTGTGAAGTGGTGTACATTACTCTCTGCTTACCCCTACAGGGATATAGGCACGATGGTATGTATGTGTGTATTTAGAGCTACATGTTATGAACCATTTTCTCAGCTATAGGAATGCTTTATCATTGACTATATAATATAATGTTGTGGTGACCCTTGGGGGAGGCCTATGTCCAGCAGTGGACGCATGAAAGGCAGATGATGATGATATAATGTAATATTCATAGGTAATATTTATCTTCCTGTCTTTAACTAGACTATGAGTAGCACCATGTGTGCCAAAATAATCCGCAGACATGACTTCAAGAAATATTTCAATTCTTATTATTGTTCCAAACTCAGTGCTACAATATAGTAATATTCTTGAATGTTTTGTCCTGCACCAAACTGCCATGAACACTGAGCACAAACAAGTACCTAAAACAAAAGAATTAATAAACTCAGACATATAATATTTAAGTTAATATATTTCTCCTACTATTTATTTTAAGTACCTATGCTTTTATGGGACTTTGCTTCAAACATGACATGCATGCACCACCAAATGATTAAACTGCATTCAAATATATAAAATGTTTACTTAAATCTGAAAAAAATATTTGTTATAAAGTAAAGTACACCAAAAGGTAAAAGTACACCTAAAGTAAAGTCTACCTTAGCTCCTTTCCATACAAAACGACCCATGGTCCTTCAGCTACTTTTCAGAAACTTATCCAACATCACCCCAAGACTGTGATCTAACTTTTCATATTGAAGAAACATTACATCCGTTTGATCTAAGATAGTATAGTAGGGTAGATACCCATCTTGCCTCTATTTTGAACATTTTATGGCGCTCCTGGGCCACAACGCAAAAGTTCTCGGCCGCTACTATTAGTAGTACTTATTATTGCATTAATTTCATATTTATTCCGAACACACAGTGCATAACATTCTTTAGAAAGCCGATGATTAGATAGTCAGTCATGAATTTTATAACCATTTACAAAAATATTATTTTTAGTTGTCTAAATTACTTTACTAATCACTTCAATAAAAAATAATTAACAATCACAGATCCTATAGAACAAAAAACATAAAATTTTCAAAAAAGTTAAAACCTCTATCGACAAAATAACCTAAAATTACAAGAAAATATTCCCGCGGTCCGATTTACTTTACGCGCTTTCATTATGTTTTGTCTCGTTCGTTTTCGTCTAGTTAAATGAGACGGGACACAATGAACGCAAGTTTGGCGTAATTCGGACCGCGTCCGACCCCATCAAGTTGACTCTCGAGGTATTTGACCTGCCAAAACCGTTTCATGATACCGATTTTTGCCTAATGTATGAGAAATTTTGGAGTTTAGTTCGTTCTTATCGCATTCATAATTATGGGAGCATTCATAATTATGGGAGCATTCATGATTCGGATTCAGCGTTTGACAAGTAAAATCGCACTCACGATAGTAATTGCTATCGTGAAGACACATCCGTAATTAACCCCCTGATTTCATTGCTTCGACAATTTTTCTAAGTTAAGGAATATTTTTTTGGCGTTTTTCATTTCTGTTTTATATTCTTCAAATAATTCTCTTTGAGTCTTAAACCTAAGTTTCTTAGAGCTTATTGCCATATTATACATTATCTATAGACTTTTTTTTTCAAACTTCCAAATTCATTTTATATTTCTAGTAAGCATGTCGTCAAATTGTAAATTACTTACTAAGAAAACAACATGATAATATGAAATGCTTCTATGCCTGTTCCATTAGAGACCCACAAGTAGTTCTTTGTCGTATAACAATAAACCAAGAAGGTCTTCGAGCCAAGAGTTTATTGCTTTAGACATTATCTATGGATGTTTTTTTTTCAAACTTCCAAATTCATATTATATTTCTAGTATGCATCTCGTCAATTTTCAAATAACTTACTAATAAAACGACATGATAATATGAAATGCTTCTATGCCTGTTCTATCAGAGGCCCACAAGTAGTTCTTTGACTTATACCAATAAACCAAGAAGTTTTTAAAGCCAAGAGCTTAGACATTATCCACAGGGTTTTTTTTTCAAACTTACAAATTCATGGTATATTTCTAGTAAGCATGTCGTCAAATTAATTACTTACTAAGAAAACGACATAATAAAATGCTTCTATGCCTGTTCCATCAGAGGCCCACAAGTAGTCTTTGTCGTATACCAATAAACCAAGAAGTTCTTTGAGCTCTGTTATTATAACTTCTATACTAGTAGGGCCTGTCCTGCTTTCAATAAAGCAAAACTGTATTTTTTTTCCGAAAAAGATAGAGATATAGAGTTATTTTGTTGTTTTTATAAGGCTTCACTTTATGTGGATCTGGTAGATATCTTTTGACAAGTTCTTTAGCCCATCTCGTCCCATCCATGACAACTATCTGGGGCATATCATGGGCTCTTCTGATTGATAAAAGGGTAAAAATATTTTATAGTAAGTTATATAGGCCGGTTGTTTATGGATATATTATAGTTAATTAAAAATGCCCGAAGTTTCAGATGTTGCATGTTAATCACCGAAATGATCGAATGAAAAACTAATATGGTCAGGCTGGAAACCCTCTCCAAGTCTTCAATATAATAATATAAGAAGAAAAATCTGACACTTTTATATTACTATATTCTTCCAAATGTACCTCTCTATCTTATGATCCTGATATGATATGGCACTAAATTTTATAATTGCTATGTAGGTAGATTTAAAAAATATATGTATAATAAATATAAATAAAAAAAACGCTTTGGGTAATGGCCGTGTCCAGCAGCGGACTGCTACAGGCTCAAGATACAATAATTTAAAATATAACACAAAAAACAATGAAAAGCCCTGTAAATACAAAAAAATAGTACTTACGTTTTAGCTGCGTGCAATACAACGTGGGGTCTCACAGACCCCAGAGGCGTTCACTGAGGTCAGGGCACGATTTAGACGAAATAAATTTAATCAGTCTATTGGCAATGTCGCACTCGAGATTATCTGGAGGTACAAATTAAAGAACAAATAGCACTAAAATTAAAAGAGATATCCATAAAATATTACGCCTGGGGTATTAAACCCCACGTTGTACGCGGAAGGTTAAAACTCAAAATCGCTTTACCGCGATACTTCGAAAAGGTTTCTTGTTTTACCAAAACTAACTTTTTTAACTACTTCTCAGAACTAACTAAGATGAAACAACAACAAAAAATATATATACTTTACTATTAGGTGATATAAATCACCAAAAATACAAACTAATTATTACTTATTAACAATAAACTTAATCTAATATACTAAATTAAAATCCTACATTATCAAACTTTAACTTAATATTATTCTCTCTTTATATATCTATGTTAAAAACACATTAAAATTATAAAGTACTTCATATGACATTATACCAACGTTGGTTATGACATTATACAAACGTACCGTTACGGTACGTTTGAGTACTGCTTACGGTACGTTTCGAATTCGCTGCGAACGCTTTGAAAATACGAGTAGTGCAATCAAAGTAAATTGTCTGTGGTCACAATTATGTATCAAATACTTTTTTTTGTTTATTTTTATTGTTCCCTCCACGGAATAGAAAAAACAAGTGGAAGTGCAAAGTAGGCGTGTTTAGTGTGGCACAATTAAGCGTAGGTACGCTTATTTGATCCCAGTCGTTATCAGTCGTGTCTAACATCGCTTCGAGTTGGTAGTCTCGCGTCGTTTCTGATTTTTCCGCATAATTATTGTAAATATGCCGTATTGTTGCATTCTGGAGTGCAAAAACGATAGTAGGAGAAAAAATCATCGTAAAGGAGGTGTTTCGTATCATCGGTAAGTACGATTTTGTTAGTATTCTTTAAAAACCTTAGCTTATTTTAGTTTACTAATAATTGTAGTTAAAATGAAGGTAAAATCAACCTTATGTAATTGTAATTAAGAATACTTTAGATTGAAATTGGGATTTCAAAAGTTCTTTGCTACTCGGTTAGTGTTGTAGTGGGTGCTTATCGATATAACTTATTTATTTAAAGAAAAAAAAAACAGTTTCGGCAGTTATACAAAATTATATACTTACATTTTTTTTTAATATTTATTCATATTGTATCGCATACAATTTTTATAAAATAATGTAATATTCCAGGCAAAAATAATTTCTTCATTTTGCCTAATTTCTTTATTTTTATTACAAAAATACTAGTTATATTAAGATTGCGTCCCAAAGTTTTGTTTCGTGCTCACGTCACGACAACGTCACCCAACTCAACTTAAAAAAATATACTTATATCAAAAATCAATTTTTTAAACCTTTATATTTTCTAAAAGTTTTATAGCTATGTTTTCTAAAAAGTTTTCCCTTCCATCTGCGTTTAAATATATAGAGCACATTTATATTAAAAAAAAGCATCGATATCGATATTTTAAATATTTTATTATGTCGCCGCCTTTCAATTATTATATTTTTATGCAAGGAAAGTTCTAGAATAAACTAAAATACTTTTTTTATATAAAAGATAATATGCCTTATGTCGACTGAACAAAACATTTATTCGAATGTTGTAGTAATCACGCCATCTGTGTAGGAATAGCAGAACCTTTTATAGGAGGTTCTTACTTATTTGTTCAGTGGTTCTTACTACTTTGTGATAGATGGCATGATTATTTTTTTATATGAATTTAAATCTAATTATTTGGAGAATAGTGTTTAAAATTGCTGTGTACGAGGGCTATCCAGAAAGTAGATTACGTTTTGGAAAAAAAAATAAACAAAGTATAGGAAACAAATTTTATTATATACAGATGAAAGCCACACTCAAATACTACTTTTCGACATAGTCACCATTCAAATTAAGGCATTTATCGTAGCGATGTACGAGCTTGGAAATTCCTTCGTCGAAAAATTCGGCCGCCTGCGCCTTCAACCACTTCGTTACCTCTTTTTTTGATTCATGATTTCGTACAACAAACTTCGCGAAATTTGTGGAAAACTCAAAGAAAGTTCCGTTATTGTGAACCTTCGATTTTCACGGACTTTAGCATCGACTTTTTCGACAAGTTCGGCAGTCACTATGCTGGGTCTCCCACTTCGATCTTCGTCGTGAACATTGGTTCGGCCATTTTTAAATCTGATGACCCACTGACGCACTCCACCTTCAGTGATAATGTTGTCCCCATACACTTCACAAAGCTGCCGATAGATTTCTATCGGTTTACAGTTTTTTGCAGTCAGAAACCTTATTACTGCACGCACCTCGCGGGATTTTCAATTAACGCAGACATTTCAAACCGTCACAGTATCTGAACGGAGCACAGCACGAACCTCTCACTAGCACGGCTAGATGCCGACTGAGCTGCGCAACGCTCTGACCCCAAGATGGCCGCGCTAGCCCCGCCCCTAGCGGAAACAGACGAAAACGTAATCTACTTTCTGGATAGCCCTCGTATATTTGCAACCAATCAGGACGAAGTGGTTATAGATTCAATACTTATAGATATATGATTTTGGCGACACCGGTTCTAATACATTTGGTGCTTTATAGCATTTCCACTTGTTTTTTCTATTCCGTGGTTCCCTCCCTTTCACTTAATCGTTTTTGAACTCTATTTTATATTCTCTTATGAATTTTATATGATTTTTATTTATGCACATAAAACTGTTCGAGTACTCCTGCAAACGCTGCGATTGCTTTGCTTCGCTTTGTGCACTTTGACGGCTGTTTAGATTGGATTAAAGCCTAAGCGCTTTAAGAGAAAAACAGTAGTAAACGAACACACTGTAAGTACTAATGCTTTAGATTTAATTTTCAAAGTTTAAATAGTCTGTGCAATGAAATAAAAATATATTAAAAAAACTTTACGCAAAAACTGTTTTGTCTATGGTGCTTGCGACAACGCGAACGCACGAAGTTTAGTAACTCGTAATACGAATCGACGTCATCGCAACTCACGAAAAAATTGTAACGCGCGAACTTGTCGTGTTTAACGTTTGCAAACTCGGAATAAGGACAAAATCGATGTCAGGGGCCTTATTCCGAGTTTTGACACGTTCACCGTCCGAATTTTGCGTACGTTTTTTCCGTTTTCGACGATCACCTTTGTATGGGATGACAGCTGTCATTTTTTAAATGGTATTACGAGTAATTGGCGAAATTTCCGTCACGCACGGTCGCGCATTTATTGTTTTGTCTATGAATTTTAGTATGGATTTCTTGTAATTTTGTATTACGAGTGCATGCATTCAAACAAACGAAAAAAATGTTTTCTGCGACTGCCATAGAGTATAATTAATATCTAAAGAAAGCGGCAGCTTGTTCGTATACGTAGATTTGTGGTCGTCATTTTCTATATTCTTTATTTTTGTTAAAAAGAGTGGATTTTTTAAAAAGATTAATTTATTTATTAGTTAAATCTGACTATTATTATTATAGATTATTGTGGAATTGTTGTGATTTTCGTTGTGTAATTTTTTGTTCCTTTTATGTTTTTTTATATTTATTGTGTTTTTTAGTCTGACTATTATTATTATAAATAATTTTGTTCCATTTGTAAATATTATAATTTGTGTGACTGTATTGTGTTTTAATAATATGATATAAAAACCTGTTTATTTTATATCATATTTTTAACATTTATCTAATAAACTATTCTCCTTTCGGAAGAAAAAACAACAAATAATTTATAATAACATATAATTAAATACTGGAACCCTTTGTGAATAAAATTAATAATTGAGGACAAATTTGAGAGGACCATGAAGACCTTTGAAGCCCACTTTTTATCTGCATCTCTCTCCTCAATTTCAAGGGCGCAATTGGCTAAGAATTTCAATACTTTTAAGGACTTTGTACGGGAAACACGGTCACTGCCCAAATCAATAGTGTCACTATTATGGCTAAAGATATTGGGAACAGAAGCCGGCGTAAGTTTATTATATTCCAGGGTATAAAAAAAGAAGTTGGTGAAAGCACTCCCAATACTATTTGTAATGTGGTGTCCAACAGGTTACATCAGCATTGTACACCAAGTAACATAAGTTTTAGCTATCGGCTTGGAAAACAAATTGAGCCGGACAAACCCCGTCCAATTCTGGTAAAATTTCAAGGTGAGGATATCCAAGTCAGTATTTAGCAGGCCAAAAAGAGTCTTAGGGGCTCTGGTTTATCACTACACCATGACTTCATGACACCAATTCGGAGGCAGATTTTCATTGAAGGCCGACAATTATATGGTCTTAATAACTGTTGGTCCCAAGATGGCAAAGACTACTTAAAATTGCCAAATGTTCAAAAACATTGCCTGCCTTCTGCTGCCCACCTAAGTGAATTGGCTGCCAAACATCCACCGGTTCAGCCTGAAACACAAATCAATAGGAAAATCCGTGCTGCAAAAACTTCTAAAACAAAATAATTCAAGAAATATTGTTAATTATGTATATTTACCCAGGTCTATAATTTTCTGTATATTAACATCAATATCTTATTAGTAGTTTTAGTTTTATTCCCAGAAATGGTTATTACAAGTTAAATTCATATTTCCTGTTTGTAAGTGTATTTCTCTATATGTTAAGTAAATACCCAATATTTCTTTCCTACAAATGTTATAATTGTAACCATGCTTGCAACTAAAAAGGCTCTTACCATAAAAAATAAAATTACCAAATGCTTTCTTTCACAAATATTCACAATGTTTACATTTCTGTTTTTTTTTTTTTTCTCAAAATTTGTATGAGCTTTGGCAAAGGTACTAGAAAAGGCTAAGATCAAAGTACCATGGAGTTCTGTGTTATCCATAAATTCCATAGTACTTATTAAATTAACATTACTATTGCCTATCTAAATATATAATGTTTAATTATATATAGTATTTAATTTAATTACTGCCTTTATTGATGTTGAGTTACGTATTGTTTTCTTTTGGTGATTTCTCTTCAATTGTGAACCAGCTAACTGGCGGTTGATGTGGCACTTCAAAATATTGGCAAATTATTGATGTTTTAATGACTTTATACATATATATATATTGTTTATATATTTATTATTAATTATACTTATTTTTATATATTATACCATATTACCTATATATTATGCCTCGACAGCCTCCGTAGACTAGTGGTTGCGACTTTGGCGTTGTATCCGGAGGTCGTGGGTTCGATTCCCACCCATGGCAAAAAATATTAGTACGTTTTTTCTGTACAGTTTGTCATGGTCTGGGTGTTTATAAAATATAATATGTATTATATCGTTGCTTCTGGTACACATAGTACAAGCCTAGAGCTTAGTTTGTGACCAGAGCAATATGTGTAATTTGTCCTACATATTATTATTATTATTATTATGCCTAACTTATCTTCAGAAGATGAATCTATAGAATTTTATTCGTGTAACTCATCCACTTCTGATGAGTTTGAAGTCAGCAGAAGCGATATTCTTCTTGGTAAAGCATTACATAACACTAATTTCAACGTTTTATAAAAATTTAAACCTTTTTCATATAAATGCCCAAAGTATTCTTAGTCACTACTCTGATTTGCTAACCGTTTTAATCTCGATTATAAAATGAAAGCCCAAATTCCTGCTGCTTATTCTTATTTTAATGGGGAAAATTCTTATGTATTGAAAAATCGGGAAAAAGTCCCAATTTTTCAATACATAAGAATTTTCCCCATTAAAATAAGAATAAGCAGCAGGAATTTGAATTTTTTTCCCACTAAAAAAATATTTTTTCGTCAAGTGGGTTCTTTTTCCTACTTTTAAAAAAAAATCCCTCCAAAAATATTTATTCGTCAAGTGGGACTTTTCCTACTTAAAAAAAAAATGTTTTTCGTCAACTAGGACTTTTTTCCTACTTTTCAAAAAAGTGGGACTTTTTAAATAAATCCCACTAAAAAAACATTTTTCCGTCAAGTCGGACTTTTTCAGGATTGTTCGCAGTAGTTCCATGATGGAACTAGTGCGAATTTTTTTTCGCACACATTTTTTAAGAGTAATGGTAATAATGGAACTACTGCTAATAATAAAATAATTAATAATTCGCACTAGATCCATTATGGCACTATTAGTTTTTTTATGCAATAGTTTCATTTCTATACAATAATGTTGCTGCGAATAATAAAACTAAGTTCGTCACTTGTAATGACGATTATGCTTTAAAACAAATATTCCGCAATGCACCAAGGAACAGATCCAGGAACTCTTGATTTGAGGGGGGGCTCGGGCCTTTTGACAAGATTTTTAAATTATTTTTTTGCCGTAATAATATACGTAATGAGCCTCAGTGGCGGATCCAGGGGGGTGGGGGCGAAAGCAACGAAATTTATGAAAGGGATGAAGAATTGGTTACAAACGTTCATGTAATAGGTGAAGAGTTAGTGATTACGTGACCGATGACACATAATTTCTGTAGGTAATTATTGTAACATTAAAGCTACGTTCGCACGAGTGTTTAATAAAGCGTTAGGAGTTCGGCGTTGGTAGTTTTTTTTTACTAGTTTTATTTATAATCCGACCATTAGTTACGGAGATATTAAATAATAAACATAGACCGTTCCTGCCGCTAAAAGCCAGTGTGCCAAGCACGCGTGAAGTCACTGTGGCTGACAATTTCGTGCGCTAGCTGTATTTAGCGCAGCGAGAACACATTACAAGATAGCAACAGCGGTAGCGGCTTCTTTAGGTGTAGTTTTTGTTATGGAAATCAATTATTAATCCTTAAGTTATCTGAAAACGACAACAAACTTTCCATTACACTATTAGCAAAGTCAAACCAACATTTTTTTTGGTCTTTCTTTTGGCACGAAAATAGTTTATCTGGAGTTTTGACAGACGTATTAATACATTTGGGCACCATACAATATGTATACATAGTAATTAAGTTCTACCAGACACACAACCGACACTTAATTAGTTTTAAACACAATCAGCCAAGCCTCACAACTGCCTACGGCTAACTGGCGACGACCGTCACAGTGACGTCACACACTCAGAGCCGCGACAACTTGAAGATCGGCAGATTCATTTGATTGCTACTAGCTTATTTTTAGTCGTATGACAAAAATAATTACACTAATCTTTTGGATTTTTTATATAGTTTAATATTACATCAAAACATAATCAAAACTAAAATCCTCGTTGATCCTCATTCACACGTTCCCAAAATTCCCTCTTTATGATAATTTTCCCGTAATTCCCACTTTTTTTTACTAGAATTTAAAAGATTAAAAAAAGTTAAACATTGTCACGGGCGGCCCGAAAATTTTTTTATACCCTATATATACAAGACATAAGTCTTGTCTTGAAGTGGCCGTGCAGCTATGTTTATAAATTTCTTGTTTTCTCTAGGTACAGTTTAAAAAACTGCTACTTTATTTTTCTTCTTATTATGGCAACTCGTGCAACTTGTACATTTCTGCCAGTGTCACGTCAGTGTATAATTTAACCTTCTGATAACTAACAGATTTATTTAAATTAAATTTATTATATATTCATATTCTAATGTTTAATAGGATGAAAATTAAAAATAATAAACAATTTTATTTCAATCATTTATTACAAAATCTCAAAAACAAAATACTTTAAATACTTTTTACCTACAAAAATAATGGAATATTTTAACTTAATAGCCAAATATATAAACTATATCATTACTAACATTGTATTATCCCTTACATTATAATATACAATAGAATATTTAAAAAAAAACATAAAAAAGGATTTTCTGTCCATTGTTCTAGGACAAATACAAATTTGAATCTGTGAGCACGAATTGGCCACTCTGATTTCGTTTCTTCGACAATTTTTCAAAGATAACGAATATTTTTTTGGCGTTTTTCATTTCTGTTTTATATTCTTCAAATAATTCTCTTTGAGTCTTAATCCTAAGTTTCTTAGAGCTTATTGCCATATTATACATTATCTATAGACTTTTTTTTACAAACTTCCAAATTCATTTTATATTTCTAGTAAGCATGTCGTCAAATTGTAAATTACTTACTAAGAAAACAACATGATAATATGAAATGCTTCTATGCCTGTTCCATTAGAGACCCACAAGTAGTTCTTTGTCGTATAGCAATAAACCAAGAAGTTCTTCGAGCCAAGAGTTTATTGCTTTAGACATTATCTACGGATGTTTTTTTTCAAACTTCCAAATTCATTTTATATTTCTAGTAAGCATGTAATTTCTAGTAAGCATGTAATTTCTAGTAAGCATGTAATAAGCAAGTTCTACGAGCCACAAGCTTATTGTTTTAGAAGACAGTATCTACAGAGTTTTTTTTTTTCTAACTTCCAAATTCATGTTATACCTATTTCTAGTAAGCATCTCGTCAATTTACAAATAACTTACTAATAAAACGACATGATAATATGAAATGCTTCTATGCCTGTTCTATCAGAGGCCCACAAGTAGTTCTTTGTCGTATTCCAATAAACCAAGAAGTTTTTAGAGCCAAGAGCTTAGACATTATCCACAGGATTTTTTTTTCAAATTTACAAATTAATGGTATATTTCTAGTAAGCATGTCGTCAAATTGTAAATTACTTACTAAGAAAACGACATAATAAAATGCTTCTATGCCTGTTCCATCAGAGGCCCACAAGTAGTCTTTGTCGTATACAAATAAACCAAGAAGTTCTTCGAGCTCTGTTATTATAATTTCTATACTAGTAGGGCCTGTTCTGGTTTCAATGAAGCAAAACTGTATTTGTTTTTGTAATTTATATCAATAAAAAAACGCTTTGGGTAATGGCCGTGTCTAGCAGCGGACTGCTACAGGCTCAAGATACAATAATTTAAAATATAACACAAAAAACAATGAAAAGCCCTGTAAATACAAAAAAAATAGCACTTACGGTTAAGCTACGTGCAATACAACGTGGGGTCTCACAGACCCCAGAGGCGTTCACTGAGGTTAGGGCACGATTTAGACAAAATAAATCTAATCAGTCTATTTGGCATATTCATTCATTCATATCTTTATTTCCACCATAGGTACAATACAGAACACTTGGTTATCGGCATACATAACAAAATAACTAATCAAATGAAATACAAACAAATATGAAAAATAATAACAATGATACAGCTAGTAACCAAAAAGTACATATAAAATACAAAAGCTATATAACAGAAAATCAAATGTACAAACAACAAGAAATAAAATAAACATTTAGATGCTATTTATGTATTTCAATATAAAATTTATAGAAAAATTGCAGCTGTAAATGGGCTTTGTCAGTGAGATAAATCAAATAAAAAATAGTACAAATATGTTAGCAGCTGTATAGGGGCTTTGTCCTAAATACATCAATGTCTTTAAACACTATAAATATATATATATATATATATTTAAAAAAAAAAATAGTATGTGATAAATAACTAAGCGACTGTTAATGGCCTCTATCAGAAATATTTTATAAAGATATAATTAATAATGGGTCAGTATAATAAAACGTAATGTCACAACACAACTTAGGAGTAATTTAATATTAATACAAAACAAATAATACAAATAATAGACCAAAGTCAAATGCAATGTGAAGTCTTTTATATCATATAGTTTAAGGTCGAATTTAGTTTCTTCCAATCATCGTCTATTTTATTATAAAATTTTACACTATTTATAACATAACTTTTATACTTTGTATTTAATCTACATTTAATATTAGAAATTTTATTTTTGTTTCTTGTTGAGAACGAGTGCTTATCAGAGTTCAATGGAGTATTATATTTTTATTTGCATATATAATATTATTTAATACATACATAGATGGTAATGTAAAAATGGCAATGTCGCACTCGAGATTATCTGGAGGTACAAATTAATAGCACTAAAATTAAAAGAGATACCCATAAAATATTACGCCTGGGGTATTAAACCCCACGTTGTACGCGGAAGGTTAAAACTCAAAATCACTTTACCGCGATACATCGAAAAGGTTTCTTGTGTTACCAAAACTACTTCTCAGAACTAACTAAGATGAAACAACAACAAAAAATATATAAACTTTACTATTAAGTGATATAAATCACCAAATTTACAAACTAATTATTACTTATTACCAATAAACTTAATCTAATATACTAAATTAAATTCCTCCATTATCAAACTTTAACTTAATATTATTTTCTCTTTAAAAACACATTAAATTATAAAGTACTTCATATGACATTATACTAAGTACTATACTAAGTAAGCTTTGGTTTTAATTTTCAAGGTTTGAATAGTCTGTGCAATGAAATAAAAATATATTAAAAAAACTTTACGCAAAAACTGTTTTGTCTATGGTGCTTGCGACAACGCGAATGCACGAAGTTTAGTGACTCGTAATACGAATCGACGTCATCGCAACTCACGAAAAAATTGTAACGCGCGAACTTGTCGTGTTTAACGTTTGCAAACTCGGAATAAGGCCCCTGGGGTGACATCGATTTTGTCGCGTATCGGATCGCAAGGTAAGTAGTTGTAGGGAGGCGAAATAAACATTATCGATATTAATAGAAATAATCAGGGGCCTTACCAAAGAGCCAATCGATAATCGAATCGAAATATTTTATTTTTTATTTTATTTATTAAGTACATAAGAAAATCCACAGCATACAAAATCACAAATACAAAATACAATAGCTGAATATAAAGCCAGTAAGAGATTTTCACAAAATAACAGAACAAATATAGCAGTAAATTATGTGATTAAACAAACAATAAACAAACAAAAAAAAAAAAAAAAAAACAGTTATACAAATAAGATTGTGTGCGTGTGTGGTGTGAGTGTGTTAGTGTTTGTGTATGGTATGGGTATGTTGGTGTGTGAGTTACAAGTTAGTACACAAGGGGGAATGCTTCATTATTTTATTGAATAAAACATTTGAACAAACTTAAATAGTTAAGTGTTTCAAAATAGCTCCTTTAAATGATGCTTTAGACCTACTATAAAGATCGACATCTGTAAACCTTTTATTGTAACACATAGCAATTCTTGAGATAGCAGAGTTTTGGGAATAGTTTGTGCGTGAGGTTTCAGTATAAAATAGAGTCTGTGATGAGACACGTGTTCGACGTTTAGGAGTATATAGCGTGAGCCGCTGGACCAAATTGCAACAATCAAATCTACTATTAGCGACATCATATAACAGCAACATATCCAGCATCTGTCTTCTCTCTTGCTGACTCAGTAAATTATGTCGGTGGCAGGAGTCTTCATAACATACAGAAGGTAATTTGGCACGATAATTCAAATGTTTTACAAATATAGACTGTATTCGTTCTATACTTTGCTTATACTGAATATATTGTGGGTTCCAAATACAACTTGCGTACTCCAATATGCTACGAACATAAGCGTAGTAAACAATTTTAATACAATGAAGATCGGTGAAAGACTGACACACTCTCATAACAAAACCTAAATTCCTGTACGCCCTATTGGTGAATACCGATCGAAAGCCAAATGTATGGGATTTGACGTTTCCAATCATTACATTTTTAACGTCGTTAATTACATTACGATAGTTGTTCAGTTAAGGGATATCGAAACGGGAGATTTAAGGATGGGTCAATTAAATTTAAAGAGATTGCTCATTAGTTTTTTGGAATTTGAAATAGGTAAAGGATTGTATCGCTATTTGATCCACCGTGACTAAAAAGGAAACTTTGGTGGATATACTGGTACACGCAAGAAATTTTGAAATTGAATATCGTTCGGAAAACGTGTTGATCATGTTGACTACTTGAGCCAAAACCCTATTTAACGGGCTTATTAATTTAAAACAGCTGAAAATTTACTTGAATTTCAGTGGCTGAAGAAATTATTAATATTCTTGAAGAAGGAATTGTTGAGCGGCGGTGGCAGAAACAAACATAAAAGTTTGTTATAAAAATATTGAAAACAATGACGTATTTATTTGGTGTACCTCGTCGTTTTATTTGTGACACTGAGACTGCATTTTGGTCTAGAGCTATGAAGGTTTTATTTCAATGAATAAGGCTTAAGTAATAATGCAATTGGTGATAAATTTTCTAAAGCTAATGGTCAGGTAGAACATCTTAATATGACCATATTTCACACGTTGAACACTATTATCAGGGAAGAACCAGGCAAACATTGGTGTGAGGATCTTGCTACCATACAGCAGGTACTAAATAATTCAGTTAACATTGTACTAAATCACTGGCAGAACCCCTAACGAGATTTTGATTCATTATAAGCCAACAGCGATGTGTGAAGCACCATAAGTGAACAAGCTTACGCAGGCAGGTGAGCGGTTAAATATTAGAAATATATGCGCAAAAGCACGAGAGCTTTTGAATGAAGACCAAAAAGACGGCAAATGAAACGTTTCAATGCTAAACGTTAAGTGAAGTCTTCTTATAAAACCGGAGAAACGGTATTAATTCATAATTGGTAAGAGTAATCCGGGATATAAAAATATTAAAAGGGAGATTTCCGAGCATACCATATAAATTAGTAAGAGTACTAAATAATGAACGTTTTGAATTGTTGGGTACTAGGCCCAATGGCAGCACTTACCGAGTGACGGTAACATATGAAAATATGAGGCATTGGCCGGCTGAGCAAATGTTTGACTAAGATCAGGTAATTATTCTGACTCAGGTCAGGCAGTTATTTCTGACTAAAGTCAGGCAGATACTGACTCAGTTCAGGCAGTTATTTCTGAATAAGTTCAGGCAGATATTCTAACTCAGGTCAGGTAGTTATTTCTGACGAAAGTCAGGCAGATATACTGACTTCGTTCAGGCAGTTAATTCTGACTTATGTCAGGCAGATTATTTCTGACACATGCCAGGCAGATTATTTCTGACTCATGTCAGGTGGATTATTTCTGACTTATGTCAGGCAGATTATTAATGACGCATGTCAGGTGGTTTATTTCTGACGAAAGTTAGGCAGATATACTGACTCCGTTAAGCGGCAACATTCTGTTTCTTATAACGTGATCGTTAGATTGTCAAAATAACGATTTCCGCTATTAGCGCGCTCTCCTCCAATCAGAGTAGTTTTTAACCTTCGCTGATTGGAGGAGAGCGCGTTAATAACGGAATTCGTTATTTTGACAATCTAACGCTTACGTTATAAGAAACAGAATTTGGCCACAGGCAGTTAATTTTGACGTATGTCTGGCGGATTATTTCTGACGCATGTCAGGCGGTTTATTTTTGACACATGACAGGCAGATTTCTGACTCATGTCAGGTGGATTATTTCTGACCTATGTCAGGCGGATTATTTCTGACGCATTTCAGGTGGATTATTTTTGACTCATGTCAGGTGTATTATTTCTGATTAATATCAGACGGCTTATTTCTGAAGTATTATATACTTAAAAGTTGGCTAGAACCTTATAAATGTTATTTTGAAAATTGTAAAGGAAATAAATAATTTTTATTTTATTTATTTTTTATTTTATTTTATTATTATCTATACTAATATTATAAAGAGAAAATATTTGATTGTTTGTTCCAGATAAACTAACTAAAAGAATTGCTGATTATAATAAATATCTATTGTCAGCGAGTAACTTGCGCTGTATTTTTTTTTACGATTTATTATAAATTGAACGACGAGTAAGGCCTTATTCCGAGTTTGCAAACGTTAAACACGACACGACGTTGCGTAAACTACAAATATTGAAATATAAGTTCTATTAATTATAGAGTTGAAATTCCAATGCTCCACACATGTTCAAACTTGAGAAGAATTCGTGTATTTCAAGATGGCGGCATTATTATAGCCAACCTAATACATACTATATCACCTTTGGAATAGAACTTATATTTCCATATTTATAGTTTACGCCACGTCTTGTCGTGTTCCGCGGTTGCAAACTCGGAATAAGGCCCTGCGGCCACATTCTGTTTCTTATAACGTCAGCGTTACATTGTCAAAATAACGAATTCGGTTATTAGCGCGCTTTCCTCCAATCAACAAAGGTTAAAAAACTACTCTGATTGTAGAAGAGCGCGCTAATAGCGGAAATCGTTATTTTGACAATCTAAAGATCACGAAAGAAAAGGAATGTGGCCGCTGCCTGGTCACAGTATAGCCTGTTGGTTATTATAAATTATAACTTTATTTCAAGATGTAAAGAGATATTAATTCAAGCAAAAATCGATATGTAAACATTATTTATCGATAAAAGACTGCACTAATATCTGTGTTGTATAAAATAATTAAACTATTTGTAGCCAACTCTGTAATCCGACTATTTTACATTGACCTTGGATATTATTTAAATATGTAAACATAAACAACTTTATAAAATATTGTATTATTTTTATTGTGTTGTGGTGCTTGTGGTTTATTCTTTGTCAAATTCATTCATTCATGCATTCATCTTTTTCCGGCGAGTGGGGGAATTGGGGTGGGGATCTCATAAAATCTCAATCTCATTGCGGAAGAGAAATGAACAAAATTATTAAACTAAAACGGCTATTGTTTTGATATGTCCAATTTGTAATTAAAAGTTATACACGTAATAGATAAAGTGAACCATGGGTTTTGATTCGGGACGGATAACTCTGGATAGCTCAAACTCGACATATTATGGTGGACAAACCGTTTTTGGAAAACTTGAATTTCAACAAGAAAAAATTAAGAAATTTCGTGGTAAGTGGTTAAAAAGTTTACTTTATTATGTTCGGTGCCGATATTGTTCTAAATGCATTATATTACTGGGTATGCTTAGATCTAGAAACCGGCTTTTTGTATAAATACTTCAAGGTCACTGTGTGTATTAAAATCTCTGTAAACTGCGATCATTGTCATGAATACAAATATATTATTCATCTCTATTGTTTTTTTTTGTATGTAGTAATCTACCTATGTCATAACTTAATTAATAAAATTATTGTATGCAAAAATATTTTAATTCTCTGAATCATTTAAAAAAGCTAAACTGGTGCCCTTTTTAAGTTGCTACATTCCAACTTTTCATGTCAGTATCAGATTAACAGAAAAAAAAGTATAATATATTTTGTTTGAACATTTAAGCAAGTGAAAAGTGCTTTAGTGTGCTGGTTTGCAGTTTTCAGAAGACTATAGCATTGTTTCTTGTCAAGATGGTAGTCTTCTTTTAGAGTAATGATTAAACTGTTAATTTATTTGGCAATATGCTTTATTGGAGGATATTAAAGTAGACCCTTAATGCTAATTTGACTTTGTTGATCCCATTTTAATTGAGCCAGCACATTGGTGATTATATTCCTAAGTTATGTCTGGCTCCAACAAAAATAAACCTAGATATACCAATAACAGCAACCAAAATTATTGATTTTCAGGAATATACATAAAGGCACATGGATTTGCCAAGGTTCATTGGACAACGGACCACACTCGGAAGGTGAATGATCGCACAGAGCACTACAAGAAGTTTTACAATGCGCAAGAGGAGTACTTTTCTTATAAACATTATTTGGTTGGCAGTGAACATGGTTGGTATAATAGTCCTTATCTATACATTAAATTTTTGCTCTGCGGGGATATTAGATATTATTGTTGTATTTTAATTCACAAGTCCTTAGGAAAATAAGTAAAATACTTAAAATAGAAATGTTTTATGGAGCTAATTTGGTTATATTAAAATGACATGAAATGCATTAAATTATTTTTGATTTTATATATTTGTTTTTAGAAAAGTTTTTTTATTGTAAAGTTAAACATAACTTTTTGGCAACTGCATTGATTGTAGGCATGTAGCTCAGAGTTTAATATTAATTATGGACATGAATAACTTTCTATTATTATCTATACTAATATTATAAAGCTGAAGAGTTTGTTTGTTTGTTTGTTTGTTTGAACGCGCTAATCTCAGGAACTACTGATTCCAATTGAAAAAATATTTTCGTGTTGGATAATCTATTTATCGAGAAAGGCTATAGGCTATATAACATCACGCTACGACTAATAGGAGCGGAGTAACAAAGAAAAATGTTGCAAAAACGGGGAAAAATTATTCCTTTTAAGAGCGTACGCTGCGTAAACGGTTAAATTTAAACGCGCAGACAAAGTTGCGCGGGTCAGCTAGTAATTTATATAGATTAAAAAAACAAAAAAAAGTGGCCCCAGCCTAGTGGTTAAGTCAAGGTTTATATAAGATGCTATGCTATCTTAAACACCGCAACAAGCTTTCCACTTGTTAGGTGTTGCCTCTGAATAACATCAGCAAAATAAGGACGTGTTAATCCCTCCGCTGGGTACGCTGAGTCTTTTTAAAATGGTTCTAGGGAGCTAAATAAGGCCCCCATGATGGTATTATTTATGTAAAAATATATGATCATGATTTGATACAAATGCCATGTTGATGATGGCCTTAGCACCAATAATAGTTTTTTATTAATGACATCTATTATTTCAATCATCCAGTGTTGCAATCAAAACTAAACAATCAGATTTCAAATAGTAATAGTATTTTAATTCAGTTTGTTTAGTGAAGTGTATTTACATTAATTGGTCTAGTAATGATTCAGCTTTAATGGATTGAAATTTGCCTTTTAAGTCTGTTAAGAAAGGTTCATTTCAACCAGTTAGAAGGACATGGAGGTAAAACATATTTTTTGCATATTTATTTTATTTCATTCATATATAATGAAAATAGAATAAACTGAACACAGTTGATATTGTAAAAGGTTGGGAACACTGCAGCTTACTCCCCTGCCTTACAACCACCCAATGGGTCCAGCACTGGCATGTCGGATCCATAGATAGCTAAGAACATTCTCTCGGTCTCTACTCTTACGTTATAAATATTTTAGGAGAACATCAAATTAATCCTGGTCACCAATCCATGCCATTCCAATTCCACATACCGCCGCATTGCCCTTCTTCATTTGAAGGCAAATATGGTCACATCCGCTATGAGATCAAGATAGTGGTTGATAAGGCTTTCAAGATGGATCAGGAGAAGACACTGACCTTCAGAGTTATTACACCAATTGACTTGAATCAGTGTCCTCAAAGCAAGGTACCTATTGTATAGTTTTTTATTGTATTTTGTACTTGTAATTTCGTATGTTGTGGCTTTTTTTTATGCTTATCAAATAAGGCCTAGGCCCATTATGATGGAAAACTATCAAGTGAAAGAAGTCGTGTTTTCGTATCAGTATGTGGTTCACTAGATTTTTTATAGAGCATGGCATTTGACTCTATGGTAAGCTAAACTCACAACGTCCATGAATTGAGTTTAGTCAATACATTGTTTGGGCGACGACAAAGTTGATTTTGCATATCAATCTTACTTTATTATAAAGCAACAAATTTATCGTAATATCAACCGCCCGTTTCGTAACCACACCCTTAAAGACTACACGAGACTACCACATCAACAAGAAATCAATGCAGTAGTCTCCTAAAAATCAATGATATAACCCATAGACTAAAATCGAAACATGTTTAGTTCACTTCACGATTTTTGCGTTTGTGAAACCGGTAAAATAGCTAGTAGGTAGTGCTCACCACCAGGTTGATATGCCATGCTCTTAATTTTTTTTTTTGTATATTTTTCCGTAGAACCCCCTTGTTTTCGAATTTAGCGACACCTATTGTTGCTGGTGCATGAGTTCAGGAGAAGCAGAGACTCTGGTAAAACTGCCAATCTCGGGTTACGTTCCTGGACAAGTCATTCCTATAGAAGTGAACTGCCAAAACAAGAGCAATGTGAATATTTCTTCTATCAAGCTTATTCTTAGAAAGGTAAGATTCTATTGGTTTTCACTAAGCTAATAACTTTTAAAAAAAGAGATACATAATACAATGTGTTACAAAATACCCCCTAAAGCCGAAAGGTGGTTAAATGGGGCCTTATAATGGCCGTTCACAATATTTAAGAACCGTAGTAACGCTGTATAACATACCCCAAAAAAAATAAAAAAGAATATTATTTTCACTGATGTGCAAACCCTATTTCGGTAAAATTAAAGAGTAAACTACGCAGAATGGACATACATTTCTACCTAATTCGCGGAACGTCAAAAATTTAAAAAGACTTAACCTAACGAAACAATCTAAACCAAATCTTACTCTTTCATAATAAATGTCAAATTTACAGAAATGGCTCAAAGTGTGCTCCGCCTAGCTAAATACACAACCTCGCTCATCAGGATATGGCTTGTGTTGCATTTTGCAACATCGTCGTTCGACAGCCTCCGTAGACTAGTGGATGCACCTTTGGCGTTATATCCGGAGGTTGTGGGTTCGATTCCCACCCATGGCAAAAAATATTGGTATGATTTTTCTGTACAGTTTGTCATGGTCTGGGTGTTTATAAAATATAATATGTATTATATCGTTGCTTCTGGTACACATAGTACAAGTCTAGAGCTTAGTTTGTGACCAGAACAATATGTGTAATTTGTCCGACATATTATAATTATCGTCAGTGTTATTGATGGGAAAACCGATCTAACACGCTGTTCCATCTCGGCAACCGTTGGCCAATCGGAGAAATACACTCTGTCCTTCACATAACCTCACAAAAAGAAGTCCAAGGGTGTGAGGTCCGGAGAACGAGCAGGCCAAAGCACCGGTCCCCCGCGGCCGATCCATCTTCGCGGAAAGCGAACGTTAAGATGTTCTCGTGCGTTGCGAGCAAAATGTGCCGGAGCTCCATCATGCTGAAACACCATGTTTCTTTGGTTCTCAAATTAATCGCAGTTAGCCACAGGAAAGTCGTCAATCGCCTCTTCGAATTCCGTTTGTAAAACCGTTAGATAGTTGCTGACATTCAGACATGATGGCATAATGACGGGACTGATGACATGCCCGTCATAAAGGCCAGCCCACACATTCAGCCGCCACTGGTGTTGGAATCTGCCCTGCCGTGAAGCATGTGGATTCATGCGAGCCCAAACGTGATCGTTATGCATATTTAAAAGTCCTGACCTCGTTAATGTTGCCTCGTCCGTCCAAATAACATAGTTTACGTAATAAGGGTTTTCTCCTAACTGCCTGAGGTACTAATCGCAGAAGTTCCTCCTGGGTGCAAAATCGGAGGGTATCAGCTCCTGTGTACGGCGATAGTGATAAGGGTGACGATTGTTGTCATGAATAACTCGTCAAACTGCAACATGGTTTATACCGAATATTGTTCCGGCTCGCTTCGTACTTATGGTCGGCTCTTCTTTAAAATGCTCTAACACTAATTCAGCCTGCCTGGCGTCGACTGCTTGGACGTCCACTTCCAGTAGACCGATGAAAAAAACCGGTGGTAGTTGTCTTGACATGTTCAGGAAACATTGGTACGAAGGCAGCCGTCGCTGTTCAGTGGGTTGTCCTACCGTCGATAAATCGTTCGATACAGTTCGCGAGCACGATTTAAAATCTTCATAACCTACGCATAACATCATATCGTAATATTCCGAGTTAGAAAGCATCGTTATTTTGCAAAAAATATGTTGGAAAAAAACTCGAAACAGTTGTAGGAGTATCGATTAGAAGATTTGAAATTGACAAATATTTATTTTTTCCAACGACATTTTTTGAAGCCAGTACTTGAGTATAATGATATTCCTATATTGAGGTAGCAAACGAAAATATGATTTATAGTTCTTATAACCTTTAAAAATATTTTTTCTGATCCAACCGCTAGATACTTTCATCTCTCAAATTAAATAATTAGAAATGGTTAAAACGAGTGGAAGTCATTGCTGGAGTTCCAGCAAATCTGCATTGTTTCTTAAAGTTCTTAGTCTTTCAAGAACAATCGTCGTTACTTTTTTTTTACGTTTCCAAGATAGCGCTGATAGGATTGTATATCGAATACGATAGTTGAATTTCGAAAGGCCTTGAACCGTGCTTCGTGGTTCGAGTCCAGAAACACTGCAGTTCCCTCACCTGCCTTCCAACTATGCGATGGCCCCGACACCCGCACGGAAAACCAATGGATAGCTCAAAATATTGTCTCATATATTCTTACCAAATGTAACCTTCCAGAAAATAACCTTCCATGCCCACTCAGAGCCCGGCACAAAATACGATGAGGTGGTGATTGCGGAGCTGAAGAAGGAAAATGTTCCAGGTAACACCAACAAAAAATGGATGGTAGACATGGAGGTGCCAACAGTCGACACATTTAATATTGACTCCTGTCGGATAATTGATATAGATTATGAATTCAAGGTAAGATTTAAAAAGTATGTTTTGAAACAGATTACAGAAGTTATATATATAGTTATAGGTACGAAAATTAGGTACCTTATACCTAATACCAGATATGGTTACCAGATACCTAATTTTCGTTTTTTTTTTTAATTTATTTTAACATAGCACTTGATACAAGACCATCGGCCACCTAATTTTCGTTATTAAACTTCAACATTTTATCTTTATGAGAGCTCGGCATGTGACCTCATATCTACCTTATGGAAAGCAGTATGAAGGTCCAATAACAAATGCAACCAACAATACAAGCTACGTAAACGTTGATTGCACCTAGCATACCGGCTTAAGATTCCAATACACGCTTTGTTTTAAAGGACTCGACATTATAAGAAGAAGAAAACACGCAAGCAGCATTCCACATTTTAATATATATATATATATATATCTTCACGGGTGCCTTACGGCGCCCGAGACCGTCTAGACGGCCCCAGGGTACCCAGCGGAGGGGTTTTAATCCCACCTCGTCGTAGCCGATGGTATGAGTCTACACCGAACAAGTGGCTAGCTCGTCGCGATGTTTTTGAATAGACTCAATAACCCATCTATAAACAGTTTCACAAGTTGGTATAGTGAAACCGGGACCGACAGCTTAACGTGCTCTCCGAGGCACTATAGTGGTGTTGTCAAACAAATGTACATAAATTTTTTAATTAAAAACTCATTGGTACACACCGGGATTCGAACCAGGGACCTTAGTGTTTTTAAGTCCAAGGTCTAACCAACTCGGCCACCACGTATATTACTCGGCCACCACGTATATTCACGCATTTTGTTACCTGTTCGTAAAGTCCTATATTGAAAAGGAGGAGGAATGAGATGAAAAAGTTTTTCTGAGCACTCTCATGATAAAGGCGATAAAACACGCTCAACAACGCTACATCTCTGCAAAGCTGCAATGGCTCTAGAGTGTCCGTGAGCTCTTTGCACTCGATGCACTGTTCTGCAGACTATCGAGAGCTTGCAGCAAATATTTGAAGAAGCTCAGGATACGGCCATGTGTGGAATGCAGAACTGCATTCCACACATGGCCGTATCCTGAACTTTATAAATAAGATGCCTGAGTCGAGGATTAAAATACCGTCGCACCTTATGTCGAGCTTCCCACTTTCTGTCTTTGCAATGCTCCCAATATGATTTGTTTTCAGTGGAGTTACTGATATTAATGTTATGTTTCATTTTATTTTAGGTAAAAGTATGCCCATCGGGATGTCACTCTTCCACTTCACAAAAAAGAAAAATTAAGATAGGGACCGTCCCTATTCAAGGAATCGAATTTAGTGGACCTAATCCTTTAGAAACACCTATGCCAGTTCCATCAATCAACCCTCAAGGAGTTGGAGATAATCAACAAGCTCCATCATTCTATCCTGGGCAAAATAACCCTTATCAGGGGACATCTCCACCTTACCCTGGTCCAAACCCACCATATCCTGGTGCCAATCCGCCTTATCCCGGTGCCAATCCGCCTTATCCCGGTGCCAATCCGCCGTATCCTGGTGCAATCCCACCCGCAGGTGGAAACCCGCCCTACCCAAATGCCAATCCGCCTTACCCTAATGCCAATCCGCCTTACCCTGGTGCCAATCCGCCTTACCCTGGTGCAAGTCCGCCGTACCCAGGTGCAAATCCACCGTATACGGCACCTAACGTGCCGTACACTAGTCCCGGATTCAAGATGGATTTACACCCAAATACTCCGGCACAAATGCCGATGCCTAATGTACAAAACGTAAGTTAAATATTATAAAATTTATTGATTTAAAGAATGACCGAACAAAAGTGGAAAATTTTAATTCAAGCACTTTTTTTTATCATTTTTAAAATAGTGAAAGTGTTTGAGTGCCACTACTTGTGAAGTGCATTATTTTTTTACGTATGACAAATCATCAAAACCATGCTCAAGTGTTGAACAAGCACTGCCAGATCACTATGAGTAATTTGTCCTACATATAATTATTTACACCTACCGTAGAATTACCTACTGCCTTTCAACCTCACTGCTCGCATTTATGGTAAATATAAATCGAGGTGTGACCTTGATTGCATTTTTATGTTGCTTGGCGAGAATCGGATTGTGTCTGAAGAGTAGATCTTATATATGTAGTACTATTGTAAAATATATTCTTTGGCATGTGCAGGGAATTCTCACTAAATATTAGCGCATTTTGTTGGGAAATCAAATTTATAGCTTAGTCTTATGTTTTAAAATTAAAAATTAAAGCAATTATATTGTTTCAGAGTTCTGACCCATGGTCTCAGCAACCCGCAACTGCCCCGGAACCATCTACTCCTATAGGCTATGGTAAGTCTATTTTTTTTATTGGAGCAAGGCATGTGACTTTGTATTTACTTGATGGTTAGCAGACTTACAAAGTCCATGAAAGGTGCCGATCAATACATTGTTGTTTAACAATATTAATTGCTCCCACTATGCCGGCTAAATGATGCGGTTATAAAATTATAAGTACAGGTATATAGCTATGATGAGAATCCTTACCAGAATACCAGTACCACTGCTGACTGTTTCGTTTTTGGAAGTCAATAGTTTTTTGTGGCTTGTTTTACATAATACAAAATCAACTCTACAAGAATAACTTATAATAAAATGTATGTATATATAGTTGATAAATATGTAGGAAATAAAAAACTACACTATAATAGATATAAGATACAACGTGAAACCTAGTTACATAGTTTACTTTAAACCTACTTCGCGGTCTCAAGTTCGGGAATGCTGCAGCTCATTCCCCTGCCTTTTAACCACGCGATGGACCCGCCACCCGCACGGTGAAGCCATGGATTGCTAAGAACATTGTCTCTCTATTACTCATAAGCGTCTTAGAAATGGCATATAGTTTTTATATTTATGGCATAGACAATGTACATGTACATATTATTGGCCTTATTTATAAACACTTATTGAGTCCTTCAAAAACACTTTAGTTATAGAAAGTTTTGTCTCCTTTATTTAGCAACAAAAATGAATATGTATAAAAAAGGCTTCAATAAGTTATTATGAATAAGACCATATATGGACAAATTACACATATTGCTCTGGTCACTAAATAAGCTCTAGGCTTGTACTATGTGCACTAGAAGCAACAATATAATACATATTATATTTTATAAACACCCAGACCATGACAAACGGTACAGAAAAAAAAGTACTAATATAGCAGTTAGTTAAAAGTTCAATTATTATTTTTATGTTGGTAATTGTACGTAAAAATATTTCTGTTGTGGGTAATAATTATTTTTGTGTTATAATTTTTTTAATATTTTTTCTGATTTAAAAAAAAACCTTAACAAAGCAAAGAAAGTTTAATTAATACAATGACCGAAAAATTATTATTTATTTTTTACAAATAACGATTTTTTTTTTAGAACCTCCATCAGGAAAGCCATTTACATCAACTGGGAATTCTTCGCCATACAACCCTCAGTTTATGAAGTAAGGAGTTTACCATCATGATAGGTGGTACACCGCAACGCCATATGAAAATGTTCTGATTGTATAATTTTGATTAATGTCTTTTGTTTGTTTTTATTGAAAGATTTTATATACTATAGGCCTACAACTACACAAGTCCTTTGTGTCTGAAGTATGAAAAAGTGGAATGTATGCGATCAAATAGTTAATTAATTTAACTCGATCTTATTGCTTTAGTCTATAACTAGGTGTCACTCCATCCACCTACATGCAAAGTCAAATCAAATCAAATATTATTTATTTCATGTAAATCTTTACAGATATTTATGAATAGTCAAAAAAAAAAAGTTTTAACAATAAGGTCTAGAGTGCGCTTGGTTAGGCTGCTATATATATATTAATTAATAAAAGGTGTCATAAAATAAAAATATTAAAAAAGGAAAAAAAAAACAACCAACCGAACGCACGCTACATAACCAACTAGTGTAAGACTAGGTGGTTAGCTGATTCCATTGACCATCCGATTATCATCCGCCATACAAGAGTGCCACCGAGGCGACCAACCTCACCAACCGTATCCACGCCTTAAATATTAGTTCTTATATTATATTATTGTCATTATATTGGCTGTATATATTTTTGAATGACCATCAATCGCATTAACATAGTTATATGGATCGGTATCTTCAAGGGCGTAAACACTAGTTGTAAAGTCGATCCCCCCGGAGACACCCCGGAGAAAAAGGTACCAGCAAGTAAAAAACTCTGGTGCTTCACACACACTAACAGAGGAACACAGCCATTGAGTTACCGATATGCAAACAGCATATGGTAGCATACTTAAAATGCTCTAATCCTACTAAAAGCGTGCACAAAACACCCTATGGCAGATTATTTAACAGTATAGCAATTGGTTACTGTACCAATGTACAGACCTGAAAATACTAAATAGTACAGGCAATTTACTAAATAATAATATATAATAACAGAGTACCTGTATAACGTAAATATAAATAAGTAATCATAAGATATACCTTATCCAAAGATAAAAAGTTAAATATAATAAAAAATAAATTAAGTAATAATAAATTATTACAATATCAGATTTAACATACCTTACTAGGGTACTAGTACAATTTAAAACTACAATTGAAAAGGCAATACTAGTTGTGAGACCTCAATTGCAGATCAGAACGGGTCCAGACATCTTTATCATTAATATAGTCATTAACTCTATAGTAAGCCCTATGGATTAATGTTTGTTTTATACAATTTTTAAACTTTATTTCACTTAAATCTATAATACTTTTAGGTAATTTATTAAATAACCTTATACTGTTAATGACAAAACATTTATTAGTTTTTTGCAGTCTAAACTTTGGAATATCAATTTTATCTATATTTCTTAAGTTTAAATTATGCCTGTCGCCATTTTTACTAAACATACTTAAGTTTTTCTTGACGTACAATAAATTCTCATAAATATATTGAGATGGTAGTGTCAATACATCAATCATAGGAAATGTTTCCCGGAGAGAATCACGAGCTTTCATGCCATATATTGCCCGAAGTCAAATATATTTAATTCATGTAAAATCTTAAGCCGCGAAAAAAAAATCTTATACTGCTAAAATGTTGTGTATATCTTGTTTTTAATTGCGTGATATCAGATATTGCAATTAAAAGCACAATTAAATGGCAACTTGTGTTCTTGCATGAGAAAAAAAATAGCAACCCATCCGGTATAGACTAGCATCACCTCATTCCGTGCATCACAAGACTGTGGAGTGGTACGCCTAGTAATTTATGATATGCATTATGCTTAAATGTTAACAATGGTATTCATAATAAAACTTATTTTAGTCGAGCTTGAAGAACACTTTATTTATACATATAAGGTTTTGTCTCTTTTTTTAGCAAAAATTATATAAAGAGCATAAACAAGACAAAACCTATTACATTTATAATATTTACAATTTAACTAAAGCGTTCTTCAAGGACTTAAGTTTTTATGAATAAGGCCATAAGTATTTGATTGCAGTCTATGTTCTTTTACTGTGTTGTTATAGTAAAACCACATCTTGGACACTCAATAAAAAAAAATAAGGGAGAGTTAACTAATGACCTATACTTGTACAGTATCCGTAGCTCAGTCATTTACTATAGTCGCTAGTAAGTCTAGTTTGGGATTAACTAATAGGATCGGTTTATTTTTCAAATATATCTGATTGGCTGATCCTTAACTATAATTACTAGCGACTATAGTAAAAACGGCTATAACTCATGGTATAGTTACTGAGCTGCTTTGTACACCTTTGCAGACATGCATAAATAAATAAAAAATAGTGCATAATCCCTAGTGCGGCTGGTGCTTTTATAAGACACACCTCCTAAGAGTTTTCTAAATGTCTCCGAGGTATAACGTTAAACACCAGAGAGGGAGGGGTCCAAAGTGCCCAATCTATACGGTTAGGTATTACTAAATAATACAGGAGAAACTCTAGTTTATATAAAGACCTAGGCTGTGATCAAATATTTTCTTAAGAATTTTCATAATTATTTTGATTTATTATTAAGTTTAAGGTAAAGCCTGAGCATTAAAATAATAAGCATTACCTATTACCGGATAATCTTTGGAAATAATTTCCTGTATAATGCAGCATATTTTACTGGTCAGGCTAAGAAGTAATACTCTATATGTTTCTTAAATTAAGCACAATTTATTATTTTTATTTTAATGCTTGATTAGCTATATTTCGTTTTGTTTTAAAATAAATGTTTATATCTGAAAGATACATTATTATTACCTATCGGTATATATATATTTTATTATATTGATTTTATATGTTAATGCAGCGATGTACAAAGTTACTTTTGGTGTAAATTTGACATCATTTAAAGCAAGTACGTACATTATTCATTACTAAATTATTTACGTATTTAAAAAATACGACATAAAGTTAACATATAAAAGAGAAAAAATGGCCTTTATTTTGCAAAATTGAAAATATATGTACAAGATAGCTGGTCATTATTTTTTAATATTTTAAGTATAAATAAGGTAGGTAAGTATATTTAATCCTTGCGTTCTAGGAGTAATGTTATAATATTAGAATTTACAAACAAGTGATAACTCTATACCACTTAAACCATATATATATAGACAGCCCATATATTATAGCTATAAAAAAATATGGGATGATATAATTAAAAATCTCAAAGGTTTCGGCTATTTTTATATATTAAACTTACGAACGAAAATCGTCGCCATCTTGTTTTTATGCAGCCATTACATGCAATTCAGTTTGAACATTCGCCGTTTTGTATTTTCATTGGCACGTTGGTTTATGGCCCAGCATCTTTATTCGTTTTTTTTAGATCCATATCCTTTTACAGATAATATGTCTTTGCTTTTACAGACTTACCACAAAAATTGTTTAATATTAAATTTCAAAGAAATGATGTATTTTATGTATAATATATACAATATGACATGTGCCTTTAACAATATGAATACATAATATATGTGCCTAAATTTATATTTTTATATACAGTTTATAATATTATATTATCTAAGTTTTGTAATACAAAATGTTGAAATTAAATAATAACTGAAAAGTATACGGGCAACGACAGTCTGTTTTGAAATACACACTTAGTATTGTACTTACTTTAGTGTTTTTTTCATAATAGATTAGGCTGGGTTGTACCAAAATTACTTTTTTGTAAATCTGAAGATTTAAGTCGAAAATGGCGTCGAGAGCACTAGCTGTCTTTGATATTTAAAATGAAACTGATTGACGCCATTTTTTATTTTGCTCTCATTAAAATATACTATGTTATATTGTAATTTCATAGGTTTACAAGATTTTAGGAAGTTGCTGTGCAAACAAATAATTACACGAAAAATAATAGTTTTTTTTTAAATTTTGAATTTAATTATGTAGCTCTGTTACTTTTGAATTTATTAGTGAAATAAGTTCTTTGCAAAATTATTTAAGCTCCCTCAGTTTCTAGATCGTTGATCAAATTAAACTATTATCAAAATTAGCTAACAAGTGTTAGATATGATTGGCAGAAATTGGACGTCATATGCCTTGTTAGCAAATTTTGATCAACATCCTAAAAACTAGATAAGGTGAATTAGCATGACAATAATATTTGGTGATATCATTTACCAGTCAATAAAATTAAGTTTATCAATGGATATCCATACTTAAAATTAATATATAATGATTTATTGGGATTATCAATGCAGTTATGGTAAGCCCCAATATTTGCAAACTCAGCTTAAGTCATGTTTTAACTGTCTATGGAATTTTAATGTAATGTCTACCTCTTTGATATTGTTAATTGGCTTATATTTAATTATATATATATATATATATATATATATAATTACGGGTGCCCAATAACCCATCTAAAAACAGTTTCACAAATTGGTATAGTGAAACCGGGACCGACAGCTTAACCTGCTCTCCGAGGCACTATAGTGGTGTTGTCAAACAATATTTAATTACACATTTTAAATATGATAAAGAAATCAATTGCAGGGTAATTTAATAATTTTATATACTCAAACTATACTTATGGAGAAATACATAATATCTGGGTATTTTAAATATTATATTATTGTTTATTATAGACTACATAGAAATATTTATTAGAGCCCGGAAATTCAACTGATACAAGTTTTTTATTAATATTTTAAAGTGCCTTAAGTTATATAATAACAATAAGTCACTGTTTGTTCCTTAAAGACATATTTAAATATATTTATTTTGTTTATTTAACGGTGGGTGGTGCATTGGCATGGCTCATACGACCGTTCCTAATAATCGATCCGATTTTATTTTAACTGATAGAACTATCTTAACTACTGTAGCTCTACCTTGAATTTATCTAACTGTAGTTGAAGTTGACTAAAGTCGCTAACGACTACAGATAAGTTTCTACCAATAGCAAATTGATCCTATTGGTAGATTCCTAGCTACTATAGTCAACTACATATAGCAAAGCTCATGGTTATGCTACTGTGGCTTTTGCTAAATTGAGTTTGATATAGTCGCTAGTAACTATAGTTAGGAATCAACCAATAGGATCGCTTCATTTTTTAAATAGATATGTCTTATTGGTTGATCCATAACTATAGTTACTAGCGACCATAGTCAAAACAGCTCTGTTGATATATGTAATAAGGCGCTAAAGTGAGTGTTTAAACGTTAACTAAACCAGTCAACTATAGTGTGTTAACTTCCCACCAATCACTAGCTTATTTTGTCAGTCTTTAAAAATAAAGCAATCCTATTGGCGGAGAGTTAACGAAACGAGGTAGTGACGTTAAAAAAACACCACGGCCACTGAAGTACGAACAGTTTTAATGGTTACTAATAAATATTAACCTTTTGTTTAAAGGGTATCGAAATGCAATAGTACCATCACTACCTCACTCTTATTTACTTAAATATAAGCTACCTCTATAGTTCTACCCCAAAGAAGTTATCCTTAAGGACCTGACAGACGTTCCACCAAGTACGCGTACTTTTGGCTCGACGACCTTACTCTCCCTGTGTCATCTTAAGTTCTTTAAAACCGCCAAGTAAGTTTGTTGGCGGTGTTTGTCATCATTTTGTTTCGGCAGTCGTAGTATTTAGCATTCTTTGGAATTTTTAAATGATAAAGGCGCGTTACAGTGGGAGTAAACTTGCACGTGTGTCACCGCGTCGAGCCGAGAAAGTACGCGAACTTTAAAACCGCGATTTGAAAGCTTATACGTCTGTCAGCCCCTTTGCAGCGACATTTTTCCTGGGGTGACCTGGGAAACTTGCGCTATTTATTTTTGTTTGTATGTTCTTATTAGACCATAAAGGTCTTGTTTTATATAATTTATAGGTAGGCTATGATGAGCTTTTCGCATTTAATTATTTAGTTATACCAGTGCTTTCACACTTTAATGTTGATTTATATTATTAGGCAGATAAATGGGGCCTAGTTTATAAACGTGACAATTGTAATTTATAATACTTACATTACTTTGTTTAATAATTATTACTTTAAATATTTTTTAAGCTATAAATGGATTTGACATTAATATAATATATTATTGTGCAACGGGCTTCTGATAAAAATAAACTAAATTTTATTTTTGATTCGTGAATATTGCTTGAATAAGTAACTAATTTCGTTTTTTTTCAATAAAAAAAAGTTTTTTTTAAGGTTTTAATCTATTATGTTTGTGATACGTCATTATCACGATGGCAAAGAAAACAGACTGCTTTTTAAAATTAATATAATGCGAAGTTAACATTCAATGTCACAAGCAAGCGTTTCTATTGGTTATCGCAAAGCGAAGTGAAAGTTTGGGTCCGATAATACTCTTACAGTTTTAATGGTAGGTATACGTGTTTCTTAAAACTCGTAACTTTATTTTTATCACTACCTATAATAATATAATAATAGGTATTATTTTTATGATTAACTATAAAAATTTAATATTAATACTTTTTATTTATTAAAAAAATATGATAGGTTATCTTAGTTGTTTATTTTATAAATGTGCATATGTCACCACTTTTATCCAATAGTACTGTTTTCAACGTATTTTAGTCTATTATAGGGTGATTCACGCAGAATGTTTTAGGTTTCACATTTCAAATTAATATCGCAAAACAAGTTTTTTATTAAAAAAATAAACGAAATTAGTTTCTTATTTTAGGCTATAATTTCAAAGTAAAACTTTTTTTTATTATCGTCGAAGCCCATTGAAGTGTAGGTAATTCAAATGTTAGGATTCTTGTTAAAATATTTGTATGCAGTACAGCCCCCCTAGCCAAGAGCATGAGCGCTAAAAGCGCGCACGAAAGTTTTGTATGAAGATGACATTTGGTAATGACGTCACTTTCGTTTTTATCGTTGCAGAAATAACCAAAAACGAGACAACAATATAGATACACCAATAGGATAATAAATTTGTTATCTCCCTCTCTTTCACGCTTCTGCGACGTTCGAGCGTAAAAAGCGACAATGCTCTTGGCTAGGGGGGCAGGTGAAATAAAGCGGTCCTTTATGTTTACAACCGTTACACCTACCGACGCGATTTTTTTTATTTGAGACAAATGTATTATAATAAAATTAAATCTTTGCAGTAATTTCGAGTTTACAAGATAGTAGAATAAAATCTACAGATAATAACAGGTGTAATTGGGTACCTATATAAAAATGCAAATTAATAAATCGTCATATACATATTATATAAATCACTACTGTCACGTTTAAGAATTAGACCCAGTAGCTCCTAGTGTGAGTTTTTTAACGTTTATCTTTGAGATAACTACAACTGCGTTAACATTTTCACCAATCACACGCTCGCATTTTAGTTCCCAAAATTTCCGGTTGAGGCGCTGCGGTCCTATACTAATGTTAGTTAACTCCATCGTAAAGTTATAGTTAGAAACTCGTACTAGGGCTACAGTGCACTTATTTTAATTTAGGTATAGTAAACGGAGCTTAGTGTATAGTATTCTAGCTGTTCAGAAACATTTTACCTAAACCTGATATCACACGTGGTGGTCCGGCTGGTGTCACGCATACGATAAAAAATATGTTTTGTTCCATATCAATGTGACCGGGATAAAACAGGATTATTCAGTCTTTGTTTTTTTATAAACGTGTCTGATACGATGCACAAGAGTCTTAATATGTACCTACTTTGTATGCTTGTAATATGCTTAAAAAACAATAATTAAAATATATAAAATGCAGACTTTTTTACCACAAGGAAAATTATATTTTGTAAATAAAAACAAGAATAGGTACCTTTTTGCAACTCAATTTTTTGTATACTTATGTACCTAACTCCTTCCTAGTGGTAAAAATATACAACTCACTGTATTATTTTGACAGCCTCCGTAGACTAGTGGTTGCGCCTTTGGCGTTGTATCCGGAGGTCGTGGGTTCGATTCCCACCCATGGCAAAAAATATTAGTACGTTTTTTCTGTACAGTTTGTCATGGTCTGGGTGTTTATAAAATATAACATGTATTATATCGTTGCTTCTGGTACACATGGTACAAGCCTAGAGCTTAGTTTGTGACCAGAGCAATATGTGTAATTTGTCCTACATATTATTATTATATTACTATATTTAAAGTTGTTTTATTTAATTTAAACCTGTAAACCTATAGGCTTTGTTATAGACGCGCATGTATGGATGTCGAAGAAGCTAGAGATGTATGTGGAGATCGTGTGAAGTGGCGCACATTGCTCTTTGTCTACCCCTTAACAGGGAGACCGGCGTAATGGTATGTATGTATACAGGGCCGCCGTAAGCGGGCGTGCAAAGCGTGCACCGCACACGGGCGGCACGCCCAGAGGGCGGCAAATCGTGCGACTCATACTTAATACAAGTCATTGTATCCCCTGGCCGGTCGACTCCTACACAGAGGGCGCGCATAGGAAACCAACTTGGGGCAAAAATTATCAACAACTATTTAAGATCAACAATGCTTGAGCATAGACTAAGTTATTTAGCTATAGTTTCAATTGAACATGAAATTTTAAACAGTTTGGATACAAGAAAGTTGATAGAAGATTTCGCAAATGTAAAGGCAAGAAGAGTTAATTTTTTACAAACAAAAATAAAAAGTAGGTACTTAATTTTTTAAAATAAATGTTTTATCTTCTTTAAAGCTGTTTTTTTCCGCACCATAATAAGAAAACATTAATTATCCTTTATTTAACAAAACTCAGGGTAAGTAGTCGTAGGGCGGCATAATCGGTATTGCACGCGGGCGACGAAACAGCTGGCGGCGGGCATGTATGTATATACGTACGAAAACTCCCCCAAAAAATTTATTTAAAGAGTTGTGTCAGAGTCTGGAATACTTAAAAAACTATATTCCTATAGGTATAATGAAATAATAAATAGAAATAGTACTATGTATAAAAGATCCATTTTTCAAAGACGCACTAACGAAATACGAAAAATAATTCTCGAGTGCAATCTAGTTCCAATCTCGATACGGTCGGAAATTTATATTTGCCTACACGTCTGTAGCTCTACTACAAGATTTTGGCAAACAATTTTATTATAGTCGTTTGTAACCATGAAGCTAAAAAAACGCGCCGGGCACGGTTTTTACCTTCATGTTGGTAACTATAAATAGGGATCAACCAATAAGAACGCTTTTAAAATAAACCTCTTATTGGTTGATTCATATCTGTAGTTACTAGCGACTATAGTGTGTTAAGAATATTATTGTGAAAAAGTGTACCTACTAATTTTGTACAATAATCATTCGTATGGTAATATTAAGTGTGAGAAGTGTAGAATTTACGCAGTGATCTCGGTGTTTACGTAAAATGGCGGTACCCATTTTACTGTCGATTTCTTTTTCCTCCTTCACCACTTGGTGGTAAGACTATACCGTATGCTTTCATACGGTCATGTCGCCATTCCTTTTTCTACCCTAGTCCTTTCCCGGTTCCTTCGGCGTATCACTTTTGTAAGCGCATAGTACACCATACTTGTGCACAAACAAGTTTGCCTGAGCAGGATTTTGTGTTTTCAGTTGTTAATATGGACGGACAGAAAAATGTAGTGCTTTGTGCTGCAGCCTGGGTGTCCCAGAACCTGAAGATTTGGAATCCGAGATTATCTTCTGGAATCACATAGTATAGGATATATGTTTCAATAGCTTGAATAAATTCAACAATTTTATCATTTGTAGAATCCATATTTTACTTGGTTAAAGAATGTGCGCATACAAAATATGTTTTCACTTCGGCAGCGGAAGCAAGACTAGAGAGTATTATGTTATGTTACTTGAGCAGAACGTGTGTGCGCGTCGACGCGAGTCCACTGCTAGTACCGTGTGCACAGTGTACAGTTGTGCGAAGTTCCTTGGTTGTGCGCGAACACTATAGCAATCCATAGTGTTCGCGCACAATTTGTTATTGTCGACAGAAACAAACATTTGTGGCGTGCACGGTGCCGCACAGTTCAGCACACTGGTGGATTCGTACCTTTAGAGCAACTGTTGCAAGATCTTGTGGTAGAGCTACTGCACTACACGCGAGGAGTAGAGGCGAGAATGTATCGAATCACTACGCGCAAGAACTTTTTCGGTAACAGACTCAAGTATAACGATAATTTACTATGTGGTAAATCCACAGATATTGCAAGCAAGCAAGATCCTAACTCTGTTGGTAAATCCCATGAAACTAATAATAAAATATGGAACCGCCATACGCCTTAAATGGCCTATAAAAAGAATAAAGCTGGTTTTTGCTGTGCCTCCCTGGGCCCCATTTTCACACATTGTGACGTTTACCCTTGTATATATTACTGTTTTATTTTTCATGCGCTGTGTTACACCATAATAATCAATGTAATGTTTTTTGACTTACGCACAAACCAACGCGATCAATCTGCGGCCGCGGTGGCGATCGCATAGAGGTGAGCGTTACGTAACGTAGATAGTTACAGTAAAGTCGATATTTCTTAAATAACTAATAACGGTTATTATATTTGTAATAACTATTTAATTAAAAAATCGTAATTAAGAAAAAAAAACATAATATTGATTTTTGAGTATTAAAAGGGTTAGATCTCATTATTTCCTTTTATTAGAGTACAAACACGATAGGCTTACGACCGACGGTTGACGAGATAAATTGAAAAAACATTTTCGACCTTAATGACATTGATCGAGTACCTTTTTTTTAAATTTCATTCGACTTATTAGATGGCATACCATCGAATTCTACCAATAAAATGCAATTGTCAATAAGGTCGAAAATCCTTTAACAACGCTGAAATGTCTTTCATTGGCTAGATATCATCGATACCTATCGTTTAAGTACAAACACTTTGGGTCTAGGGCCAGCGGCCACATTCTGTTTCTTATAACGTAAGCGTTAGATTATCAAAATAACGAATTCCGTTATTAGCGCTCTCTCCTCCAATCAGCGAAGATTAAAAAACTATTCTGATTGGAGGAGAGCGCGCTAATAGCGGTAATCGTTATTTTGACAATCTAACGATCACGTTATAAGAAACAGAATATGGCCGCAGGGGTTAATAAGTTATAATAAAAAAACGTTTTGACATGACATATCGTCAGATTACACCAATACCATAACTATGAGTCCAAAATCAAAATATAAGCCATGTGGATATAAGACTTATTATCAAAACAAAAATTTAATACTTTTATTAAAAAAAAAAAAAAAAAAACTAAAACAAAATAATTTTTAAATACAACTACAAAAAACCTAGAAAGAATGCGTCACGGAACGTACCGCAACCAATCACAGCAATAGCGTGAACATCATTAACCACCTCGTCGGAGTGCAACGACGATATTTTAAAAACCGATACAAGAAAAAGAAACTAAAACGAGGATAGCAACAATAACTCAAAAAAAAACACAACGTCAAAAAACCTTAGAACGAATGTGCAACCAATCACGAAAAAACTACTATAACAAAAATCACTAAATATCACAATCACGTGAAGTAACAATAACCACCACGTTACAAGAGTTTCCATCGTTACAAGTTACAACCGTTACAAGCGTTTCAAAGTGATATCCATATAGATAGGTACATTTGTTCCGTCCGTTTAAATCACAAGTTGTGGAATGTCGGCGAGCAGCGACATAGCGCAAAGCGGTGATATAATGAACTAAGTAAACCAATTTATAACAACTACTACAGAGAGATGGCGCTAATAAATTAAATAATGCACAATATAAGTATTTTGTGGTCAATAAAACTTTAGCTGTCTATGGATGTTAAAGATAAAAATTGATTAAAATAAAAACACATGTAAAAATCATAATAAAAATATGAAATTAAAAAAATGAAGTGCAGAAGCGGGGATGGAACTGGCGTTCTGTGGTTGTTAAGTTATTTAGATAGAATAGAATCATGTCGCCATTAAAAAATTAAAATAGATAGAAAATTTTAAATAAAGAAAATGTGTTAACAAAAAGAAACGTAGCCGTTACGTTACAATGAAATCACGTAACGACCCACCTCTACGATCTCAGCCGTTCACACCGAACACGCGATCTATAGTGTTGCCAACAACATTTTTTAAGGGATCGTACCATACACTAGAAAAAGTCGTATTTTGAGTATAAATCTACAAAAAAAATAGTACGCATTGAAATTTCAATAAAACAATTTTAATCTTACTTTTTTTAATATATTTTTTTTAAAGATAAAAGCAATGAAAAAAATCCTGGTGGGTTGGACTCGAACCCACGAACCTCGCTGTCGTGGCAAGGCGCTCAACCGCTGAGCCAACCAGGTTCCAACCACCCCTCACGAATTTTGTCATTGCTTGTTATCTACTTATACACAGACGCACTCTATTAGCTTTCTTCTATTAACTCTATACAAGTGAAGTTAGAAATCCTAGTTTCTAATACTAGATGGCAGAGAAATCTGTTTTTATTTTTACTCTTTTCAGTATTTTATATTTACCTATGCATTTTATAAATTCCTTATTAGGATACAAAACCACTAAGAAAAACCACCAGCCACTAAAACAAAATTTCCCCGTTGAAAGACTAATCAAACAGTTTTAGTGTAAAATCCACTAAGTTGGCAACACTGGCGGCCGCAAGTGATCGCGCGTGCAGACTCTCCTTGCTGTCCGATTCACGCCAAAATCGATGTCAGCGCTGTCATCACCGGTCCGATTGGGCGAAGCGCGCTAACGATAGATGATTTGCATAGATAGTGACGTCATTACATACGCCATATTGGACTTACAGTGATTTTGCTTGTGGGTGAAATCGCTGTGAGCGCTATCAGAATGACATTTATCTAGAAACATGTTTTCAAGGAAAGTAATAAAATTCCTTAAATAATTATTAAGTAGATAGTTAAAAGTGTTGTGTTCTTATTTATTTTAATATTAATGTAAACAAATATACAAAATACATTAAAATTCATTAATTTTTTAAGGCGTTTTATTTGACATTCAAACAGAGTGAGAGGAGGATATGTTTTAGTTGCGAGATAGAGGGAGATACAAGTGATGTTCTTCCTTGCGGTCCGATTCACAACAAAATCGATGTTAGCGCTGTCATCACCGGTCCGATTGGGCGTAAGCGCGCTAACGATAGATGATTTGACATCGATTTTGTCGTGAATCGGACCGCAAGGAAGAACCTTGCGGTCCGATTCACGACAAAATCGATGTCAGCGCTGTCATCACCGGTCCGATTGGGCGTAAGCGCGCTAACGATATATGATTTGACATAGATAGTGACGTCACTCCAGACGCCATATTGGACTTTCAGTGATTTTGCTTGTGGGTGAAATCGCTGTGAGCGCTGTCAGAATGACATTTATCTAGAAACATGTTTTCAAGGAGGTTGCGAGATAGAGGGAGATACAAGTGATGTTCTTGTGAGCGCGCTTAATCACTGGTCCGATTCATTATCAAGCTAATAGCGCCGTGAGCGGTCTCATCGCGCTGTTTTGAATCGGACCGGTGATTATGAACGTCAGCGCTGACAGCGGTGTCATCACCATTCGGACCGTGAGGCTTGTGAGCGCGCTCAATCACTGGTCCGATTCATTATCACGCTAATAGCGCCGTGAGTAGTCTCATCGCGCTTTTTTAATCGGACCGGTGATTATTAACGTCAGCGCTGACAGCGGTGTAATCTCCATTCGGACCGTGAGGTCTGTACGGATCTCGCGGGCAGCCGCAGAACGCGTTTGGTTTGAACCTGTCGATACAAGTACTATTGCAGTAACTGATCGCCACCCACAAGTGTATTCGCAAATACATGTTGTGCATATACGTGTTTTGACAATACATTTGCCTATTTTCCAAACGTGTTAATATTATATAATTCCTCACAGCGTGAGGGATCCGGGTTATATTAAAGAGGAGGAATGACGTAAAAAGGAAAAAATAAGAAAATTATCAAGAAGAAACGAGTTTAGAAAATAATACTAAAAGTTATGAATTATTTAAAGAGGAATAAAAATATTATCATAAATGAATAGTTATTTTATCTGAGTATATTAAAGTATAGACGATGGAGTATGGTTAAAGGTACCCGTGCCTTCTTCATGTGGAAAAAAAAGCTTCAAGTTTCTTTTAGGTTATGTTTCGTGTTGTTGGTTTTGTCTTTATTATTTTGTTCTACAATTTAATTTAAATCACGATGGGAAAGTTAGATGTTGCTATTTTAAGATATTTAACAAATGAAGATTTCCGTGTTTTAACTGGTGTAAGTACTTATAATTTTGTAATAATTAGTTCTTTGATTACATTTCCTATTATTGAATAGCAGCTATATCTCATTTATAATAATATATACCTATAAGATTAGATTAAGGTTAGATATTAATATAACATAGGAAATATTTAATCTTTATAAAAGTAATGAACATTTCTTTTATTTTTCCTTTTTTTTTGTAGGTTGAAATGGGTATGAAAAACCATGAGTTAGTTCCCGGATCATTGGTGGCGTCCATAGCTAACCTCCGCCACGGTGGAGTTCATAAACTAATGAGAGAACTCTGTAAACATCGATTGTTAACTTATGAAAGAGGAAAACAATGTAATTATGCTTCATAACTAAAGTAAACTCTGTTACCCAGGGCCGTGTTCGTAAACTAACACTTCAATACTGAGTAATGTCACTACACTATATGCATCTCTTCTTCTCTAAGCATTTTTCAATATTTTTATCGCACTCTGTAACACTACCCAGTGTTAAAGTGTTACGTTTTCGAACACGGCTCAGAAGTGCATTCATATTTAACTTTTCTACTCCTGTCATAGTATGATGTATACCCTAACAACCCAAGCATTTATCAACACTGAACCCATAATTTAGTGATTTTGGCCATCTAGAGAGTCAGTGCTTGGATATCCATGGATTGGGGTGGGCCAGCTCCCATCACGTGGTAGGGAAGCAAGAGAGGTAAACTGCAGCTCCCATACTTGTGATTGAGGCGCAGACAATTAATTTATTGTTTGGGACCTGAGGAAACCTTGCTTTATGAACAATAATATTAATATGTATGATGGGTCACACCACAGAGCACGGAATCCACCCGCGCCGCTACTAGAGACGGCATGTTCAACATATTTCATACAAACCAAGCGTGGGGGTGGGCAAGGCTATGAAGAGATGTGTTAAAGATATCTAAATTCAGTAGATTTTAAGATATTCCTGCGGACAGACAAACAGGTATCTGAGTGTCACCTTATGTGAAGCGGCCAGTCATTAAATGTTTTTTTTTGAAGCCACATGTAATAATACACAAGATACTAGAGAAATAACAACTTTACAATGGCAATTAAAATATATTGGTACTCTATGGGTACGCTAACTTGCATTATCGACATGATGCCAATCAACGCGTGCGTCCCCTCACTATTGCATTCACTAATGACTCGCGGCTTTCGCACGGCTGAGGTTTTGCGTTCCAACATACATCGACGCACATTTTAAAAAAGGTAAAAATTAACATTATTTACTTACTTGTGATATGATACGTCAGAATTTTGTTTGTTGATGTTTTTACTTTGATTCTTATACCAAATCACAGCGCAATGAGGCATTTATAACGATTTAATATTAATGTTTATTCCGCAACGTACGAAGAGCAACTGGCGGCCGATTGCGCTCATATGTGCGCAGCGCATTTCTTTGCCACGACTATTATTATTACTACCGTCTCTAGGAGTGGGCAGCGCGCGGCGATTCCGTGCTCTGTGGGTCACACATATTGCCATCATAAAAAAATATATTTTTGATTCTATGAGTACCAACAACAATACTAATATTAGTAGAGTACATATGTATAATACCAAGACCAAGGCAAATTGAAAAAAAAACTTTACAATATTGCTTTGCTTTAAGTTGGAATTAAACCTACAACTACCGGAAACAAAACCAATGGCGTAACTACTACCCACCATTGTCTGTCTATCTTTAAGGGGAAGCAAGTCCAAACTTTATAAGTATATATAGATTCAAAATATTTTTTGACTCAATGGGGTATTGTATAAAAATATGTTTGATACATTATAATAATTATTTTTATCTATAAATTTTACGGTTTTATTTAAAAAATGGAAGAGAATTAAATTTATGGTAGAAATGCTTAAGAATTTATTTTTGGTTTCGTGGTAAATAAATATTGGATTCTTACCTAGACAACAGATCATTCATAAATTCTAAGGATCACATGCCAATTTTTAACTTTAATAAAAAGCAAATTTTGCTCATGTATTGGGAAAAATCATATGGCTCTGGATTTGGTATTTATAAATGCTTCTGGCTTATTAAGGAAGTCACATACTCTGACAGGAGTAGCTTAAAAGACAGGTTTAACTTGAATGTAGTTGTAAGTTTGGTAGGGACCAAAGCTTAGGTATAACAAATTTATTATCATACCAGATGATGGCTACAGGCTCACCAATGCAGGCTATGATTACCTGGCATTAAAGGCTCTAGCCAACCGGAATGTGTTGGGGTCCTTTGGCAACCAGATTGGAGTCGGCAAGGAATCCAACATCTATATAGTGGCTGACGAGGACCATAACCCACTATGCTTAAAGCTTCACAGGTAATTTCAAAATGAAATACTTTAAAGTAATAGTGATAATTCCAGTTTAAATCCTAGTAAGTTTCAATGATTGTCCATAAAAAATAATTACCTTAAAAATACTTAATTAAGTCCAGGTTCCATTGACACTATCTGGCAGAATCAGGTGTTAAATTTATTGGAGAGTCTGTATCTAGCAGATGGTAATTAGACCTATAAAGTCCATGAATAGGGTTGATACATTGTTGTTTGTCAGCATTGATCACTTTGAAAATAATATCTTTATATTCTTTGTATTAGAAGTGTAGATATTTTTCTATGAAATTAAATGCATTATGAAGATAATCTTATATATGTTGTAACTGAGTTTGTTAAACCTTAGATGTAAAAACACCACAGTTTTTAGTAGGTCCCCAGTTGTACCATTAAGTTTTTTTTTATTGACACCTGTTTATAACACTATCCAATTTGTGAAACTGTGTATGATTAGATAGGTTACTATTTTTAGATAGGTTAGATTAGGCTCATTTACGCTCATTTTATGAAGTCATAGATGTTGTCCTAATACTTATTATTTTGTGTATTGTAAGTTTTTTATTAGTATTACTTTGTATGTGTATATTGTACTAGCTGACCCGCGCAACTTTGTCTGCGCGTTTAAATTTAACCGTTTACGCAGCGTACGCTCTTAAAAGGAATAATTTTTCCCCGTTTTTGCAACATTTTTCTTTGTTACTCCGCTCCTATTAGTCGTAGCGTGATGTTATATAGCCTATAGCCTTTCTCGATAAATGGATTATCCAACACGAAAATATTTTTTCAATTCGAATCAGTAGTTCCTGAGATTAGCGCGTTCAAACAAACAAACAAACAAACAAACAAACAAACTCTTCAGCTTTATAATATTAGTATAGATATATATATATGTAGTATATTGTATGGTAGGTATATTAAGTAGTGTAGGTAAAATTTTTTAATATTTATATATGTATTTCATGTATAAAATTCCATTTAATATGTAGTATATGTATTTTATTAATTAAATAAATTGACTGTAAGAAGTCATGCACCCTTACAACTGTTATCACTTGTCCCGAAGGTTGACTGGTAGAGAATGCCGAGCGGCATTAAGTCCGCCTTTGTACAATTTTAGTGCAATAAAGTTTTTAAAATAAAATAAATAAATAGGTTATTGCTTCTGTCCAAACACCGCAAAGAGCTTGCTACTTGTTTGGTGTGACGGGTTTTATGGGTAAATAGTGAAAGATCTTATTTAATTATTGAAATAGTTTTATTAACACCGTTACAGACACTGTTACAGACAGAAGGGAGTTACCAATATTGAGGCGCACTTGCATAGACTATAATTTAAAAAAAACTTAAGGCCAAGCTTACAATGTTCAGCCAACTTTATAATAAATACTTTTGTATTAATTCTTAACACCCTCTCCTAATTTTATAAACCAAGCACATATTATTAACAATTTTTAGGAATAAATATTATTTTATGACAACTACTACTTGTCTATAATTTATACCTCCATGTTAACTTACAAACATGAATCCAATTTTTTATGACAACTGCTTGTCATAACTATACCTCCATGTTAACTTATAAACATGAAACCTAATTTTAATAATGTCTAAGTCTTATTTGTTATTTCAACAAAAAAAAAAACATTTTATACTATCTATTTTTATGCACAGAATGCTATTATTTTATAGTTAAAAACTGTTTACAAGTTTTTTTATGTTTACATTTACATATATCAAAAAATATAAACCACATTTTGATTTTATTATATACCTACTAACTTTTAGTTTTTACCAATTATAGTTAAACACTGTTAACAAGTTTTTATGCTTACATTTGCATCTATCAAAACTTATAAACCACATTTTTATTTTATTATGTACCTACTAACTAGTTTTTATGTTTACATTTGTATCTAACAAATATATAAACCACATTTTTATTTTATTTATATACTAACATGTTTATACAAAAAATAAACTATTTTTATTAGCTTCCCTTTAATACAGTAAAATATTTTAACTTCTTATTGACTAATTATATTACAACTAATTTTATTTTATGTTTAATAAACTTTATATTATTTAGAGCTTTAGTCAAAATGTCAGCTGTCTGTTCGTCTGTCGGGCAATACTGTAATTCAATTAAATTATTACTATATAACTCATGTATATAATGATATCTAACATCAATGTGCTTTGATCTTTTGTTAAATATTCCTGACTTAATTAGTTGTATAGCACTTTGATTATCTATATTAAATTTTATCTTAGATTCAATTTTTAAAGCACCCAACAGAGATTTTATGAACATGGCTTCTTTAGAACATTCCGCTGCTGAAATAAACTCAGCTTCGGTTGTTGATAATGCAACTATTGGTTGCCGCCTGGAACACCATGCTACAGGTCCACCTGACATATACAATATATATCCAGTTGTGCTGCGTCTAGTTTCATGATCTCCAGCAAAATCTGAATCACAATACACATTTATATCTGAAATATTATTATTATTTTTAAACAATATACCCACATCTAAGGTACCACTTAAATATTTAAAAATTCTTTTTAATGAATTAACATATTTTTCTGGATTATCAATATGTCTGCTTACTATTCCCACAGCATAAGCTATATCGGGCCTTGTTTTAGTAGATAAGTATAATAAGCTGCCAACTGCTTCTCTAAATGGAAACTTAACGTCTTTATTTTCTTGTAGACTTTCTTGTTCTTCTTTATCTTCAACTTCTAGGTTTGGAGTACTAACTGCTTTACAGTAAGACATATGATATTTTTGAAGAATATACTTTGTATAGTTACTTTGTGATAAATGTATTCCTTGTTTATTTCTTCTTATTTCTATACCAAGATATGATTTTGGTTCTTCAAAAATCTTAATATCTATTATTTCTTTAAGTTTTATGAGAATATCCATCATTTTATATTTATTATTTCCTATCATAAGTCCATCGTCAACATAAATGGCAATAATAATAGAAACATCTGCGTTTTTAAATACACAAGGTTCATTTTTAGTCTGTATAAAACCAATTTTATTCATTATTTCTATAAATTTTTTATTCCACCTTTGTGGTGCATGTTTTAGGCCATACAAGGCTTTTCTTAATAAACAAATTTTATTTTTATTTTCACCACTTCCTTCCGGAACCTTCATGAATACTTTTTCATTTAAGTCACCATGCAGGAATGCAGTTTTAACATCAAATGTTATTATATTATATTTTTTTTAGCTGCTGCTATAGCAAATAATATTCTAAGAGAGGTTTGACTTGCAACAGGGCTAAAAATTTCATCATAATCCATACTACCTTGCTCAAACCCTCTTGCGACAAGTCGAGCTTTGTATGTCCCATCTTCTTTTATACGAAAAACCCATTTGTTACTTAAAATATTGTTACCTGCTGCTTCCTTTGTGTCTACTATTTCCCAGGTTTTATTTTTATCCAAGGATTTTAATTCTTCTTTTATGGCTTTATGCCAATTTTCTTTTTCAGGCCCTTGCATAACTTCTGCATAGGTAAGTAAAACATAATCATCAAATTTAATAGGTACTGTTCTTTTTCTTTCTTGTCTTTTTAATATGACTTCTGTATTTTTACTAGGCACTTCTTCCACTTCAATATCTGTATTTCTACTGGGCAGTTCTTTTACTTCATTTTGTGTATTTTCTCTAGGTATTTCTTCCTCTAAATTAGTATGTTCCATGTTATCGGTTTCTAATTCATCAATTATATTAATTTCACTTACCTCATTATTATTTAATTCCATTTCTTCATTTCTTTCAGTTATTATTTTATTTTTGAAATAAACATCTCTTCCATAGATAATCTTCATTTTATTACAATCAAACAGACTCTATCCTGTTGTTGCATAACCAACCATAACTAACTTTTCTATTCTTGAATCCAGTTTCTTTATAGGTATAAGTTTCTTTAAAAAAACTTCACAGCCAAATACCTGAATGTTTGACAAATCCGGTTTGGTTCCATACCACATCTCAAAAGGAGTTTTATGATTTATTGTAATTGATGGTAATCTATTAAGTAAATAACTAGCACATAAAGCTGCTTCTCCCCACATTTCTTCTTTCATCTCACTATTAAGTAATAATGCTCTTGTTTTTTCTAAAATTGATCTGTTTATTCGTTCAGCCTTTCTGTTAAGTTGAGGACTATAAGCTACTGTATAATCTATTTTTATGCCCTTTGATTTACACCATTCGCTGAATTTATTAGACGTGTACTCACCCCCATTGTCGCACCTTATGACAGAAATTTTAAAATTCTTTTCTCGTTCAACCTCTTCTACATATTGTTTTATTGATTCAAAAACTTCACTTTTATTTTGTAATAAATATATTTTTAGAAAATGACTGAAGTCATCTAACATTGTAAGAATATACCTTTTATTATTCCAAGTATTTATCTCCATAGGACCACACACATCTGAGTGAATTATTTCTAATAACCTGCTTGCTCGTTTTCTTTCAGTATTGAATGGTAGTCTAGTTTGTTTTGCTTTATGACAAATTTCACATGAATCTGCAACATTCTCGATTTTATTTATTATGCCACTAGCCACATTTGGTAGTAATGACAAAGTTTTATGTCCTGGATGCCCCATTTTATAATGCCAATCCAAAGCACTTTCTTCTTCCTTTGTAATGAAGGAAACTCTTTTTGTATCTATCTCATCTTTTGTTAATTTTATGGTATACAACCCTGACTTATTTTTATTACCCTTTAAGATTAAACAATTATTTTTATAAATTTCTACACAATTTTTATTAAATGTAACTGATGCTCCTTGGTCAGTGGCTGCGGAAACAGAAAATAAATTATTTACCAATTCTGGACATAGAGAGTATTTCTTAAAATACAATTTTGCCCGACAAACTCACCTTGACATTTTGACGACATAGAATGCTCTTTTTTTGCTACACTAATATTAATTGCATTAGGCTTCATATTGGCTAAAATATTTGAATTTGACACCATGTGTGAACTACAACCTGAGTCAACTATGAATTGCACATTATTTTCAATATTATGATCATAAGTTAAAAAAGCAGTTTTATTTACCTGACTATTACTATTTTTATATCTAAAGAAACAATTTTTAGTTTTGTGATTTGTTTTCTTACATATAGAACAACAATTTTTACAATCAGAAGCAAAATGCCCTGGTTTATTACATTTAAAACATACCTTCTTATTATAATATCTACCACCAGTTTTGACAGTTGTTTTAAAAGCCACAGGAGGTACACTTGTTTCATTCATCTTATTATATTTTTCATCCTCCTTAATCAGCCTTGATTTTAAATTATTAAGATTTTGTTCAGTTGTTGGTGATGATTCCCATGCCGTAATAAAAAACTCATATGATTTTGGTAGAAAACTTAAAATTCGTGATATTAGCATATCTTCTTCAATATTTTTATCTAGTTGTGATAATCGGTAAACCAAATTTTCTATATTAGCCAAATTTGTCTGCATGTCAATATCAGACTTATATGTAAAATTTAAAAAATCCTGCATTAATTGATCCTTTTTTCTAGTCTCAGAGCCATCATAGATGTTGCATATCTTTTCGTACATTTCCTTTGACGTCGTGCATGGAATTAACTGCGTCATCAATTTTTTTATCTATAGTTTGAATTATGATTTTTTGAGCTTGGGCGTCTTTTTTATCCCAATTTTTGTCTTCATTTTTGTTTATTGACCCTTCTACTATACTAAATAACTCGTGAGCTTTAAAGTATATTTTTATTTGAAATTTCCAAAGCAGGTAGGTTTCCGAGTCTTTTAGTTTTTCTAAAGCCGAATGTGAAATGGCGTCCATTTCCATTTTTACACTTTTTAAACTTTTTTTATGACTTTACACTATCCCCTTTTTTTTACACTCGCGGAATATTAATTATACTGGTCCCATAACCTGACGGGTTTTATGGGTAAATAGTGAAAGATCTTATTTAATTATTGAAATAGTTTTATTAACACCGTTACAGACACTGTTACAGACAGAAGGGAGTTACCAATCTTGATGCGCACTTGCATAGACTATAATTTTAAAAAAACTTAAGGCCAAGCTTACAATGTTCAGCCAACTTGGTTTATAATAAATACTTTTGTATTAATTCTTTACATGGTGTAGAGTCAGAATACCAATGGCCACAACAAACTGGGAATAAAAAGCCACTGTTTTACATCTTATGGTTTTGTACTGATGGAAGGTTAGTGTCAACAGTTTTCATAACTTTTTGCCTGAGGACATAAGACTCCTCCAACCTGGAACAGGTTGGAGGAGGATTTTATTCCTTTCTGTACTTTTTAAACCCCACGGTGTTTTCACCCGTCGCTATGAAGAGGGGGCAACATCTGATTACATTGCCAATAGCGTATCCAACTAGTCCACAGGAAATTAATGCAAAATACTTGAGAGGCAATGTTACCTAGGGGTTTATAGCTTGTTATCCTGTGTTATCCAGATTAGGTCGCACATGCTTTCGTAATGTAAAGGACAAGCGCGACTACCACGCGCACCGCAACCGCGCGTCGTGGCTTTACTTGTCTCGCATCTCCGCCACCAAAGAATTTGCCTACATGAAGGCGCTCCACGACAGGGGATTCCCCGTGCCCAGGCCCGTAGATTTTAACCGACATTGTGTGGTTATGGATTTGGTGCAAGGAGGTCCTTTGTAAGTTTTTTTTAAATATTGTTATAGCTATAACCCTGAGGTTGTTAAAATAAATATCTCCTGTCATTTGCATGATGAATATGACAAGGGATCCAGATTGTATTTTTATTTTATTTTGTTGGAGCATGGCCTGTGACTATTTACGGTAGAGACTTTCGAGGTCTGTAGCTTTACCACAAGTTTTGGCAAACAGTCTTTACTATAGGGCCCGTTCGTCTTGGGAATGAGACATAATCACAATGATCATGATGACATTGTGCAAACTTGCGTTTTTTTTGGTTAATTTCAATCACAATGCCACAATTACCACTATCCAAATCGAACGCAATGTTATCACGAATCTGTCAACTGTCACTTGTCAAGTAAAATATAGGTTAAATCGTACAATCCACTAATTTTATATGCGAAATCTTTCTAAAATCATTTCGATTAAAATAAAAAAATACAATAAATTTGATTCTAAAAATATAAGACGGCTGCGACGTTTAAAACAACAACACTGTCACAAATGTCAAAATATGTTCACAACGCCTCACCTATCGACTGGGGTCATTGTGATCAGTTCACGGTAGCATTCTGGGCCAAAAAAAACGGCCATTGTGGCAGATCACATCGCCACTTTTGCCGCCGAAATCTCAAAAAAAACGCATAAATATACATCGTGATCGTTGTGAACATGTTTCTGTCCCAAAACGAACGCAAGCATAGTAGTAACTATCGGGAATCAACCAATAGGAGAGGTATATTTGAAAAATAAAGCGATCCTATTGGTTGATCTATATATGTACATGGTTGCTGTATATCTATACCTACTAGCGACTATAGTAGAAACTTTTTGCAAAATTATGTGGTAGGGCTACTGCTATAAGGTAGATACCTAATTTCTGATAGTATGCAGACCTCGAAAGTCCATGAATGAGGTTGATTAATTTTGTTGTTTAACAACATTGATCACTCTCACTGTGCCGGCTAAATGATGCGCCGCAGACCACACCCCACGCCACTGAGCCAGACCATGGTAAACTCTACGGAAAAATATACTAACATTAATTTGTGGGTGAGAATCGAACCCAAACCTCCGGATACACCACCAAAGACGCAACCAATAGACCACAGAGGAGGTAATGGTATGTATGTACACACCAATTAAAATCACTAATCCAATCATACATTCTTCAGGACTCATGTATCATCAGTGCCAAGCCCTGAGTGTCTGTACGAAGAGTTAATGGAACTGATTGTCCGCCTCGGGAACTGTGGAGTCATCCATGGAGACTTCAACGAATTCAATATCATGATAGACGAGGAGGGGCACCCTATCATTATAGACTTTCCTCAAATGGTGTCAACTTCCCACCATAATGCTGAGTCGTGAGTATTGCTTTTTTGTTTTTCTGTATGTACTCTTACAAATATAATACATTTATTTGAGAATTAAGTTTTAACACAGCTTTTACAAAAATCCAAGCCTAAAGAGGAGTGTCTGATCAAACATTTCCCATACAGTCACAACCCTTTGGTCTTAACTGTTAGCCCCCCCCCCCCCCTAAAATTTCATAGATTTTTAATAATTTTGAACGCTCCTCTTAATATAGATATTCATATTTGAAATCTAAAAAATCGGTGTGAAGTCACAAGCACGCTATAATAGACTAAAAGATTTTGAAAAAAAACTTTTGGTTAAACGTCGTGCGATATGCACCTTTATTTAATGAACGCGTAATATAATATAATATTTTTTTTAAGTATCTTACAGCATATACAGGTAATAAGAAAAAAGTATTATTATTAAATTTTATTGCTATCAAATGAGTAATCAAGCTTCACAAGATTTCTTGTATAGAAGATGAGTTTCTAGAAACATGGATAACGCTTAATATAAGTAAAGTATAACGTTTAATTTAACTGTAGTATAATTGTTTTTGTCCATTGAAACAATATTTTAGTATTAAATAGCCCATTCATCGAGGAGCCATCCTCGATGAAGGCTATACATCACGCTACGACCAAAAGGAAAGAAAGAATGATGCAAAACGGGGAAGATTCATTACTTATAGCTTCCGTTGCGTGCGCTGCGTAGCCGGTTAAAGTTACGCAGACGAAGTTGCGAGGGCAACTAGTAATATTATAAAGTTAAAGAGAATGTATGTATGTACGCGGTTATCTTGAAAACTACCACTCGAAAAAAAACATATATACCTATATATATATATGTTTTTTTTCGAGTGCTTTTTTGAGAGTTTTTTTTTCGCCCTAATAAGGCGAAATATAGCAAAAGTATTATTATTATATTGTGTTTTATTTATGTATCTTATTGAACGACCTATGAAAAAAATATATATATGCGTAAAATAGCGAGTTAATTGAAGAATGTTATAGGTATAGATTTTTAATAATTTTGAACGCTCCTCTTAATATAGATATTCATATTTGAAATCTAAAAAATCGGTGTGAAGTCACAAGCACGCTATAATAGACTAAAAGACTTTGAAAAAAAACTTTTGGTTAAACGTCGTGCGATATGCACCTTTATTTAATGAACGCGTAATATAATATAATATTTTTTTTAAGTATCTTACAGCATATACAGGTAATAAGAAAAAAGTATTATTATTAAATTTTATTGCTATCAAATGAGTAATCAAGCTTCACAAGATTTCTTGTATAGAAGATGAGTTTCTAGAAACATGTATAACGCTTAATTTAACTGTAGTATAATTGTTTTTGTCCATTGAAACAATATTTTAGTATTAAATAGCCCATTCATCGAGGAGCCATCCTCGATGAATGGGCTATACATCACGCTACGACCAATATGAAAGAAAGAATGATGCAAAACGGGGAAGATTCATTACTTATAGCTTTCGTTGCGTGCGCTGCGTAGCCGGTTAAAGTTACGCAGACGAAGTTGCGCGGGCAACTAGTAATATTATAAAGTTAAAGAGAATGTATGTATGTACGCGGTTATCTTGAAAACTACCACTCGAAAAAAAACATATATATATATATATATATGTTTTTTTTCGAGTGCTTTTTTGAGAGTTTTTTTTTCGCCCTAATAAGGCGAAATATAGCAAAAGTATTATTATTATATTGTGTTTTATTTATGTATCTTATTGAACGACCTATGAAAAAAATATATATATATATATATATATATATATATGCGTAAAATAGCGAGTTAATTGAAGAATGTTATAGGATATATAACATAATGCTACCACCCATAAGATTGGAGCAGTAATCATATTTAACACAGCTAGGTGGGAGGAAGATCTCTACAACTTCGTAAGGCCGACCAACCGGTCTCGTTACCACTGCCCCATGCAGATGCAAAAACCGTCATGTGATCTAGTCATTTTTCGGTTTTGTCTGTGGGTTCACCAGTTTTAAGGCGGTTTTGCGGTAACGAAATGGGTCGTTCAATTGACGATAAGGCTGGGTTAGTCCCAGTTGTCACTACCGGCTCCGTTCCTACTAACGACAAATGGGAAAAATAATCCCAGTTGTTGCTAGTAGGGACGAGTGGCACTCATGCAGTTCGTAATCGCATCATTTGGCCGACATAGTGACTGTGTAGGTCTCCTAAAAAAAAAGCTATAATAATTAAACATATAACTATTTTGTTTTAGTTACTTCGACCGTGACGTTAAGTGTATTCGGGAGTTTTTCAAGAAGCGTTTCGGGTATGAAAGCGACCTCTACCCCAAGTTCCAAGACCTGGAGCGTGATGATGAGCTGGATAAGGAAGTCGCTTGCTCTGGCTACAAGAGGTCTAAGGATGTCGACGATGATTTGTTACAGGTAACAATTTTGTACATAGATGCAAAACCGTCAAGTGACCTAGCCACTTGTCGGTTTTAGTCTGCGGGTCACCAGTTTTCAGGAGCTTTGTTCGATTTGTAGTAGTCGATGTTTCCTTTTAGGATGCGGTTATAACAAGGGCTGCCCATTTCGCATCATTTAGCCTGCATAGTGGGGCGATTAATATTGTTAAACAATAATGCATTAATCGACCTCATTCACGGACTTTGTAGGTCTGTTGTAGATACAAAGTCACATGCAGTGCTTCAATATAATAATTTAAAAAAACTGCATATGTAAGAACATTTTTAACACATATTGTTCTGGTCATAAACTAAGCTTTAGGCTTGTACTATGTGTACTAGAAACAACGATACTAATACATATAATATGTTATATACTCCAGAATATTTTTTCCGAGTGAGAATCGAACCCACGACCTCCGGATAAAGCGCCAAACGCGCAACAACGAGACCATGCAGGCAATCAAATTATGATAGCTGTTTTACAGATAATAGTGCATTTTAAATTGTGTCTAAAGCGTGACCGGCGATATTTTATGGATATGTTCCATGCGGCGATTTTATTCAATAGACGCATAACCCATAAATCTATGCCGATAAAAAAAAACGCAAATCAATAGAAGTAGAATTCAGGGGTCTTAGAAAAATATAAGCGAGGTGACATGCCGCGTCGCCTTCAGTCATGGAGATATAGATAGGGAGGCGCCCTTGGGCCTTAAATCCTTTCCAGTCGTGAGAAAAGAAGATGGCCGCCGCTATACAAATAAAAAAAGTGAGAACAAAAGCAATCACTGAGCGTTGATTGGTTGAAGTGAGAACAGAATATAGCGGCAACGAACTCGTTGACATTTGGTTGTATACGCCATTTAAGACGTTAAGGCGCTTCCATATATTTTTTTATTTGTTCTTTATTTTTCTCATAAATTATACTAATTTATTAAAGTAACATAAAATATATTAAAATTAAAAATAAAGCATTAAAATCTAAATACCTAAAATAAAAATGACCCAAAAAAAAACCCCTATCACAATTATAATACCTAAATAAAAGAAAAAAATATAAACCTACATAATATTAAATTAAATAAAAAAAAAAAATGTATATATTATGGAACTTAGCAGATTAAGGGATCAGGTACGCATGCTGTATAGCCCAAGAATGTCTAATAATATTATTTTTTTATTAGTTACATGTCTTCAGTCGAAAGAGTATGGGTTTGACAGATGACAGCGTACCTCACGCCTATTGCCTTACTTTACTATCAACTATCGAAATCCATACGTTTTTGACTGTGGCGACGCGACATGTCGCCTCGCCTGCATTTTCTCTAAGGCCTCAAAACCACCATTTAAGTCCTGCGACTAAAACTGCAACTAAAAAATTGTCTTCTAATTTGGAAAAGTCAGGGAAAATATTAAAACAATGTGTGTACTTTAATTACAAATTGCTACTGTAAACGACTGGCAACCTGAGCGGGCCGATTCCATCGTATGTTCCAAATATGCTTATTTTTTAAGAATGTTTAAAATAATTTGTTGCTCTATATTTTTCGAAAATGTTGATAAAAATATTTGTTTCTATTTTCTAATAATTTATCTTAAATACTATAGTTTTTTTCCTAAAAATCAATTTAAAAAACCAAAATATATTATTTGGTTTTTTAAATTGAGATTAAGGTCAGGGAAAATCTAAAAAAAGTGACTGGGAAATTCTTATCCGAAAAAAGTGGCCACCCTACAGAAACGCCACGCCTATCTGAATTGAGTGATAGTAAGCAACCGACTTTATATATTTAACCAATGAATTGTTTCAGGAATTAGGAATTGATTTACCAGTAAGTGATGAAGAAGACGAAAACGATGATGATGCAGAGAATAGCGAAGACAAAGATGTTGATGCAGAACGAAGTACCAACTATACTGAAGAGGAACTTAGCAGATTAAGGGATCAGGTACGCATGCTGTTATAGTCCAAGAATGTCTAATAATATCTCTACAAGTGACTCTACCGACCTAATATTAATGGAAAAAAAAAAAAAAAATTGTACCAGGCGTTATTTTATAATAATTTATATATATATATATATATATCATCACGGGTGCCTCACGGCGCCCGAGACCGCCTAGACGGCCCCAGGGTACCCAGCGGAGGGGTTTTAATCCCACCTCGTCGTAGCACTATCAAATATATTGATATAAATATTACAATAATTTAGATATTATACAGGGTGAATTTGAAAGCCCAGAGTACATTCTTTCAAAATAACCCTGTATATATATTATGTTTTCTATCTCGAAACTTTCAAAAACTTTTAATACATAATAATATATACGTGGTGGCCTAGTTGGTTAGACCTTGGACTTAAAAATACTTAGGTCCCTGGTTCGTATCCCGGTGTGTACCAATGAGTTTTTAATTAAAAAAAATATGTACATTTGTTTGACAACACCACTATAGTGCCTCGGAGAGCACGTTAAGCTGTCAGTCCCGGTTTCACTATACCAACTTGTGAAACTGTTTATAGATGGGTTATTGAGTCTATTCAAAACATCGCGACGAGCTAGCCACTTGTTCGGTGTAGACTCATACCATCGGCTACGACGAGGTGGGATTAAAACCCCTCCGCTGGGTACCCTGGGGCCGTCTAGGCGGTCTCGGGCGCCGTGAGGCACCCGTGACGATACACATAATAATATACATTTAAATTTCTTTTCTAGGTGAACAACTCAATTTTACTTGACGAAACAAAACCCCCAACCGACATCCAAGAAAAACTATCCCAAACAACTATTACAGACAACCCTACAGAAGAAGATTCTGTCCCTACCTTAATAGACACACAAAAGGAAAAAATTGATCCCGACTCACGAAAATATCGCCTTGCTATGTTTGAAAAGGCTCTCTCTGACGTCAGATCCATGCGCACCTACACGTCAGCCAGCACGATTGCACCAGACGTGGTTAAACAGCAGGTTAAGAAGAATCTGGAGTTTAGACAAAAACGTATGGAGAGGAGTAAAGTGATCGCGAAAGGAGAAGCCAGCGCCACTACCAGAGTCAGGCGCGATAACAGAGAGACCATCAGGGAAAGTACGGGGCTTTGGGGGTGGGCAGAGTGAAATATATTGTTGGTAATATTTGGTGTTTTATTCCATTTTAAACCTTACTCCTTATATACGTGGTGGCCGAGTTGGTAAGACCTTAGACTTAAAAACACTGAAACCCCGATGTGTACAAAAAAAAAGTACATTTTGTTTAAAAACACCACTAATAGTGCCTCGGAGAGCACGTTAAGCTGTCGGTCCCGGTTTCACTATACCAACTTGTGAAACTGTTTATAGATGGGTTATTGAGTCTATTCAAACATCGCGACGAGTTAGCCACTTGTGGGTGAATTTGAATGGGTGTACTTTGGGCTAATATGATGTTCTACTGATCAAATCGAACAACTTTTCCCATGGAACCATATGTCGCAAATGAAAAAAAAAATTGGCTTCCCCATACAAATTGATAATTTTAACATTACTAGTTTGTATGGAGAAGACAATTTTTTTTTTCATTTGCGACACATGGTTCCATGGGAAAAGTTGTTCGATTTGATCAGCTGAACCTCATATTAGCCCAAAGTACATCTTTTCAAAGTCACCCTGTATATATAAAAAACTTAACGCTTTGTTAGGAAAATTCAAAGTGTAAGACAGTGACGATTTAATGCTGTACTGGGGTGCTATTTTTGAAAGTAAGCGGATGACTATCACTGAAATGACATTGATTTGTAAATATATAATTTTTGATCTCATCGAGTTACTAAAATATTATGCCTATGATATCAATACGGTGATATCATAGGTGGTGGATGGTGATGCCTCCTACCACTAAAAAATAAGTTCCGTTCCACCATTAAGTTTTAGAATAGAAATGTATTTATTATGAGAAACAAGAACGACGAACAATATTTTCTTAAATTAGCGAGATATTACGATTAGTACCTATAATGTTACAAACATAAGAAATTAGTTCCAACATTTTCCGCAATATGGCGAAGTGGATTCTTTTTTCAGTCAGGCTAATTTATTGTTCTAAGATTGGTCAAACTAATGACACATATTGCCCTGGTTAAAAACTAAGCTCTAGGCAGCACAAGCCGTATCGTGTATGTGTATCAGAAACAACGATTTTATAATTTATAAACACCCAAAGCATGACAAATTGTATAGAAAAGCGTACTAAAACATTTTTGCCATGAGTGGGAATTGAACCCACCATCTCCGGATACAACCTATAACCATAGATCACGGAGGCGGTTATTATTCTCAGGAGAATACTGCATCGATTTCTTGTCTATAGGTGGTAGTTTCCACCCATTATACATGGTGAATTTGAATGGGTGTACTTTGGGCTAATATGATGTTCTACTGATCAATACGAACAACTTTTCCCATGGAACCATGTGTCGCAAATGAAAAAAAAAAATGCCTTCTCCATACAAACTAGTAAAGTTAAAATGTCCAATTTGTATGGGGAAGCCATATTTTTTTTTCATTTGTGACACATGGTTCCATGGGAAAAGTTGTTCGTATTAACCAGTAGAACAACATATTAGCCCAAAGTACACCCATTCAAATTCACCCTGTATATATAAAAAAAACATCACGGGTGCCTATTTGGCTCCCGACAACCGTTTAAATACGGCCTCAGGGTACCCAGCGGAGGGATTAAAACCCGTCCTCATTTCGCCGATGGATTTCGCCATAATATAACCATTATATGTTAGTAGTATAAAAAAGCGTCCCCAGCCTAGTGGGTAAGTCACTTTGCAACTGATATCAAGGTAAAGCAGATGACATCAAGGCCGGACCTGGAATAAGTGGGCTTTTTACAACGAGGCTATACCATAAATAAAATACCGCAACAAGCTCGCCACTTGTTAAGTGTTGCCTCCGATTACCATAGGCGAAATAAGGACGGGTTAATCCCTCTGCTGGATACCCTGAGGCCGTTTAAACGGTTCTCGGAGCCCGGGAGCCAAAAAGGCACCCGTGATGGTAGGTATTTAGTATATGCGAGATTTCAGCTCTTGATAAAACCAAGATTGTTTAATCATTGTTACTTTTGCATGAAATAAAAGGCTTATTATTATTGATATCACTCTAATCGCATCATTTAGCTGGTAAAGAAGAACGTCTAATATTTCCTCTGAAACGAGCTCCCCGCGTCGCTCCCTGGTCCCAACTTTTATTTCTTGCAAAAAGTTACATGCAGTTGCCATAGCACGGGTTTTTACGGGAAAAACAGGGCCTTGAAGCGACCTAGAGTTATATACTTACAAAGTTTGTTACCCATCGCATTTATATAAGGACACTGCATTCGTAATGGCGAAGTCTGCGTTCTCCATACAAACAGCTTTCGCTCTAAATCTTAAGAAAAACGTTTAAATATTATATACACAAATATTTATTACCCACAACAGAAAGAATTTATCCCTACAATTACTAACATACAAATAGTAATTGAACTTTGACTAACAGCCCAAGTTGTAATAAGTATTGGAAGTACGTTTTGTATGGGCGTCATGTCGATTACAGAGCCTTTGAAAAAAACTACAGTATAAATAGAAGAATAGCATAAAATAAAAATCTAATCTGGGATTACCTACTCAATCAATAAATAACAATGTCAGTTTCGCATATACAAGAAAATAGTTGCAACAATTATCCGCAATATGGCGGGGGTTGAATCAACAGTTTATTCCTCATCTTCCCCAGACACCTGGACCTCCTCACTCTGTGGCGCGTCAGTCTCCTTCTCTTCCACATACTCCACATCCCAGTTGTGTTCCCTTATGTACAGCAACTGCAGATATGTCGACGCACACAATATCTGTCAACAAATAGTTAAACACGGGCCCATTTAAGTAAGTTTTAATGCGCTTTTTTATTTATGAAGTAATAAGGTTGTAAGGTAAGAGTGTCCTTACCTTTTTTGTACCATTACAAAAAAGGGGTGCCTTAGACCGTCTTGAAGGCTTAAGGGTTACCCACAGCGGTGGGATTTTATTCCCACGTCGCCGTATCGTTCAAAAAGTAGGCAGCTCCTCGCGAAGTTTGGATATACCTACTCGATATTCACATTCGACATACACAAGTTTTTATACTGAAATTGTGGCCGATAGCTTAACATTCTCCGAGGCACTATTTAGTAGTGTTGTCAAATAAATGTACATACATTTTTTTTAATTAAAAACACATTGGTAATAATTTGTATATACACCGGGGTTAGAACCGGAGACCTGAAAACTAGTGTTTCTGGTCTAATCAACTCGTCTACCAAGATTTTTAAAATTGAATAAAAAAACAAAGTTACAAGATGTATGTAGGTATTTTAAAAGTTGGTTCGATCAAAATATGATTTCATTCGAATGACCACCCTAAAATTAAAACTCAGAGTATGAAAACATTTGTGCAACAAACCTTAAAATGGTTTATATGATAGCCTTCCAGTCTAAACGTGTATCCGAACATGCTCGTAGATATCTTGGACTCGGAGACAGTCAAGTAGTTGTCCTCCATGAAGAAGGGGTAGCTGGTGATCTTGTATGCGCCGGCCTTTAGCGGACAGGTCAACCTATCGATGCGACACGGTATAAGAAACATGCACCGAAAGGAATTCTTCAGCGAAGAATACAAATATTCTCAGATTTATTATTATATTGTTTTTTTTTTAAATAAAATGCAATGAATAAAATTCCACGTTCCTGAAGCCTCCTGAAAGCGAGGATCGTGGACTCAAACGAGTCCTACCGACATCGATTTTTTTCATTGCATTTTAACTTGTGGACTCGCCTAATTGCGCATATTGCTAAAGTTTACAGCATTTGATAGAGGAGAAACTGAGTGTTCTTTTAAATGAGACTTCTGGCGACCCCCGCTCCGGATATTTTTTTAAACAACGCATCTCACTGTCAGTTCATAGAGGAAACGCTGCCAGTGTTATGGGTACCTTCGAAGTGGAGAGCCTGGATTTAGTGGACGTGTAATTTTTTATTATTTTTTAAGTATTCTGTTTTTATTTTTTGTTAGGCATTATTATTGATAGGGTTTTTTTTTGTATTAGGTTGTTAAATTTTAATTTGCTAATCTGATGAACAAATATATTAGATTTATTATTGCAATATTTATTTTTTACTATTGGTCGGTAGTAGGTATTTAACTAAACGATACCCCATAATAAATGTACCTACTTAACAATTCACGGACGAGATAATAGATAGGTATAAAGAAAATGTATTTTATCTGCTGGTGTTTTATGGAATTTATATGTAAGTATGTGACTCATACTAAGTATTTTCTAAACAAATATTGCAGGCTGTATTTCATCGTGACGTACGAACTTAAGCATACATTACCCGTTTATTACCACACGTGTCACTCACATTTGTTGACACTCGGCAATGTACGATACGATATCAAAAATGTGAGCAGTATCTCTTTGAAACTTGTCAACGAAACATATTATTTATACGGTCGACAACGTGTCAATAAAATATTATTTAACTATTATGTGATAACAAATATTGTGAGTAAACATAATTTATATATCTATAAAATTCCAATAGTTGGTATTACCTCTATGGAAATGTAGTTGGTATTAGCTCTAACCACGGTGTCTGTACCTTCTATCTTGGAACCGCCCAGTATATGTCGCGACGATGGTAAAAGGCCGGATGGTGCCACTGTTGCGCCATGGAGCCTCGGGCGGAGCCTGGTGTGGGATGCGACCTGTGTAGACACATTGGCTGCGTCCCACATCCGTAATAATTCCCTGAGGGCCGGAGCGGCTTCCGAAAGTGCACAATCCCTCAAACGCTGCAAATATAGTACATTGATAAACAATTATATTTGTGGCGTTTGCGGTAGAGACTTTAGGTCCGTGGTCGTCGGACACAAAAAAAATTATAAAAGACATTGGCAAACGATTAGTCCTTGTCTCGAGTGACCAAAGAGCGGCGGCCTTTTTTGGACAACAAATTAGTTTAATTATACAACGGGGTAACGCCGCCAGTATCTTGGGCACTATGCCGCACGGCAGTAGTTTAGAATCTATTTTTCTTTTATAGGTAATATTTTATATATGTACGTAATTTTTATAGGTAGGTATATTTTATTATTTGTATTAGTTCTAATTATTTTATTACGTTTTCTTATTAATTATATGTTATCAGAGTACCTGCATAATGTAAAAATAAATAAGTAAACATAAGATATACCGAAGAATCCAAAGATAAAAAGTTAAATATAATAAAAAAATAAATTAAGTAACAATAAATTATTACAATATCAAATTTAACATACCTACTAGGTTACTCAATTGAAAAGGCAATACTAGTTGTGAGACCTTAATTGCAGATGAGAACGGGTCCAGACATCTTTATCATTAATATAGTCATTAACTCTATAGTAAGCCCTATGGATTAATGTTTGTTTTATACAATTTTTAAACTTTATTTCACTTAAATCTATAATACTTTTAGGTAATTTATTAAATAACCTTATACTGTTAATGACAAAACATTTATTAGTTTTTTGCAGTCTAAACTTTGGAATATCAATTTTATCTATATTTCTTAAGTTTAAATTATGCCTGTCGCCATTTTTACTAAACATACTTAAGTTTTTCTTGATGTACAATAAATTCTCATAAATATATTGAGATGGTAGTGTCAATACATCAATCATAGGAAATGTTTCCCGGAAAGAATCACGAGCTTTCATGCCATATATTGCCCGAATAGCCCTCTTTTGTAAAATAAACATATCAAATTCTGCCGCGGATCCCCATATTATAAGATCATACGTAATTATACTGTGAAAATAGGCGAAGTTCACTAGTCTGGCTGTTGCAACATCAGTTAATTGTCTGATTTTTCTGACTGCATATGCAGCAGAGCTCAATCTATTGGATAGAGTATTTATGTGAGCTTTCCACTGTAGTTTGGAATCGACCGTGATCCCCAAAAACAGTAAATTCTAGATCAGTGCAACCTAACTTCTCTGTGGAATTAATACCAGTTACGTTGGGGAGCGTAAATTTTAGACACTTAGCATTTAAAACTAAATTATTCGCCGTGAACCATTTCGAATCCATTTCCAGAGTGTCATTTGCTGATGATATTATATTATCTTTTCTACTAAATTTAAAAAGGTAGAGATGTATCATCAGCAAATAGCACTATCTGCGCCATCTCCTGAACCATATGAGGAAGGTCATTAATGTTTTGTCAGATTAGATTATTAGGTACCTAAGTATCTAGGTTTTTTGAATAGGTCCTCTCCTCTTTCTGAATCCGCCACTACAGGGGCGGATCCAGGATAGAATTTTGGAGGGGCTCCCCGAGGAAAACGTCTATAACATCGTTCGACGTGTACGTTTTCAAAAAAACGCCATCTCCTTCGCGTGTCAAAAAACGTCCCATCATGTCCCTCTGGGCCGTGTTAAAGTGTATAAAGTGTTAGTTTCCGAACACAGCCCTGGGGCGTGTTCGGTAAACTAACACTGGGTAATGTCACTACACTATATGCATCTCTTCTTCTCTAAGCATTTTCAATATTTTTATCGCACTCTGTGACACTACCCAGTGTTAAAGTTTTACGTTTCCGAACATGCCATGTTGTTTTTAAAATTCATCAGTCGCAGGCGTACACAGTAGGTAATATAACCAAACGCCATTGTATGTTTGTACGCGTGTGTTAAAACTTAAGTTTTTTATTAACAACATAAAGATAAAGTAAGATGTAATTATCTCAAAGCAAATAAATACACTATTTACGTATTTAGTCGAGATAAGCAGATTCAGTCAATAAGGGTATTAGCGATAACCTCCCGACTATGATAAACAAAAATATTATCATATTCTAGAAAGTATTAAACAATTTAAAAGAAATAGGTAAGAGTTATTTATTAGATAAGGTCTAGGTAGGTACCATACCTCTGCATTTATTATTATATTTGAACTAAAAACCCTAAACTTTCAAGAGTTTTTAAAAATATTTTCGGAAGAAGGTAGGTATATGTACGATTATTTGGCATGTTTATAAAATATCCTAAATAAAATATGTGTTTAATATTACTTTTAGACGTAAGTCAGAAATCAATTCAGAGATGGTGGTTTTTCAGTCTTTAAAAATAAGATATTTTACATGATTTGTTAGTAGTATTTGTTAGTACTCTGATTGAATCTCTTCCATGTCAGACGTTTCATGAGTGAAAAATGTGGTTTATATTCATGAGTGAAAAATGTGGTGTCTATGCTGTATCCAGCTAAGACACAGAAAATTCAATACTTTCTTAGGAAACAAACAAATAATGACAAGGAGTATCAATCACCTTGACCTTGATAGGTTGACTCTGTGACGAAATTGAAACTGCCACAGCAGCAGTTAGGAACAGCGGCCACATTCTGTTTCTTATAGTGTGAGCGTTAAATTGTCAAAATAATGAATTCCGCTATTAGCTAAGGTTAAAAAACTACTCTGATTGGAGGAGAGGCCATCTTAATTCCCCCTTTTATGATTTCTTACCGCGGTGAAGAGTAATGAAAGAACATGTTATAGACGTCCTCATCCGACGACTCGGAAATGCATCCATCCTTGATGATGACGTACGAGCGGAAGTAATCGCACGAGTCCAGGTTACGAATATCTTGGCACTTCTCCATCATCGCCTGCGGAAGGGTATTTACACGATCATTCCAAATAGGGTTGCTATCTCTAAAATTTGGAAAACAGGACAAGACGCGTGAAAACCCCGGATTTTAGAGTCCGAAAGCCGGACATGTCAACGAGATCTTTTAAACATATTCAATGTAATAAAAAACAGTTGAAATTGTCATAAATCACCTTTTTCATTAAAATAATGAATGAATAATCATTCATTATTTTAACAAAACAGAATCATATTACAATTTGTAACAGATTGTTTATATAAATCAGCTTTTTTAATTCTTGAAATAAGAAAACAAAACCTTATTAAAATATTAAACAAAAACATATATTTAATGAATTAAAATCTTAAAATTACCTACTTAGACCATTCTAGTATTTAGTCTTACAATTTTTGAGGTAACTCTTTTAGCTGTACTATAGTTCTATAATTATTATCAGAGGCTCTACCCTGGGTTTGCGCATTGTAGAAACGTAACGTATTCATTTACGTATACGTGAGCAACAACCAATAGGATCGCTTTATTTTTGGTAACAGGATTGAATAAAGCGATCCTATTGGTTGTTGCTCACGTATACCTAAATGAATACGTTACGTTTCTACAATGCGCAAACCCATGGTAGAGCCTCTGCTTTACTTTTTATCAGCAGTCGTTTATATAACAAAATATACCTATTCTATTTTAGCAGAATTTAAACTAAATGGTGCGAGCATAGTGCGTGTTTGGCGGGCGGCCCAAAATTTTTTTTATTTATTTATTTTTTAAAACCCGGTCTACAAATGAAACCTTCCCTGGACGCTCCCCGGATGCCCTCTAAACTAGGACAAATCCGGGGAAACCCGGACGGATGGCAACCCTAATTCCAAAGTAACACGCTTAGGCGTCCGAGATGCGATGACGTGAAGATATACACGTCCAGGTTATGAATATTTTGACACTTTTCTATCACCACCTGGAAGGGTTTTATACCAGAGGACATGCAGTTTGTTAAAAACGTCTTTTTTTAACGACTCCCAGATAATTCCTTTCTTGACACTAAAGTAGGCAGGTCGTCAGCCTAAACGAGATAAATAAACGGTTGACTTGACATTGGAATTCTGCCAGCTTCCTATGTGAAAATTGCTAGAAATAGAATAGAGAATGATTGTCTATATTTGTCGAACACAGGAATTACAAAATCTGGATGATGCTAGATATTATACAAGTGTTAATCCAAAGTGTTTACTATAATAAAATAAACTAATATAATATGTCAAAGAAAATGTAAAAATAAAAATACTTAAACTAGAAAACTGAATTGGCAGGCACTATTACGTAGGCTACCAGCACCATTATAGCAACAAAAGAACATACCTACTTAGATATGGGAAACTAGCCCGGTTTACAAAAATCGAGATGGGGCAGGCACTATTACGTAGGCTACCAGCACCATTATAGCAACAAGAGAACAACCTACTTAGATATGGGAAACTAGCCCGGTATGGGGCAGGCACTATTACGTAGGCTACCAGCACCATTATAGCAACAAAAGAACATACCTACTTAGATATGGGAAACTAGCCCGGTTTACAAAAATCGAGATGGGGCAGGCACTATTACGTAGGCTACCAGCACTATTATAGCAACAAGAGAACATACCTACTTAGATATGGGAAACTAGCCCGGTTTACAAAAATCGAGATGGGGCAGGCACTATTACGCAGGCTACCAGCACCATTATAGCAACAAAAGAACATACCTACTTAGATATGGGAAACTAGCCCGGTTTACAAAAATCGAGATGGGGCAGGCACTATTACGTAGGCTACCAGCACCATTATAGCAACAAGAGAACATACCAACTTAGATATGGGAAACTAGCCCGGTTTACAAAAATCGAGATGGGGCAGGCACTATTACGTAGGCTACCAGCACTATTATAGCAACAAGAGAACATACCTACTTAGATATGGGAAACTAGCCCGGTTTACAAAAATCGAGATGGGGCAGGCACTATTACGTAGGCTACCAGCACCATTATAGCAACAAGAGAACATACCAACTTAGATATGGGAAACTAGCCCGGTTTACAAAAATCGAGATGGGGCAGGCACTATTACGTAGGCTACCAGCACCATTATAGCAACAAAAGAACATACCTACTTAGATATGGGAAACTAGCCCGGTTTACAAAAATCGAGATGGGGCAGGCACTATTACGTAGGCTACCAGCACCATTATAGCAACAAGAGAACATACCAACTTAGATATGGGAAACTAGCCCGGTTTACAAAAATCGAGATGGGGCAGGCACTATTACGTAGGTGTTCGCGACGTAATAAATAATAGTATAGATAGTTTTTATAGGAGTATTAATTGGCTTTATATAGTTTTATTGTTTAGTATTTTATTAGAAAATAGTTAAGGTTTTAATACTGTATAGATAGAATAGTTTATAGATCTACGTATTTGCTCACGGAAAAAACCCAAAACGTAGAAACTTCGAGAATGATCCGGAATAAACGCGGCGGGTTGCTATTGGCTCCTCTCAAAAGTAACGGATAGAAGTGGGCGGGGCCTAAGCGACTATATAACGCGAACACCGACCGACACAGTTCAGCACAGTACAGTACAGTCCAGACAGGCATACAGATACACAGTTCAATACAGATATACAGTTCAGCACAGAACAGTACAGTTCCGTTCAGTTCAGACAGACAAACCGACAACCACACAGTCACCGCTACAAGACAGCACAGTTCAATACGCTTCGCCACGGTACGCGCTCCGCTACAGTTTACAGCCGGACATCCGATACAGACAGAAGAGACTGAAGCATAGCAGACGATTCGAGCCCAACAGCAAGAAGCCGGACGGAGCACGGAGATAGAAATAGTCGTGCCGTCCAGTCACAGAAATAGTGCGGGTCTTTGAATAGCTACAAGCGGCATAAACAGGCTACAGTGGAAAACTATAGTAAAGAACGTATTGTAGAATGTACCTATTTGTTTCTCTATTATAGTACGTATTTTGTATTATTGTTTCATTACTATACCCAAATAAGGATCCACACGACTGACCGGTGTCGAGCTGATCCGGAATAAGTGCAAGGGTCTAAGATCACGTCTCACGTGGTCCGTCCCGCACATATTTGCTGGTCCTTCGAGCCGGATCTTCGGATGCCGTGCCGTGTGTGATCCTATAGACAGTGGGAAATAGTAATAATAGTTCCGTGCAACCATGGCAAGAAAACGGGCACGTGCGAAGAAACCACGCCGACGCCAACAGAGGCACGAAGACGACGAGGGCGGCAACGTGACATGGCAGGTCACATCCCAACAGGCGGAGCCGTCCGCGTCACAGCAGTTAATAGAAGAACGTGATGGAAATTCATCGAAGCTGTCCCGCTCGCAAATGGAAAGCACACTGAAGGAGATCGGCCGGATTAAGGTAGCACTTGCCGCGGCTATGGCCCGTCTACAAGAGGAAGACTTTGAAGCCTATAGCGACGCTTCGTCCAGCCTCGGCGAGGTCGACTTAACGGCATCATGCCAGGGTGCTGAAATAGAAGTCGACAACCCGGCAGTAATAGAGCAGAAGCTGCCAATAGTCTCCGAGCACGGGGAAGGGTTTCCTGAGATCTTCACGTCGCGGCCATATAATAGTGGTGGCCTGCCTTCGCGAGGACACAGTGAGCATAGTGCGAACAGTTCATATAGTGACAGTATAGTGTATAGTGATGAAGTTTTAACAGACAGTGCAGTTGATAAAATAAATAGTTTAGTTAATAGTGATACAGTGAACAGTAATATAGTTAATATGAATAGTACAGCGAATAAAATAGATAGTATAGAAAATAGTGATAGTAAAAATATAGTGCATAGAAATATAGTATATAGTGATAATAGAACAGTCAACAGAATAGACAATACATTGAAGTGTCTGATATGTGAAAATAGAAGTCACAACGAAACTCAGTGCAGAATATTTATCCGTGCGAATAGAGAGAAGCGCTGGGATTTAGCCAAACAGTACCACTTGTGCTTTGGTTGTTTGCGCTATAAATCAGTGTCGCACAAGTGTGAACCAGTGCAGTGTCATATAGATAATTGTAGAAGAACTCACCACCGATTGCTACATTTCGAGTGGCGAGACAAAAACAGTCATAGTGATAAAATAGTGTATAGTAGAAATAGTCATAGAACAGTTAATAGAAAACAAATAGTGAAAAGAAGACATAGTGATAGCGACTCTCCTGTGAATAATACAAATATAGTTTATAGAAACAAGACAGTGCACAGTCCAACATTAAATAGGAAGATAGTGAAGTGCTCAGTGTGTAGTGAAACCGGACATAGAGAGCGTGAGTGTAACAGACTCACGAAGGCAGATAGTGACACCCGATGGAAGATAGCCAAGCAGTGTCACCTATGTTTTCGGTGTTTGCAATACAAGTCTGCAAAACACAGATGCAGAGCAGTGAAGTGTGGTGTGAATAGTTGCGTACGAAAGCACCACACACTCTTGCACTTCGAGCTTCCAGTTGGCGGTAGAATCAAGATCAGTAAGGAAACCTTGGCGCTACCGGCGGGAGGGATCAAGTCCTCCTTCTTACAACGGGAGGACAACAGTTACCGCTCCACATACAGACAGTCAGATTCCAGTTGGCAAAAGGCAGATACCAATTGGAAAGTCAATAGAAGAAATTCCTATTGGGAATACTCAAATCCCAATTGGAGAAATTATAGACACAAAAATGTAGACCTCTTGTCGTATCAACGCCGACGGGAAACCCAACACAGCATAGTTACTAGCAGCCGACAGAATTTGAAACATCAGCTGCGCAATCAACAGCGAAGCTTCCAGCCAGGGTTAGCTTCTCCTCCAATATTCGGTCCACCAATAGGGACCGAGCAGGATGGCGCCAGTAGTCGACGCCAAGAAGAGGGGAGAAGCCAATGTACAGAAATAGATCAGCGTGGTCTCCAATATTCAGTCCATGAAATAGGGACAGAGAAGGATGGCTCCAGCACTCGACGCCAAGCAGTGGACAATGCTGAAGAATAACATAGAAAATTGGTAGCAGAAATAGACAATAGCAGTTGAGTCCAAGAAGGTATCCGCTCCATCTGCAATGACGGGAGCATTTGGACCACATCACTTCGAATATATTCGGTCCACCAATAGGCACCGAACAGAATGGCGTCAGCAGCAGTAGACACCGAGGAAGGAGGGATGCTGAGTTGGACATCAACGAGAATCGCCATTGTAGAGACGTCGCATCACCTCGCATCACCCCGGGTTAGTACAGCGACGACGGTTGACATCGCTGCACGGGCGGGAGAATGTTCGCGACGTAATAAATAATAGTATAGATAGTTTTTATAGGAGTATTAATTGGCTTTATATAGTTTTATTGTTTAGTATTTTATTAGAAAATAGTTAAGGTTTTAATACTGTATAGATAGAATAGTTTATAGATCTACGTATTTGCTCACGGAAAAAACCCAAAACGTAGAAACTTCGAGAATGATCCGGAATAAACGCGGCGGGTTGCTATTGGCTCCTCTCAAAAGTAACGGATAGAAGTGGGCGGGGCCTAAGCGACTATATAACGCGAACACCGACTGACACAGTTCAGCACAGTACAGTACAGTCCAGACAGGCATACAGATACACAGTTCAATACAGATATACAGTTCAGCACAGAACAGTACAGTTCCGTTCAGTTCAGACAGACAAACCGACAACCACACAGTCACCGCTACAAGACAGCACAGTTCAATACGCTTCGCCACGGTACGCGCTCCGCTACAGTTTACAGCCGGACATCCGATACAGACAGAAGAGACTGAAGCATAGCAGACGATTCGAGCCCAACAGCAAGAAGCCGGACGGAGCACGGAGATAGAAATAGTCGTGCCGTCCAGTCACAGAAATAGTGCGGGTCTTCGAATAGCTACAAGCGGCATAAACAGGCTACAGTGGAAAACTATAGTAAAGAACGTATTGTAGAATGTACCTATTTGTTTCTCTATTATAGTACGTATTTTGTATTATTGTTTCATTACTATACCCAAATAAGGATCCACACGACTGACCGGTATCGAGCTGATCCGGAATAGGTGCAAGGGTCTAAGATCACGTCTCACGTGGTCCGTCCCGCACAGTAGGCTACCAGCACCATTATAGCAACAAGAGAACATACCAACTTAGATATGGGAAACTAGCCCGGTTTACAAAAATCGAGATGGGGCAGGCACTATTACGTAGGCTACCAGCACCATTATAGCAACAAAAGAACATACCTACTTAGATATGGGAAACTAGCCCGGTTTACAAAAATCGAGATGGGGCAGGCACTATTACGTAGGCTACCAGCACCATTATAGCAACAAGAGAACATACCTACTTAGATATGGGAAACTAGCCCGGTTTACGAAAATTTATCTACGAGTCATCATATACTTAACTGTCACATAATTCGAGAAACCATGTGGCTAATGAAACATACGTAAAACATGAAAAATCTTTTATAAATTCCTTGTCTTTAAGCTTATAAAATGTGATGACAGAGTTGGTTAGACCGTAGAAAAAAAACTACAGTTTTTTGGTCACGAGTTTCTAAACTCTGTGGGAAATAATCAACTATTTGTTTTATTCTTTGACAACTCCACTATTTTGTGCCTCGCAGAGCACGCTAGATGTATGTCGGTCGCAGCTTCACTAAGTAATAGCAACTTGTGAAACTGTTTATAAGTATAACACCGTGACAATCTTGCCACTTCTTCGGTAAGGACTAACCATTTGGTACGATAAAGAAGGAATAAAACTCCACCGCTGGGTACCCTGAGGCCATCTAGGTGGTCTCGGGGGCTCGCCATAAAGCACCCATGATTGTTTTGCAGTTTATCTTAAAACCGTTGTATATTTTTTTATCCCACAAGAATCAACTTACCTTGACAGTCCACCCGTTTTCGATGTCCCGGGAAATATTAAGATCGCCACTCACTGAAAAGTCGTACAGTTTTCTAGCAATCCGCATTTCTGAGATAGTGACTGATAATTTGGGGGTTTCCAGGCATGGCCCAACTCTTGTGACCAACAAATGTGTGGGAGCTACTGCGAAATCGGTGACCATTACTAGGGGAGCTAATAGAAATAGTACTACAACTATAGACATGTTTGCTGACGTAAAAATGCTTTTAGTTATTATGGATGCTGCGAGAGTTAATAATGCGTGGCTAATGACCGCTCTTTATGAAAAATACCTCATTATTATAAAATAGTCAATACAATAGGATGATAGTAAATCTATAGTATGATCTCTTTATATAATTTGGCTAATGATAAACAAAATGAAATTGGGAGAGGGGGTAGATATGTTACATATCCAAAAGGCTAGCAAGCTACAAAGCCTAGCTCATACTCATTAGTCCTACATTTGCATAACCAGAAGCGTATTTAGATTCAGTTGAATAACATAAAAAAAAAAATTACTAAACCTACCTATTTTTTTACAATAAGTATTGATTAAACTCTCCATGCGTCCAGTCACTTTTAAAAGTGTTTTGGTGTAGTATCTGGAGGTCGTGGATTCGATTCCCATTTATTCAAAACAATATTGTCTAGTACGATTTTCTGTACAGTTCTTGATCCGAATGTTTTTATAAAAAATCTAAATTTCATGTAAATCTTTAGAGATAATTATGAAAGAAGTCTTAGAGTGCATTTGGTTAGGTTGCTCTTAATTACCAAAAGAAAGACGAATATTGTTTATTAGCTCGATATCAGATTTAGAAATGAAACGCGCAGTGGTATAAAAATCTTAATATGAAAACTACTACCGAACCGAACGCACGCAACATAACCAACTGGCGTTAGACTAGGTGGTTAGCTGATTCTATTGACCTAGGCCAATCATTATCTGCCATACACCGAGGCGACCTACTTCACCGACCATATCGACGCCTTAAATATTTATTCTAAATATAAATTAAGTAACCAATCGCATATATAAAGGTATATGGATCGGTATTTTTAATAGCGTAGAAATAACTGTAAAATAGATCCACTCGGAGACACCCCGGAGAAAAAGCTACCAGCAAGAATAAAACTCTGGTGCTTCACACAAACCAACAGATAGCTATTGACTTGCTTATTAGCATATGCATAACGTATTAGTATATCACTGTGACGAGCTGGATACTTGTTTGATATACAAGTATCCAGAATACCATCAGCTATGACGGGGTGGGATTAAACTCCATCACTGGATGCCTTTAGGTTACCTAGGCATCCGGGATGATACAAATAGTAGGTATAGTTTGTTTCTTTTAACGTACCTACCAATAGTACAAGCCTAGAACTTAGACTGTTATCACGGCAATATATGTAAATAGGTTTATACAGGGTGATTTTGAAAGGAGGTTTGGCCTAATATGAGGTTCTAACTGATCAAATCGAGCAACTTTTCCTATGCAACCATGTGTCGCAAACGAAAAAAATTGCTTCCCCATACAAATTTATCATTTTAACACTACCTACTAGTTTGTTTAGAGAAGGCATTTTTTTCATTTACGACACATTGTTTTAATGGGAAATGTTGTTCCGTTTGATCAGTAGAACCTCATATTAGCCTAAAGTACAACTACAATTAAGGTTAAACGTGGCTTATTTGAGGGTAGCCCGAAGACTGTAGTCGTGTGTTCCTGATATATTTTGCCCTTTTACTTTAAATTCTATGAAATGTTATCTACCCGCACTAGACACTGGCAAAATTACGCGTGTAGAGGCCATTATTTAAAAGAAGAAGAAGAAGGTCAAACGTGAACTCTGTCTACCATTGAAACTAAAATAACTCTTCCCCATTCATTGTCTTTTAGGTCTGCTACCAACAGATGCCCAAAATACTGTCGTGAAGAAAAAACTTCTCAGTTATTGCATATTAACGACAACAATAACATGAATAGCCGGCCATAATCTCTTTACATAACAATTAGCATATGTATAGCTATTCAATTCATTCATTTGGAAGCGAGTCGCCCTACCGAGTTCACGCACGCGCACTAACCAAGCGACACTTTAATCATCAAAACAAACATGGCCCAAGATAACCTCACTGCTATGCTCTACGAGAAAAATGTACTTAAACTGGTTAGTAATGCATTTTTATTTATTTAATATTTGTGTACTTATATTTAGGTAGGTATCTTTTAGTTAAAATATTCGCTTCTAACTTTAAAGTATCCTTTAAATTAAAGGCTTTTTAAATTTAGATTATTTGGCGCCTATTTTAAAGGTAGTGAGTTGTTTTATACTCACTGATAAAAAATATTTTACTCTACAAAATATACATTGTGATGTATATATGTATGTGTATCAATATAAAATGACTTTTTATTTTCAGATTCAAACTCCTATACCGGAAATAAATGATGATGGTAAGAAAATATATACTAGGTAATAAAAATAGTAAATAAATATCATCACGGGATCCTTACGGCCTCAGGGTACCCAGTGGAGGGGTTTTTAATTCCACCTCGTCGTAGCCTACACCAAACAAGTGGCTAGCTCGTCGCGATGTTTGGATAGACTCTATAAACAGTTTCACAAGTTGGTATAGTGAAACTATTTAATACGTATATAAATATATAAATGCGCAAAGGGTTTTTTGTCAATGCATCTGCTTCAAACACTGCTTCGGTTTCCGTTAAATTTGGTGGCACTTGAGGTTTTTGATTAAGTAATTACCTGATGGTAATCAGACCTGCAAAATCCACGAATGGGGTCGATGAATACTTTGTTGTTTTATATTACGTTGATTTGTATTACGACTGCCCCTTTCGTAACTGCACCCTGAAAAGATATTGCCTCCCAGACAAGAAATCGATGCAATAGTCTCTTAAAACCAGTAAATCTACAGACTAAAACGGAAACATAACTATTTCACTAGACGGTTTTTGCATCTGAAACGAGACAGTAAATTTAATACCGGAAAATATTAGTTATGTCTGTATCCGGATATGACCCCACATGCATGGGATATGTACTAATGTGATCTATTTAGAAAGAATATTGCTTGCAAAGCCGCAAGCTGGAAGTAAAATATAAATATCTACCTAGGTAAGTATAACAAATTAATACTTAACCTTGAAGTATAGCAGAAGCTGTAAACACAAAATTTACATAAATGACTGCAATTTTCTATTAATTCAATTTGTACTTAACTAGGTAATAACAATATCTTTATAACACCCAACTTGGAAACGATTAAGTTGTTATTATTAAGGGTTCTACAGTCGTCTTGACGCATAGCCCTACTGTGTAGTCCAAAATGTTGGACTTCTTACCATACATTAAGTGTAGTCAACTGTAGCCAGGGGCGGATCCAGGATTGATTTTCGGGGAGGCTCTAGGCCCTTTTGCCTTTTTTTAGAGGATTTTATGTAATGGCTTTTAAAAATAGTAGGTTTTAAGTAAATTTCGATGGTTTTGGGCCGCTTACTATATTATAATTCACAGAGGTGCTGTTACGCATGGACTGCGTGGGTATATGCGGATCTGATGTGCACTACTGGCAGAGCGGCCAGTGCGGGCATTTCGTGCTTAAGGAACCAATGATCATGGGTCACGAGGCCTCAGGAGTCGTCGCCAAGGTAAGTGGACTCTACACCACAACGTCATTAATATTTTCTAACGTGCACTGCTGGCAGGACGGTCAGCGCGGGCAATTTGTGCAAAATATAAGATTGGACCTGGTTAAAAGCATAATGAAGGTTGAATAAATGCAATACTTTTATAGTCAATAGGTACATTTTTTTGTACTTATATAGTTCCCTGGTTACCCCGGTGTGTACCGATGAGTTTTTAATCTAAAAATGTATGTTTAACAACACCACTATAGTGCCTCGGAGACCACGTTAAGCTGTCGGTCCTAGTTCCACTATACCAACTTGTGAAACTGTATATAGATGGGTTATTGAGTATATCCAAAAAAATCGCGACGAGCTAACCACTTGTTCTGTGTAGACTCATACCATCGGGTACGACGAGGTGGGATTAAAACCCCTCCGCTAGGTACCCTAGGCGTCTAGGCGGTTTCGGACGCCGTAAGGCACCCGTGATGATATATGTATGTATATATTTGTACTATAGCGGATGCTTTACGATGCGTCCGAAACCGCCTAGACGCCCAGGTTGAGGCCGTCAGTGGATAAACCAGCGGTGGGTTTTATTTTAACGTCATCACACGTACAGTAAACACAGTCACGTACAGTCTACACCAAACAAGTGGTCAGCTCGTTGCGGTGTTTGCATAGACTCAATAACCCATCTATAAACAGTTTCACAAGTTGGTATAGTGGAACTGGGACCGACAGCTTAATGTGAATATGTAGGTGTACTCTAGTTAGGTGTAGGTATACTTACGTTATCTAATCATTGAAGAGTCTACAAATAGTTGTTATGTGTTTCTATATGTAGATTCGTAGGTATAATCTGTAAGTTATAAGTGGTTTACAAATGGATTTCTAAGTGCACTTCTTAAGATTAATTATATGTAAATCTTAGAATATATTAAATATCATTTGCTTTGTAATAAACAGTTGAGATAACAAGTAAAGCGTATACCTACTATTGGCTGCAGCGGCGGCAAAATCAGCACAAGTTGACAACAGATGGGTCTATAGGAGAGCGATGACAATTATAGCATAGAACTTGCTCCAAAGTTAATTGATGTTTCAGGTGGCTTGAGAATTGTTAATTGTTTTTTCAGACAGCTTTTTCTTATCTTGCAAACAGTCAGTCTTGCCATTCAGCGATGAAATGCTGTCAGCATTTTGTACATGACAGCGAAAGATTTGGCGGAAACTTTGTTTTTATAAATAGGCTTTATTTTATAGGTAGGTAGTAGTTTTAGTTTTAACTTTACGAAATACTTTATTTTATAAAATAGAGATATCTTACGGCATATAATGCAATGAACAAAATTGATTAGCAAATATTGTTAGGTAGAGGACTGGGTGGCAACAAACTCCAACATCCCATGCCGAGTGCGCGAGTACTGCGTCAGATATCAAAACATCTGTATGCTGATGTAGGTACTTAGAAGTGTTGTCCTAACAGATTTAAAGTTACCCTCTTAAAATCATTTATATCTGACAATATGTTTTCTCCATTTCAGACAGGATCGAAGGTGAAGCACCTGCAGGTAGGGGACCGGGTAGCCATAGAACCCGGCGTCCCGTGCCGAATGTGCGAGTTTTGCAAGACTGGCAGATACCATCTATGTCCTGACATCCTGTTTTGTGCTACTCCACCTGTTCATGGAAACCTAGCCCGATACTATAAGCATGCTGCTGACTTCTGTTACAAGTGAGTGTAACATACCTACATTTTTATAGCGAAAATTGCCCTTACTGAAAATTGTAGAGTAGGTAAACAGTCCATTTATGAAAATGAGTGACTGAAAAAGTGAATGAATCACTGAAAGTTTGACATGTCTGGGCTGGTAAGGTGACCGCGTTGTTTTAACATTCCCATTTAACAACGGCATGAGGAAAAATTGATGTTTTTTTCGTTTTTAAAAGGGGAACTGTAAAAGAGGACGGAAACTTATTCATCAGTTGGATCACCAAATGAATGCCACCATCAAACTAATTTCTCACTTAACTAACCCAAGTAACATCAGCATTAATCTCTTTCAGGCTCCCAGACCACATGACGATGGAGGAAGGGGCCCTGTTAGAGCCCCTGTCTGTGGGGGTCCATTCGTGTCGCCGCGGGGGAGTGAGCGCAGGTTCCGTGGTGTTAATCCTAGGAGCTGGTCCTATCGGGCTGGTCACCCTACTCACTGCCAGGGCCATGGGGGCTTCCAACATCATTATAACAGGTATGCTTTTCTTAGACAAATTTAAAGTCATATCCTATTAAAAAAATATGGGAGAGATACCTAACCTAATCTATAACTGTGCGCCCTTCCACTAAATGAGAGTGGTTGGACTTAGTTACCTAATCTGACCAATGTCCTAGATTCACTTGCGGAATCCCACAAGGATCCATATTGGGGCCGCTGCGTTTCCTTATTTACATAAATAATATACGTACCTAAATATGTTTGGTCTGTCTGCGGGTGACACTACCTTATACGCTGGTCACGCATTTATTTTACTTTGGTCACCCCATATAGAACATCATGGATGTTGCAGACACTTTTTACGCAATGCCCTGGTCACAAAGTAAGCTCTAGGCTTATCGTTTTATCTGTACCAGAAATAACATACATACATACATATCAACACGGGTGCCTTACGGCGCCCAAGACCGCCTAGACGGCCCCAGGGTACCCAGCGGAGGGGTTTTAATCCCACCTCGTCGTAGCTGATGGTATAACCAGAAATAACGATACTATATAATACATATTATATTTTATCATTTTATAAACACCCAGACGATGACGAATTTTACAGAAAAACCTACAAATATTGTTCTGTCATGAGTGAATCAAAGGCAGGACCTCCGAATACAACGCGAATGGGACAAACACTAGATACAAATTGCAATGTTATATACGTGGCTTTAATGCAATCTAATCTACTGAAGCAGTGGGTAATGTCACCTTACTACAATCAAACCAGGAAAATGGCTCGGTCTTATTATAGAGTCTATAACAAGACCGAGCCATTTTCTTGCCAACCAAAACCAAATAAAGTTATCTAATAAGCATAATATCAACACCACTGAATGGACCACTACGATATATGGCCATGTATTCCACATAGAATGTGTACTATTAAAGATATACCTGGTGACTTTAAAAAGCAGACCCAGACTAATGGCTAAGTCATTGCGCAACTGATAACAAGGTTAAGCAGATGACAACAACTTGTTAGGTGTTGCCTCCGAATACCATCGCCGAAATAGATAATTAGACTGTCATGAACTAATACACCACTAACATCTTACTAATACACATAATTTTTGCATATAAACAATTTTGAATTTGAATTTAAAATGAGTACGGGTTAATCCCTCTGCTGGGTACACTGAGGCCGTTTAAACGGTTCTCGAAAGCTAGAAAAGGCACCTGTGATGGTATTTATTATTATTATTTATTTTTACTGATCAAATCGAAAAACCATGGAACCATATGTCGCAAATGAAAAAAAAGTAACATCTCGAATCCATACAATCTATTAACTTTAAAATAAACAATTTGTTGAGGCCAACATTTTTTTTTTATTCGCGACACATGTAAAAAACAAATCATGTACTTAGTAAATATTAAATAGGCGTGAATGATCTCTATCAAGTCAATAAACCGTAAGCTGATCAAGCTTACGGTTTATTGGCTAGTTTTGATTTGGGTGTTATAATAATAATCAGAACCTGTAGGTGGACCTAACGAAATAAATTCACTTTCTCATCCAAACCATCACTCTTCAGATATTCTTCAATCGCGACTAGATTTTGCTAGTAAACTGGGTGCCGATCACACGCTCCTGGTGACCAAGGACTCCAACGAAGCAGATCTGGTAGTGAAGGTCCATCAGTTGCTGGGATGTCACCCGGATGTCTCCATCGATGCCAGCGGAGTTCAGTCTACTGTCAGATTGGCTTTATTGGTAAGCCTTGTATATTATCGTAGCTCCAAAATGGATAAACTTTGTTTTATGGGGTTGTTGTTGTAGTAACGGACTTGGTTCTAATTGGGTCTTGGACAAACACGTCAGCCGCGAAATAGATAACCGTTGGACCAGGGGTCTCGTGGATTGGTGAAAACTGATCCACGAGACCCCTGTTGTCCACTAACTCATCGCCCAGCCGAAATATATTATAGCTCTAGCTTCCTTTTGTGTAGGGGGGCCGTTTTTTACTCCCTTGTTAGAAAGTTTGAATCCCAATGGAATAAAAGGAGGCATAAATATTTTTTATTAGTCTAACCCCAGTTTATCCAACGTCAATAAACATATTTAAAGGTAAAAAATAGGTAACAAAACTCAGGATTGGAAGAATGTCACGTAAATTTTTCACAAAAATTTCAATCATGTGTCTAGGTAGATATATCTCGGTAACGGGTGCTGCTGCAGACTCGAAATTTGTTACACATTTGTTCTTTCAAAATAATAAAATGTAGAGTCCACGCTGTTCTATATCTTTGGACTTACGTGTGCTTTCAATTTGGATATGAGTGTTTTATATATAATATGACGGCCGATACTGTGTCAACAAAATCTAGTTATAATATCTATATTCTATGTACTTCAGCGGTCTGTGCGCTGCAGGATATACTTACCGAAGATGTGAGCAGTGTGGCAGCTAAAACTTATAAAGTTTGTGGTGTTCCAGGTTATTGATATAAAGGGCACTGCATTCGTAATCGCGAACTCTGCGTTCTCCATACAAAATTAGCTTTCGCACTTCCAATAATACTCGATTACTGTTTGTCGCAGAATATATATGTTTTTTGTTAATCATTGTATTTATCAATCTTTCTGTGTTGGGTCATATATTTTTTTTATTACCCACAACGGAATGATTTTTGCGTACAATTACAAACATTTAAAAAAATTAACTTCGACCAACAAGTTGTAATATTGGAAGTACGTTTGTATGGACGTCAAGTCGACTCCAGAGCCCTTGATAGCCGGTTTATAAATTATGTTCTGCCTTTATTGTGCCCACTACTGAAACTATTTGTATTGTTTGCAGGCCACAAAATCTGGCGGAGTAGCCGTGCTTGTGGGCATGGGGTCGCCCGAGATATCCATCCCCCTGGCCGGGACCATGGCCAGGGAAGTGGACATCCGCGGCGTGTTCCGATATGTCAACGAGTAAGTTTTCTGACAAGGGATCGGTATACACCAAAGTCGGACAGAGAGGAAATTTATAATGATATATAATGGAAAATATATAAGGTCCTCTGAACGGACCTCTTGTTTGTTTATGATGGTAACTATAGTCCTACAAAAAAAATATCAATTATTGAAATCGGCTGTAAGATACATTTCCTTCTTCTTCTCTTTAGCCGCTGTAGTGTGGTGGTTAAAGGCTCTGAAGGCCTACCAGCTCTTGTATAATTTAAGAAATAATGATATGCAATTTTTCCCAAAATTTCAATTTTTCTGGTTTAGAGCATTTTTTTAATGGAGCACGGCATGTGACTTTTTACCTACTTGATGTTAAGCAGACCTACAAAGTCCATAAATGGGGCCGATCCATACATTGTTGTTTAACAATATTGATCGGTCCCACTACGCTGGGTAAATGATGCGGTTACGAAATGAGCGCCATGATTTATTCACAAGTTCAAACTCCGCTGTGTACCGATGAGTATTAATGTAAAGATTAAGGAAATTTGTTTGAAAATACCACTATAGCACTTTACCCAGTCGATCCCAGTTTCACTATACCAACTTGTAAAACTGAATTAACTTTACACACAGGAACACCGCGACGCCACTTATTCGGTGTTGACTCAGATTATCATCGGCTACAGGGCGGATCCAAGATATGGGCTTGGGGATTTTTTGGATGGTATTTTTTTCATAAAGTGGTATTTAACCTACATTTTATGACAAAAAATACTTAATTTTTTAAAGGAATATTAAGGGTTTTAGGAGGCGGGTGTAGTGCTTAGATCTACCACTAATCAGCTACGACGAAGTAGATTTTTTTGAGTTAAGTACGTTCATTTATTTATCCTCAGATATCCGCTGGCGCTGTCGATGGTAGCCAGCGGTCTGATCAACGTCAAGCCCCTGGTCACCCACCACTTCAGCATGGAAGACACCCTGAAGGCCTACGAGACCGCGCGACAAGGCCTGGGCATCAAGGTCATGATACATGTGCAGGACAGGGACACCAATAACTTTAAGAAGTTCTAGATATATACAACACTAGTCAGCTCACCCCATCACTATCACTTTATCAAGGAAGATACTTTACCGGGCTACGGTTTTCCTTCCTTTTAATTTAGATCATTTTAACAATTTATGTTTTAAGTATAACATTTTATTACATTTGTGACCTTTTTTTGTTAATAAAAATTGTCATTTAAAAGTTTATTTATTTATTATTTCTTATCTATTTAAACACTTTATTGCACAGTAAATAAAAGTTATGTACAAAAGCGAATTTAATACCTTAGGCATTATCTACCCGCTAACCTTTAAGATTGTGTTTGAAGTCGGCTGCTTAATTTTAAAAAACTTATATAGGTACCTACCTAATCTTAGTAGATTTATGGCGGATTCTTGTATCAAATAATGTTATGGGAATTATCATGAAGCTAAAAAACCGCGCCGTAGCGCCCCGCGGACGGGCACGGTTTTTACCTTCATGGGAATTATATATATATGGGAATAAAGAACCTTACCGTAGAATAAAGCAATCCGTGCGGGGAGTAGTTTTGTGACGCCCGTCCTCAATAATCGATAGTACCTAACCTTGGAAAGAAAGTTAACCTTGGTTAGGTGGGAGGAAGGTCCATATAACTTCGTTAGGCCGACCGACCGGTCTTGTTACCACCGCTCATACAGATGCAAAGTCGATGTGGTAGCCTCCTTTCAGGCCGCGGTTACGAAATGGGCAGTTGAATTGACGATAAGGCAACGAGTATATTAAATAATTTAATTACTACTCAACCAAATACTATATGATCCTGTTAGCGCCATCTTGAAAAAACGTTCCATAAAAGTTCCGACGGCTGATCTCGGAAGGTCAAGATCCTTCAATAGACGATGCAAAACTTTCCTAGAATTCCTCTTGCACCGACTTTCACTACATCAAGTTGAGTTTTAAAAGCGTTTCTATTAATTTCATTTGTAAGATCAAAATATTTGTTCGACTTGATGTTGTGGTACTTAGAAATGTTTGTCTCCCACGGAACGGCGAGTTCTATATATATATATATTTATTGGAGCACAACTTTGTATCTACCTGGTCGATGCAGAGCGTGAGCAGGCCTATAAAGTCCATAAATGGGGTCAATCAATAATTGTTCTTAAACAATATTGATTGCTACCAATATGCCGGCTAAATAATGCGATTACGAAATGGGCGGCGAAAAAGACGAATAGTCTATTTGACTACATTAAAAATATACTACAAAATTGTGGTCATCCTATCAGACAATGGCGTAAAAACATATATTTCCTTTTATTATAAACTAAATTATGTATATCTTTTGTAGATTACACGAAATAAAATTGAATATTTTGACAATTTTATTTATAAAAAATACATCTTTGGTTGATGACTGGTGACGTCACACGCAAGTAAACAATACACAGATTATAAATCATGTGGAAGAAATATAATAAAGTATAAACAAGAACCAGATTTTCTAAGAAATATCTTGTGGACATGTGAATCCAAATTTGATAAAGATGGCATAACTAACTATCACAACGCCCATTACTGGGCCCAAAAGAACGAAGGAATCCCAATAAGAAAAGAGTGAAGGGGTCCCAACGAAGATTCAGCGTGAATGTGTGGATGGGCATTATCTCCAATCATTTGATTGTACCTTACTTTCTCCCGGACAATCTAAATGGGGAAAGCTACGAAAACTTTCTCAGAGGAGACTTGAATGATTTGCTGGATGATCTGCCACTCAACTTGATCAGGGACATGTGGTTCCAACAAGATGGCTGCCCTGCCTATTTCAGGAGAAGTGTCAGAGACTGGCTGGACACAAATTATCCAAACAAATGGATAGGACGAGGTGGGCCGTTGTCATGGCCAGCAAGAAGTCCGGACCTAACCCCCAATTCATAATACATTTTCATGTGTGGCGCATGAAAAGTCTTGTCTACAGCGAGCCAAATCCAGTTTCGTCTGTGGAAGAATTAAGAGAAAGGATTGTGGATGCAGCAAATCAAATGAGGACAACGTTGACAACTGGAGTAGTGAAGACTGGTCTCCGTAGAAGGATGCGACAATGTGTTAGAAACAGAGGCGGCCATGTTGAACATGAACTGTAAAGTAAGAAAAAGTTGTGTGAAAACCTGATTTAATAAATAACATTTCTTGCTTACCAATTGTTTTACTTTACTTTTAAGGGCTAAGTATTAACTTTCTTTCCCACTGTCGCCTATCAAACTTAAGTTTTTGCCACGAAATGTAATACAAATTCTAGATTGTGATACCTCGTTAGATAGCTTATGATACGTAGATATTTTAAAATACATCTGCCGAACAACTGCCATAATATTTTTTTTAGATATCCCTTAGAGAAAAAAAAACTTGCTAATTATTTTTGTAATTTCTTAACTTTCACTTGGCCTATTCAATTAACTTATGCACTATTTTAATGATTGACGTCCTAAAGCATCTTATTACACATGTAAAAATGCAATAATAATAATAAGGCATACAAAATAAACAAAATTAATTTTAGGGCCCGTTCGTTTTGGGAACGAAATTTGTTCACAATGATCATAATAACATTATGCGAACTTGCGTTTTTTTTGGTTAATTTCAATCACAATGCCACAATTACCACTATCCAAATCGAACGCAATTGTTATCACGAATCTGTCAACTGTCACTTGTCAAGTAAAATATAGGATAAATCGTACAATCCACTAATGTTATATGCCAAATCTTTCTAAAATCATTTCGATTTAAAATACAATAAATTTGATCTTAAAAATATAAGACGGCTGTGACGTTTAAAACTGTCACAAACACAAATGTCAAAATATGTTCACAACGCCTCACCTATCGACTGGGGTCATTGTGATCAGTTCACGGTAGCATTCTGGGCCAAAAAAAACGGCCATTGTGGCAGATCACATCGCCACTTTTGCCGCCGAAATCTCAAAAAAAACGCATAAATATACATCGTGATCGTTGTGAACATGTTTATGTCCCAAAACGAACGCAAACTTAGTAGCCCAAAAATCGGCAATTTTCAATAAAAAAATTAAAAGTCGAAAATCTCGAAAAGGGTTAAATTTAGGGTAGGGTGTTTCATAGAGAAATAAGTCAGAACTGATCGGTACTCCACGCCCTGAACGGATCTAGCACGACTTTTTCTGTAACCCTGTATAGGAGATTATTTAATCTGTGCTTGTTTGTTTACTTGCGTGTGACGTCACACTTGACAAAGACTGCGAATCAGCGTTTTTAGTGTTATTGTGGAAATTCAAACTTTAACTTTGGTTTTTATTAATAAAGAGTAGACATCCCGGAAATATCAATGTAGTGTGCTTATTAAGTAATGGAGAATCATATAAATCGGGTTTCAAAAAGAAGTCAAATATCCTATTGCATTACGAATATATATTAATATATACTTGCTGCCTTATCGTCAATTAAACTATCCATTTCGTAACCGCACCATGAAAGGAGACTCGAATCAGTAATCTTCTGAAAAACGATTATTACTTTATTCAAGCTACGACTCTCGTAGCTTGAATAAAGTACCATGTATATAATAAAGTAACCTATACCAGTATGTCTGGTCTATAGGCTGAAACTGGTAGTTCGTATGGAATTTTGTAATGTATTTTGAAGTCTTCGTGAATATATGTCAATCTGGTGCTTTGGCCAGAATTGAGAAAGGTTTAGTTTGAGTTTTCTTGAGTTGTCCCTCTATTACAAAAGTATTTAGTCTTCCATTTGTTGATAATCCTTTTCTGGCTCTAGCATCACTGAGACTTACAGCTTCACGAATAATTTTTAGAACTTTATCATGTCGGTGCGAATAATGACCTTTTTCAAGTAGTCTTGCACGCAGCAAGTATATGTCTGGCAGTCCCTACAGCAACACCGCACAATGTACATGTCTTATCTGTTGCTTTCCCCCATCTCACCAAATTAACTCTATCTATGTAAATATATATAACTCAAAGCACAGCTAGTCTCTCGATAGTATATGGGTCAAAACCAGAGGTGAGCATTTTAGCTCCATCAGAAAAGTTGTTCGATTTGATCAGCAGAACGTCATATTAGCCCAAAGTACATCCTTTCAAATTCATCCTGTATATGTCCCTCAGGATTGAGGGACCACATTTTTATAATACAAATTTGCTAATAATTTATATGCCAGCAGTTAGTAAAAATCAATTTAAAATTTGTAAAACTTAAAATAAAAAAGTTTAATAGGGTTTTAGTTGGCCCCTCCGTGCTGACGTTTTCATTAAAGTAAACTTCAATATCTCCAAATCTATACTATACCCTATTCAGGATAGCAAAAAATTTCATGTAAACAAAAAAACAAGTGGTTCTCAAACTGGTTTTATAATATATCTAAAATATGGTACTTACTAAAGTATTTAAATTTTATTTTAATGTAATTTTGACTTTAATATATAAGAATAAGGTCTGAACTGTGAAAATTAATTTTAATGATATATAATCACATCTATTTTATAGAAATAATTCCATTTCATTTGGATAATTATGTTTTTTTCTATAATTTGAAATATAGTGATTTACCTGCTAATTACTGAGACTTCGAGCGAGAGAGCCATGAATATGAGCGTGGTATGCGTCGGAAAACTTGACATTACTCCGTTCGTCGCAAATTGTAAGCATAACAATAACATGTAAAGTTGAAGAGGCATTGTTATTTTAGGTGCTTTTTGCTAGTGACTTCTTCATTACAAACATTTAAAAATAAAAAAATACTAATAAAATAGAAAACCATCGTTTTTATTATTCAGATGTAGCTAATTTATAACTTAAAATATATATTTTATACATTTGATTAATTAATATTTAATACGCAGGAATGTTTTCAATTATTTTGATGCATTTTGTTTTTTCATCAGAAATCCGACAATTTAAAAACCTATTTCACATTTGACAGCTGTTTGTTTACATGAAATTTTTTGCTATTGTGAATAGGGTATAGTTGCAAACTTAGAAAGTATGACTATAGTTTATAAAAATATATACTCTCGCACCACGAAAACCTTATTTTGAAACCTTTTCATAGCGTGGAATATGGTGACCATGCATTTTGTATTTTTTTTATTTGAAGCAATCTAATATTTTACTCAACAACTGTTGTGTATTAATAGCAATCTTTAGTCATAAGTATAAATAATATCTATCAAACCAAACTAGCTCCCCAGCCTAGTGGTTAAGTCACTGCGCAACTGATAACAATGGGATGGGTGACCGCTTTATACAACGAGGCTATTTCATCATAAACACCGCAACAAGCTTGCCACTTGTTAGGTGTTGCCTCCGAATACCATCGGCAAAATGAGGACAGGTTAATCCCTCCGCTGGGTACCCTAAGGCCGTTTAAACGGTTCTAGGGAGCCAAATAGGCACCCGTGATGGTATTTATTATTATTATCAAACCAAATTTTGATCGCGAACATCGCGACGAGCTGGCCACTTGTTCGGTGTAGACTCATACCATCGGCTACGACGAGGTGGAATTAAAACCCCTCCGCTGGGTACCCTGGGGCCGTCTAGGCTGTCTCGGGCGCCGTAAGGCACCCGTGATGATACATACATACAAATTTTGATCATATAGGATCACATTAGGATGATCGAAATTGTGAAAATCAAATCATGGGTTATTGGGTGTACCTAAAGTGTAATAGAAATAAAACAAAATTAGTGTGAAAATAATAAATATTTTTTGTAATAAATAATTATAACATTTTATCATTAACTAGATACAGTGGACAGCATGGTAGGTATAGTTTAGTATGCACTGGCAACACAAACCGAAAAGTACAAAATACCTGTATATTTTGTACTTTGGGCTAATATGAGGCTCTACTTGTCAAATCAAAAAACTTTTCCCATGAAACCATGTGGGTCGCAAATGAAAAAAACTATTTGGCTTCCACAAATTAGTTATTTTAACATTACTAATAAGAGAAAAGAAGAGTGGCTAAAATGAACCAATTGACTTTTACCATGTATTCATATATTTTAGATTTAAAATAAATTGTATTATATAAATAGGGTTATTTTTCTTTTAGGATTGAGACAATTAATAAGTACATAGCGTAACTAAAATTACTAACATAAAATTAATTAAAAAAGACCTAACAAATACAACTGAATGCCTAATATATGAGTAATAATTATTTACTCAAAAATGCATGTGGTCATTATTTTGACAACCTTGTTTGAGCAAAGTCGACCTTGCCGTTCTGTTTCAAGGAGCGGCCGGCAAAGTTTTTCTGCTCGCTCTAACAGGCCGGCAAAACATTGCCGGCTGCTATTTTCAACGTTTAAAAAAAATCTAATCAAAATCAAAAAGATTTTATTTAAAACATAGCTGTTTGTATTTATAGAAACAGGTACACAAATATTTTATTCCATATTTGGCTGTACAGTTCCAACTACCATTGCTAAAAAAAAAACAAAGAAGTAACAAAAGAAGAAAATTTTATTTATTTAAATTACTTGCTGGTTTTATTTAGATTAGGTACTTGAATTTTTGAGTAAAGCACTATACAAGCCTTGGCCCACTATGACTGCTTCGCTGGTCACGGTCACGCTATGATTGCCTCGAGCTAGCCTAGCTACGCTCTAGGCCTTTCAGCTTGGCCATCATTGCAGCCCTTGCGGTCCTCACTGTTTATCTCAGCTCGCCCATCAAGTGCTGCGCGCTGTGTCGGCCTGGAGCTGCGCTGTCGGCCATCATCAGCGCGACCAGAAAAGTAGTCATTATAGACCGCGGCATTAATGTACTATTACAAGACCATCGAATCCAAACTCTGACCCATCCGAATGTACCCCTAACACTGGCAGCATTTACCTTCTGTACTGCCAGTGATATTCGCTGTTTAAAATAGGTAAAATTTATATTTTAAATTACATATTTATATAATACAATTTATTTTATTATGTAATAATATAATAATAATTTATTTTACTTTAATAATTCATGGCAAACATTAAACTACTACGTCATTTTAATGTTAGTTTTCCTATCATTTCAGACCATCTAGTTATGAGTGGAACAGAGAGTGTTTAGAAAGGTATACATTATGTTGCTGTCCTCTGCACGACTGTAGTAGGTGTAGCGGGGTGGTCAGAGATTGAGTTTGGCGGAGGAGAACACGCCAGCGCGTTTGCCCCCGCGCGGCACCGGCATGCTGCCGAGGCGCGCCGCCGCTGTGCAAACATACAACATACTTCATCAATTATCTACAAAAATATAGGTATAACGGTATAATATAGGTATAACGGTATAGGTATAATATAGGTATAACGGTATAGGTATAATATAGGTATAACGGTAAAACGGACTGAAAACTGTGGGGATATTAAAGTAGAAGCGTGATGCTCATTTGTCATATTTGTCGCTACCAGTTTCGTAACCGCATTATTTAGCCGGCATATACTGGGAGCGATCAGTGGTAATTGATCCCATTAAAAGATTTTGTAGTTTGGCTTACCATCAGGCATAAAAATTCTCATGTGGTGCTCCAATAAAAAAAAACAATTGTAGTTTTTTGGGGGATTTATTTTAATCATAGATATATATATAGGGCCCTTGGGTCTTCGCCTTTCCAGTTGTGGGAACAGATAATGGCCGCCGCCATACAAATTAAAACAAAAAGTGAAAACAAAAAATATGATAAGCAATCACTGAGCGTTGATTGATTGAAGTGAGAACAAAACATGGCGGTAACGAACGGTTCATGAAACTAATAATAATAATATTATGGCCTATAAAAAGAAATGTCAAACGAATTCGTTGTCTGTTGGTTGCCGTTCCCACTTCAACCAATCAACGCTCAGGGATAGCTTTTGTTTTCACTTTTTTTTTATTTGTACGGCGGCGGCCATCTTTTGTTATTAAAACGGAAAAGGTAATTTAAGGACCATCGGCAACTCCCTATTTTATCTCTATGGGGCGGTTCCATTATTAGTTTAATACTAGAAACATTGCGCACTAACCTGCGGACTTCCAGGCCGGCGCAAAGGTGGCAGCTTTACTCGTAGCTATTGCCTTCTTCTTGGCGGAAGAGGGCGTCTTAGCTTTACCCTTCTTGTATCTAAAATTATAATACTTATCTACTACAAATATTTATGAATCTATAATATAGCAATAAGTGACACTGTATTTACATGAAGGAAAGAAAAGCGTGCGGAATACGTTATACGACAGTGAGTGAAGCAATCATAGGAGAGTGCGAATATATACCATGGTGGCACATCTCTTGGTGTAGCGTATTTGTGCGTTTGATTTATTCGCTCGAAAACGCCCATGTGTAGAGGATTTGTGCAAATATACCAAATACTCGTTTCCGCCCTTTGTCAGTTTTTGGTCACACATCAAAGGATTCTGTTTGCGTAGGATTAATTTAAGAGAAAATGGAATATCCTTTGAGTCCTATCCTTATTCATGGACTACACAATGCGACATTGTATGTTATATCTAAATGTTGGCATCCCCTCCACACCGTGCGCCCGCGCTACAGCGACCTCTGCTGTGACGATTGTTAAATCGGGATTTGGAGAATATAAATGATAACATACGAGGGATCTCAGTCTTGTCTGTGAAGGTGAGTCCTTTCCTAATTTCCTTTTTTTCTCTCATTTTTATCTGGCTATATGTCGTATACAGAACGACGTCTCCAGACTAATACGCCAAATATTCGGGTGGGCGTCCATACGCGGTTCGCTAAAGTTCGTTTCATTAGCGTGCGCCGGTACTAACCGTGTTTGTGTATATATATTTTTTCTCTGTGTTTTATAAACATAAATCACATTGGACTGGACAAACTGTTTTGAGATTTATGGTTTTTAATTCAGTTGGAAAATAAAAAGGCAAACATCCAAGTTATTTCCTGTTTGATTGTATGTGTGGATGGACGGTTTGTATATTTAATTTTTTGCACAATTTTTTGGCCAAATACAGCGATACCGCTACACAAATACGCTATACCAAGTGAAGTGCCAACATTGTAGGTTGTAAATTGTAAGAAAACCGGGGCAGCTGTCAACGATATAAAGTTCAGTAATTTTGACAATAAAATGTGTCAAGACCTCGAGTAGCTCTCGGGTGTTTTTTAACGTTTACTGCGTTAACATTTTCACCAATCACGCGCTCGCATTTTTAGTACCCGCATTTCAGTTAACTTAATCGCAAAGTAATAGTTAGAGAAGTCACACTAGGGGTACAGTAGCTCTACCGCAAGTTTTGCAAACAGTTTCTACTATAGTCGCTAGTAACTATGGATAGGGTGATACCTACCAATATAAATTTTACATGGGAGGAAGGTCTCTATAACTTCGTTAGGCCGACCACCGGCACGGTCTCGTTACCACCGCACATACAGATGCTAAAACCGTCATGTCTAGTCATGTTTTGGTTTTTGTCGGTGGGTTCACCGGTTTTCAGGAGTTGGTAGTCTCCTTACAGGGTGCGGTTACGAAATGGGTGGTTGAATCGACGATAAGGCAACGAGTCTATTAAAATATACTCGTAATGCAATTCGTCATTATCGCCCCCCATTTTCTAATAGCATCATTTAGTCGGCATAGTGGGAGCGATCAATGTTGTTTAAGAACAATTATTGACTGACCCCATTCATGGACTTTACGATTTTGTTCACCACCAGGTAGATATAATATCACATGCCATGCTGCAATAAAAAAAAAACCAATAGGATCTCTTTATTTTTCAAATAAACCTCTATAATTGGTTGATTCCTATCTATAGTTACTAGCAACTATAGTAAAAACTTGTGGTAGAGCTACAGATATACTTTATTGTTAAACGTCATTCTTCGTGCCGTATTTTTGGCCCCACACGAACCTAACATCTGCCCTCAATTCTTATATTTTGCAAACTATAGTGCTGTTAATTTGTTTACAATAAGTTTTTTTGTTGCATTATCACAAATTCTACAGAATAAAGGTAACCCATAAATAATAATATTTTTTACAGAAGTGCATACCAAATATATTAAGTTTTTTAAAGATTTTTTTTCTGTCTGTTAGTTACTTTGTATGTACGATAAAAGACTTTTAGAATAATTAATTTTATTAGTTACTAGACCGTGTAGTAAAATTTTAATAATTGGTTTGTTCGGAATTATTGTAAAGTTGTTAGTTCTTTACAAGACCATAGTATACCACAATGGTTTCTATGTACTGAACAGTAAATTTTAACACAGTTTTTAGGATTTGGCAAGGATTATAAAAGTATATTTCCCCGAAAAAACTTTCCACAAAGCGTGACCACAGCATATGACCGCGCCCAGGGGTTTTCACGTATCCTATTTGGCACTCACCGTTTTTTGACACCTTTCCTAGCAGTCCTTTGAAACAAATAAATCAATTTTAACACAATATCTAAAAATAGGTAATATTTTGATATTAAACTTATTGAGGTATATTGTTAATAGACATTTATAAAATATAATATATATTATATTTCATAAACACCCAGACAGTGACAAACTGTACAGAAAAATGTACTAATATTTTTTTGCCATGGGTGGGAATCGAACCCACTAGTCTACGGAGGCTGCAGTCTACAGTTGATAATTGAAAACAAATCAGTAAGACAAGTTCAAACTTTTAAATGTGTGCCGAAATATGTTTTTACACATGACATATGTGCACAATGCAATCGTTATGTGTAGGGGGATGACTGACCTCTTCCTGACTCCCCCCCGCTTGTACCCCCCTCTGCGGCGGGGGCTGGCGCGGGAGGAGCTGGTCCCCAGGCTGGCCCAGTCTGTCCGGGAGTCGGTCTGCTCCGTCTCCTCAGCATCAGGGACGGCATGGGTCTTGCTCACGGTGGGCACTATGGCTCCTTGCTCCAGGTCGTCTTGGTATTGCATCAGTAACCCTGCAATGTTAAACCTGGATTATATACTTGTATAGCTATACAAAAAGCGGCCCCAGCCTAATCGTTAAGCAGCTGAAAAGGCCGAACCTGGGATGGGTGACCACTTTATACAACGCGGCTATACCATCGTAAACACCGCAAGAAGCTCGCCACTTGTTAGGTGTTGCCTCCGAGTACCATCGGCGAAATATTTGGCGGGTTAATCCCTCCGCTGGGTGTCCTGAGGCCGTTTAAACCGTTCTCGAGAGCTAAAAAGGCACCCGTGATGTTGATGGTAACTGTACATGGCTCGTTTAGCTATACATCGCATCGCGTAAGGGCATTAGTGACAAATTTACGTAACGTGACATTCTACCAATCAGGTGTCTTGTTAACTAATTTGATCATAGAATAATATTGATATCGTTCTAGAAACTAGGCGTCAATCTTTTGGGCACCCTACCATCTGACATCGATTTGGAAGAATTTTATTTGTTATATATACTTTGATAGATTATTTGATAAATGAAGAGGTCTACCGTCGACTCCAACTCAGCTGGGCAGCGTTCGAAAAACTACGTAACGTCTTCGACCAATATGTGTTACCAGTGATGACTTATGGCACTGAAATGTGGTCTCTCACTATGGGCCTCATTAGCAAGCTCAAAATAGCACAACGAGCTATGGAGAGGGCTATGCTCAGTCTCTCTGTGAGATCGAATCAGAAATGAGGAGACCCGTAGACGAATCAAAGTTACCGATATATCCCGGCGAATCAGCAAGTTGAAATGGCAGTGGACACATAGCACGCAGAACTGATGGCCGATGGGACCGTAAAGCTCTCGAATGGAGACCGCCAAGCACAGCGTAGGACTTCCCCACAAGGTGGACCGACGACCTTATTAAGACGCAAAAACTAGCTGGATGAAAGCCGCTTCCTGCCGGTCTTTTTGGAAATCTATAGGAGACGCTTATGTCCAGCAGTGGACGTCCTATGGCTGATTATGATGAAGTTATTTGATAGGGATTTTTCTTTTTTATTTAATTTAATATATGAGGTACTTATGTTGTAAAAAAATTAACGAAATTAGATTCTTATTATAGACTATATTTTCGAAATTAAATTATCATTTATTTATTTTCGTCGGAAGCCCATTAATATGGATTACAAAATCGTATAACACATACTCGAAGTTTTTTTTTTCAAAAAAGGCGATTACTTTTTTTTTCGTTAGTAAAGTACGATTTAATAAATTTATTTATACTTCAAGTGGTTATTAAATTCTCGTGTAAATGAGACAGATAGTTATTTTTTAAGGACAGTCAATAAAAATACCAAGAATCATTTGTAGTAAGTATATTACAAAATCCGTGCTTCCGTACGACTTTTGCTAGTCGACGCTGCTTACTCTCGTCAGAAACCGTACTTACAATGTATATAAAATATAGGTATATAGATGCAAATACGTAATTTTACTGTCGAGCATCCTCGCCTTAACACAAAAATGTTAAAACAATCAAATCACATAAAAAATAATAAAATAACTTACCAATTTTCTCGAGAGAGTATTGCGTGGTGATGGTAAGCAGATGTTGACCGTATTTTTGGTAGTTAGCGCGGGTGACGTGCGGCACCGACAGCATGTCTTGTTCGGTGTCCGGCAACCGGACGGACATGGCCTTCAGCGCCGCCAGTGGCATCACCGCAGCCAGCGACGCGCCGCGAGCCGACCCCATCTCTCTGGGGAACACATATCGTAATGCTTACTGGCTTTTAAAATAATATTCTATACTAATATAATAAAGAGGTAAAGTTAGTGAGGTTGTAGGGGGTAATCTCTGGATCTAATGAACCGATTTTGAAAATTATTTCCATTTATCTATAAAGGCTATAGGCTATATAATATCAAGCGACGATAGGAGCGAAGCATTAATGAAAAATGTTGGGAAAACGGGGAAAAATTGTCCTTTTGAGAGCTTCCGTTGCGTGCGCTGCGTAAACGGTTATAGTTGCGCAGACAAAGTTGCGCGGGTCAGCTAGTAATATACCTAATAAAATTGTTCATTTCAAAAGTTTCATATTTACAAACAAAAAAAAAATACACATCTTACAAGTAAGTGCACAGGAAATGAATTCAAACGTCAAAAAACATCCAAATGTTGTTTTCAGTGTTAATAAAGCTTTTTAGAAAAAAAAGTAAATAATATTTACACCTCCACATATAAAAAAAAAGAATATAATATCACTGAAAACAAATTTAAGATGTTTGGAGTTTGCGGATCCATTTCCTGGTTTCTTAAACGCACAGTAAATGTATTCGTTAACTCGAAACGGCAAATAATATTGAAACTTTGTTTAAGGCATAAAAGGACTAGAATCCAGTGCGTTAAAAATTTTTTTTTTTTTTAAATGTTTAAAACGTCAATAGTCTGTTTATTAAAATTGTGTATAATTTTAAAATGACTACTAAGGTAAGATTTTTAAACTCAAAAATCGTACTTTAAGTGTTGTTGATGCCACAAACAATTTAAAACTATATTATCATAATGGATTATCTTTCTTGTCTGTGATATTTATTTACCTTATTTAGTTTATGCTAAATTCTTGTCAACGTATTCCCTTCCCGCTCTCGCATACACATATGGAGTATAGTTGTCTCGCTCACTTTGACAACTAGTGAAAGCTTTATAAATTACCGGCAAATTCTACCTCCGCATCTACGCCGTGAGCACGAGCATATTGGATTTTGGATAAAATTACAAATAAAACAACAATATACCGCAAGATATACCAAATGAATTAAAAGAAGATGTATTTCAAGTAAGTACCTACGCTTGAGCAATTCCTCTTTTTCCCGTTTTCTTTTCTACCTACAGTCCACTTATAATTTACCTTCCATCGTCATCAAGTGTGTTTTCAAAAGTTTTATCAAGAGACTATGTAATTAGGATCAAGTAAGTAATATTTGCATAACCACTTTTTTTTTTTTAAGTTATTATATTTCTGAAAGCAACGTTAGACGTTTTTAGACATACGAATTCGCCAATCCATTTCCTGTCTGTCCAATTTAAGTTATATTAGGATTTAAACCCCGATAGGTGAGAAAACTCGCCATTTTGTTTTTTATTCTTTAAAATCTTTTAATATTTTCATTATGCATTGCATCTACCTGGTGGTTAGACGACCTACAAAGTCCATGAATGGGGTTGATCAATATTTTTTGTTAAAAAATATTGATTTCTTCTATTATGCCGGATCCTATTATACTTAATGATGCGATTACGAAATGGGCGGCGACAGAGAGGAATTGCATAACGAGTCTATTTTCTATTTTCTACTTTCTTTTTTACTTTTCGGTAATCATAATATTTTTTATTCCATATTTAAGTAATAACTTTTTCCAAAAACCAATACGTATACTTTGGAGAAGAAAATAATAATAAAACAATAATATTATGGAAGTTTATATGTCTATAGATTCAGTAGTATCGTGAAAGTAAGAATAATTGACGGAAGTGGCTTAAGGCCTAACATACCATGAATAGTTAAGAACATTATCTGACTTGCCAACAATCGGAAAAACTTTAATTTTTTGATAATTTTTATTCTCACTTTTTGTTTTGGTTTGTATAGTGGACGGCCATCATGTGTTCTCGTGTCAATTTAAGGTACTCCCTATTACATACATATTATATATAGGTAGGTATAACATAGATTTATTTTCAAAATCTCTTTTTTTTAATGCGGTAATGGTTAATGGTACACGCGATTAATTTATTGCAGTTTGTAGCCATGACAAGTGCACAAACCTGCAAGCCTCCACTAGGTCGGCGTAGCATCTGTCCTGCAGTCGCTTGAGTGTCGCCGTGACGCCGGTGTCGCTGTCGCCGGCAGTGTCGCAGCTGGTTGCGGCAAGGCTCGGCTTCTTGTCGCACTTCATGGGGAACACCACGCGCAGGTTCTCCGTCATCAGTCTACACCATACATACATACATACAACTACTGGTAAATATCACGAGAATGCTACTATATAAGGAAATGCTGTACAGCTCTATACTCATTATATGTTGTTAACGCTTATCAGAAAGTTTGAAAATCAATTTAAATACTGTCAGTTTATCATTAATAGTTAAAATTTAAAAAAACAAGAATTTTGAATACACATACGTGTTTTCAAGTTTTTATAGCCAAACTAATACATATAGCCAAACTAATATATATAGCAATTTTATAGCCAAACTAATATATATAGTAATAGAACTGAAATTCTTTTTTAAATTTCGTTTTTTTATATTTTTTATGTAGGACAAATTATTCTCTTAAGTTATATATATAGTTGAGGACACTGCATTCGCGATCACGAAGGCCACGTTCTCCATACAAAATTAGCTTTTGCACTTCCAGTATTTCCCTACTACTGTTTACTGCAGAATTAAAATAATACTTTAGCTTTCTTTTTTATTGAAATCAGTTTTTTTTTAATATTATTAATAATACAAAACTATAAGTATTACAACTGAAATATTTTTACGTACAATAGTCTATTTGACTACATTAAAAATATACTATAAAATGTGGTCATCCTATCAGACAATGGGGTAAAACATATTTCACTTTATTTTAAACTAAATTATGTATATCTTTCTTTCTTTCATTATACGAAATAAACTTGAATATTTTTTGCAATTTTACTTATAACAAAAACATCTTTGATTGGTTGATGACTGGTGACGTCACACGCAAGCAAACAATACACAGATTATAAATCATGTGGATGAAATAGAATAGAGTATAATATATAGGAGATCATTTAATCTGTGCTTGTTGGTTTACTTGCGTGTGACGTCACACTTGACATAGACTGCGAAACAGCGTTTTTAGCGCCATTGTGGAAATTCAAACTTTAACATTGATTCATATTAAGAATAGAGTAGACATACCGGAAATATCAATGTAGTGTGCTTATTTTGTAATGAAGAATCATATAAAACGGGTTTCAAAAAGGAGTCAAATACCCTATTACCAATATAAAAATAATAATTCAACGACGACGAAATAAGTACGTCAACACGGGTGCAGAGCCCTTAGGACCTTTCGGCGAAGACCTATGAGGATACTGAATGAGTGTAGAATTAATTATAGGCCTCTGTTGATTCGTCGCCGGCCCGTATTCCTTTAAATCATGGTAATTAGTGCATGGTGGTCCAATTGTAGTGCTAGCATCTGGCAACCCTATGACTTTGTCACCGATTATCAGATCTGTCACAAGTCGGTCTGATAATCGGTGACAAAGTTATAGGCCCGCGTTAGAACACATAGGGGCTTAGCACGCGGACAACGATAACATATATACCGTCTGCTGTCGAAAAATATATCGAATTGGTGAGCACGCAAACCGACACGATAAATTTCTCGAGTTTTGTCTACTAGTTAAAACAAGTGTGTTTTCGTTGACAATTTCGAAAACATTTATGTAATAAATAAATAATTATTACCTTATACGATGCATTTATTTTATATTATAATTAATAAACGTTACACAAATATATATTTTAATTTAAAAAGATTAAAAAATACATATTCTTAACAAAATAAAAATAAAGCCGAAGAAAACTCGGCCTTATTACCTTGGCCAAAAAAAATATTTAGTTTTTTGGTGAGTTTTTTTTTCTTTATTAAGGCATTGGATAGGATTTAATAAATGTAATGGAAAGTACGTATAGATACGGAAGTGGTCAGTAAGACCTAAAAACGCTTTCAAACGAATTGTCAGACATATTTTCTTGAGCATTGATTGCTTATGATCGCATTTGTGTCACTTTTATGGTTTGTATTGCGGGTGGCTATCTTTTGTTCTTATGACTGGTAAGGCGATTAAGCCTTAAGGTACTTCCCTATAATAATATACTTCAATGATATAAAACAAATATTTTATTTTATGGATGCTTTGAATTTTATGCAATACGGCGACGTGTGAATGATTTATTTTAATTATCCGTCTGAATTAGTCGCCTGCTGAATAATTAAATTGCATTACACATTCAATTTTTCCGCATTCAAGACCTATCTGAACTTGAAAACCTCTGAACTTCGGGGGTTACCGAAGTTCAAAGGTTTTCACTCTGATCGTCCCCTCTAGGATTTGTTCGCTTTAAAATATTAAGACTAACCTACTGCCACTTCATAATAATAAATAGGTACATGAAATTAAATAAAAAATATACACGATAATAACATAAAACAAGAATTTTAATATTAATTTAATTATCTTTTCTAAATAGTATAACTCTAAAAACATAAATACTTATTTTCTGGTAATCTCATTTTCATAATCTATTTCTTGGTTTGGGCACCCAGATTTTTTTTTCAAAATCATTGTTTTTTGAGGTTCTAGTTGTTACAGCAACTTTTCTATAACACGCACATTTATAGTCACTTAAGTATAACAGTTTTTCTAACGAGAATAAAACAATTATGGTTCTGTTTTCCGCTATTATATCAATAAAAATATCAAAGCAAAAGTAATTTCGACACTTATCAGCACCTAAAAGAAACGTGATAAAAATTGTATATATATCGACTTTTGTCTACAATCTGACAGTTTAGTTTTGATGTTAATAAGCTGCGTGCTACCGTTTTCGATAAAAGTCGACATATATCTTCCAATGCGTCAAATTAGTCTATTCGTTATATATCGTGTGGTCGCGCGTGTTAGCTTTGTAGATATATGTCTTATCGATCGATATGTATCGAACCGAATGACGCGCGTGCTCGGCCCCATTATAACAATTTAACCAACACTGTGACAAAAAACACCGAGTATAATAATAATAATATGTAGGACAATTTACACATTTTGCTCTGGTTACAAACTAAGCTTTAACTAGGCTTGTACTATGTGTACCAGAAGCAACGCTTGTATTCATATTATATGTATTCATATTATACTTGATAAAAAACCAGACCATGACAAACTCTACAGAAAAACGTACTATTTTTTTTTTTTTGCCATAGGTGGGGATCGAACCCACGACCTCCGGATACAACGCCAAAAGCGCAACCAATAGTCTACGGAGGCTGTCTAATAATAATGAATAGGTATGTGTGGCCATACTTGTGCACATGCGGCCCCAGCACCAGATATGCGCTGGCGATGTCGTTGGCCACCACCAGCCGCTCCGCCAGCACGCCGCGCACCACCAGCTGCCGCAGCAGCCGCGCCGCGTCCCCGCGCTGCCAACCCTTACATCTGCAACACACCGCAATCTGTAGCCACGGAGATAAACATAGCGAGGTGCCCATGGACCTTGAATAGCCTTTCTACTTGTGATACTTAGGTCTCACAAGTAGAAAAAAGATAGCCGCTGCTGAGCAAATAAAAGATGGCCGCTGCCACGCAAATAAAAAAAAGAGGGAGGGAGGAGAACAGGGGTCTTACCGGGAATATTGTCTATGGGTAGAACGAACTCGTTTGACATTTCATTTTATAAGCCATTTAAGGCATTAAGGCGATTCATAATATATTATTATTAGTTACAAGTCTGTAACACTACTGCACTGAGGTATATACGAGTATAGGGAGCCGCCCTAAGGCCTAAAATCACCTCACAAATATAAAAAACGAGAACAAAAAAATATTATAAACACACAGATAAATTTCCTTTTATAGACGATTTTAGGCCATAGAGCGATTCCAAATATTATTCTTAGTTTCATGATATACTGTGCGTTTTTTTAACGTTTTTTACTTCTTAATATTTTCACTAATTAAACGCTCGCATTTTTAGTTTCCTACAATTGAGGCGCTATGCTACAAGTATTATACTAATTTCAGAGGTTCTACCATGGGTTTGCGCATTGTAGCAACGTAACGTATTTGTATACGTATACGTGAGCAACAACCAATAGGATTGCTTTTTTTTGGTAACAGGATTGAATACACCACCATGGTAGAGCCTCTGTTAAAACTCAATCGCAAAGTAATAGTTAGAAAACTCACACTAGGGGTAGCCCTGGTAGACTAAACTTATTTTGTCAGATTTTAATAATAAAGCCGTTTTTTAAATAATCAATAGTATCAGTTTTTTATAGCATTTATGTGTAAAGATATTATAACTCGTGACTGTTGACAAGGCAAAAGTTGGAAAATATACCAAAGGCACCCGGTTGACCATTTACATGAAAATCAGGTCCAACATTTAGGTTTTTGCATATACAGACGGGCTGTGGTAGAGGTCTCGTTACCACGGCCCATACAGATGGAAAAATCGTCAACCTAGTCATGCTTCGGTTTTAGTCTGTGGGTTCACCGGCTTTTAGGAAACTTCTCTATCTATTTCATGCCGATTTTTTAATTGTGGTTATGTGGTATTATCGTAAAATCGTATTGTGCTTAATAATATGTAGAATATTTTTACACATATTATTACACGATTCTAATACATATTATATTTTTATAAATATTCAGATGTTAAACTGTATGTACCAATATTATTTTGTCATGAAAGGAAACCGAACCCACGACCTTTAGAAACGAAAATGGTCTAGTCATTCTTACTCGTAGATGCAGTGTAATCGTGTAACTTACTTGCCAAAGATAGGTGTTTTTTGTAAGGCAGCGATTCGTTGTTGTTGGGACCCGCGCAGCGCGTCCGCTACGTGCAGCAGCGTGAACGACGCGCGGCCCCCGCTGGTCGTGTCTCTTATGCAACGTACTATCAGCTTACACTCCTCCGTTACGTCTACCGGCTGAAACCACACTAAATTATACCCTAAAACTGTTTCACATACGATTCCAGTTCTAATAACGTGAGCTTTATACATGGTGAATTTGAAAGGATGTACTTTGGGCTAATATGACGTTCTACTAATCAAATCAAACAACTTATCCCATGAAACCATGTGTCGCAAGTGAAAAAAAAATTGGTTCCCCATACAAATACTCATATTAGCCCAAAGTACATTCTTTCAAAGTCACCATGTATACTGGATGTTTTTTGTCACGATGATAAAAAATTGTATATTGTGTTCTACGAAGAAAAAAATTAAACACGTATTTTTTCCTTTTAGTGTCGCCTATACAAAAACATAAAGATAAATAACTTGAAGTACAAAAAAGATCTACAAATCACGTTAACTTTCATACTAAACTCACGAATTAAAGCCTATCACTTGTCTAATTGTGTTTTACTTGTTAGATACGAAGACGTATTATGTATTTGTAGGAGTCATTTTAAGCATATAGACGTTTGTTCATAATAATTTATTTTTCGGACTTTTTTTTTAAAGAAAAAAATACTACTTAAAATAAAAGTGATTTGAAAGGAGACAAATTTTACCTATATACTTTTTTTTATTTAACATCCTAAAATAGTAGGTATTAAAAAAAAACATTATTACCTATAACCCTAATAGTCCCAAAGCTTTGACAAATTGAGGGTGTCTAGTATAGTCTCCTTTTACTGTGCGGTTACGGGCGGTTGATTTAACATAGTAAGAGCATCAATGTGTTAAACAACTATGCATTGATCAACTCCTTTCATAGCCTTTGTAGGTCCATCAGATATGTCATGTTTTATTTATTTACATTTCATATACACATTACAAATTAATTATTATTGGTAATATAATTTGGTGTACGTATCGTGAATCCAGCGATGCCCTAGCATTACAAGTTTACTATATAAAACAAATACCTACATATACATATTAAATTAAACATAGGTACAGGGTGGCCACTTTTTTTCGGATGCGAATTTCCCTGAGTTTTCCAGATTTTCCAGTCACTTTTTTTAGATTTTCCCTGACCTCAAGGAGCTTCAAAAAGTAAAAAAAAAAAAAAAAATTGTATTTTAAATTAAAAAAAAAAGTATTTGAGATAAAAAATATTAGAATATAGAAACAATTATTTTTAGCAATATTTTCTAAAAATATAGAGCAAAAAAACGAACTAGATGGAATCGCTCCGCATAGGTTGACATTCGTTTACAGTAGCAAGTTGTGTGTGTACTTTAAATATTTTCCCTGACATTCTGGCGTTTTCCCTGACATTTCCCGGTTTTCCATGTTTTCCAGAAAGTGGTCACCCTTATAAATAGCATTATATAAATACAAAGTCACATGCCGTGCTCGGACAAAAAACGCAAGAAATAAGTAAACTATAAAAGCAAAACCTAACCTTGAAGCTCTGTCCCCTCAAGCAGTTGTCACAGGCGGTGCTGCGGTCCCGCAGACATTGGTCCCGCTGGAACCGCTCCCCGAGGTAGCCCAGCACCTGCGCGCGGCGACACTCCGTCACGCTCTCGCACACCTCCACCATGCGCAGCAAGTTCTCTATGTGCACGCGCTTGGCCGCTTCTGTGGTGTTGCGCTCCACTAGGAAAGTACAGTCATGTGTTTAATAACCCAAGGAAACTATATCCTGCTCGAAGGACCAATGTGTGTTCCAGTTAATACCCGCTTAAACAAAGGATATAATGCACGATCATAGGACGAGCGAGATACCCTATTACGGGTTTCGGATACGATTTTCCCTGACTTTTCCAGATTTTCCAGTCACTTTTTTTAGATTTTCCCTGACCTTAATGAGATTCAAAAAGAAAAGAAATAGTTCCAAAAATATAATATTTATTTTTTTATATGATTTTTAGAAAAAAAAAATTGAGATAAAAATTATTACAAAATCTGGAGCAAAAAATATATTTTACATTCTAAAAAAAATAAGCTTATTTTGAACTTAGATGGAATCGCCCCGCTTAGGTTGCCAGTCGTTTACAGTAGAAAGTCGAGTGTGTACTTTAAATATTTTCCCTGGCCTTCTAGCGTTTTCCCTGACATTTCCAGTCTCCGAAAATTCCCTGACTTTTCCCGGTTTTCCATGTTTTCCAGAAAGTGGCCACCCTTCTAATAGCTGGGCAACGATAACCCGTCACATTCTCGCACACTTCTACCATGAAAAGCAGGCAATTGCAATGGCGGATACAGGGGCTATTTTTGCTTTTTCTTTCTTCTCCAAACATGGAATTTAGTCAAAATACGTAGTTAAAACGTACGTAAAATGGGGTTCAAAGTTTCAAAAATAAGTGGGAAAGCCCACATAGAAGTGAATGCTGGGAGAGCTGTATCAAAAGTGAAGGTTCTTAAACACAGGGGTGCTAATACATAAATGACAACGGCAATACTTACGCACGATTTCAAAAAAATCCTCAAATTAGTGAAACAAGTCATGACAACTTTTTACCAATCAAAAATTAATCAAATCAACCAAATCCATTTAAACGTCAAAACAAAGGTACAAAATGATGAGTTGTAATGTAATTAGTTCGTTTTGCATAAAGATGGCACTGACAGGATTCTATTTTTTATTTTTTAGTATTTTGGTTGGGTTAGGTTAGTAACAATAAAACACTCACACATGATCATGTTGGTGCACACGTTGTTTGAGGCAACACCCCGATCAAAATATTTTGTTATTGTTACCTTATTACTTTTTAAATTATTGTTGTGGTTTCGTTTGTGTGTAAATGCTTAAAATAAAATATAGTAATCCGTAAGGTAGTGAACACAATGAAGGGGAAAGTTGAATTCAAAAACCCTGCATCGCGATCTTAAGTCCCGAGATGGACCCGACACCCGCACATGGTATCCATGGATAACTAATAACATTGTCTCTCTCTCTTTGCCTATGTTCTAGAAACTGGGTGTAAGTTTGTTAGGTAAGCGAGTTTAAACAGAACCAATGGCTTGTAGGTCAAACAGTTAGGCCCTACGTACACAAGGCTACGCAAATCTTCGCGACCAAAGTTGTATATTTAAGTCGCAAGTATGTTGTAGCGCAAGGTCCGTACACACACAAAACCGAGTTGTCTATTCGGCGACGTAGCGAATTTACTTCACGAATTTACAATATGTCCTCAAGTGACGATGAAACTATAATTTTGGCTTATTATCTTCACCGAAAGTAAAGAAAACGTCGTAACAGAAGATTTTTGGTTTTTGGTCTAATAATTGCTCCGCCATCTTGGAAATCACAGCAACATAAGTATCGAAGAAATCGTTCGGCCGGAAGCGCGCGACCGGAGTTGGCGACGAATGAACAAAATGTCGGCGACGCGTTCTTGTGTACGAATCTCTATGGAATTGTATTGTCGCCTGGGTATCGAAGATTTGCGTAGCCTTGTGTACGAAGGGCCTTAGTGGACGAGTATACTTACTGTCCAAGAGTCTCCGATAGCGCCCCACGTCGTTATAGGAGTAGTACAGGAGACACGTGGCCTTGTCCCCATCCCTCCCCGCGCGTCCCGCCTCCTGATAGTAACCTTCCACGGACTTGGGCATAGAGTGGTGAATCACGTATCGGACGTCTGCCTTGTCTACGCCCATTCCGAACGCTATTGTAGCACAAATCTGAACAACAACAATAATTTTGGGTTTACAGGAGACTACTGCATCGATTTCTTATCGAGGTGGTAGCACCCTTTTTTGGGTGCGGATACGAAACGGGCGACGATAAAGCAGCACGAGTATATTATAGACTAGGAATGCAAATTCGTCTTTGTCGCTCATTTTGCAACCACATCATTTAGCTGCTATAGTGGGAGCCATAAATATTGTTAAACAACAATGTATTGATTGACCCCACTCATGGACTTTGTAGGTCTGCTTACCATCAGGAGATATAAAGTCACACGCTGTGCTTCAAATAATACGTCAGAAGTGTTGGTTCGTTTAAAACATATTGATTTAAAGTAATACGGTAAATAAATAAGAAGAGTTATTATACCGTTATACAATTCTACCTATATTTTTTATTATTATGTTGTGATATTGAAATTGCTAGAGCATTATTATGTTACGTGAACAAACAAATATTTAAGATATTATTATGGTAATTTAAAATACTTACCACTTTGTATTTATCGGCCACCCATCCTGATTGAACTTGCTCCCGTTTCTTATCTGCCAGGCCGGCATGGTACGCCGCGGCCTGGATACCCACTTTACGTAAGTCCGTACTTACGGACTCGCATTCCTTGCGGGACAAACAGTACACTATGCCGGAATCCCTGAAATTTACGTAAAGTATATCAAGCCTGATAATCTTTGAAAAGTGATAGCAAAACTGGTAAAAAAGATATAAATTAAGCAGGGCCCATAGATAAATTGCAGCATCTGTCTAGAATCCTTCTGTCAAAATATGCTGTCAATTTTTATATCCATTATTTCTAGACTAGACTAGCGATTTCATCGCTAATAGCATGCATTTCTGTTATATCATTGAATGCTGAGCCGGATTTCTAATGCATATATATTTTATACTTCCAATGATATTATATATCCACAATATGACTATGTTTTTCTTACATATCTTTAAAAAGACTTACCTGAAAAAATTCTCCTTAATCATTTTCGCGATTTCCCCATTGACCGCTTTAGGTTTCTTTTCCAAAACTCTATAAACCAAGTTAGGTCTGTTGAAACTGCAGAGGAACCACTTGCATTCAACCACTTTCAGTTGGTGCAATATATCCATTCGCACCCTCGGATTAGCCGTGGCAGTCAGCGCCATTATTGTAGTTTTGGGAAACCGTTCTCTTAAAATATACAGCTTCTTATAATCAGGTCTAAAATCGTGTCCCCATTGAGAAACGCAGTGAGCTTCGTCGATCACGAATCGAGCTATTTTATCTCTGGCGTAGAGTGCATCGAGAGTATTTTGAAATTTAGGCGAACCAATAATCTTTTCGGGTGTGACGTACAAGAGTTTGAGCAAAGGCTCCTTCATGGCTAACTTGTGATATATTTCGTCACAATCAGCGATACTAATATCGCCAGAAAGATGAGCTGCTGGGATCTGAAACGAAAAACTTTTGCTAATTTGGTAGTAAGATATAATATAATCAACAGTCCTCTGGCTTAGTTCTGAATCTTGACGAGTGAGACACTAAATTACAAATGTTGCGTGCTTCAAAGAAATTTTGCTTCCGAGTACCTTTCACACATATTACCTTTGTATCATAAATGTCTTGCAAATATCTTTAATATACAGACACGGTAATGTATGTATTTATTATTGTCCTTATTAAAAACTTAATGAGTCCCTTTTATTTAGCAACAAAAATGAATATGTGTAAAAGAGACAAAACATTCCATAACTAAAGTATTCTTCAACGCTTCAATAAGTGTTTATGAATAAGGCTATAAATATATTGATAATTCTATGAGTGGAAATCTAACTCCGTATATAACGCCCGTCTTACTAAACCACGGAAGCTGTGAAATAGGCAGTCATGTAGTTCAAGGGGGGGTTCTAGAAACTAGTATTATTAACTAATTGTTTAACACTAAATAAATATAACTTACGTCGAGTGAAAGTAGTTTGTTGACTTGATCCAGAATGAGTGACTTCAAGGGAGATATGACTATAGTGACGCCAGGAGTAAGAAGCGCTGGTAACTGGTAACACAGGGATTTACCTGAAACAACATTTGTATTGGGATAAATAAAATGTGCGAGCAGCACCGCACACAATAAGTTATGAAAATTACACAAATGTTACCTCCGCCAGTGGGCATCAAGATAAAACAGTCGTGCATCAATAAAGTGGCATTGATCGCCTGCAGCTGATTGGGCCGGAACGACTTCAGACCAAACTTCTCCTTAAACACTTCCATCATTAGGGACGAGTGGGGATAGTTAAATCCATCAAATTCACCTAAATTATATTCACGAAATAGTGTTAAATTTTTTTAAAACATTATTATATATTATCTTAGGTTTTATTTTATGTTGGAATATTTAGGCAGCGTTATATCTGGGGATAAAATTTACAAATTAAGTTTGGGGGAATATCTACTTTCAATTAAAGTCTCTTACCTGTAACTCCATCATTTTTCGTACCCGCGTGGAAATCTCCCATGCCCTCATACTTATTACTTTCTTTGTCTATATTAACACTCTGCTCCATCAAATCTACAACTTGTGTAGATTCGCCATCGACCGCCATAGCTTCCTCAAAATCTTCAATCCTATACTCAGGCCAGCCGTCATCATCAACAACTACAGCTTTGCCATTTATATTCTGAGATCCAACTTCATCAATAGAATCACTCAGATTTATAACGCTGTATTGACTTTCTGGTACTATAAAGTCCACTTCATCATCCATGTCTACAGGCACAGTGTAATCGTCTACGTCATCAATATCTAGAGTGGGAGAACTTTTACCAGTATTTAATAAAGAAGCCTTAGAAAAATCGGGCGCTAATAAATCTGCCGAACTATTATTTAAAACAACTTTTCTAGGCGCTTCCGGCGGCGGTAAGGGTTTTAATTTGTCTTTAGCAAACTTAAATCTATCTAATGTCTTCGAAGCCACATCATTATTTATAACATTATCATCGTTTATATCTGAAGGTTGTAGTGAGGGCCTTTTAAATACAAATTTTCCTTTGGGTTTGTTATCAGACAAATTCAGATCAGATAAATCTAAAGTTTTCGATGTATTGGGTGAGAAGTCATTAAATTCAAGAGACTTTTTCGCAGAAATATCGGAATATATTGTCTTAGTTGGTCCTGGTTCTCTATCAAAGTTTACTTCCGGCGTTGATGTTTCCACATTGCTTTTAGTAAAATTTAGATTTGTTCTGTTTATTTGTGTTGGTTTTATTTTAAAATCGTCGTAGTCGTCCTCATCATCGCCATAATTTGTCAATAACGAAGGGCTACTTTGAGTTGCATTTGGTAATGGATTTGTATGTTCTGTTTTCCTCTTAGGACTTTTATGAGGTTTATATTTAATTATTGAGTTAATTTTTCTTTTTATTCTTTTCACTTTGTCATAAGTTTTAAGATCAAAACCAGGGAATTTTTCTTTTATACATTGAGGGATCTTATCAAAGGCGTCTGATATTATTTCAAGTAGTTCAACATACATTGTTCTGCATTTTTCTATTTCTTGTGCTTTCAAAGAATTTTTATCCTAGAATTATATAATTCTATGTTAGAAAAACAAACCTATATGCTTAAGATGCCTGGAGTCGACTTGACGCCCATACATATTTCCAATATTTTAACTTGACTGTTGGTCGAAGTTCATTTTTGTTTTTATGTTCGTAGTTGTACGTAAAAATCTTTCTGTTGTGGGTAATATTTTTTTTTGTAATATAATTATATTTTTTTTGGCGGCTTGTTTTTGGCCATCTATTATGATTAGTCGGTGGCGACAAAAACTCAAGTTTGCGAATTAAAACAAAAACGCGCAGACATATTTCGCTCGCAATTACCTGTTCGTGAACCCTCATTGAAAAGTGCAAGGAACTCTCGTACGAGCAAGACTATTCCTTGCTCGTTTAACCCTCACCAAATGTCAAATCAAGAAAATTAGAAAGGCATGATTCTGATTAAAATGAAGCACATGATTTTTTTATTGGAGCACGACATGTGACTTTGTATCTACCTGGTGGTGAGCAGACCTACAAAGTCCATGAATGGGGTCAATCAATAATTGTTCTTTAACAACATTGATCGCTCCCATTATGCTGGCTAAATGATGCGATTATGAAATGGGGGGCGACAATGACGAATTGCATTTATTTGAGTATATTTTAATATATAATAAGCAGCATAATGGGAGCGATCAATGTTGTTAAAGAACAATTATTGATTGACTCCATTCATGGACTTTGTAGGTCTGCTCACCACCAGATAGATACAAAGTCACATGTCATGCTCCAATAAAAAAATCATGTGCTTCATTTTAATTAGAATCATGCCTTTCTAATTTTCTTGATTTGACATTTGGTGAGGGTTAAACGAGCAAGGAATAGTCTTGCTCGTACGAGAGTTCCTTGCACTTTTCAATGAGGGTTCACGAACAGGTAATCGCGAGCGAAATATGTCTGCGCGTTTTTGTTTTAATTCGCAAACTTGAGTTTTTGTCGCCACCGACTAATCATAAATCTTTCTAATTTTGGCAGCAGGCCTTATCATCAATTCAACTACCCATTTCATAACCGCACCCTGAAAGGAGACCACCTCGACAAGAAATTGATGCAGTACTCTCCTGAAAACCGGTGAACCCACATACTAAAACCAAAACATGACTAGGTCACGTGACGGTTTTTGCATCTGTGGTAAAAAAATTAAGTCATGTGACATTCTACTAATCATGAGTCTTGTTAACTAACTTTATCATAGAATAATTTTAATGATCATTCTAGAAATTCACCCAGTTTCTAAAATGATGATATAGACAAAAATATCCTAAATAAATACCTTTTCAAAATTTCTTAAAGCAGGATTATTTGATACATTAGACAAAAATCCAGATATGGTGTCATCTATGCCCAAATCTTGCAGGGGATCTTTGTCAACTTTCGGACTGGATTTACTTTTGAGAGGAGATTTATTGGTTTTATCTGTAACACTTTGGGAATTTCGCCTGCTGTCAAAAGTTGGGCTTGCTTTAATCTTATCATCCCTGGATTTTTTTGGTGAAGGTTTTTTGCTTTCATAATCTTCATCCTAAAGGTATGCATCAGTTAATGAATTGTTCAAATTTTGATAGTTATTATAATTATATAACCTCACTAGGTTTAATAATCCAACCATGTGCAACTAAATTCATAGAGCCAATTAAGAGATATTTCATTAAAACAGGTTTAGCTTTGCATATTTAAAGATTCTATTCCAAAACTTTTAATAAACAAAAGCTAGTTAAACCTCTGTTTTCATTACATTAATTATATCAAACAAAAGTCACATACCCATTTAAAATAAGGTTTTGGCTAAGCCTAGGTTTAGTGAAACATTTCTGACTGGAGCAGTATTCTTTTTTATAATCGAAAGCAGTATGGCAGTTCTAAGTATGCAGGACCAAGAGCATATTCAACCAACAATGGGCTCTCCCCAACGACCTAAAGCATTATCAATCAGGCTTTCAGGAATATTAGCCATCTGCACCTACTCTCTTATAACCCGAGATACAGGCTTATGCCTAATTCGGACTCCAGTCGCACATGGATTCTGTATTATTTTATTGTATTGATGTTTTTGTAATAAGAAAATAAATAAATATTATTATATATTATTATTATTTTAAACATTCAAAATTCTAGTCACTTTATTAAATAAATAAATTTTAATTGAAAATATAAAAAACTTACAATAGCCATGTCTTCAAACATATCCTTAGACTGGTTTTCACTTATTAGAGATGTACTGTTACTATTTGCACTGGGATTAATTTTCTGGGAAATAACATTTGATGAATTCTGAAATTATTTATTTTATTTAAAAATGTTTAATAGGTACAAAATTATAATAATAAATTATAAGAATACATACATTTTCTTTACTGACTGTTTCTGGATTTATGTTATTCTTAAAAGGTGGAGTCCCTGTAAAGCAAAACCATACATAATATAGAATTAACGGTTGCTGATACTAATAATGCTCTCTATACTGAAAAGAACAAAATTATTATTAATTATTTAAAAAATTATAAAAAAGGTCCTGTATTCAATAGAAGCAAATTCTACAACAATTTTAGTTTATTGCAAATTTAAAATTATTTTATAGTGGAAACATCTCTGTATGAAAAAAATATTCCTCATGTCTCATTGCCTGGGGTTTATAAGAAAGGGAGGGTTTTTAAAGGTTTAAATAAGGAATAACATATGTTTAGTTGTTGTAAAAGTTATTGAATATGTGTACAGGTGAAGTCCTTGGAGAGCTACACCATGTACATAATGTATCTTCCAGAAAACAAAGAGTCCCAATCCAAAAACCCATTTGACAATTTTAAAATCCCCAACTAAGAAATATCAAATACACCAAGACACCGGCTTCTATTTGCTGTTTCAACTATCTCTTAGATAAATAATACAAAATAATAAAATAACAATAACATTATTTTGCAAGAGTGAGTACTTACAAGTGGCTGAGGTATTTGATTTAGATTTCCATACAAAAGTAGATTTCTTCTCTGTACCAGTCCCCTGTCCATTACTGTAAAGTTATGGTAAAATTTATTATTATAGGTAACAATATGAACAGTTTTGTTTTTTGTAAAGGAGGATTGCATAAGATCAATTGTATGTCTGGCAATTTCACCAACATTTGTTTTTTGATGGAAGTATAATATATTTATTGTGTGCCAAAATAAAATGTGTTCAAATAAGAATGCAGTTTTCTATATAAAAATCAATTTTGGTACAATAAATTCCTTTCAAGGTTTACCTATTTGTCATTTTTGAACACATTAAATATATTAGGTACTTGATGCCACTACACTACACAATCTAATTACATTTTATATTTTAACCCTTATTGACCCAACTCTTTTTTACGTTTACCTAGGGGCAGATCCCTAATTAGGGGATATCAGACTTTGTGTCAATATTTTAGAGGAATTTTAAAATAATAATATGAAAGACACTACACACATATTGCTCTAGAAACAAACTAAGCTCATGCTTGTACTATGTGCCCCAGTTAACAACTATACTAATATTTTATAAACACCCAGCCTCCAGACCATGACAAACAGTACAGAAAAATGTACCAATGTTTGTTTTCCATGGGTGGGAATCAAACCCACAAACTCTGGACACAATGCTAAAAGCACAATCACTAGACTTATTTAGCTTTTAGCATGTAAATTGCAGTCTGTAAATTGAACTAAATCAGAATTGTTGAATGGTCAGCAAGATAACCTTGTACAACTTTACACAAATAATAGTTTTAGTCCTTGGAAGTCAATATTAATGCCAATATAAATACTATAAAGTGTTATGATTTTTTTTATAAAGTTGCAATATTTTTCTATGAGGCTGTTTAGAAAGGTTCAGTCACATCATAGATTTTACATTGTGGAAACCCACTGGATGATCCTGCCTAGTCGTATTGTTTTGCAATACAAATGTCGCAACGTAATGTTGTGAAGGAATTCCTTTTATTTAGTAGGTAAATAACGTGCAGAAATTAAATTTTGTACCTACTACTACAAAACTCAATTCCTACAATTTATAGCCAAAAATTTTAACAGTGTGTGTTAACACATTACAATAAAATAAAAACTACCTGTAGTTAATACAAAAGTAAATAAAACTCACTTGCTACTGTTACTTGTATTTTTATTTTTTGTTATAAAATTTAACATAGAAGACTTTTTATTTATTTGTGAAGTCATATTTTTGGGACATTTATCATATTTATTAATATTAGTGTAGAATATAAAATATTAGAAATCAACACCAAAAGCACTTTCGCACTTTGGCGCAAAATTATTTTGACAGATTTTATTTTAAATAATTTCCTGTTGGCCAAGTAGTAGTATTCTTTTTCCTGAAGGAAAGGCAAAGAGCATGTGCCGATACAGCCTAGTCGTAGATTATTCTTCTGTTTTAGATATTTTCTATTGTCTTGATTATGAACTTGAAGATGTAGTTTTCTTCTCTTATTAACAAATCTTTTACTAAGCTTGGTATATCATCTTCTTTATATAAGTTTTTTAAATGTTTTTGTAAATCTTCCCTCTGATTATAAAATGTAGGGCATTCAAAGAATATATGGTCTATGGTTTCTTTACTTCCTGTATCACAGTGATCGCACTTACACGCTGGTTTTTTTAGCCAAGCCCCCCTAGCCAAGAGCATCGGCGCTTTTTGCGACCAAGCGTCGCAGAACGGACAGTGATCGACAGAAATCGGTAGCCATGTACAATTTTTGACGTTAACTTTCATTCTGTCGAACGAGGGAGGGCGACCGCTCGGCTCGATTATTGACGTTCCGATATTATATTCAAAACCCGCGAGTAATTTTTAGTATGATGTTTTATAACACATAATAATTATATTACGAATGAATTGAGAATATAAATTAAAGCAATATACATTTTTTATCATATTAATGGTGTAAAAATTATTGTACAGTTTTTACAGATTTGTATATTAATGTTATAATTAACTTACATGCCTAATCGGAACGATATTCGTTATTTTAGTGATAAAGAGAGAGAGATAATAATAAATAAATCCTATTGGTGTAACTATGTGATATCTCGTTTTATTTTACGGGCCAATGCTCTTTATATTTGTACAAACAAAACCAAGGAACTTAATACTCTCTACGAACAAATCTAATAAAAAATAGAAACATTGCAGAAAAACTCTTCGGCATTATTAATATGGCACTTTTAAGTTGTAAATATAAACTGAAGAATTCTAAATATAAATTCGAGGCATCCGGGGCGGCCCACGACCAATTTATTTTTAACAATTCTCTGATCAAGGAAGAAATATTGCAGTTGTATCGTTCTCGGATTGGAAACTCACTTTTTGAATAGGTAAGAATCAAAATAAATAAGTGCTTCTAAGGTTATATATTTAATAAATGATTAGACACATTGTTAAAACATTTGTATGCCGAATAGGCGAAACAAAACGGACCTATGTGTTTACAACACCCATTTATTTACCTTTGTTTCTCATACAAATAAATGTTATTTCAGGTGATTTCGGATATGCCTTGGAACCATGATTGATTACCCCTGTCATGGATTCCGTACCTAATTAATACCTCAGCGGACCAATACACTGCTAAGTCAGGATATGTGTGAAGCAGGCAAATGGTTATCTCAGGGGGTCATTAAAATACCTTGGAATAGACAGAGTTCTGCACTATGAATCTGAAGAGTCTTCCCAAATTGTAATGGCTTGTGCAGCGTAATAACCAATATGATGTTACACTATAGGTGAGTTAAGAAAAATAAATTAGAAATTTTCCGCTTACTTTTTTTTAAATTAAATTAATAGTATTTGGTTGAGTAGAGAGGGTAGTGAACACAGTGCAGGTGAGAGTTTAAAAGGCCTTTAAACCTACTTCGCGGTCTTAAGTCCGGGAATGCTGCAGTTCATTCTCCTGCCTTTCAACCACGCGATGGACCTGGCACCCGCACGGTGAATCCATGGTTTGCTAAGAACATTGTCTCAAATTCACTCTCCTACTATATTTAGAAGCGTGGAGTCAACTGACACAGATAGTAAAACCTGACTCCAACCCAGTTATGTTGCAATTATGATTTTTGTTATTAAAAAAAAATTGGTCTTTTTATTTTTTTATTAAACTAAGTACAATTTTGTATTTTTTTTATTTCAGGTATTTATACTTTGCAGAGTTTCAAGGACCCCCTTCCCCATCAAGAGAGGTCACAAACTATGGTGCTCAAAGCTTTAGAGTGGCCCAAGCCAAACAAAATTATTAAATAAATATTTACTTTTAATTTGTTTATGTTTTTTTGTGAATATTATCCAATTTTAAGAAATCAATATTCTGGGAAATATTTAATTAAATATACATTAACAGAATCAATATAGGTGGCACAGACATATAGGTGGACAAGTTTAAAGGTGTCTAGGTCTGTCGGATGGACCCATTTAAACATACGCTATGTTTAAATGGGTCCATTGAATAAGAAATGCCGGTATCATTATTAATATTTCTTATTGATACTTGTATCATTTAAATGGGTCAGATTTATGAAGATTAATATTTTTTATTATGAATTTTAATTAATACCAGTCTTAATGATAAAAATATAATAAAGTCCTTGAAGAACACTTTAGTTAAAATAAGTTTTGTTTCCTTTTTACTTATTTATTTTTGTTTGGTAAAAAAAGAGACATAACCTACTACTATATATAAGTGTTCTTCAAGGACTCAAAAAGCTTTTTTTATGAATACCAGTGTGTTTAATATTAAGATTTGTAGATATGCTTACCATTATGGTAAGTATATCTACAAATGCCTACATTAGATACATGTAATTCCCTAATAGTATTCATATAAAATAATGAAACATTACTACCATTGTCAGTACCATCCTAACTATTTATAGTGCTTGCATGGAATGGATGGAATTTAAATTCCTCTAATTAAAAGAGCTTGTATAAACAATATAGGTCTAATAGTACATACTACATATACCATACTTAGTACCATTTATATAATAATACTAAGTAGTTTTTACTTAACAATATTATACATATATATTACAGCATTAAGTGAATATTTTTATGTGTGTGCATGTATGGGTGATGCTTGCATGGAATGGATGGAATTTAAATTCCTCTAATTAAAAGAGCTTGTATAAACAATATAGGTCTAATAGTACATACTACATATACCATACTTAGTACCATTTATATAATAATACTAAGTAGTTTTTACTTAACAATATTATACATATATATTACAGCGTTAAGTGAATATTTTTATGTGTGTGCATGTATGGGTCATATAGTGTATATAATAAAATACCTAATATTGTAAATATCTAATGTGGCTGAGTAATGAGTATAAATTGTATATATTATTATTACTAAGGCTAGGATTTTTTTTTAAATAATAATATACCAGTATAAAAGGATTCTTTTAAATCTGAAACTCAAGGTGAAAAGTCATTCTGTACAACTACAAAGACCATCATCAGTCCCTGAAATACCAAAAGTTGTAACTTTATTAGTAATGGTCAAGGAAAATCATATTCTTTTAGGGCACTATATACAATTATATTATTAAAGAAGAATATAGCAATATATATTAAACCATAAGTTTGTGCGGCTTGTGAAACATTCTAGGTCTTCACAAAGGCTCTGAAAAATCCTTTGTTAAGCCTAAAATGTTACCTAAACTCTCCCTGGTATCCCCAATTTCTTTGAAAATGTGAACTTTTCATTAAAAATAAAGAAATAAATAAAAATAAACTTTATTTGTTGATATATTACAAGAATTTATACATGTTTTCTTAACTTTTTGCCTAATATTGGTTTGATTTAATGTTGTAACACTTCTATCCAATATTATCAATCAAGATCAGATATCTGTTCAGGTTGTCCTCGGACATAGGCCTCCTCCAGCAAATACCATTGGCAGCGGTCTCCAACTACTCGTCATTGGGATGTATTGATTTTTTTATACTTTTTTCAGAGACCTGAGAACATACATACTATTCTATGTATTTCTTTCTCCATTTAAAGTTTTGGAGCAATTGTTTGACCTAAATAAAAGTACCTATTCAATTTCTTCATAATTTACTTTCAGGGTTTGTTTATGTCTGTTTGTCATAGCTTTGGTTTTCACACATGGTTCTTTTAAGCCCCGCTTTTCCACTTCTCTTGCTAGTTGTTTGCATAATAACTGGATGGAACTAGGTCATCAGCAAATCTCAGTTGAGATATTTTACTTCCATTTATGTTAAGCTCATAGCTATTCCAAATAATTCCAATCAATGTAATTGACGAAAAATTTCCTCCAATACAGCCGAGCAGAGTTTGAGGGATAGGGATAGGTTTCCTTGTCGGACTCCTTTTATTCGTAATTCTTCTCCAATTTTTCCTAGTCGTACTTTTGCTGTAGGTATAGTTTTAAAATTGTTATATTACTCCTTAGTCCTTATGATTCTTGAATATTTAGTTCCTTGATTTAGTTTGATCACACTCTGTGTTTTAAGATGTTTTGTACTAATAAATTTTATTTATGCATTTTAATTTACACAACGCAATAAAAAACTTCTCAAACAAAAAAAAACAATACTTTAAGTTAATTTAAATCAAAATAATGGCGTCGTTTTGATAGAATATAGCTCGAAAGGGAGACCCCGACCACCCGCCCGTATACAGTCGAATTTAGCGTCTAGCATTCGCAAAAAACGAACAAAAATATGTTCTTGGCTGGCAATTCCCTCCGAGTATGTAGCGGTTTCTGTCAAAATGTATGGGGAAATTGGCCTCTCGCGAGCGCTTTAACGAAAACGAATGCCCAACGCTCACCGTCCGTGTACTTGGCTGGCAATTTGTTCTGTCAACGCATTTAACGAACGTGACGTCATCACCAAATGTCATCTTCATACAAAACTTTCGTGCGCGCTTTTAGCGCTCATGCTCTTGGCTAGGGGGGCTGGTCGTTTCACCGCGCGGAAATGTTAGCAATTCAAGTTACCATCAATCGTTCCGCGAACAGAAATTTTAACACGAAAAGTTAGCACGGCTACTTTTTGACAGTGTTTGTTTACATGTGAATATCTAACTACAAATTGGAATTTAATTAATTATTTTATATATTCATATCTGTTTTAGTTTTAAAAGTTCGATTAAACCTAAAAAATAAATATCGTGTAACTAAATTCAGCTTTGGTATGTTTAGTTTGAGGTTGTTAATTAAATTAATATTGTGATATTATAAAATTATTGTATTTAAATAATAGTTAATTAAAAAATATTGATTTATTATATAATGATAAGGTAGTAATATTTTTTATTTCAATTATTTAATTCAAAATAGTGCTTCTTGTCAAAAAGTGGCATCAAAAATCAACACCGATCGTTTCCGAGCTGCATTTTAGCATCGCTAAAAAAAATGACATGGCTGTGTTGAAACGGGCGGTCGCGCTGGTTTTTGAAGTCAGCACGAGAAACTGCCCGCGTTAGCTCACGGAACGCAGGGATAGGCGATTGGGACATTTTCATGCGATGTAAATGTGAGTTTAGTCTATAGTGTCCAAATCTAAGACGGCATATCGTGGTATAGTACTTTTTAGGTTTATATATTTTTGATTTATCGAACCATGCAGTTTCTATATCTTTCTTTATTTCTGCGTATAAACTTCCTTTAATTTGTGATTCTAGCTTCCATGACTTTCTCCATTCTGAGTATGTGTAATTTTTAATAATTGTGTATAAATCTGATGTAGGTATCGGAACGTGATTCTGTACTTTGACGTTTTGTTGGCAAGTTGAAATCGTTCTTGCTAAAAAATCTGCGGATTCATTTCCCTCAACGCCAATATATGAGGGAGACCAAATGAAAAATATATGTAAGCCAATTCTGTTTAAAATAAGTACTTTTTCTCTTATTTGGTATATAAGATAGTGAGTTTTTGCCTCGATCATAGTATGTTTCATAGCTTAAAGTATACTCATACTATCTGTTACTATTGTCCACATTCTTTCTTCTGTTTTCGTTTCAATATAAGCCAATGCTTCATATATAGCCATTGCTTCTGCAGTATATATTGTACCGTTCTTGTTTATTTTGTATCCATATCCTTTTTTCAAACTTTTATCATAAATTGCCAAAGACAAATTTTCTTCATTTTACGACCCGTCAGTGTAGATATGTCTGCAATCTCCATATTTTTCTAACAATAAATATACCTCTTCTTTGTGCTTAATATTAGGTTCTATAATTATTGGAATATCATAGTATATACAATCATAACTTATTTCAATAAATAAAAAAATTCGTTGAGATCCTCCGATGCCGCATCCGTCCACGTACCGAGGACGCTGGCTGCATTTCCACGCTGAATTTCTATCGAAATTTTTTGCATGAAGAAAGCTCTAGCTCGGCGGTCTCCGGACTTTTCTATTAAAAAAAATCCCAACTTTAAACCAAATTTTATTGAGTCCGGAGACCATGGCCCAAGAGTTTCTACAGCAAAAGCTATAAATTCATAATTTTGAGTGATATTTGTATATTTTTCCTTTTTAAAATTTTCCGCTTTAAGGGTTGCGGCACCGGAGGTTATAGAGGTGAGGGGGATATGCGATGGGGCTAATGTATCCGTACAGGGGCCTGACCAAAGAACACGATCGCCAATCGAATCGCCTCATCGATCGATAAAATTGTATAGGAATTTTACTCTATGGGCAGAGTCCGATCGCCAAGAAACGTCAAATCCCATACATTTGGCTTTCGATGGGTATTTCGATTCGATTATCGATCGGCTCTTTGGTAAGGCCCCTGGTGGCATCCCATACGAGAGCACGACCTCTGTGCCACGGCACTATGGACATTCCGTCCGGAATCATCGGAGGATCTCAACGAAATTTTATATTTATTGTAATATATATATATATCATCACGGGTGCCTTACGGCGCCCGAGACCGCCTAGACGGCCCCAGGGTACCCAGCGGAGGGGTTTTAATCCCACCTCGTTGTAGCCGATGGTATGAGTCTACACCGAACAAGTGGCTAACCCGTCGCGATGTTTTGGATAGACTCAATAACCCATCTATAAACAGTTTCACAAGTTGGTATAGTGAAACCGGGACCGACAGCTTAACGTGCTCTCCGAGGCACTATAGTGATGTTGTCAAACAAATGTACATAAATTTTTTAATTAAAAACTCATTGGTACACACCGGGATTCGAACCAGGGACCTAAGCGTTTTTAAGTCCAAGGTCTAACCAACTAGGCCACCACGTATCTGCGTAACGTAATATATATATTTTTTTTAATATATTAATCTGTGGCAAGACTAGGTATAATAATGACCTCTAATAATGTCGGTCATTGTATTTATTAATCTTTCGGATGTGTTTTTTAGAGCTAAGATAATAAGAATTACCGGCATTAATTTTTTTTTTTGAAACTTATTTTATAACATGGTAATAATACATTGCTACATACAGGTTTATTATCGAACAACTCTTTAAATAAATTAAAATATTTACAAATGTATAAATTATGTCCTTCTGTTGCCATCGAATTAATTTTTTGAAGTATTGGGTGTGATAAAGAAGCTAAATGTAATAAAAAAAATAATTTGAGATATTAAAATCTTATTGATAGGGGACGAATGTTGCATTCTACTTGTAAAGAGTTTATGGGGGTAGTTATAAAAGCTCCAGTAATTAGTTTTAAATTTTTATTTCGATTTTTTTCTAAGCGTTGCACTAACTTCTCATTATCTGCATATACTATATTGTAAGAAGCCACTTTGAATATGGTTACTATTCAAAGTGGCTTCTTACAATTGATTTATAGAGTATTTTTAATATCTTTGGATCGGCACCCCAAGTAGAGTTAGCTAGACATCGTAATATATTTGTGGCTTTATCAGCTCTAATAGCTATTTCATCTATATATTTACAGAGAGGTTCTGAGAAAAATTAACACCTAAAAAAGTTGTAGTTGTCACTATTGGTAGTTGAAAATCATTAAATATAACTTGTGTTAGTGGAAATTTGCATTTAGAAAATATAATAACCTTACTTTTTTCAGGACTGACACTAACCCCCGTATTCTAAGACGTATCCTTAACTTCACTTTACACTCAAGGAACGTCTGTCTCTTTTCACCAAATGTCAACTATAAAAAGCAAGTTGAGACAGACGCTCCTTAAGTGAAGAGTGGAGTTAAGGAAACGTCTTAGAATACGGGGGTTAGACCTAATTCTGTGAAGTACATATATAGTCTGTGAAGAGTGTGTTTATGATTCGAGAACCATAATTCAAGTCTGGATGGGAATAATAAACTGTAGCATAGTAATAAACATCAGCAAACTGCAAATTGTTGACTAAGGGGCTAATTACGTCATTGATTTTATATATAAAAAGAGTAAAAAGTAATGGGCTTAAAATACTGCCTTGACAGACACCTTTGTAAGAAAATCCAGGGCCATAAAAATTATTATTAAATTTTACATATACCAAACGTTTATTGAGGAAATTGAAGATCCAGTTTATTAATTTTGCAGGTAAGCCAAAGTCATTTAAGATTGAGCATAATTTTAAAATATTAACATTGTTAAAGGCGCTTATTAAATCTAAAAATGTACATATCATATACAGCCTCCGTAGACTAGTGGTTGCGTCTTTGGCGTTGTATCCGGAGGTCGTGGGTTCGATTCCCACCCATGGCAACAAAATATTAGTACGCTTTTTCTGTACAGTTTGTCATGGTCTGGGTGTTTATAAAATATAATATGTATTATATCGTTGCTTCTGGTACACATAGTACAAGCCTAGAGCTTAGTTTGTGACCCAGAACATTGTGTAAATTGTCCTACATATTATTATTATTATTATTATTATTATATAGTTTTTTTTCCTTAAGGAAATATGAATATCCATTTGTAATTGTATTATACTCTCTCTAGTTGATTTTCCTTTACGAAATCCATATTGATTTATTGGCAAAATGTTATGTATTTTCGATGAAATATTCTAACCTACATTTAATTAATTGCTCAATTATTTTGCCTACACAAGAAGTTAAAGTCACAGGACTATAAGAATCTGGATGACCTGGTGGTTTGGAAGGTTTTAGGATGGGGATTAGACAATCAGTTTTCCAGGTGTTTAGTGTAATAGAGTATTCCCAGAGTTTATTAATTATTATTAAAAACAATTTTTTGGCCCTCAAGCTTAAAAAATTTAACATCTTGTAAGCTATTTTATCTAGACCGGATGAAGTGTCTTTTCTAGAGTTTAAAGCAGATACGAGTTCAATGATTGTAAATGGACTAGTTAAGTACTGAGTGTCATTACTTTCATGGGCTTTGCTCTGAATTATATTATTATCATTGTGACTATCATTCATTTGTGTGTATTTTGCCAAAAAATCTAAAACTTATGAGTCACTTTGCCATTTATTATTAATGTATGTCTTGTTGAATTTTTTTATCATTTTCCAAATGTTACTAATAGGTACCACACCTATTAGTAACATTTGGAAAATGATATGAACGATTTATAGAGGTACAAAATTGTTTTCAACTTTTTTCTCTTTCTTGTTTTAGAATAAGTTTTCTTTCTGCCTGGGCCCTTTTAAAGATTATATAGTCTGATGTACTATAGGATTGTTTAAATTTAATGTATAATTTTTTACATTTTTTAACTGCTTCATCACATGCAAAATTCCACCAAGGTAAATTAACCCTCTTTTTTTTTGTTTACAGGTGCTTGGGACGGCTTGATATTATTTAAAGTTTTATATTGGAAAGAGCGAGTAACTGTATCTAAAATATCACAAAATCTTGTGTATAAATCCAGGGGTTCAGTATTCTGTATATTTTTTTCAATCTCATGTATCTTACTATCAATTTTTACTGTATAGTTTATCCAATCTATTATTTTTAGATTGTATTTGTGTGATGTATATGAGGTGTTGCAACTGAGTTTATTATTAAGTACTAGTGTTGTAATAATGGGAAAATGGTAACTGCCTAAGTTGTCGTCAAATACCTGCCAGTTACTTAGTAAAGCTAGAGAGGGTGATATTAAAGTCAAGTCTATAGCATTGGTTTTCCAATTGTTTGTTCCCACAGTAGTGTGTTCACCTGTATTTAATAGTACTAAGTTATTAGAATCAATTACATTTGAAATTATTCTGCCTCTAGTATTTATAGCTTCACAGCCCCAGGGTGTATGATATGCATTAAAATCACCTGCAATGATTTTAGGATTGGGGATACTTTGTATAAGATTATTAAATTTAGTTTCTCTGAATTTTGTGTTACAATTGCCAGGGCTATATACACTTACTATATTAATAATAAAGTCAAAGCATTTAATTTGTATACCTAAATTTTGTATAGAGTCATCACTATAGCTATAAATTATTTTATATGGTATTGATGTGTCTATAAATATAGCTACACCATTGTGACTATTACCTGAATCTAATCTTTCTGTATGGTAACCTTTTATTGTAAATAGTTGTTGTTTTTGTAACCAGGTTTCAGATATTACAGCTATGTGTATGTTGTTTTTGTGGAGGAAATGTGTAAATATATTACGATGAATAACCAAGCTCTGTGCATTCCACTGCGATATATTTAGAGACATTTTAATGCCAGTGCACCATTATCAAGACATTGCTGTAAGAAAGACGTAATTGACTGAGTATTTACTGGAGTTGTCTTGTCAGTTGTAAATTTAACAATAGTTTTAATTAGGAAATTTATAATTTCATCTGATTGTAAAATTTTATTAGTATTATTTATTTTGTTAATTTTATTTGGTAGAGGAGGAAAAGATTTGTTATCAAATAAATTAGAGAAAATAGGTGAGTTGAGTTTTCTTTTATTTTCTTAAATTTTTTGCTTTATAACTGGACATAAACCTGAGATAGCTATATGATTGCCTTTACAGTTAAAGCACTTGGCATTCTTTACATCTGTTGTACAATCTTTATAGTTATGTTTTTCAGTACATATCGAGCAACAAATTTTATTTCTACAGTATTTAGATGAATGTCCATATCGGAGACAATTTTAACATTGTTTAACGGGTGGTATATAGTTAGTTATTGAGAATTTCCAAAAATTTAAGTCGATGTCTTTTGGCAAATTTGTACTGGAGAATGTAATAGATACTGTTTTGGTCTGTACAAACTTTGTAACATTTTCTTCTCGTTGCCTTCTCATAATTTTTCTAACAGATATAATTTTGGACTCTGAGTTGGACAATGTAAAAATATGTTTATTACTTAAATTTATGGGGACGTTTTGAATGACACCTGTACATTCAGTTAATTTTGCTGGGATTGTTGCATTAAATTTGAACTCTTTTAAAAATGTGTCATTTAATATTCATTTATTGGCGTTGGAAGCGGAGTCAAATAATACAGATATTTTATTATTATTGATTCTATGAAAACGTTTAATACCTTTGTTGGACTTGTTGAAGATATTTGAAATGAACATAATATCTTTGTCACCAATATATTTTGTTACATCTGTCGACTCAACATATACTATAAAATCGGTCATGGAAGAGGAGTATATAATCTTTTGTAATCGCTGTCTCTATACATTTTATACTTATCTCTTTCCGATTCTTCTTCGTCCGACGATATGTCCGTCTCATTTGGCGGCGCATCTTGTTTTCTTCTTTTTTTTGGCATTTTGTTATATATTTATATACATGTAATAATAATTTAGAAAACTAATTGCTAAATAACACTATTTTGTATATATTTACAAGAAAATTTTAATTATTAAAAATCGTAATTGAAAAACCCGCCTACTTAGTTCAAAGGTTCCCGCGCTTTTTTCCCTGTTGGCCAAGACTAAATTATTAAGTTACGTTTATCCTTCTGAGAAAGGCAAAACTATAACCCATACAGTTCCTGGTTATCTATCAATCACTTTTGTTATTTTCATTAGAAGTTGGTTGAGTAAGTATGAATAATAAACGGAAGAGCACTCATCTTGTAAAGTAGAAATCATAATTATTCATTGATCTTACATGGGGCCTTACCAAAGAGCCGATCGATAATAGAATCGAAATACCCATCAAAAGCCAAATGTATGGGTTTTGACGTTTCTCGGCGATCGGACTCTACCCATAGAGTAAAATTGTTATACAATTTTATCGATCGATGAGGCGATTCGATCGTTAAAAATGTATAGGAATTTTACTCTATGGGTAGAGCCTAATCGCCGAGAAACGTCAAATCCCATACATTTGGCTTTCGATGGGTATTTCGATTCGATTATCGATTGGCTCTTTGGTAAGGCCCCAGGCCAGGCCCATGGTCATGTTTGTAAAGGCGTTAGGGCAGTACCGTATATATTCATGCTCTCTTATCAGTCACAGAGAGTGTCATTTATCATTCGTTCGTTTATTGACATTTGTTGTGAAATTTTTCAAATGTGAAGAAAGTTTTCAGAAAATGACGCTGAGAAAAGTATTATATTTTACTAAATCAGTGTGCAATAATAGTATTATACTCCAATCTAAAAACTTTACAAGACAAAATATTGGTTTATTGACCGCTAATTCTTTTAGATTTTATTCTGCCGAAAATATAGGTTAGTTTTTTACTTTATTAGATAAATCAATAACTTTACCAATTAATTCTGCAATGAATTACTATTTGTGTAAGTGTGGAAGGAAATACTAATTCCCTTCGGCTACATCTACAAAACCCAATCTCAATAGGGTCTTGGCCTGATCCCGTACAATCCAATCTATTCCAGCTCTAAATGGCTTTTTAAAGTTTAAGTCCAATTCCTATCTATAGTTACTAACAACTATAGTAAAAACTGTTTGGTAAAACTTGTGGTAGAACTACTGATGTAAGGTATTAGGACTGTGACAACTTTTTTTAAACATTTTTGTATTAAGATAATATTACTATACTTTCTACTCTCCTTCATGTCATTGACTGCCTCCAACATATTTACCATATGTCCGGACTTTTAGATCCTAAATTTGTCTGGAATTTTTGGCTAAGCTGGAATAAGAGTGATAAAAATAATAAAAATTCACTACCCTCTCTACTCAACCAAATACTATATGATCCTGTTAATGCCATCTTGTAAACACTCTCCATAAAAGTTCCGATGGCTGATCTCAGAAGGCCAAGATGCAAAGACTGCTGGAATTCCTCTTGCATCAACTTTCACTGCATAAAGTTGAGTTTTAAATCCATTTCTAGTAATTTTGTTTGTGAGATCAAAATATCTGTTTAACTTGATGTTGTGGTCTTTAGGAATTGTTTGTTTCCCACAGAACTGTGAGTTCTATAAGTATTACTTTCTTTAAGCACCGAGAGTACACCCATTTGTCCAAAGTTATTATTCTGTAATTTCTGATTATAAGAAGTTAGTCATGACTTATTTAACTATTTTTTATAATTTGTGAGTCCTAATTGATTTCAGGAAACAAAGATGGCAAACCTTCAGAAAAGGTGGATATTTTGGGTCGGATTTTTCCTCAAGGGGCCAACATGAATGACAAAGATCAAATTAAAAAGGAACAAGAGAAGTTTGAAAAAGAAAGTAGAGAGAAAAATCAGGAAAATGAAAAGAGCTGGAAGAGAATGAAATTAGGGTAAACAATTTTATGTTTATACTTGATATATTTTTGGGTTGTTGGTCATTTAAGCCCGTAAAATTTGGACCCGCGGGCCCAAATGACTTATACCATTATTTTAATTATTTTAATTGTCATTTGGGCCCTGTACTCGTTCAAAATTTAGAGAATATGTAAACATATTTATAAGGTGAGAAACTAGGAAAAAATTGGGTAGAAGTTTTTGGAAATAGTTGGTCTAAAAATTAACCCTTTCACGGGCATCTCAAAATACACCACATATGAGAAAAATTGTCATTAAAAATAAACAATAGTAGCCTGACAAAAAATTTTACAGAAAAAAATAATATAATAATAACCTGAAAATAAGGTTTTCAGACGTGGCAACATATTTGCCTATGAACGGTAATAATATTTATGTGGCCATTATGTTGCCAGTATCTGATGTAAAATTAAAAAAAAATATCTTATTTTAACTCTTTATTTATAAATAATCAGCCATAACATTAGAATTTTTTTATTATTTAATAAATAAAGTAGGTCTTTTAAATACTTAAGTTAAGTTTTATTTTAGGAACTAAAAAACCTACTAAATAAGTTAACAAAAGGTTTAAATCTAATAACAAAACAATACTACTTTCTTATAATCAGGAGATCAATAATCAGACTTGAATAATAAGGCACTCATCCTTTGGACGTAGTCATATTAAATATCTACAAAAACAAAATATAAAATGTCAAAAAATAGATAATATTAGGTCTCATCACTACGTGCGCCATATTTTCGGTGGAATTTTTCAAAGCATGGGGTGCTGCATAGCGGAACCAAACATCTTGAGCATTTTATGCGTGACCTTTTGTTTCGAGTCCTGGAACTGTATAACTTGCAGCGTCTAAAAGATGGCAATTCTTCTGGCATATGTACCCCTACTTGCGAGTATCTTATCTCGTCAGGAATAGCATCAGCTTTGAAAGCTACATTACCACCAATTCTTTTTCTAGATGTATAAGAATCGATTAGTCCCAAAGCTAGCCTTTCTCGGAACCTGCGTCACTTTTTTTTCACAGTGTACTGCTTTGTACAATATAAATGAGTTTACTAATGCTGATTCCATCAGAAAGAAAAATAACCGCATCCACCATTTCCTTGAACGACGACCAAGCTTATAATGAAATCGTTGCTGGTCGAAGCGATCTACACCGCCCATTCTTTTGGTGTATTCAGATATTACAAGTGGACATTTCACGAGCAACTTGGTCCCGTCTTTTTGGGTCCTTGTCACTTTAACTTTCTTTTTAGGATCAAATGCAGTAGACAGAATGTTGACATGTTTGGTGTCTTTCCACTGAACACAGGAAGTATTTTCAAAGACACGCCACTTCGAGGCATGTTTAGGCATAGCGTTTCTTCTTTTTGTCATATTTGACACACCTCTGCGGTTTGTTCGTACTGTCCCTGTACTATAAATGCCACGTGAATGTAGTTCTTTCATAAGGGGCACAGAAGTAAAAAAATTGTCAAAGGTCACATGACCTTCTAGACCAATTAGGTCTTCTGTCAAACGCAGGACCACATTTGGACCTAAGCCTTCCTCAACAATACCATCGGTTTTGCCACCATATATTTCAATTTGGTAGAGATAGCCTGTAATTGAGTCGGATCTAGCCCATGCTTTGTATCCCCTCTTTATGGGCTTCATTGGCATATACTGCTTCAACGATGATCTTCCTTTGAATTTAATCATACACTCATCGATTGATTGCGATTTCGATGTAGTGCATTCCACTTTGAACCTTCTATTTAGTTTGTCTATCAACGGGCGTAATTTATATAATTTGTCAAATCCAGGACTGTTTCTAGGTATAGCTTGCTCGTTGTCATTTAGATGGAAGCATTCTATAAGTTTCTTATATCTTTTTAAAGGCATCACATCAGCATTGCTAGGAACACGATATAAGGGATTGGTGCTCCAGTAAAAAGTTTCATCCGATAAGGGATGTAGCCCCATCAGGATATGTATTCCAAGCAAAGCTTTCATTTCTTGTATACAAGTATCGGTCCAGTTCTTAGCCTGTTGTTAGTTGGCGTACCGATTGCTTTCCTCAACTATTACTTGAAATACTTCTGTGTCAAAAAATCTTTCAAAATATTCTAATGGAGAGGATACTATGGAGAAAAAATAAACCGGATGGATGATTGTGTCGAAATATCCATTTTCGTAAATTTCAGTTACTTTACCAATCTGTGGTAGTGGTGTTTTTTTCCAGTCTGTCTCATCACTGTCCGATTCCGAGTCTTGAGACGATAATTCTTCATCGCGACAAATATTAGCGTCGTCAACTACTTCTAACTCTTGCTCAGTTAGTTGTGGCTCTTCTTGGTCAAATGTGGCCGGCAATGGCATATTCGGGAAGTATGGGGATTTCATTTCAATTCTTGGCTCTAAGGTTGCCTGGATTGCAAGATCTTTATCAAGGGTTGTATGTTGCGAGCATTGAGGTGTAAGTTGAGTAAACAAAACTGCAGGTTCTGGGTCAAGAGCAGTGTATTGAAGCGCAGGTTGAGTAACTTCCAACGCAGACTCAATTGCTAAAACTGATGAAGAATGAGGTGAGAATTCGTTAGGTGTCATCTTTAGGTGTTTAATTTTGGATGAACATTTCATTGACTTTGATCGTTTTTTTAAGAAAATACTCAATGGAACGTCGTCATCAGAAGATTCGTAATTTTCTTGCAGTTTTTGTTGATCATCGCGCAAAAACAAACAATCTATATTGATGACTGGGTCATTGTTGGATGGCTTGAACAATATATCATTAAAATCATTATTTTCAATGTCATCAAGACTATCTTCTGACATAAAGTCATCTGGGATTTCTAATATATCTTCTATTTGTTTATAGTTAAGGGGTTTGTAAATTTCTTCGGTTTTGGCATCTGAAACAAGTAAAATATTCTAAGTAAACACCTGCAAAATATCTTCTGTTTCTGGGTATTGGCAATTATTTGGCCACCTATGTTGAGTTCACGGGCATTGGCAACCTCGACTATTTTCTTTAAAAATGTAAGAAAAACCGATTGAATCAGTGAAATTTTTACACAATATGGTAGAAAATATAAGTAGGTATAAAAAAAAACATTTGTACTCACTTTTCCCTCGGACAATCCTTGGATTTAAATGGATTTTCACGGAGCGCCACAAAAAAGAACCACACCTATGCCATATTTTTCCAAATGACAGTTTTACAAGATGGCAGAACCAATCAGAGGTCTTGTTTTGATTTTATTGCATTAACGATAGATGTACCTAAGAATAATGAGCCTTATTCGTGGTTATTAAGGATTAACTTAGAAATAGTACTTGAATATATCAACTGGCAACTATTTTGCCTATACCAATGAAAGGGTTAAATATAACTATAGCAGTCAACATGTGCATAATGCAGCCAATGTTACAGTACATTTAATCAGCAAATTTTGGTTGGAATAGATTTACAAGAAAATTCTTATTTGTTGTAATTATAGTGTACTAATTTGATCAATAAATGCCATTTTAAATAAAAAAAATTTTTAGCAGATCAAGCAATGACTTTGGTCAAGGAATATTAATTCTGCCATTGGGATGACGGATTTATGATATTAAGAATTCAAAGTTTCTTACTGTGTATGATTAATTATTAATACAAAGTGCAGTATATTATATTTAATTTAAAACTATAATCAAGTGATCATTGAATTGTATAATTCATTGATTCATCTCACATTTCTACAGTAAATTTGGGTCCTTGTTAATCATACATAAATGTTATACCAACCTGTAGACTGCCCCCGTGGTCTAGTGGTTGTCCCAATAGGGAATATGCATGTAACGCCAATTATTATATTTTTAATATATAATGTTCCTTTTATGTCTTTGAACATATTTACAGTAATCTATTTTATTTTGATTAGCTAATTTTTTTTATAAATACGATTTCAAAAATCATTTTTTTTGTAGAAATAGAACATTTCTACACGCTCCGACATTAGCAAACACTTCATGTGACGTCATTTAATAATTAATAAACAACTGTCAACATGTGTTCTGTAGTATACAGTTTCTTGTTTTCTTGGGTATTTATTGTCCTTTATTACGATAATTTGTTATAAACAAACCTTTTGAGGTGCAATAACATTAAACTAATATGCTTTTTGAGCATGAATGACGTCACGGAATGGCGGCTAGTGATGTACCGTTTTTTACTGCGGTAGTGGCAGATAAAGTTTAAACCCTTTTATTTAGGTGTTATTACCCTTTAAAACCTTTTTAATATTTGTTTTTAGGGTCTAATGTAGTTACTCTATCAAGTAATGTAATAAAAAAAAAACATGCATATTTCCTATTGTATATTGTAGGTTGTGGTTTCAATTCCAACTCATGCAAAACAATATTAGTATGTTTTTTCTCTACAACTTTCCATGGTCTAGGTGTTTGTAAAAATATTGTATATTTTGTATTGGTACACATAGTACAAGGTTGGAGTTTAGTTTGTGACCAGGGCTATATGTGTGCAAAGTCCTTTATATTATTATGGTGTCTGTTTTAATATAGCTTTGCAGTATTTGGAGGAGCAATGTTTGTGGCGGGAGGGTGCATGGTGATTGAGATGGGAGCCCCTCGTCTTGATGATGATGGTGAGATCATACGCGACCAGTTTACTGATTTACCCCTACCATTGCAATATCTTAAGCGGACTTGGAAGGAACTCACTTTTTATGAAAAGGTTAGTATTTTTTCTTAAATATGAAATTCCAGTAAAAAATGTTAATTTTATACTGGAATTAAAAATTGTTAATTACTTCAACAAAAATAATGCTCTAATATTTTATTATCCATGTGTACGCCAAATATATTATAGAACAACAATTATGTCTCATGTATTGAGACACATGTAATGATTTTTTACCTGTATATTATTATTTTAGTGTTTCACTGTTGTTTTTTATTTGTCACAGTGGTTCGCAATTAGTTTTTTCTACGTACCACTTAAAAAAGACCTCAAACTCGCGTACCCTTATTGCAGGAATGTTAAATAAAAAATGAATACAGATATTACCATCAAAATACAGTTTTATTGTAATCCGTCATTACAATGAACACCAGTTTGATTAATGTGACAAATGTCTAAAAATCTTGGTGCAATTTCGTCAGCTTCAATCTCAAGTTGTCTTCAAAAGTCTGTTTAGTTTTTAAGTTTATCATTGCAGATATCCACTCTCGCAAAGATATGTCTTGCAAAATAGCAGTAATCATTTTATTGCTGCTTTGCTGACTCGAAAAATCTGCTCCCAAACCTAAGTTATATCCTAGTGAGAATATGAAATGTAAAAAAATTTAACAAAAGAACCAAACAAGCTGCAAAGATATTAGAATGGGGCGGCCGCTTTAACGGCCTACGGCGGCCCAAACGACTAGTCCGCCTCTGGCCAAAATAACTATATAAAAAATAATAATAAAAAAAAAACATTATTGCATAATGAGTGTGAATATAAGAATGTGTTTTTTCTAAAATTTGGGCTTCTGAAAAAAAAAAAAAAAAATTGAAAATATAGCCTAAAATACTAATATTTTTAATATAAACTAATTTCGTTTATATTAAAAATAATCAACTGGTTTTTTAGATATTAATATTTGAAATCTAAAAAATCTGCATGACATGCACTCTATAACAGACTAAAAGACTTTGAAAACAAACTATTGGATTAATGTGGTGCGATATGCACCTTTATTAAATGAATGAGTAATATAATATTTTTATTATGTATCTTACAGCATGGTAAAAAGAACAAAATAATCTATTCTTATAGGTAATGATAACAATAAAGCTTTACAAGATTTATTGTATAGAAGATGAGTTTCAAGAACCACATCTACCGCTTAATAAACTGTAGAGTATTATAGGGCCCAAATTTTAATTTCACTTTGCGGTAACCAATAGAAACGCCTGTTTGTGACATTGACATTCAATATTTTTTTTTTTGAGATGCAGCCTGTTTTCTTTGCCATTGTGATAATGACGTACCTATCACAAAAAGGTTAAAAATTTCAAACATGAATATCGTAAGACCCAGTTTTTGTAAACTGATAAAAACTAAATTACTTTCTTATTTTAGCCTATATTTTCCAAATCAAAAATAATAATTACTTCTTTTTTATTTTTCTCGTAAGCCTGTTTGTTGACCCCGGTCAAGTCATCTGTCATTTGTGCACTACTTGACACAGATATAAGTAGTGTGGTGTCATTGTCCAAATTCTTATCCACTGTTGCAGATGATAAAAGAGCCATCCCGGGAGAAATTGCTTCCAGACCCAGTGCCTCCTCCTTACCAGCCCACGTACACCCTAGTGCTGGAGTTCACAGATGTTTTGGTCCATCCCGATTGGTCATACCAGACTGGCTGGAGGTAATAACTAATAAAAGAAAAGTTTTTATGATATTCACTTGAGTCTCAATTCCCCAAGAATAGTCAAAATAAATCTAATGATTTTATTTTTCAAAAACCTTTCCTATTTAAGTACTACACATATTATTTTAATTTTGTGTTAAGTACACAAAATTAGAATAATATATGTAGTACTATAATAAAAAATAAACAATCAAATTTTCCAAAAAATCAACCTGGAAACTACTTTTCCTTTTTCACAATAATTTTTATATAAACATATTTGAAAATTTTGAGTCATACCTTTTGTTTCTCACAAGAACTAAAAGGCTGAGTTACACCAACATGAACTCTCTGTAACTGTAACAATTAAAGTTAAAAATGTTGTCAATAGAAGCTGTCATTGGAACTGCAACATAAAATAATATAATTATATGTAGGTATAGAATTATAGATATACAAATATTTCAGGTTTAAGAAGCGTCCAGGCGTGGATGCGTTTCTCCAGACGGTGGCCAGTTCAGACTTTGAGATAGTAATATTTACGACGGAGAACGCGATGATGATCTGGCCGGTGATCGACAAACTGGACCCGGAGAACAAGCTCATATCCTATCGCCTGTTTCGGGACTCCACCCACTTCTCCGACGGCGCACACGTCAAGAACCTGGAGGGTTTGAACAGGGATCTTTCTAAGGTAACTCTTTTTTTGATTGAAGTTGATGATAAGATATTGTTAATGAGCAACCTAACAAATATTATTTACATTTATGGCATACATATACCTAGTAATAATATATATATATATATAATCAATAATAATGTTTCGGTTTTAGTCTGTGGGTTCACCATTTTCAGGAGATTATTCCATCAATTTCTTGCCGAGGTGATAGTCTCCTTTCAGGGTGCTTTTACGAAAAGGGTGGTTGAATTGACGATAAGGCAGCTAGTATATTAAAATATACTCTTAAAGCAATTCGTCTTTGTCGCCGTCCATTTCTTAACCACATCATTTAGCGGGCATAGTGGGAGCAATTATAAATTCCTTAACAGGATGTTAAGAAATTTATAAAAATGTTTAAATAAAAAATACTGAAAAAAAGTAAAAACAGACTTCTCTGCTAATCTTCTAATCTAGTATTAGAAACTAGGACTTCTAACTTCACTTGTAAAGAGTTATTAGAAGAAAGCTAATAGAGGGCGTCTGTGTATAAGTAAATAACAAGCAACGTCAAAATCCGTGAGAGGTGACTGGAACTTGGTTGGCTTAGTGGTTAAATGCCTTGCCGCGAAAGCGAAGATCGTGGGTTCAAGTCCCGCCCACCAGGAATAATTTCATTGCATTTTTATCTTTAATTATTTTTTTTTATATGTAGGACAAATTGCACATATTGCTCTGGTCACAAACTAAGCTCTAGGCTTGTACTATGTGTACCAGAAGCAACGATATAACACATATTATATTTTATAAACACCCAGACCATGATACACTGTAAAAACTTAACTTTTACTCACCCACAACCTTCTGATACAATGCCAAAGTTGGAGTGGTTGCGCCACTAGTCTATGGAGGCTGTCAATTATACAGTGTATAATGGATTTTAAGAGTGATTCATATTAACTTGGATTAATACTGTTGCAGGTGATAGTAGTAGACTGGAATAAGACCGCCACCAAGTCCCATCCCCAGAACAGTCTCATCCTCAAGAAGTGGAAGGGGAACGATGATGACTCCTCATTGTTGGACTTGGCTAACTTGTTGCAAGGTCAGTTCATGTAAAACTTTACAGGCATTTATGATGAGTCAAACAAAAAATAGTAAAAGCTATATATATATTAATTTATTAGCAATCATACAACCTTTTGGAACACTCAGCTATTGTCATGATTTAAGAGAGACAATGTTCTTAGCAAACCATGGATTCACCGTGCGGGTGCCGGGTCCATCGCGTGGTTGAAAGGCAGGGGAATGAACTGCAGCGTTCCCGGACTTGAGACCGCGAAGTAGGTTTAAAGGCCTTTTGAACTCTCACCTGCACTGTGTTCACTACCCTCTCTACTCAACCAAATATCATATGATCCTGTTAGCGCCATCCTGGAAACACGCTCCATAAAAGTTCCGACGGCTGTTCTCGGAAGGCCAAGATCCTTCAATAGACGGTGCAAAGACTTTGCTGGAATTCCTCTTGCACCAACTTCCACTGCATAAAGTTGAGTTTTAAATCCGTTTCTAGTAATTTCGTTTGTGAGATCAAAATATTTGTTCGACTTGATGTTGTGGTCCTTAGGTATGTTTGTTACTACATACTACATAATAAATTTAACAAATAACATTAAATGCAATTAATAGCAACTGTAAAGGGGATTTGTCAAGTAAATAAAACATCAATTGCAGCTGTAAATGGGCATTGTCATATTTCTTAAAAAGTAATAAACAATATTAGATTAAAAAATTGTGGCTACAAATGGGCTTAGTCTTCTATAGTTATATTTTGTTAATCTATATACTATTATAATAATCAATAAATAGTACAACGACAAGATGGGATTAAAAACCCCTCCGCTGGGTACCCTGAGGCCTTTTAGGTGGTCTCGGGCGCCGTAAGGCATCCGTTCATTTATATTTATTTTGAAAAGAATAAATCAATCCTCTTGATGGATCCCTACAGTTTAAACTAATAAATGTCCTACATACAATATTTTTATTGGTTTTGTAGCCATCTCAATGTCGAACGTGATCGATGTCCGGGAAGTGCTGACGTACTACAGCCAGTTCGAGGACCCCATCGCCGCCTTCCGGGACAACCAACGCAAGCTGCTGGAGCAGATGCAGGAGCAGGAGAGCAAGCCCGCGGAGACCACGCTCTCCAAGTCCTGGCTTAGATCCTTCACCAGGCGCTAAACGAGGCATGACAACGCAAGATGAGGTTTCGCTAAATAGAACTCCTAAATTAAATTTCTCTAAGGCCCCTGGTCATTGTTTAGCCATGCAAAGTACAAAGCAGGGCTAAGTATGCATTCTATTTGGTAAAGCCTTTACATTTTACCCTTTTATTCATAAAAAAACTTTATAAAGTGTTTCAGTTAAAATGGTGTTTCGTCTCTTTATAAAGAAAATCATTTTTGACAGAAATTACATAATAAAATTATTTTAAGAAACGCTCAATATTTTTTTTTATGAATAAGAGTTAGTTCATGCACTGAAATGACAGTTTGTAATTGAGTCAGCTATTTTACATACAATTGTTGGTCTGCTTAACACTAGGTAGTACACTAAATCAAGAATGCATGAATAATTGCAATTTAGATTTTTATTAATATCTGGTTTGGCATTTAAGCTATAATTTTAGTGCATAGGATTAAAAATTGAAATGTAAAATTTATTAACCTCATGCAGTTTTATAGATTGTAGTAACCAAATTAATTAAAATTATCATGGAGTTCAAAAAATTAAAACTCGTGGAGCATAAAGGTCAACAAAACTGACACCCATCAATGGCTATCCCCAGTATTTTGTTGTGTTTTCCACTCCACTTTCACTCAAGGAACATCTGTCTCTATCCACCAAATATCAAGTTAAGGAAGATAAAATGAGATAGACTATCCTAGATTGAAAGTGCAGTGAAAAACACGACTTATGCTGAGTTGTACCAAATAAATAAATCATGTATTCGTCGGAACGTAGGTTACAAAAAGGTCTTATCAAACATATGGCTCACTACATTCAGCCAATATGTGGCACACAATATCTTAGTCGTAAAATCACAGCAATACAAATAATAAACACAAAATTTAATACACTTGCCATGAATTACTTTGCTATATTTGCAAAGTGTCTGTTAATGTAATGATTAAAGTTAATGTAATGTAAATTTTATTTTGCAGTTCGAATGCCAGCTGTACATTCGACGCCATTTTTAATTTTAATCGTTATATTATTAACAGTCACTTTGGTACAACTCAGCCTTAGAAATCGGGGGCATATCTCGTAATAAAGTCCTAGTCCATCATAACTATGTATAAAAGTTCTTATTCTCATGTATTTTACTATTAAATGAATGTACTTATAATTAACCATGCGATTTATTTTAAATAATGAGTTTAGGTTAAGTGGGTTAAGGCACTGGCAGCCATTTTTTTATCTAACTAAAATTGGAAGCATGAATTTTTACATAAATACATTTACTTTATAAGTAACAGAATATTATCGCAAAGGGTTTTAGAAGAAAATTTGGCAAAACGACAGATCGCGTCGTCATCAGTCGAAAAGTTTGCGATTTGACAGTCGACACTATAGGCATGAGATATGCTGTCAACTGTCAAATCCATACTATTTATTTTAATTGGCGCACAGCATGTGACTTTGTATCTACCGCATGGTATAAAGTCCATGAATGGGGTCGATCAATACATTGTTGCTTAACAATATTGTTCGCGCCCATTATGCCGGCTAAATGGTGAGTTGACTGAAGGCGACTGATTCTTCTCCTCACTTAAAATTTTACTAAACATGCCCCCCCCTCCCTCAATCAGTTCGCTTTATAGATGTTTAACTTACATTATTGTAGAATAATAATTATAGATAGTTCCTAACCTAATGTTGATTATTGGGAAGATATTTGCTAATAATAATGAATTGTAGCAAACAGAAAGGATTAGTTTATATAACATAGTAATTAATTTTATCAATTATTTACTTGACTTTGGTAGTGTATGGCAAGTTAGGGAAGCCCGATCGAAACAAAAATCGACGCGTTGATCTTTAAATATGTATCTTTTCGAATTTTAGTCTAAGGGTAGAGCCCGATCGACAAGAAACTTCAAATATCATATATTTGCCTTTTCATCGGAATTTGGATTGGCTTCTTGGCAATTCTACACAAATAAAAAAAAAATCAAAATTCAAGAATGTATTGTTTCATATATGGCAGAAACAATATATTATTGTGCTGCCATAGAGTATCAGTGCTGCCCTTTATAATAGTAATTGGGTATCAAAATATTTGTCATCTGGCTTCCATTACATTGTATAAAAAAAAAATTTTGTTTATTCATAATTAGCTTAAAAACCCAAAAAGGACTGAGAGTGCAATGAATAGGAATGGTGGCATTTTGTTGTAATGCATTTTTAAAGTTCCATTTATGTCCCAGCAGTTATAAAATAGGTTTGTAAATATTGTTAAAGTTTTTTTGTTCCAAATATTTTATTGTATGTGTACAAGCTCAAAATAAACTATGTGTTTACAGGTTTGGCTTTTATTTCTATTTGAATTTATTATTGCCTCTATTGGTAGCGGTGGCAGTAAACTGTCATACTCCTAATAGGCTATTTGACTATACTAAAAATATACTATAAATTGTGGTCATCCTATCAGACAATGGCGTAAAAAAACATATTGCACTTTATTTTAAACTAAATTATGTATATCTTTTGTAGATTACACGAAATGAAATTGAATATTTTTTACAATTTTATTTATAACAAAAACATCTTTGGTTGATGACTGGTGACGTCACACGCAAGTAAACAATACAATACATTACTATTCTTTAATCTAGTATTTTTTATATGTAAAAGAATTGTTTAAAACGGTTAAGTCTTAATTAATACTATAAGTCTTTATTATAATACATATATACAGATTATAAATCATGTGGATGAAATAGAATAGAGTATAATATATTGGAGATTATTTAATCTGTGCTTGTTTGTTTACTTGCGTGTGTGGCGTCCACTTGACATAGACTGCGAAACAGCGTTTTTAGCGCCATTGTGGAAATTCAAACTTTAACTTTGATTTTTATTAATAATAGAGTAGACATCAATATGCAGTGCCTCATGGAAAATTTAACTACTATCAAAATTATAGTTATGATTTAGTTGCCCAAGCCAAGGTTCATTTAGAAAATACCTGGAATGATTACTGGACTAACTCTTCTAAATTCAAAGGGTCATATTTGTTTTCTGTACAACCTCATGTTAATTTAAGACCTTGGTTTGCTAAATATAAACAAGGCAGCTACTTCTACATTAGCACGCATAAGATTAGGACATTGTTGTATTCCCTCTCATCTATATAGAATAAAAGTAAAAGATTCTAATGTGTGATTGTGGTGGAGGTTTTGGCGATATAGATCATTTATTTTTTAGTTGCAAGCATTATTCTTCTTCGTTATATTCTTTCTTGCCATCTCATAACATACCTCTTCCTACTAAAATGAGTCATTTATTATTTTTATTTGATTTTAATATCATATCTCTTATTTGTAAATATTATAATTATTATAATATTACAGTTTAGTTGTAGTTATTATTAAATTGGTTAATCCTTTTTTATTTTTTTAATAAACTAAATTTAATTAAATTTTTATATATGCTTAGTTTTGTCTGTTACATCTTGTCTTATGGGCTTTCGCTAAATTAGTCCATTAAAACGTGGACTATCGCTATATATTAGTCCATTAAAACGTGGAGTATCGCTATATATTAGTCCATTAAAACGTGGAGTATCGCTATATATTAGTCCATTAAAACGTGGAGTATCGCTATATATTACTCCGCTAGTTTTTCTTAGCTACAAGAGTGGTGTAGCATAAATTTTGTCTGTGGCAATATTGTCGCCAAAGTGACAGAAGGCCAAAATCAGAATTGAATAGAGTAGACATCCTGGAAATATCAATGTAGTGTGTTTATTATGTAATGGAGAATCATATAAAACGGGTTTAAAAAAGGAGTCAAATACCCTATTATATTTTTACCTAATAGAGTAGGTACTATATATAGTCTGATACTGAATTTAATGCTTTTTTTTCAAATTCACACGCGCCATTTTAGACAAATTCTGTACATGTACAGAGAGGAAGGATATTGGGAAGCCTCATCGACAAACCGATCAGCGCGTAGCGCCTCGTTAGATAAAAATGTATAGGAAAAATTGTCTATGCGTAGAACTCGATCGGCAGAAAACATAAAATCACATACATTTTATTTTCGATTCCGACCGATCGACTTTATTTCATGTGGCTTCCCGGTAGGTCCCTGTTTGTTCATTTAGAATATAGCATATAAATATTTTATGGGATTTATTTTTTGACAAAAGTAAAAGTAACATTGACTTTTTCAAAAACTAGACGCATGTTTCGTAGTCCAAAAAAAACACTGCTGTACGTAGCCTTACCTTCATAGATAATACATTAGAGTGTATAATTCAGTTATTTTCACGTTCAATTTGTAAGTAGGCTCAATATGCAAGTGCACCAACATGACTATGCTGGTTCACAGACATGCGCCAAATAAATTCCAAAGTCGGAATATACGCGAATGCATTGTTACAACTTCGCATATATGCTCCCGAATCCTACACATGAAGGGACCTGCATTATTTAAATAAAACATGTTTTATTTTTAGATGTTGGGACTTTTTAACAAAAATACGTTTTGTTATATTGTACAACAAAATATATTAAGTAAAACATAATAACAAACATTTAGGTACATTTTAATAGTTTTTTTAGGTATCACAAGTCTAGTTTCAAGTCAGTATCCCCAATATCCCACGCGTCCAACAATCCACTTTCTATTGTATTCGAAGTAAATGTCTCTACAGTTTCCTTAGAAGAGAATCTAACATCATCATTGTCCGTAGTTTCCAGAAACGAGAGATCATCTGTCACATCGCATAAGTCCATTAGTTTGCCATACACATTTTTAACATCATTAACTTCATACTTCTTGGGCTCTTCTTTATAACTCTTGCTCCACTCGTGCAAACTATCCACACTATCATCTTGTATAAATATCTCTTCGTGCTCCGGATATATTAAATGTCGACTTATATCACCTAAAGAGTTTTGCATTAGAATTACATATCCTTCCCCATCATCATATACACTCACACCCGAGATACATGTTGATAGTCTGTCATCTATGGGGTTATACATATCTAAGCAGTGCATGCCCCATTTGGCTTCGTCAAGCGTATTATATATGCTTGGAGGGCTGTACGGAAGAGGTGCACTGCATACTGTTTGTCCTTTCACTATATCATTAGATTGGCTGACAAACATGCGCATGTCTTCGCACCACTGACTGGTCATACATAGCAATCCCTTGGACATCTCCAACATATATGTCGGACAACATTTCATATTGTGATTCCATCTCTGTAGAATTGGTGGCTTGAAGCTTTTAGAGTATCGAACGTCGAGAGACAGTAAATGATGTGTGGTCCCTAAGTATAAACAATCATCAATTTTTTCTGCAACACTTATTTGGTTGCAATTAGAATCTAAATTTTGAGTTAATGCTGTCCACACTCCAGCACTAGAACTTGTTCTTTTGTCATAAATCTGAATGCATTTAGGAGATATGTGGCAGTAGTGTTCTCTGTCTACATACATCACACTGTTCCAATTGTCAACTAAAGACAATGGTTTTTGTAACTCAATATTTTTGGCTGTCATCCTGTCCATATTAACAATGGTCAAATTATTATTCAATTTTGTTATATACAAGATACTTTTATGAAATTTATCAAAATTTACAGCAGTGTAGGATATTTGAGAATATATGTTTTTAATTTGTTCAAATGATAAGGATGCGTCCGTTTCTAAAACTTTTAGTATAAATATTCTATATCTACATCTTAAAACTATTATATTGTTTTCAATAAGAGTTTCAAATATATTATTGTCTTCTCCACATACAAAGGAGCATGTATGGCTTGCTGATATGGTAAGTCCAATCTTTATATATTCAGTTAAATCTGGAAATTAAAAGTATTTTTATTTTTTTAAATGAAGTTTAAACTTGTGTAGTACTCAGTTATTTTATGAAATTTAAGCAACATCACATTGTTACAGGAAAAGAAGCAATTGCTTTTGATTCCACTGAAAATCTCTTATAAACAAACACCACAAACTGTTGTCTCAAAATAACATTGCATTGGTGAGAACCACTGCAACACTGGTTAACAGGTTAATGCCTTTAACATGGTTTTCAGCAGTCAAGAAGCATGAAATGTGCCAGATAATATATATTTTTTTGTTAAATGGTGGCAAAGTTGGTTAGACTTAAACATAAAAACACAATTTTTCAGCTATGTACCTGAATGTATGTGTGAACTCGGTATGTACCAATAATATATATATCATCACGGGTGCCTTACGGCGCCCGAGACCGCCTAGACGGCTCCGGGGTACCCAGCGGAGGGGTTTTTAATCCCACCCCGTCGTAGCCGATGGTATGAGTCTACACCGAACAAGTGGCTAGCTCGTCGCGATGTTTTGAATAGACTCAATAACCCATAATAAAGTATAAACAGTTTCACAAGTTGGTATAGTGATACCGGGACAGACAGCTTAATGTGATCTCTGAGGCACTATAGTCGTGTTGTCAAAGAAATGTACATAATTTTTATTATTAAAAACTCATTGGTACACACCGGGATATGTATGTATGTAGCAATAAGCTTTTAATATAAAAAGTACATTTGTTTGACAATACCACTATTAGTGCCTTGGAGAGAAAATTAAGCTGTTGGTCCTTGTTTCACTACACCAACTTATAAAACACTGTTTATAAGATGGGTTTTTGGGTCTATCCTAACACTGGGATGATCTGACCTGAGGCTGTCTAGGCATGTGTATATATACTTACACAATGTGTTGAATTCACTGTGGAGCAAGTAGTCTTTCTTATTAAATGTAACTATATGTAGATTGCCATGCCCAGCATAAAACCAGTTGTAAGAACTTGTGAAGTTGGGATCGGGTTCCGTGGCCTGGTGCTTCAATAAGTTCACCATAATTTTAGGACAATACAATATGTCTTCATCTAATTTTTCAAATCTATTGAAAAGGCGAACTGCAATAAACAAATTGTACTACTATATTAAAAGATTAAACATTTAAAATATATATAAAAAGGCTAAATTCGTTTTTTTAACTATATTTTATAATTGGCATTCCAAAGGCCGGAAGGCTTTTCAAAGGGCGGAAGGCTTTTCAAAGGGCGGAAGGCTTTCAAAACATTACAATTTAGGATATAGCAGTAATAGTTTTGAGAAAAGGCATGAGCCCTAACAATTAATAAATTAAATAATTTCTGAGGCCACATTCTGTTTCTTATAACAAGATTCTTAGATTGTCAAAATAAAGATTTCCGCTATTTGCGCTCTCTCCTCCAATCAGAGTACTTTTTTAACCTTCGCTGATTGCAGTAGACGTAAATACATAACATTAAACTTGAATGAAATTTAAACCTAATTTCTTGAGTCTCAGACCACTAACAACAAATGGGCCCAGTTAATACCACTATTAACGGTATTTGTTATTTTTACAATTTAGCGCTCACATTATAAGAAATAGAATATGGCCTCTGTTGTGTTCAAGTTTGATGTTATGTATTTACGTCTACTGCAATTTATACCCTGTTTTATCTCCACCATTATAAGTAAATCCCAATTTGTACCTGTGTTGCGCTGTAGGAGAATGTACTGAGCCTGCCATTCCTTCTTCAGTCTTAATATTTCAGTCACCGGATCATTTAACCCAATATTCTTGATCAAAGATATATATTTTGGTAAAGTGCTCTTGTAGTGAAAACGGTCAAAATAATTACAATTAAGTTCACCATCCCAATTGTCAGGGAATTTGCTAACCGGGTGCCCGATGAGGTGCCAATGTGCACCCGGAATTGATTTAGACCTCTTCCCAAGGCATTTTCTATAAAAATTAAAAGTATTTTTGTTTTTTAATGGTAATTCTTCAATTATTTTCTTACATGAAGCTGTCGGATCAAGTCTTTCAGACTCTGTTTGTAGTTTTGGCTTTGTCTGAAATCGTATTTATTATTATAAAGACCATTATAATTCATTAAAATAGATCCAAAATATGAAACAACTAGGTACTAACCTTAAGTTTCGACATGATTAAACAATTAATAAATAGATACAATAAATCATAGTACCCAATTCAATCTTCGCAATAAACAAATTGATATTAATTGTGTTATTTATCTTGTTGAAATTAATGAATTTAATTAAATAAAATTTCAATACATTTTAACATAACCTCTAAAAACAATCACTGAATATTTTTTTTTTTAATTCTTCCATCCACTTCCATCATTGTGGAAAGGCAAAGATCTTTCGACCATACAGCCATAATCACTGAACAAATTTTATTTTTTATTTATTTATTTTACGGTTGGATAATAACAATCATTACGGTTTACGAAAGGAAGGAAAGTGTTTCAAGCGTTTTATAACTCGTGTGGTTTTACCCATGTACCGCATGTACCACAGATTAAATAGAGTACTACGTAGCATGTACCGTACCCTGTGACCGTACCGTACGGATTAATGTCAATCTGTGGATTAATATAACCAACCATGTGAAGGATTTAATATATGTGGTGGCCGAGTTGGTTAGACCTTGGACTTAAAAACACTAAGGTCCCTGGTTCGAATCCCGGTGTGTACCAATGAGTTTTTAATTTAAAAATTTATGTACATTTGTTTGACAACACCACTATAGTGCCTCGGAGAGCACGTTAAGCTGTCGGTCCCGGTTTCACTATACCAACTTGTGAAACTGTTTATAGATGGGTTATTGAGTCTATCCAAAACATCGCGACGAGCTAGCCACTTGTTCGGTGTAGACTCATACCATCGGCTACGTCGAGGTGGGATTAAAACCCCTCCGCTGGGTACCCTGGGGCTGTCTAGGCGGTCTCGGGCGCCGTAAGGCACCTGTGAAGATATATATAACCATGTGAAGGACACTCCCATTCACTGTGGCTGCAATGTAATTTTTAATATTTCAAGGAGCAAACTTTGTCTTGAGCACCGACTTTGGATCTAGCCCTGAGCCTACTTATGTTATCGTGTAATATCTATTTTTTAAGTATATTTTGTATCTGTTTTGTATCTTGTTGCTGTTACGATTAATAAAGTTTAACACCAAAAGTCACTATTTATTGCTTTTCTGGACAAAATATGTAAAACGGCTCTTAACAGACACTTATGGTACCTACAACTCAGCCTTAGTATTCTACAAAATTAACTCAATGAATCCCTTTGTGCATTTAATCATAGACTATAATTGCATATATAATATTAAATTATATAAACTTTTAATGGAATATATTGACGTAGGTAGGTAAGCACCTACTTACTTTTACTTTTTTTACTTTACTTCATTTTTTTACGCCTTATTAATTTTATTATCTCCTTTTTACATGGGGATGGATAGCAGATAGGGGTGCTGTAGAAATCGCGCCCAGGGATGCAACATGACATAATATATTTAATAGTTTTTATAAATTGTACATAAAATAACACATGGAAACGGTAGAAACAATAATTTCCAGCCAGTCGCTACAAGTCAATAAAAAGTGATCTACGCTTATCAAGCATAGGAGAGAAACTGAATTGATTTATATTATATTTTGTTTCTGATAAAAGTAAAACAATATATGAATCACTTGAAGTATTAGGCTATGTTGCATCAAAATGAACTCTCTGTAAATATACCTAATGATTAAAGTTAAAAAAGGCGTCGAATGTACAAATTTTATTTTGCAGTCCGGTACATTCAACGTCATTTTTAATTTTAATAAAATTGTTACATTACGTTAACCGACACTTTGGTACAACTCACCCTTAATTGAATTTACTAGAATACCTAGTAAATTAGCTTTAAATTTGTCTACTGCAGAAAACGCAGTAGAAAGACAAGGACGAGCTCACACAGAATGAACGCCTTACCAGCACGTGAACTACTGGCCAGTAAATTAGGATACCTACCAACTTCTACATAGGTTTTCGCAGTAAGGAATGCGAAGGCAACTGTAATACTAAAGACCCAGTCTATTGCCATACCGTTTCTTTCTATTTAATATTTCGATAAAACTTAGTTTTATTCGAAATATGAATTTTATGTTGGTTTTGGTATTAAGAATGCGTATTGCGAATACTGATATTGACGATATATTTAACCTTAAGATTTTTTTAAATAGTTTTTCTTTAATAGCGCACGGAACCCTAAAACGATAACAAAGCCAAGCAGCGCCCTCTAATCCTACGTGCTTAGTCTGCACTGGCTATCGATACTTTATTATAGTTAAAATAGAAGCTAACATCTATAAAATAAAATAATAAAACGATTTTGTTGTTTTATAATTCAAATCTTCACAAATTACGATACATATAATATTACTAAATAATAAAGAGCATTTTATAAATTTAAAATTTCAGGTATTGACAATGCCGCAAATACAGTAAAAATCAAAACTGAATACATGGTTACCAGAACATCTCTTTTAATCTTTATGCGTGATTGATCTTCTGTTATCAAATCGTTTTCCTTTTTCTTATCAAAACTGATAATTGAAGTTTTCACATTGTTTTTATTTAATCTTATTTTATCATTATGTTTATTTTCTTTGTCATTATTATTTTTACCATAAGTAATGTTAATTTTATTATCAATCGCTTTACAATCTCCAGCATCAAGTGATTGGCTTAAAGGAAAAATTCGAGTACTATTGATTTCTTTAGTATCTGTTGTTATTTTATTTAAATTTGGCTTCGTTTCGATTAAACAATTTTGTTCACTTTCATGATAGTTATTTATATTATTATTTTCATTATTATTTAATACATAAAAGTTTAACGTATTATTTTCTTGATCGTTTAATACATCTGCTTGATCAATTTCCATAACAGTATCAACCCTAAAAGGTTCTGTATCTACTCTCATGAGCTCTGACTGGCAAGTGGTTATTGATTGTATTTCATTTAGTAAAGTAACAAGAAGATCTAACGAACTCGTGCTATCTGATTCGTTGTCTAAATGAGTAACTCTGACGACTGCGTTGTTTTCGATATTACATGTATTTGGAGTAAAAAATTCTTCAGATTGCACTAATTTATTCAGAAAAATACGATCAGATAATATGTTATCAAAGTCGGTTTGTAAAGCGATTTCCGTTTTGGTTGTAACTGTTTCTATAATTTGAGTTGGCTTGTCTATCATAAGAATAGTATTTGTCGTAGAAGAAAATGTATTTTTAAGGAAAGTTTTTTTAATTGGTTTCATTGCAGTAAAATTTGGAAATGCATATCCTACAGTTGTAAATTGAAAAGATTTGAAAGGCCAAGTAAGATTAATTCCAGATGAAGATAACTTTAAATCACAGAGCACATTGTTGGAAACAGTTTCTAATAAATTTGACTGGATTTTTTCTAGTGAGTTGGCATTTGAATAAAAACCATCATCTTGAACTGAAAGAAACTGCGAATCTCTTACTTGAATTTCACTGGGAGTGTTAGAATTTATACTTGATTCATCAATAATGGTTGTAGGTAAAGTGACCGTTATAATATTTTTATTTTCATCGTTTTCATCTTTGGAATATTTAATTATGTTAACCTTTAAATCATTCTCTTGGTCTGCGAGTCCTTCGGCATTAACCTTAATTTGTTTAGTTGGAGATTCAGACGAATTACTTTCCGAGTCTTCTGGAAGATCATTTAATTCTGTTTTGTTCAATATTTTATTTACCATCTTGTGCAGTTGTAATCCATAGAGAGCTTTATTTTTGGGTAATGATGGTTCAATGAATCCTGTAAAAATCTACAATATAACTAAACTATAAAAAGTGCCTAATAGATAAATAGTAATGAACCTGGTGGGTTGGAGTCGAACCCAAGTTTTCGTGGCAAGATACTCAACCGCTGAGTCCTCTAAGGATAAATATAAAGAGGATGTGTATGTAATAAAATAGGTAAAAAGCAATAACGGTTTTCGTGAGGGTTGACGCTGGACGGCTCAGCAGTTTAGTGGGTGCTGCGAAAGCGGGTCCCACACACCAGGATTTTATGCAGTAATAATAATGATAACAATTAAAAAATAAACACAAACCAAAATTAGTTGGTATAAAGCGATTTCCAGAATTATTTTTTTCCGAAGTCGGTGCTTCTCTTGTTTTTAATTTATTATTTATCTTCCCAGTGAAAAATGTATCTTGATTTATTTTCCTAAAAATATATTATTTTATTTAAGTACCTATATAATTATATTTGTATATATATATAACACAAAAACATATATATTTAGGCCGGGTTGCACCAAAATTCCAAAAAATGGAGAAATCGTCAGTTTTAACTCTCTCTTAATTATTATAGGAATTTTGTTTATTCCTTTAAATATTAATAAAATGTCTTCTACACATTGCGTGTAATTTTTCCAATGTAAACTAAGAAGATATAAGTACATCGTAATTTATATTTAAGTAAGTAATAGGGAATGAGAAATAGTAGGGATACTAGTCTGGAAAAGGGAAGGGAATAAGGATTATCAAAATGACCATATGCAATGATACAGCATTTCTTTTAACGTCAAACTTGATTAACTATATAAAGGAAAAAGAAAACCATCGGTACCGCCAATCTACGACTGATGAAGCATATAAAAGTTATGGCGAAATATAATGAGATAATGTTGTTATAAAATATTTTATTTATATTCAACTAATTTTTTAGCGTAAAACGCAAATATAAACGAATATATATTGATTAAAAAAAATAAGAAAAGTTATATGATAAAGCAGGTCCATTCGACGCTGATTTTTGATGTTAATCGTGGCAAATACAAAATGGTAATTTTGGTGAAACCCAGCCTAGCACTCTCAAGCTGACTTACATTCGATCAAAATTAGCTTTAACAAACGAGACACTTTTTTTTTCAAACTCCTTTGAATTATACATTTTCGGACTTTTACTTGTAGAAATTTTATCTTTATTCTCCAATGGTTTTTCTAAATAATTAAAAAGAAAATTATATAGTAACTTATTATTATTTAACTGAGCTTACGTTACGGATTGAAAATAATGTCTACTAACCTATTACTTTATTATAGTCGGTTGTTTTCATATTTTTCTTCAATATTTTATTTCCTTTATTCACTGTAGTATAAATTGGTTTGGCTTTTTCAGGTTGCACAGGCGGGGAAAACCTTTGTATTCTATTAACATTAAAGTTACTTCCGTATTTACGTTGAAAATCTTCACTGTTAGCTGCAACATTGAACTTTCGCGGTTGGGCAAGATAATTAATTCTAGAAATATTTTTTGATGGCCCACGCACAGCTTCACCTCTGGCTTCTTTAGCTTCTTCGATAATAGACGAAATATTGTAATTTTGAGTTTCATCAATATGTTTTACGTTAATATTATCAAATTGAGATGTTAATAAAACTGATGGAACATTGCTAGTTTTCTCCAAGGGATTTATTGATTTTCTTCTACAGTTTTTACTTGAAACTGTCGTTGTCGGCTTATTTTCGACCGCGTACTTGTTAGAGCGGTTAATGTTAATATTGTATTTTAAATTATTATGAACGGTGTTTCTGTTTCCGGATCTATCATTTTCTTTTACTTTATTTTTTACTTTTTGGACGTCTTCAATTTGATCAAGTATACGTGATATTGTCTTTAATGGATTTTTATTATTAATAGTGGTATCAATAAATTTACGATGATTAATTGTCTCATTTTTAGGAATTTCTTGGGTTCCAGGTGATATTTTTGAACTTATAACAACTTTAGGAATCATAGGTTCGGTAAAGTTTGTTATCTTTTTAGTTTGCTTTTTTGAAAAATTCTCAGTTCTTATCTTATTAAAGTTATATGAACTTGAAATTGATGATGTTAAGTCATATTTTAAACTAGTTCCACTATCGCTTTCTATAACTGTAGAATTAACTGTATAAGATTTATGATTATTAAGTTCATTGACATTTTTACCATCTTCCACGTTGTTACCCGATATTTTATTTGTACCAATAATATCGTAAATTTTGTTAATACTTTCTTTAAACTCCAAAGAAATAGAACTACTCGATAATGTTTTCTTAATTAATAGTTTTGGTGAACTACTTGGAATCTTGTTTTCTCTGTAAACATTTTCATCGATGTTAATAAGTTTCCTGTTAACAACAATATTTTAATACAATAATATAACAATAGTTTAATCTTTATCTGAGATATTTATATGTAGGTAGGTATATCGAAATACAATACAATGCAAATATATCATATTTTACACAGAGAGCTAATAGCTATTTAACAAAAAACTATAGCATATAAATCGGTCTATCATACATCGGAATAACATCGGTGAAATGAGGATGGGTTAATCCCTCCGCTGGGTACCCTGTGGCCTTTCAAACGGTTCTCGGGAGCCAAAAAGGCACCCGTGATGGTATTTATTATTATAAATCGGTCCAGTAGTTTTAAAGATATGCAGGTACCAAACGAACCATGAATTAAAGAAAATATAGATTAATGTTTTTTTTAAATTCATATCAATGTACGAACAGAAGTTTTATTAACTTATATGATGTATAAGCTGGATCGCAATGATTAAGATTTTAAACTTACCTTTGTATATTAAGAGTGCCGGACAAGTCTTTATGATCTACGTCATTGGTTATTGTAAAAGTAGGAATGTTCTCTGAAGAAGATTGTGATATACTTGATTCACAATCATTTTTGTTATTCAGTAAAATCGAATCAATAGTATTATGTTCTTGATCACTGTGCTTATAATGAGTTGTTTTTGTTATTTTCATATCTTTGTTGTTACATTCTGAAGTCTTTGAATTAAGAGTACCTGAGCTATCTCCAAAAATAGATCTATAAAATGCTTTATTAGTAATTGATAGTCTAGTTACAGAACTAGAAGCTTGTGCTTGGACAAAAGATTTACCATACTTATTTTTCTTCATTTTACAGTTCTCTGAAATAATAAGTTTCCTTTTTTCTCTTCTTTCTCTAATTTCTAACAGTCTTTTTCGTTTCTTTTCTTCGAGAGCATTATTCTTATTTTCATACGGTGACTTTATACGTGTCTTTAAAGTAGGAGACTTTCTTTTATTAAATTTAACAGTTTCTTTTAAAGCCCTTACTTGTTCTTCAGTTTCCTCAGGTACTGTACACTCCATGTTTAACTGCTTCATCGATAGCATTAGGTCTGTTGAAGAATCTATTGAAGTAAAATCATTGAGACGTGCTATACTTGATTGTAAATTTTCTCTTAGATTTTCACTTTGATAAAGTTCTTCGCATTTTCCATCTTTGACATTTTCGTTATTATTTTTATACAATACAATATCTGTAACTTCATTTAAACACATGTCGTGATTATTAATATCTTTTTTGTCGACTTCTTTAATATTTAAGTCCATAACCATTTCCAAGTTATCAAGGGCCTTATTATAATTCGCGTCGCATTTTGTAATATTGTTTAAATTGCAAGTGTCTAAGAAAAAAAAAATGGGTTATTATAAACATTCCATAAAATTATTTAAGTTATATTTTATAAACTTACCCTGTATATTGAATGGTGATTTTCGTAAAATCATAATTGAATTTATGTTATTCAATAAATGTCCGGAGTCAGAACGTTGTAATTGAAGAAATACATCAACTCTTGGACAGGTTTGTCTTTTCCCAGGTTTAGAATCCTTTATGCATCGCAATACTACACCGTCGTTCCATGATTTGCTAAATAAAGTGTACGGACAATTAACAAGTTTTGGAACTTGGAGTATTATTTGTTTTTGTAATAATTTGCAGAGGGATTTTAAATCCATTTCTGAGTGTACTATGTCGTCCCAAGTCATGACACTGTTGGTCGTCTTCCTTTCGGCGTAGACGGGAATGCTAACGGTATTCGCCAACACTTGATTAACGCTAAGGTTAACATCTTCATAATTGATATTTTCGTTACATTTGTCAACTTCACGCCATTTCTCTTTTGCCTTTTCTGATAAGAATTCTCCATTGCTTATACGCTTTAATTGTTCTATTGTGTTCTTTACGTATATTATAATATTATTCATGTCGAAACTAAAGTTATCTTCTAGACGTTTACAATAAATATAATCTAACAAAGATTTTGGTAATTCATAACTTTCCGATTCCATCGTCATATTATTTAGTATGCGAAAGTGTTTATAAGAATCTTTAAGAAAATTAGGTTCGCATTCTGCGGCGAGATCCCAGTGTTGAAAATCTAAATACTCGCATTTGTGATCGATATCGAGGGACATCTCGTATGATGGATTGTTTAAAAGATTCAATCTCTCGTTATTTATAAGTAATATGTTATTGATATCTTCGAGGCTACCACCGCTGCTGATGTCGTGAGCTGGGTAGTCCTGATGTATGACAGTCTCGACATACTCGTTGGACGCTGGCCACATAATGTCGGATGTTGTGGAGACCAGCTGGGGGTCTGCGTCACAGTTTTGGTACAGAAATACTAAATCGTCCGGTGTTAATCCATCTGTTTCTGCAACATATAGTATGACTAATAGTAATATCAAAATGCCACCAGGGGCCTCATTACGAGCTGTATACGTTTACCGCCACGAAATTTGCGTACGCTTTTTTCGTTTTCGGCGATCTCTTTTGTAATTACCGATAAGAGAAAATAACGCACACAAATTGCGTGACGCCGAACGTTGTACAGCATAATGAGACCCCAGATATACCGACACACATTATCACAGGTAATTCTAAAAATAATTCACAATTTATTACAATCAATTATGCAGTTTGATTATAGATTAACATCTACATAAAAGTAGTAGGTATGTCCATACCTCGTATATTTGTATCTGAATTGAAGTAATCTTTGCCGACAACGTTGGTACCCTGGGGCGAGGCAGTCGCGATGTCATTTCCACAGAATTTTCTCTCTGTCTTGGCTCCACACAACATATTTCACAAATTGTAAATAAATATAATAATTTAAAGTAAAAATGCTACAAAATAAATAATGGTAACTTTATAAAATTAAAATAGGATTGCAAAATATTTTTTTCATGATTATATTTTGAATGTCACTTGCATCGTATGTCAATGTCAATCGATAGACTTTTGCCAAAAATACCAATAATAAGCACTTATTTCTACCATTATTAAAAAATATATGCCTGCAGTTTAGGGTCGTATCACAGACAGTGTGTTCGTTTACTCCTGTTTTTCGCTTAAAGCGCACTAGGCTTTAAGCCAATCTAATCAGCCGTCAAAGTTCACAAAGCGAAGCAAAGCAATTGCAAGGAGTACTCGTAAGTTTGAGTACCTACTGCTTAAAAAGCTTTGTAAGCTTTTTAAGCAGTACTCAAACTTACCATGGATCACAACTTATTTGACAGTTATACTCTGTGCCTTATTTATTCGTCTCGTATACAGAACAATAATAAGTATTATTATTCTGTGGTCTTGAAGGTCTCTATTGATAAAATTGGCAGATATTTAAAATAGATGTATATTTGTTACCTTTTGAAATTAAGAAACACAATAGAAACATAAGTTCTCTATCTAATCGGATTCGTTTGAGTATTTGGGTCTCATTCGCGAATGTCTTAGGGTTTTATTGGTTGATCCCATAAATATATACAGGTTGAATTTGAAATAATGTAGGTAGATAGGTACTTTGGCCTAAAGCGGGTCCCTCACATACGCAAGAATATGTGAACCCAAAAGTGTAGGACGGTATTCGTGAATATAATGCCCATAGTTTTTATAATACATTCGCCTATATTCCGTCTAGTTTGAAAAAAGTTTGCACGAATGTTTTTTCGCATGTGAGGGACCCAGGTAATTTGAGGTTCTGCTGATCAAATCAAACAACTTTTACCATGGAACCATGTGTCTCAAATGAAAAAAAAATTTTGGTTTCCCCATACAAATTGGTTATTTTAACATTACGTACTAGTTTGTATGGAGAAGGCATTTCATTTTTCAATTGCGACACATGGTTCCATGGGAATAGTTTTGATTCGATTTGATCAGCAGAACCTCATATTAGCTCAAAGTACATCCTTTCAAAGTCACCCTGTATATAAGAGCATGTTACAAAATGCGATTATATCATAGGGGTAGGGTACCCACTAAGCATGAAACTTACCACAAGTTTCAGTAAGTTTGTTAACGGCGCATTTGCAAGTTACAAAACAAGATGTCGCGGCGACACTACGGTTACTTGCAAATGCTAGCATAGTGTTATTAGTATGAAACTTATTACAACGTCACCTACTTATGTAAACTGTAATATTACGATTGAAACTTTATATATTAACTTTGCAACAATATAATACCTTAACTTATTGAAATGTTAATAATAACATTACTGCAATAAACGATACCCATGGAACCGTGTCGCAAATGAAAAAAAAAAATTGGTTTCCCCATACAAATTGGTCATTTCAACATTACTAGTTTGTATGGAGAAGGCAATATTTTTTTTCATTTGCGGCACATGGTTCCACGGGAAAAGTTGTTTGTATTGATTAGTAGAACCTCATATTAGCCCAAAGTACATCCTTTCAAAGTCACCCTGTATATTATTACTATTCGTCTGAGTGTTTATACAGTATCATATGTATTAGAAGCTGTGCTTCCTATAACTCGATTAGAAGGTATAGTTGCTTCTGGTACAGATAGACAAGCCTAGAACTTAGGGTGTGAGCAGTGTATCACAGTGTGTGTGATAGCTTTAGTATTATTATTATGTGGAGAAAGAGTTGATTAGACTCACTAGTTTCCCCCTGCAGGGTGAATACGCGCACCAAAGTTAGCCCGCTATGACTCAGTCTTCAAAATGATTCACATGCGAGCGAACTTAAGGGCCCTGCTACTCTTCCTATTCCATTTAACGTGCTCTCCGACGCACTTTAGTCGTGTCATATATAATAATTATCTTGCTGGTTCAAACCCCGTGTCAGTATTGCCGTTTTAGCGCCTTTCTTTTTTACATTTTTCGATCTTCTCGCGCGAATAAAGTAGGATTTAGCGGTTTCTAGCGGATTTTCCACTTAACTTTAATATAACAATGATTTTCACAATGGCGTTTTTATTGCTCATCAAGGTAAATGGTAGAACAGTCTGGAGAATAGAGTTTTTTTTACTTTTATGTGTACTAAAAGTTTTTAACAAAATAAAACATCTAAATTTGCTTGATGACACGACTAAAGTGTGTCGGAGAGCACGTTAAATGGAATAGGAAGAGTAGCAGTGCCCTTGCAAAGTTTGTATACTTTTAATTCAATCTTACTACAAAGAAACGCAATATATTTTATATATTTGTATCGGGTCATTGTACGAACCGGTACCTATTCGAGATCGCGAAGTCTGCGTTCTCCATACAAAATAAGCTTTCAACTCACAAAATTTCTCAACTAATGTTTTTCACAGAATTAAAATAATATTTTTGTCGGTCATTATACTGACCGACATTTTATTAATCTTTCTGTTGGGATTTTGTTTTAATCAGAAACAATAGGGTATTTAACTACATAAAAAATATACTGTAAATTGTGGTCGTCCTATCAGACAAAAAACATATTTCACTTTATTTTAAACAAATTATGTATATCTTTTGTAGATTACACAAAATAAAATTGAATATTTTTTTACAATTTCATTTATAACAAAAACATCTTTGATTGGTTGATGCCTGGTGACGTCACACCGCACACGCAAGTAAACAATACACAGATTATAAATCATGTGGATGAAATAGAATAGAGTATAATATATAGGAGATTATTTAATCTGTGCTTGTTTGTTTACTTGCGTGTGACGTCACACTTGACATAGACTGCGAAACAACGTTTTTAGCGCCATTGTGGAAATTCAAACTTTTAACTTTCAGTTTTATTAATAATAGAGTAGACATTCCGGAAATATCAATGTAATGTTGTAACGGAACGTTACTTTTGATGTTCCAAAATTTAAGACAATCTACGAAATGGAACGGATATTTTAGAATTTAAAATTACCCTTTGCAAAAGTGCAAAATGCAAAAGAGGCAGGTAGTTTAAATAAATGCATTTTACAAGTCGAAGTAACGTATTACTTAAAAATCAGATAAATAGAGTACCGCAGGCATTTGATAAATTGCTAACATCGCGAGTGTGTGTTTGTAATAATTTGTTCGTTACAAAGTGACGCACAAAGTTCGGAGTTCCAACTAATTTGGAATCAAGTCCGAGGTAGAAAATTCACTACGGCAGAACCTGGCCTGGAACCTTTTTTCTGAAGCCTGGTCTGCCACCGTCTACAGACATCCCAGCTGGTCATAGCTGAACTCAGCCTGGATTTTTCTTCCGGAGCCTGGACACCGTCTGCTCAGCAGATCACGGCCTGCCATAACCGACCGCTGCCCGGAGCCTGGCCTGCCACTGAAGGACGTTGGATGCTGCCCTCCCCGATCGTCGCTTAATCAGGGCAGTAGCATTCTTCCCATGACATAATCTGGATGTTGATAGAACCCATTCTTTTATATCTCTTTCGCTCTTTATAAATTTTAAATAGTTAGGTTTCTTTTAATATATATTTATTTTTTTATTGTATGTACGTTGTTTCATTACCTTACAGCCAATTTATACCTGTAGGTAGGACTTCGTCACAATGTGTTTATTATGTAATGAAGAATCATATAAAACGGGTTTCAACAAGGAGTCAAATACTCTATTACCAACATAAAGATAATAATAGAACTCCGATCAACAGTAATATTGGTAGTACATGTATGGGCGTCAAGACGACTACAGTAGGTACCCCTAATGTGAGTTTCTAACTATTACTTTGCGTTTGCGTTAACTAACATTTGTGTAAATGTATGGAAAATAGATCAGCGCCCCAAGCGGAAATTTTGAGAACTAAAAATGCATGTGTGTGATTGGTCAAAATGTTAACGCAGTAGTAAAGTTAACGCGAAAGTAAACGTTAAAAAAACTCACACTAGGTCTACAGAGCCTAAATAATAAGATAAATACCTAGGTAGGTATATCTTTAGAAATCTTTGCAAATTACTTTAAAATAAAACTCAATAGTATGTTATATATTAATTTATTAAAATATTACTTAGGTTAATAATACAATGTTAATAAAAATGCAATAAAATTCGAGGAATGTATGATTATTATTTATATCTAATTAATTTATTAAAAGAACTAAAGCATCATTTAACCATTCAGTCTCAGATTAAATTATATAACATAATTATTTATTTAACGCTAATTTATAAATAAATACAATTTAAATAAAAAAATATATTATTAATTGAAATATAATGTAGTGTTATTCAAAATACAGTATCAGCGAGTTAAATAGTTTTAAATTTAGAAATTCCAAATCGTAACCGCATCATTTAGCCGGTGCTGGAATATACTGCTGCATAGTGGGAGCTGGAAGCGATCAATATAGTTAAATAATAGTGTATTGATCGACCTCATTCATGGACTTTGTAGGCCTGCTTATCAGGTAGATGCAAAGTCATATGCCGTGCTCCCTTAAAAACTTACTTAATATTATCATGAGTTTTGGTTATAGTATTAACGTAACATTAATACGCAAAGAATTACAAAAAAAAGAACGCTTCATAAGAAAAATAACCTTCTCCTATGGGTAGAAGTTAACGTATTACATACTCGTTAAAGTTTAAATTAAAAACTTATGGTTGGTTGTAACAAGCTAGTAAATAAAAAAAAAGTAATAAAAATAACAAAATAACTTTAAAAAAATATGTTTCCTATTGAAGATGAAAGTAGCCTTTTTCATATTTTATTCATAAAAACTTATTGAGTTCTTGAAGAATATTTTAGTGTAATCAGGTTTTGTCTCTTTTCACATTTTTTGTTGTCAAAAAAAAGAGTCAAAACCTACTATCACTAAAATGTTCTTTAAAGCCTGAGTAAGTTTTTATGAATATTGGTGTAAAACTATGAATACTAAAAATATGTTAGAAATATAACAAAACACTTTTTATTTTCCAAATATATTGAAAGCTAAAAATAAGAAATTAATTTCGTTCTCTTTTATAATAAGAACAGAAAAAACTGTGTGTTGCAACTATAATACTTTAAAATAATAAAACAATTTTATTGCTTATCACGAAATTATAGAACGAAATAAGAATTAGATACTTATATTATTAAAAAAAAAGGTCATTAGTTTGGGTGCCACTTATTTTTCCGTGCCTATGACGTCACACATTTTTTTATATAATTTATATATATTTACATATATCTTTTTTATATATTGTAAAAAAAAACAAATATTAGCTTATAATTAAGTATATTTTAGGAAATAAAATACAGAATCTCTGGGTGGTCATTCATTACACCACTTTTAAGCTGAGTTGCACCAAAATGAACTCTGTAATTGTAACAATTAAAGTTAAAAATGGCGTCGAATGTACCAGTTTTATTTTGAAAGTCAAATGACAGCTGGTACATTTGACGCCATTTTTAACTTTAATCGTTACAATTGCTTTATGCAAAGGCTGAGTGCCTTAGTAAAATATTGCACCGATTAAGAGGCCTAATAAATAGGAATTTTCAGGTAGTAATGATTATAGAGTATAATTACGCTACGAGCAAGTGGTTAGGGTGGTTAGGGTGGCTTGAACAGCGACTCCAAGAGTTGTGGCTCCGAGAGTTGTTTCTTGTGCTGTTTGGCCAGGTCCTGGATGAGATGCCGACGCCTCACGTGCGGCGGCTGGTACCTACAGGTTGTATTCATCACTTAGATCATTAGCGTTGCTATTTCTCACTCGTAATATTAAAAAAAAACATTATTAAATATATTAAATTATAATATCAAACCGAAAAAATTGCTATAAGCTAAGTATTCTAGTAGTTATCCTAAGTATTTATAAACATGCAATGAACATACACTTACACCCACAAACACACGCACCTATCCACTAACAACGCACATACCCACGCACACACACGAGCACTCACACATACACACACACCCAAACACACTACTAATAAATTTGATTACAATTCTCTTTTCTTATTTTTGATGTATTTGTTTAGGTTACAACATTTATTTATATATAAATAGAAATACATAAAGCAAGAACATTGTATCCACATGGGAAGGCACTGGCTAGCACGGGAGACAGTAGGGTTCCAAAAAATATCTGTAGTGAGTTATTTTTATTATTATTATTATTGCTAGCGAGCCACCCCGGCTTCGCACGGATTACTACTAATTATATGTATAACAATATTATACATATAAACATTCCAGAAGAAATTACCTAAATAAAAACAGCATCAAAATCCGGTGCGTAGTATAGAAGATCTAAGCGTACATACATACAAACAGACAGACAGACGCGGGAAGTCAGTTTTTTGTATACTATGTTGTTCGGTATATAGAATAGATTATAGATATTTGCTCTCTAAAAAATGTAACAACAAATTGCTATACCTACTTAACAAAAAATATCAATAATTAATATTAAGAGAAAACATATAGGCTGAATGGTCTTTGGTTCCTTTCCTATAGATTATTCTGAGGCAAAATGTGGTCTATAAATACTAATAAATACTATAAAATAAAATAAATTGCATTTTTTTTTCATATGCGACAAATGGTTTAATTGGAAAAGTTGTTTGATTTAATCAGTAGAATATTAGCCCAAAATACAACCTTTTAAAGTAAAAGTATAGAAAATAAAGTTATTCATTCTTTCTTTCAAAGTTACCATGTACAGTTATTTATATGCATAAAAAAAATATACCATTCGCTAGTGCTAGATGGCTAGTTGGTGTAGATTACTGTAGATGGGTAGATAGTTAGGTAGTGTAGATGGTTAGGTGGCGTAGATGGTTTGGTTGTGTAGATGGTTAGGTAGTGTAGATAGTTAGGTAGTGGGGATGGTTAGGTGGCGTAGATGGTTGGGTTGTGTAGATGGTTAGGTAGTGTAGATAGTTAGGTAGTGTAGATGGTTAGGTGGCGTAGATGGTTGGGCTGTGTAGATGGTTGGGTTGTGTAGATGGTTAGGTAGTGTAGATAGTTAGGTAGTGGGGATGGTTAGGTGGCGTAGATGGTTGGGCTGTGTAGATGGTTAGGTAGTGTAGATAGTTAGGTAGTGTAGATGGTTAGGTGGCGTAGATGGTTGGGTTGTGTAGATGTTTAGGTAGTGTAGATAGTTAGGTAGTGTAGATGGTTAGGTGGCGTAGATGGTTGGGTTGTGTAGATGTTTAGGTAGTGTAGATAGTTAGGTAGTGTAGATGGTTAGGTGGCGTAGATGGTTGGGTTGTGTAGATGGTTAGGTAGTGTAGATGGTTAGGTGGCGTAGATGGTTGGGTTGTGTAGATAGTTGGGTTGTGAAGATGGTTGGGTTGTGTAGATGGTTAGGTAGTGTAGATAGTTAGGTAGTGTAGATGGTTAGGTGGCGTAGATGGTTGGGCTGCGTAGATGGTTGGGTTGTGTAGATGGTTAGGTAGTGTAGATAGTTAGGTAGTGTAGATGGTTAGGTGGCGTAGATGGTTGGGCTGTGTAGATGGTTGGGCTGTGTAGATGGTTAGGTAGTGTAGATAGTTAGGTAGTGTAGATGGTTAGGTGGCGTAGATGGTTGGGTTGTGTAGATGTTTAGGTAGTGTAGATAGTTAGGTAGTGTAGATGGTTAGGTGGCGTAGATGGTTGGGTTGTGTAGATGTTTAGGTAGTGTAGATAGTTAGGTAGTGTAGATGGTTAGGTGGCGTAGATGGTTGGGTTGTGTAGATGGTTAGGTAGTGTAGATGGTTAGGTGGCGTAGATGGTTGGGTTGTGTAGATAGTTGGGTTGTGAAGATGGTTGGGTTGTGTAGATGGTTAGGTAGTGTAGATGGTTAGGTGGCGTAGATGGTTTGGTAGTGTAGATAGTTGGGTTGTGAAGATGGTTGGGTTGTGTAGATGGTTAGGTAGTGTAGATGGTAAAGTGGCGTAGATGGTTTGGTAGTGTAGATAGTTAGATTATCTAGATGGTTAGGTTGTTATGCAGTATAGATGGTTAGGTTGTGTAGATAGTGAGTAGTGGTGACTCACAGGTCCGTGGCGAGCGTGGCGCGCCCCCCCGCGCGCAGCACAGCGCCCCGGAGCGTGTCGGGGAGCAGCGCCCCGACCACCAGCGCGTCGCCCCCCGCGCCTCGCACACGCGCGCGCCCCTCCCGCAGCGCTCCCACCCACACCGTCACCACCTCGTGCCGCCGCCACGACACACCCGTGTCGCAGTAGGGGAGCAGGTCGTCTGCAACAACACGTTGTATAAAAATCTAGAACATTGTGGACCATTCAAAACTCTTTTGTATGGTTGGAGCTGCTATTAGTAAAGAACATTCCAAATCATTGTGAAACATTCTTGAAAGTTGTGGAATGTTCTAAAAAATATCCTTTAGGGTGCGATTACGAAACTGCAGTTGATTTGAAGATAAAGCAGCGAGGTTTTATGTAATATGCAATTTTTGAAGATATAAAGCAATGATAAAAATCCTGGTGGGACCCACGATCCTCGCTTTCGCGGCAAGGTACTCGACCACTGAATCAACCAGGCTCCTATCACTTGTCATTGCTTGTTATATATACACAAACGCCCTCTACGTGCTTTGTAAATATAATTTGGTAGTTAAATGCATAATATATAAATACTCACCTATACAGACATTGAGGTGGTCGTCGAAATCTTCCAACCATATGATCAGGATCTTTGTGGAATAATCTTTGCTCCGTCGGCCGCTTCCTGTAATAACACTTTTTACTAAATTACCTGCATTTGTTAACAAATAGTCCATGTTACTAAGAAAATATTATTTTAATTTTCCATTCAACAAAAATCTTCATATAAATCGGTTAAGAAGTTTTTAAGTGATGCGTGTACAAACAGACAGACACAAATTCTAAAAAAAAGCTAAAAAAACAAAAAAGAACAGATTATTTTTGTATAATAGACAGGAAATTAAAATAATATTTTCTTAGTAACATGGACTGGTATTTGTTAAACACAATCACCTTGTATACCTGCAACCTATAGCTATGTCGAAAAGTGATTTACCCTATTTATTAAAATACGGTATATTACTTTACCGAAAAGTTATATACACTATTTTTAAAATAGGGTATATCACTTATTATTAAAATAGGGTATATCACTTATTATTAAAATAGGGTATATCACTTTACCGAAAAGTGATATACACTATTTTTAAAATAGGGTATATCACTTATTATTAAAATAGGGTATATCACTTATTATTAAAATAGGGTATATCACCTATTATTAAAATAGGGTATATCACTTATTATTAAAATAGGGTATATCACTTATTATTAAAATAGGGTATATCACTTATTATTAAAATAGGGTATATCACTTATTATTAAAATAGGGTATATCACTTTATCGAAAAGTGATATACACTATTTTTAAAATAGGGTATATCACTTATTATTAAAATAGGGTATATCACTTATTATTAAAATAGGGTATATCACTTATTATTAAAATAGGGTATATCACTTTATCGAAAAGTAATATACACTATTTTTAAAATAGAGTATATCACTTATTATTAAAATAGGGTATATCACTTATTATTAAAATAGGGTATATCACTTATTATTAAAATAGGGTATATCACTTATTATTAAAATAGGGTATATCACTTATTATTAAAATAGGGTATATCACTTATTATTAAAATAGGGTATATCACTTATTATTAAAATAGGGTATATCACTTATTATTAAAATAGGGTATATCACTTTATCGAAAAGTGATATACACTATTTTTAAAATAGGGTATATCACTTATTATTAAAATAGGGTATATCACTTATTATTAAAATAGGGTATATCACTTATTATTAAAATAGGGTATATCACTTATTATTAAAATAGGGTATATCACTTTATCGAAAAGTGATATACACTATTTTTAAAATAGAGTATATCACTTATTATTAAAATAGGGTATATCACTTATTATTAAAATAGGGTATATCACTTATTATTAAAATAGGGTATATCACTTATTATTAAAATAGGGTATATCACTTATTATTAAAATAGGGTATATCACTTTATCGAAAAGTGATATACACTATTTTAAAATAGAGTATATCACTTATTATTAAAATAGGGTATATCACTTATTATTAAAATAGGGTATATCACTTATTATTAAAATAGGGTATATCACTTATTATTAAAATAGGGTATATCACTTTATCGAAAAGTGATATACACTATTTTTAAAATAGGGTATATCACTTATTATTAAAATAGGGTATATCACTTATTATTAAAATAGGGTATATCACTTATTATTAAAATAGGGTATATCACTTATTATTAAAATAGGGTATATCACTTTATCGAAAAGTGATATACACTATTTTTAAAATAGAGTATATCACTTATTATTAAAATAGGGTATATCACTTATTATTAAAATAGGGTATATCACTTATTATTAAAATAGGGTATATCACTTATTATTAAAATAGGGTATATCACTTATTATTAAAATAGGGTATATCACTTTATCGAAAAGTGATATACACTATTTTTAAAATAGGGTATATCACTTATTATTAAAATAGGGTATATCACTTATTATTAAAATAGGGTATATCACTTTATCGAAAAGTGATATACACTATTTTTAAAATAGGGTATATCACTTATTATTAAAATAGGGTATATCACTTATTATTAAAATAGGGTATATCACTTATTATTAAAATAGGGTATATCACTTATTATTAAAATAGGGTATATCACTTATTATTAAAATAGGGTATATCACTTTATCGAAAAGTGATATACACTATTTTTAAAATAGAGTATATCACTTATTATTAAAATAGGGTATATCACTTATTATTAAAATAGGGTATATCACTTATTATTAAAATAGGGTATATAACTTATTATTAAAATAGGGTATATCACTTATTATTAAAATAGGGTATATCACTTTATCGAAAAGTGATATACACTATTTATTAAAAAAAGGTATATCACTTTTTGACATAGCTATTGGGTGCAGATATACAAGGTAGGGTGGTCCAGGCCCATATGGTGAAAAAATAATAATCAAATATAGGTGTCGCCACCCCCTTAATTTGTTACACCTACCATTCCTATTATGTGTGAAAAAATTCAGCCCCCTATCTTATACATAAGGGGGTGCTCATCAAATTAGAAGTTTCTGACAAAAATCAGGATTTTAAGTAAAACACGTAATTTAAAGTTTCAAGTATTTTTATTATTTTAAAAGTATTTGAATGTAAATAAAATTTGGTAACAAAGCAATAATTAACATAATATTAGTCACAATCTTTTAAAACTATATTTGTTAACTCCTTTTTGGATGTTTCAGTAGAAACGATTTTTCTGTTTTGTTCAACGATGTGAAGTAAAAATTGTTTTTCTTCCTCATTATTAGTAAGTATCGTGTTGTAATCTTCAAACAGTTTCACACCTCTTTCCGCTGTATCGTTGACAACACGCAATTTTTTAACGCAGCTTTTGCCTTGAAGATAATCAACATTGTGCTTCCAAGTCTCCGGAGGTAATTGCAAGAAAGAGTCCATGATATCAAGAACTGAGAGCGTTTTTAATGTTCTTTGTGTTACAAAAGCTTCTAATGTAACCTCTGAGGTAAGCTTAGCAGAATCACCCCGTACTGACCGATTACCGCAATCAGATTTCATTTTTTGAATAATGGCCTGTTTCTCGCCATTAGACAGCTTGTCAGAAAACAAGGCAAATGCAACTAGTTCATCTGACAAATACCATAAGTGACGCTCCAAGACACCCCTAGCTGCTAAACCGATTTCAGAATCAATGGCTTCATACAATTTTAAGCTCTTCCAAAGTAGTAAGTCATTTACTGGTGCATCTGCTGCCAAAGGCGCTTCGATCCAAATTTTCGTGTAGATGAGCACACCAAATCTAACAAATCGAACAATTTGTTTTTCTTCTCTCTTAGTTAATTTGAATGCGTGTAAATTATTTCGAAAGAGAAAAATTTTTAAAGCATACAGTAATTTCGCCATCCAACGAGCATGATGAATCGGACCTGGAGCGCGCCAATGTATCTTCGCAGGTGGTTTATTTAAAACTATCATAGTGAGCTCTATTAGTTCTTTGTAATCATCACGGACTTGATTATCCCTAGATAGAGCGATTGTAAGACTATCAAGGGTATTTTCAGCGAACTGTTCTGCATTCTTATCGAGGTCAAGGCTATCGTAGTGCTCCTTCGGTAATGTTTCCCAAATATCGCTAAATCTTTTGAAAAGTGGGATTTGAGGAGAGCTTGATGGCCCAAAACACAGAGTAAATATTTTTGAAAGCATTATTTCAAATACGTGATGACGACAAGCAAGCCATAAAATATCACGTCCTGTCTTTTCTTCTAAAAGAGTGCAAGCTCCCTTTTTGGCACCGACGTTCGAAGCAGTAGTGTCAAAACTCATACCCCGAACTTTATTTATGACATCCCACTGTTGCATTGCGTCAAAAACAGCATCAGATATTTGTTTCCCCGTTCCTGCAGTAAGTTTAGGTACTCCTAATAGTTTTTCATGGCCATTTCCAGAGACAAGAATGGGAAGGCGCTCTACTTTCTTATTACCAGTTATATCGGGCATTAGTTTGCCGTCCCAATGAATTACTAATGGAGAATCAATATGTAATTTTTCTTTTATATTAGAGTTGTATTCGGTTCTCGCTTTTTTTCTTGCGCGTCGAATACTGCTGCGAGAGATTGGGAGTGAAGCAGGATTGCAACCGAGGGCAGCAGACAATGGAATAATCAGTCGCATTGCTTCTCGATCGGTGATCTTGTTACGATCAAGCGCACTGGTAACGTGTTGTGTAAATATACCACTAGTAGACGGCTCAACGTCACACGAACTAGAAGCACTCTTGGTCTTTTTTGGTATAGCCACTATAAACTCATCTTTGGACTTATCCTCTAATATGCTAGAATTGCTACTGAAGCTGCACTCAAGTTCTAATTCTTGACTCGACACCACCGAAGATGAAGCAGTACTTTTAGCCGCCATTTCTCTTAATTCTTCAGATCTTTGTTTCCGTTTTAGAGAACGTTCCTTGACCATTTCTAGTTTCTTGTCGATTGAGGTCATAATCATCTTACGTTCTCCTCTTTGATCTATGAGAAACGCTCTGTCTTCCGCAATTTTTATTAAATTCATAGCATTTGCATGGGCTATATTAAAAAGTGTGTCTAATTCTTTTGTAAACAAATACTCTCTTTTTCTTTGTGCATCAGAACTTCTACCTCTATTTTTTTTTAAAAGCAGCCAGTTCTTATGAAACTTAATTAGTTTTTCAATGCAGTGATTTTGTTGTCTGGTCGGAATACTAGATTTGCTCCATACTTCTATAATTTCTTGAATAAGTAAATGCGCGGAATCTTTCACATTTTTGGATTCGTTCAATATGTAGTGATAACGGAGTAAAACTTGCCGAAGAGTAGGGAGTTGATTAAGTCTCATCAATGGCTCAACATCTCGAACCCCAAGTAAAAAAATTTCGTCTTTTTTTCGGGTAGATGAACACATTTTATACACGTTTAATACACGAAACTGTCTTGAAATAAAAAGTTAAAATTAAGCCTTTTACACAAAAAATATCAAAAACAACACTCGATTGAGCACTCCTTTCCACTTGAGCTATCTCGTTGATATTTTACTGTGTTATTACTATACATACATGTAACAAATTAACGGGGTGGCCAAATAAAAAATAATAAAAAAAAATTTTTGGACCACCCTAATACAAGGCGTTTGTGTTTTAAGTCTGTTTGAATTTTTTAAAATACATCAGATAGATAAAGTTGTTATATGTTGGTTATATTAAAATGCCATAAAACTATTAAAAGTTGATAAAATGTCATCTTTTGACTACTTAAATGATTTGGAAGGTACTTACTAAACTTATAAAAGTTGATTTATTATTTAGCCTGTTGTGTCCCACTGCTGGGCATAGGTCTCCCTTCCCTCCTTCCAGTCTTTAGCTGTCCTCGACCAATCCTTTGAAAAGGTGCTAGTAAAACTCTTAAGTACCTCTTTTTTTAACTAATTTATACGTGCGGAGCCGCGGGCATAAGCGAGTAAGATATAAGTGGTACCAGTGAGAGTGGCGCTGGGAGCCAGGTCGGGGAGCCGCGCGCGCTCGTGCCGGTCCGACTCGCTCAGGCTGCGCTCGTACGACACCGCGGTCGCTTCCCAACCAGCCGACCCTTCCGCCACTAACATACATACAATATTTATACACAAAATATATCAACAAAAAAGAAAATTAATGTACATAAACAGTCATTGGAGCATCCATCAGTTTAATTCTCCCAGTACAATCTCTGTATCTAGGAATGCTGGTTTCCCCGTGCGTTTTATATATTTTACAGTGGATAAAAATTGTAGTTTGACAGCATATTTTCTGTATGAGAAAATAATATGATAACCACAAAAACAATCAAAACATTATTATTAGCATTACAAAAATAAATCAATTGAGGTGCGGATATAAAAATAGGTAAAGTCTGACAAGTAAATAAAAATAACCGCCATATTGCGGCTAATCGTAGAAACTAATTTCTTGAAAAATGGGATTGTATGTTAGTACGTAAATAAAGTACTGCAGCTATAAATTAATTAATTGAGACAACTTAATTGTAGATTAAGTTTTTGAGAAGAAAAAATCAGGAATAACTTCGAGCGAGTTCTTTAAAAAGGTCAAATGAGTTTTAAAAATCCGACTATACTTATTAAGTTACCTTGCGGTAGGTCTGCGCTCCTGGTAGATAGACAGCCCCCGTCCATACTGTCCTCCTTCGGATCAGCTGTTTCCGTCTTCGAGGGTATTACGAAAGCAATTTCCGTGGTGGCGTCACTCCAGTATAATATCTGAAAAATATTATTATTTATGGATTCGTTGAGGGTAGCCCGGAGACTGCAGACGGGTGTTTGTGTTATATTCTTCATAGTTAAGTTTATAAGATATTATTATGCAAATTGTACTAATTTGATAGAACATAGTGATCTTAAGTGTGAACAGTGTGGCATTAACGCAGTAATTTAGGCGTTTATGTTATGTCAAAGAATGCTATCTTCGGTAAAATGGCGGTAACCATTTTTACGTTGATTTTTCTTTTTTTCTTCACTCATCATCAAAAAACTACACCGTATGTTGGCATACGGTCATTATTTCATCTTTGCCTCTTTATAATGGTCATGGTGGTCGGCTATTCCTACCTACTGGGTTATACGGAACGCAACCTTAATACTCGACGCCTCCGCAAGAGGGCGCGAGTAGTCAAGAAAAAACTGTAATGGACGAATAAATGGATAAACTTGTGCTAAATAAATACTAATTAAAATAGTTTTCACCACCTGAAAGATAATAAAAATATGTGAAAAATGTGATGCTATAAGTTCCTACGCAAGCAGTTAATTGGTGAGTGCTGATTTATTGACTATTTGAGGCAATGACATAAGTTATTCTATAGGGTCCTTCGAAAGTTCTATTAAAATCTTTTTTAAAACAGTGAAACTTGAATATCTGTGGCAAAGCGACACAGTCATGATTATTCCTAATCTCTTATTCATTTCTTAATCTCTCCTAGTCCTTTTCTAGTTTCTTGTTATTCTAATATCCCATTTTTACTTTTTAATAAATTTAAAATGAACTTAAAAAAAAATAGAAGTCATTTACCAAAATATAAAAGTGATAACAATAATAATTATTATAAAATGCATTTTGTAACAGGATCAATGGCGTACAATATTACCTGGTCATTGGGCACATTGTTGATATCCCCCTGCGGATGCGCGTCGTAGCTGGTGTCCACGTGACCTGTCCATCCCGGGTGACCGCGCACACTAACACGTGTGCCCAGCCTAAAAAAATAGTAAATCAGATAGTGTACTATGTTTTTTGATTAATAAACTAAAGCTTTAATAATAAAGATCTTTTTTTCATTCTCTACCAGTCAAACAAAAAAAAAATGTCAGTTGTTATCACTAAACCACATCCTTTAGGGATTGTTACATGTTTTATGTAACAATCCCTAAAGGATGTGGTTTATTCACCCGAACGTGCCTAGGACTATTTGGCCTGCATGTGTTGCATAAGTTATGATGCCCTGGTAGTGAAAGAAGTGCGCGTCCCATTACCATATCCTCTTGCCTGCCTACCGATATTCTTTGAACCCGCATGAGCTGTGTAAGTTATGGTGACCTGGTAGTTGAGGAAGCCGTGATGTCATTCCCGCCTGCCTACCGCTGTATGTCGCATTAGCTGTATAAGTTATGTTACCCTAGTGGCAAACCCGGTGACCCAGTAACTGCTGCAAATATCGCCGCATCTACCCGGATAGCAAGTAGAGGATGGCGTTGGGTCTGCCGGCGGGTCGTGCACGCGTCCACAGTGCGAATACCGGCCTCTAGCCGTGGACCCCTTTGTGTCACATGGTGCCCTGGTAGTGGAGGGACACAGAGTTGGTGTGCCCTTACGCTTCTCACTAGACTCGCATGTGCCGTGTAAAGGTCCCTATTCACGGGGGTTGGATTTGGTCCCTTCGGATGAAACTTTTAAGCCATGGGGCTTAGCATATTATAATTCGATATTATTCGACAGTCGATAAAATGAAGTTTATGAATGAACATTCATTCATAAAATCGATTTTGTCGATTTATCGAGCCTATCAATGACGTTGTGCTAAGACCCAATGTCTCTTTTCAGGTTGCGGTTACGAAATAAGTGGTTAAATTGACGATAAATGAAATGAAATATTTTATTAACGGAATAGGGTACACAAATGATGTTAATATTATTTTTTAGATCGCATATTCCACCAATTATGGTATGTGAAATTACAATATTATTAAATAAAATGGATAAAAAGGACACAATCAATAATAAAATAAATAGTTAATAAAAGCAAATTAGGTACAAATAAACAAAATCAGAAACAAACCAAAAAAACTATACAATATTAGGTAGGTAGTATAGTTACAATAACACACAATATAGTTCAGCGCAAAATAATAAAAAATAATAATAATATTACAATTGTCCAAAAAATAATTATACCAAAATAATTAACCTCAATTACATTAAATTAACATTCACACATTATTAAATGTCCATATTTATTTTATTTACAATAATAACATCGACAATAAACAAACACTTTAGGTACACATCAATTATTTATCACACAAAAATCCTGAATGTATAATAACTAATATCATAACTAATATAAACATAATAACTTTTATCAATTAGATATTTATGTAATTTACTCTTAAAACTGCCCATACCCTGACACTCTTTTATAGAGTATGGAACCATGTTATATATTCTTGGTGTCATTCCAAAAAAACTTTGATTAAATAGTGTTGTTCTATGTTTAATACTACCAATTTTATCTTTATGCCTTTTACTACACAGTGTTCTATATAAATGAAAATTATCTCTAACAAAAACCACAGTTTCGAAAATGTATAGTGAAGGTACAGTTAGTATATTTTAGATTTTTGAAGTAATTTTTACAGCTATCCATTGGTTTTAAGTTACACATAGCCCTTACGCATCTTTTTTGCGCCTTGAAAACCGTATTTTTCTCCGTCGAATTCCCCCAGAATATTATACCGCATCTTAAAACAGAAGCTACATAAGCATGGTACGCTGTCAAGACCGATGTCATATTTACAATTTTGGATAAATTTCTCAACACATACGCGTAACTATTTAACCTATTACACACACTATTTATATGGCTCTTCCAAGACAACTTATCATCAACTATGAGTCTAAGAAATATAATTTTATTCATTTCCTCTATTGTGGTTCCATTATAGTCTATAAAGAGTTTATCAGATTGTTTATTAAAATTCATAAGTTTGGTCTTTTTTAAATTTATCATCAAATTATTACATGTCAGCCATTCTATCAAATTATTTAAAGTTTTATTTATTTCTTGATTATATTCAATATCCATCATTTCATTAAAAACTACTGTACTGTCGTCTGCAAAAAGAACTATTGGATACTTGCAAATTTTTGGTAAATCGTTTATATACATCAAGAATAGTAAAGGGCCCAAAATACTTCCTTGAGGCACACCATGATGGACTAATTTACTTTTGGACGTATAAGTAATTTCTGTCTTTGTTTTTAGACACATTTCCTTTATCTGGGTCACCTGACTTCTATTGCTTAAATAAGATTTTAATAAATTATACGCATTACCTCTTATTCCCTATTCCTGTAGTTTAGATAACAGTATATTATGTTCCACATAGTCAAAAGCCTTTGTCATGTCCATGTACGTACATGGTAAAAATTTTTTTTCGCATATTAGGAAAGCATAGATCGTAAAAAAGTTTGAACAGTTCCAAAAACTCTTCAAAAGCTTTATTTGGGTCATTGGATCTATATACTTCCGAAAACGTGAGCTTACCTAAACAATATTTGAATTTATTCATATTATCGACACTGTAGTCTCGTTTAGTGACATACCAATGAGAGATTATATTTTTTTTTTAGCTGGGCATTGCAATAGTTGAGCTGTATGATCCGATAAAGCAAGTTCAATGATTTGACATTTACAACCACAAATATTATGAATAATATTGTCAATACATGTACCACTACATATCCGGATTGGAATTTTTATGGTAAACTTGAAATTTTAATTAAGGAGTATTTGCTGAAAAGTAATTGACATTTTGGTATTCTATTCTATTCTATTATGGACTAATATGCATGACCCACCCTTCCTGTTTGGTCTATATGACAATGCGCCGATTTTAAAGTTTATTCAAGTATATTCAAGAAATATTCAGCCTATCTATATCCTCTCGAATCATGTTGTGTTCAGTAACACAAAGCACGTCTATCTGTTTGTTGTTTAGATTTAGTTCGTTTATGTGAACCGTTAAGATATGAGACTTGCTAATCAAGCCATTGATGTTTTGATGCAATATGAAAATATTATTATATACGAAAAAAAACTATTCTTATTTATGTTATTAATTTTATCATTGTCTCCCTCCAGTGTTTTAGAATTAGGAGAAGAGTTATGTCCTATTGGGAATTTTTTAGGAGTTTGAACTGGTGAATTGCTTTTTTCAATGTAAGTGAACATATCAGTTTGTATACATTTATCTTGGTGTTTAGGTATATTATTAATTGTAGTAATTCGATTCTGGTATTCAATATGAAGTATCATTCTGAGCATATTTCGAGATAAAATTGTAGAGATACTGTTCATATAAGGTTTATATTTACTGTAATCCATATTTAAAAAAATTACATTGTTATATTGAGAACACATAAAGTTTATTTCTTAGTTAAGTTTTGTTTCGCTAAGATACCTATTAAATGGCACCTCAAACATTATTACATTTGTATGCGTCATTTGGCAAAAACAATAGTTTAATTTGGATAATAAAATGTTAGGATTTTTATCATTTATGCCACCGATAAATATCATCTATATCATATATATATCATCTGCTTTTAGTTTAATTAATTCCGATGTGTATGATTCCAATATATTGTACAAAGTTGCACCAGGTTTCCATAAACAGATTACTAGGTTACTACTTACGATAGGTTTTCCCTATTAGTTTTTGTAATGTTTTTTGCATTCCACTACATTGTTGATCACTCAATTAAAATGTTTTTCTTATTACTCTTTTTGTCTTTTTTTTTATATTAAAATCATAATTCTGTGGCTCTACAGATAATTTCATTCTGCTTGACTCTGATCCCGCTTCTTAAAAACAATTTAATTCTTTCTGCGTAACTGTATTTAATTATTTACTTTTCCTTTTGCCAGATAAAGGCGTCCTAGTAATATTTGGGTGTCCAACTTTCGTATAAATATCTATTAGTTTGTAGCACTTTTCTAGATCAGTTCTCAGTTGTTGGTTCTCTAAATTTAGTTTGTCTATTTCTGCGGTAGCTGTCATTAATATTATAAAGCAGCGAGTATATTAAAATATACTCGTAATGCAATACATCTTTGTCGCCGCCCATTTCGTAATCGTATCATTTAGCCGGCATAGTGGGGGCGATCAATGTTGTTTAAGAACAATTATTGATTGACTCCATTTATGGACTTTGTAGGTCTGCTCACCACCAGGTAGATATAAAATCACTTGCCGTAGTCCACTAAAAAAATTTTGATTGCTATGGATTTCGGTTTAGACACTTACGAGCTGGAGTGACGCCATGCGGCGCGTGTTTTCCGCATTCACGATGAGTTGGATTGCGTACAACAAAAAGTGGCGCAGCATTGGATTTTTTGGATTTCTAACAATTAAGAATGGGGAAAACCTTTAGTTATGGTGCCATGCATAAGTTATGTATGCCTGGTAGTTGAGGATGCGAGAACCTCCTAACGCTGTACCCTGTATGAACTCTGTGTTATGCTAGTAACTGCTGGTATATATACCCCAGCCTAACTTACCCAGTGAGCATGTGGAGGAAGGCGTGGGGCCTGCCGGCGGGGTCCAGGATGTCCCCGACGCGCGTGCGGCCGGCGCGCACGCAGAACACGTGCGCGGTGTCGGCGCGGCGCGGCCCGCACGCGTCCACCGCGCGCACGCCGGCCTCCACGCGCGGGCCGCCCAGCGCCACCAGGCCGCCCGTCTGATACAAACAACCAATAATTATTGAGGATGGTTTACACATATTGCTCGGGACACAAGCTTAGCTCTAGGCTTGTAATAGTACAAGCCTAGAGCTAAGCTTCATATACATATAATGCATTATATTTTATATACACCCAGACACACATTCTGCAAAAAAATACGTACTAATATGTGTTTGCCATGGGATGGAATCGAACCATGAAACTAATAATAATATATGGAACTGCCTTAGTGCCTTAAATGGCCTATATCCGAAATGTCAAACGAGTTTGTTGCCGCCATATTCTGTTCCCACTTCAACCAACCAACGCTCAGTGATTGTTTTTATTCTCACTTTTTTTATTTTAATTGTATGGCGACGGCCATCTTCTGTTCTCAAAACTGGAACGGCGATTTAAGAGCATGGTCGCCTCCCTATTTTATCTCCATGAATCGAACCTATGGCCTCCGATACATTTATGTCAAATTTGGCAGCGCTGCTGTCGCTTCCCTGAGAAATCTGTATATAAATTACCAACCTCTACAGGACTCTATAAAATAACATAATTTAAAAAAAAAAAATAGGTAAAAGGTTTCAAGTATAACTTATAGTTATAAGCCTATATGTCATAATCATATTAGTATAAATAACAAAATTCCGTTTTTTTTTTATATATCAAGAATGTTTAAATAAAAGCCGGCTACAGACTCAAGGCATTACACACCTCAAGCCCTGCAAAAGTTAGATTTTTTTACTATTCTTTTTTTATTAGAGCTAAGCAGGGGACTTTGTATCTACCTGATGACAAGCAGACATACAAAGCCCATGAATGGGGTCGATCGATCAATACATTATTATTTGTAATATATTATATAACAAAAAAAAACACACTTTTAGAAATAAATTAAACTAAGCCGGAAAGAGTAGTGCGGAGTCAGAAAAAGTCGAATGGAAGAACGTCTTGTCTGGGCATTTGACCATATTCAAATGAAAACGATTATGATTTCAGAATTATGTCTTTTTTGGTTGGCTGAATAATGTGCTATACATACTCAAAATTCTAACAATATATTTTAAAGCCGTAAACCGTTTTTACCTTTTTATCGCCATTGATGTTTAGGAAGCCAAAATGCGACAGAAACAGTCTGGCCGTTTGGAACTCCGTCACCGGCTCCGGGGGAATCAGCTCCTCTGGAATCTGAAATCAATACTTTACTACTAAATAAAACGTAATAAGGAGGTTGAATACATTTGTAGGGTTTAATATTCTGGTTCATGATGTAGTCATGACATTTATAAACTGGTTTATATTGGTTGAGTTGGTTTATTATATGGAAGTACAATTTATATTGGTTGAGTTGGTTTATATGTTGAAATATAATTTATATTGGTTGAATTAGTTTGTATGTGGCCATGGAATATTATATTAGTTGAGTTGGTTTATTATGTTGAAACACAGTTTTAAATATTGGTTGAGTTGGTTTATGTGTCGCCATGTAATATTAAATTAATTGAGTTGGTTTATTATGTTGAAATACAGTTTAAATTGGTTGAGTTGGTTTATGTGTCGCCATGTAATATTAGATTAATTGAGTTGGTTTATTATGTTGAAATACAGTTTATATTGGTTGAGTTGGTTTATGTGTCGCCATGTAATATAAGATTAATTGAGTTGGTTTATTATGTTGAAATACAGATAATATTGGTTGAGTTGGTTTATGTGTCGCCATGTAATATTAGATTAATTGAGTTGTTTTATTATGTTAAAATACAGTTAATTGAGTTGGTTTATTATGTTGAAATACAGTTTATATTGGTTGAGTTGATTCATATATATCCTGGAGACCTGAGACACAGGCTTTGTGCCTAATTCATGCTCCAGTCTCACAAACTTTGTTTCAAATGATGTTGTGAATTATCCATAAGCTTTTGTGAGAAATAAATGAATTATTATGTGATATATATTTTGTTTGAGTTTTTTTTAAATATTTATTACCTGATTTTTTTATTATGATATATTCATATATTATATATATTTTGCACTATATTTTATTTTAAAATTTACATTCAACGGCGCATATAGAATATAAATTGAAATAGAGATTATTGTACACATTGTGGGTATACCGAAAAGTTTATTATTTATGTTCTACGAAAGGGAAGGCTAAAATATTGTCTGTTTGCTAACCGGAAGGTATTGACTAATTTTGTTGTTGAAGGGCGGTTTTTCAATCGTCAGACAAGGTTATTCAACAGATTAAGTGTATAGTCTAGCGGGACTCCGCCTTTGAGGTACTACTCTATCTGTGCAAAAAGTTATTCAACATATAAATAAATATAAAATAACAATAGACAACAACTTAATTAACTTGTTAATAATCGGAATAACTTTATCTGCTACAAGTTACTAATCGAATAACTTTATCTGACAATTGAACATAAGGATATTAAGTTTATGTTTCATGAAATTAAATAAAGTGAAAACACAAAAACATTAAGTAAAATAAAACATAATATTGTGAACAACACCTTCTGTTGATGATGGTGCGTTGTGATGAAGTCTTTGGTGTACCATTTTGCCATACGAATATTGTTAGTATTGTTATAAAAAAGTTGACCACCTCTGTGGACTAATGGTTTCGTCTTTGGCGTTAAATCCGAAGGTCGTGTGTTCGATTTCTACTAATGTCAAAAATAAAATGTAGTACGTGATTCTAGTTTGTTTTGGGGGTCTGGGTGTTTATAAAATGTAATATATATTAGTGTCGTTGTTTCTTGTACACATAGTACAAACCTAGAGCTTGGTTTATGACCAGGGCAACATGTGCCCTTCATCGAAAAATAAATATAAAAATAAACATGGTTATTACCAGGGAAACATATGTGTTAATAGATATTAGATTCACATGTGCGTGTACTCACGACATTATGCTCACTGTCGCGCACTTGCTTCTCCATAGCGGCTTGCTTCTCCAGCAGCTTGAACAGCACGGGCGCCTCCGAGTCGTTGAGCTGGCGCAGCACGGCATCCAGCGACGGAAATGCTGAATCTCTGCAAAATTACAAAGCAGCTTAATCAAAGTTTGTTCAAATTAAAAATATGATGATTGAATCAATGAATGTTTATTAAACGCAATTAACTTGTTGCTAATAATATGTGTAATTTGTTCTACATATTGTTCTGGTCACAAACTAAGCTCTAGGCTTGTACTATGTGTGCCAGTAGTGACGATATTTATTTTTTTATTTTATTCATTAAACAAAATATCCACAGCATTTATAATATCCATACATATTTTAAATATACGTATTTTACGTGGTGGCCTAGTTGGTTAGACCTTGGACTTAAAAACACTTAGGTCCCTGGTTCGAATCCCGGTGTGTACCAATGAGTTTTTAATTAAAAAATTTATGTACATTTGTTTGACAACACCACTATAGTGCCTCGGAGAGCACGTTAAGCTGTCGGTCCCGGTTTCACTATACCAACTTGTGAAACTGTTTATAGATGGGTTATTGAGTCTATTCAAAACATTGCAACGAGCTAGCCACTTGTTCGGTGTATACTCATACCATCGGCTACGACGAGGTGGGATTAAAACCCCTCCGCTGGGTACCCTGGGGCCGTCTAGGCGGTCTCGGGCGCCGTAACGCACCCGTGATGATACACATACACATATTTTAAATACTAAACATTAATACAGAATTAAATGCCATAATAGGATTTTAATTATGTTGTTAATAAGTTTAAACATTAAGTAGGAAAAGCTTGTGAGTGTTTATGTGCATGAGTGTTTGCGTGCATGAGTGAGTGTGTGTGTGAATATGCATTCGAATATGTGTATTTATATGGTGAGTACTTAAGACTATATGTAAAAATAAAATGTTAAATATAATATGTTTGAATTAGTGAATAAGTATAAATAAAAATATTGGGAACTCATAAACGATAAATAAAAATATTATATATACAAAGAACAATTCATGATAGAGTATCTAAGATAAGACATGCCCTTTTTTAAATTTTAATTTTGTTAAACAAAAAGGATCTATCTCTGAGAATCCTTTGTTATAGGTGAGTCATATTCTTTGATGGACACTGTTTGATGCGTATTTAGTTCGTATGAACGGTACACTGAATAGGTTGGTGTGTCGCGTACGGGAGTCCGGCACACAAAGACGCAGGATGTCAGAGATCAATTCAGGGCAATCAATCGCACCAGAACATATATCATGAAGCAGCATCAAATCATTTATAATTCTTCTTTGCTTAAGAGTATTTAGGCTATGTCTCTTACACAATAGCTCGTAGCTAGCAGGCGGAGAACTACTTTTATAATTAAGGTATTTAACGAATTTCTTTTGTTTACGCTCAATACCCTCATCATAAATTATATATTGGGGGTTCCAAACTGGACTAGCGTATTCTAGTATACTACATACATAAGCAAAGTACAGCATTTTTATACATTGCTTATCAGTGAAAGGTTTACACACGCGAATTACGAAGCCTAAACTACGATAGGTTTTGTTAGTAATATGCTCAATGTGATCAGAAAACGTTAGTTTGTTATCAAGTGTTACACCGAGATCCTTTATGGTGTTGGTCGTTAAGATAATACTATTAATTAGCTTATAAGTAAAATTAGTTGTTTTTTCTACTAAACGTTATCTGAGCACATTTTCCTACATTGACGTCGATTTTATTGCTCTTGTAGTATTTGCACAGCCTATCCAGGTCCTTCTGCATATTGATACAATCTGATATATTGTTAATATTACAATAAATCTTCATGTCATCAGCATACATTAAGAAACGTGAGTACTTAAAACATTTGTTTATGTCAAGATGTAAGCCACATAGAGCAACGGACCGAGCAAAGAACCCTGGGGTACACCTGAGGTTACAGTAATAAAGTCTGATTTATGTCCGCCAACCACTACAGCTTGTCTACGATTATCGACGTACGACCTAAACCAGCGTAAAAGATCACCGTGAATACCTAATTCTTGCAATTTTTGAAGTAAAATAATGTGATCAACTCTGTCAAATGCCTTCTCAAATTCCGTATATATCACGTCAACTTGACCTGAGGTGCTCATACCGAGCAGTACATCATTAGTAAATTTTGAAAGGTTTGAAGTAGTCGATCTCCCTTTAACAAAACCATGCTGTTCATATGGTACTCCCTGCATTATTATAGGGTAAACAGATTTATACACTACCTTTTCAAATATTTTTGAAAATGAGTTCAATATAGAGATTGGCCTATAATTGGATATTATTGTTTTTGATTCTTTTTTGTGTATATGTACTATATGAGCATCCTTCCACCGAGTAGGGAATAATACATATTATTATGTATAATACACATTATATTTTTTATAAACACCCAGACCATGTACGGTAAAAATGTATTCATATTTTTTTGCCATGAATGGGAATCGAACCCACGACCTCCGGATACAACGCCAAAGGCGCAACTACTAGTCTACGGAGGCTGTCAAACTGTTTGAAAGTGGGTGTGTGTATTTTGACATTTATGTATGCTTTGAGTCGGCTGACTATTCTAACCAGCCCAGCTCCTTCCAGAAGGCGACAAGAAGTCCGGGTCTTCCACAGGCTTCAAGAAGAATTTTCGAAACACCGAAGTCGCTTCTTGAAGCCTGTGGAAACTCACACAAAAAGGCCTAATTTCTTGGCTAATTGCGGAAAACGAGCCCGCCATGAACATGTGTATGCTTTGATGTATGTTATACCTAAAAAAATAACTGCTTTGAAGATAAATGTGATAATGAAGTACCAGGGCAGCATACTTACACAGCGCAGGCGGGGCCGGCGGGCAGCGCGCGGCAGAGGGGCGGCGCGGCGCGGGGCGGGGCGCGCATGTCCACGGGGCGCGCGCACCCGCCGCCCGCGCCGCGCCCGGCACTGCGCGCGGCGCCGCGGGCGCTCAGCGACCACGCGTAGCGACCAAATGCGCCACGAATTATCACTGTCAACAATCACCAAACTACTGTGTTATTTACACTTACAATAGAAAACTCACTCGTAGCTCCAGTTGCGCCAAAATGTTCGTTAAAGTAATTGCCGCCATTTTAACTTTAATCGTTATTAAAGTTAAAAGTGGCGTCGAATGTACCAGTTTTATTTTGAAAGTCGAATGACAACTGGTACATTCATTGCCATTTTTTATTTTATTCGTTACAATTACTTTAAAAGACACTTTGGTTCCACTCACTCGAATTTAATTCTTCATTATATAGATGTGCTGTAAAACTTTGTAAATCATAAATCACAAATATTCATATGTCTCGTTTGCTTATTCTTACTTAATCAAATCCACATATTGGAAACAAATCAATTTGTTTCTTTCAATTTTATAACGAAGTGTCAAACATTTTGTTGTCGCTTTATTTTATTATCTGTACCATTCCTCTACTCATTATTGGTTATTATATTTTTTATTTCTCACATTTTGTTTTGGTTTATAAACCCCCGATCTTCTGTGCTTAATCAGTTTTGATTACCATCTATTTCTCCAATAAGGCTCTATATAATTTTATTTATGTAAGCTCCAAGGCCTATATATACAAGGACAAAATAAATCGGTAGAATATTTACTTATAAGTGAAATTGGCAAACGTTTCCTCTAGTATGACCTATCTGTACCAGGACAACAGATTTCGGCAGGAACTTACCTATGAGTGTGGGTTAAGCCTCCTAGCCGTTGGCAAGGGGTTCCTCTAATAAGACCAGCAGCAGGTGATCATCTAGGACCTAGATCCCAGGACCTCTATGTACCAGGACACCAGATTTTGGCAGGAACTTACCTATGAGTGTGGGTTAAGCCTCCTAGCTGTTGGCAAGGGGTTGCTCTAATAAGACCAGCAGCAGGTGATTATCTAGGACCTCTATGTACCAGGACAACAGATTTCGGCAGGAACTCACCTATGAGTGTGGGTTAAGCCTCCTAGCTGTTGGCAAGGGGTTCCTCTAATAAGACCCGCAGCAGGTGATTATCTAGGACCAAGATCCCAGGACCTCTATGTACCAGGACAACAGATTTCGGCAGGAACTTACCTATGAGTATGGGTTAAGCCTCCTAGCCGTTTGCAAAGGGTTCCTCTAATAAGACCAGCAGCAGGTGATCATCTAGGACCTAGATCCCAGGATCTCTATGTACCAGGACAACAGATTTCGGCAGGAACTTACCTATGAGTGTGGGTTAAGTCTCCTAGCCGTTTGCAAGGGGTTCCTCTAATAAGACCAGCAGCAGGTGATCATCTAGGACCTAGATCCCAGGATCTCTATGTACCAGGACAACAGATTTCGGCAGGAACTTACCTATGAGTGTGGGTTAAGCCTCCTAGCTGTTGGCAAGGGGTTCCTCTAATAAGACCAGCAGCAGGTGATCATCTAGGACCTGGATCCCAGGACCTCTATGTACCAGGACAACAGATTTTGGTAGGAACTTACCTATGAGTGTGGGCTGCGGCTCCTGGCTGTTGGCGAGGGGTTCCTCCAATAAGGACAGCAGCAGGTGATCATCCAAGATGTAGTGCCTGAGTTTGCCGTGACCCCTTGCCGCTAACCAGCGCTCGTCCAGACGAGACCATACCACTGAACCCTTGGGACCCATCTGTAACATATAGACACTATTAATACACAGTATGTACTAAAGAATACGCTTCTGTACTGTTTGTCATGGTAGGGCGCTTATAAAATATAATATATATTAGTACGTTGGAAAACATAGTACAAGCTGTTTTTCATAGAATTAAAAAAAAAAAATATCGATCATTGTATGTATTAATCTCTCGATATTATCAGAAATAAAATACTTTATTTTTAATTAGAAATAGTATTAAAAGATTTGTTTAATGTAATATTTTTATTTACCAACATAAAAATAATAATCGAACTATGACTAACAGAACAGCTAAGATGACATGATGAACAGCAAAGTTTGTATAAGCGTTAATACAACTGGAGAAACCAACTCCGTAGACTAGTGGTTGCGCCCTTGGAGTTGGTTTTGGAGGTCGTGGGTTCGATTTCCACCAATTGTTGTTTCTGGTACACATAGTACAACCCTAGAGCTTAGTTTGTGACCAGGGCAATATGGGTGTAATGTCCTTCATATTATTGTTATTAAACAATTAAAATAGCGCATCAATAAATGTCTTAAAAAAATATGGCTAACCTGCTCCAAAATCTGCATTAGCAAGGATTCTGCGGCATCACGAACCCTCAGGGAGACTGGTTTTAATTCTTTCTCGTCTTTCATTTTCAGTGGTTCGCCGGGTTTTCCTAGAAACGTCGCCATTTTTTTATTATTATTATCAACTCAATATTCTTTTTACACTGGCATCATACAAAAGTAGAGAGAAAATATCCTAAAATAGAAAGGTACAGAGGGACTCCCCAGGATGTTTCACCAGGACCGCACGCATCGAATATCAAAAAGTAATAAAACAATAAAGCACCTTCCGACTAAGCAACAAAAAGTTAGTTTTATTCTAAAGAGTAGTGAGAAAATCGTGGGAGTTATGTTATAAGTCATGTTTATATTCATTCACTCAATAAGTATTGATTGGCACTAAATTGGTGTTTTATAATTATCGTTTTAAACTGTATAATCCACTTTAATATTATAATCATGAAGCTAAAAATCGCGCCCCGCGCCAATGGAGTAAGCATGATACATAAATTGTTTCATAATAGTACGATACCGGTGTCGCCAATTTTTGAGGCGAACAAATAAAGAACGGGGAAAAGGGTGTGTCAGACGCGTTGAGCTGCCATTTGAAGGCAGCTCAACATAACCGCTTGAGAAAAAAAGAGATACAAGCAAACATAAATGTGTGCGCGTGTCTATGAAGTGTATTGTTTTTTTATTATAAAAAGCTAAATATTAAATTGCATACTTAATAGTTTCGATAGTGTTGCCACCGACAACAAATATTATAACTTATCGATATAAACCAAATATTTTGGGATTTATAGAGATCATCAAAGTTTAATAATTATTTATCGATATACAATGGTAATACACACACATATCATCACGGGCCCCAAGGTAACCAGCGGAGGGGTTTTATTCCCATCTCGTAGTAGCCGATGGTATGAATCTACGCCGAACAAGTGGATAGCTCGTCGCGATGTTTTGAATAGACTCAATAACTTTGAAAGAATATACTTTGGGTTAATATAATCAAATCAAACAACTTTCCCATGGAACCATGTGTCGCAAAAGAAAAAAAAATGGCCTTCTTCATACAAACTAGTAACGTTAAAATTACCAATTTGTATGGGGAAAGTCAATTTTTTTTTTCATTTGCGACATATGGTTCCATAGGAAAAGTTGTTAGATTTTATCAGCAGAACCTTATATTAGCCCAAAGTACATCCTTTCAAATTCACCCTGATAGACACTTTCGCATTTATAATACTAGTATGTATAGAAAATATAATTAGTATTATATAAAAAAAAAACAATAATTGTATAATATCTCATAACCATGAAAGTATTTACAAAAATCGAGTTTATCAACTATAAAATCACATCACTAAATAGTAACTGACAAACCTCGTTGGACGGTTCTCGTTGTCGCCATACTTTTTGATTAAATTAAATTAAAATGATTATAAATTATTTTAAAGTATCGAAATTCTCATTAAAATTAAAAACACATCACTAGTTCTTCAACTTCTAACTGACGAACATAGTTTGACAGTTACCGTCAGATTGATATTTTAATTATTGGTTTTATTATTATTTTTTATTAAGGTTTAATATAAGAAAAACATGTTAAATACATACTTGAAAAACGTGACACTAGGTACTTTTTTTTAATAGTAGTTTCTACACAGCTTTAATGCACAAGTAACCATTTTTCCGACAATAAAAGCGGAGCTCTTTTCCACCTTATCCGCCGAACGCACAAATCAGACTGAGGATGTAAAAAATGTAAAAGTGTGTGTGAGTGACAAATTTGTCACTCGCGCGGCACCCTGCAAATTGAATGATGCTTACTCCAGTAGCGGCGCGCGGACGGGCACGGTTTTTACCTTCATGATTATAATAGATTACCTAAAATTATTAATGTTACCAACGACGGAAGAGATCTGTTTGTCTAAGGCCCGGTTTTTTGATGGATAGTCATCTCGACTAATTGTTAAATAATGACAGTTATGGCGTCTTTTATATGAATTTGAAATATGTTTTGACAAAAATCTCATAGAACCGCCATTTTTAACTATAGTAACGTAAACTATCCATCAAGAAACCGGCCCTTAGATGCAGGCTCCTAGCCTAGTTAAGGCACAAAAGATTTGTATTTATTTATTAAACATTGTACCTAAAGTAAGGGTTCACGTGGCTAGACGAAGGTACAGTCTACGACCGTCCGGACTTAACCGAAGAATCCCGAGGGAGTGTGGCAAGAACAAGCGAACAATCAGTCCACGTGGATGCGTGCCCGAGAGTGTCGAGTAAAAGTTCGTGGTATAATGTTGTTAACTTGCATTTATAAACCTACTAAATTTTAAACTAAATATTTTATTTTACACTAAGTAATAACTATCGATGTACCTTTACTTGAATAAATATATTATTGTTATTATAGATACTATATAAATGCATCCACTACAGAACTAACGCCCTTATTCTGCTAAATTATTTGTATATCAACGGCACATCAAAGTTAAAATTTGACATATTTCCTATACAAAATGTGTCAAACTTTGTCTTTGATATACAATTGATTTAATAGAATAAGGGCTTAGGTGTACATAATCATGACAGAGACTTACCCTGACTTTTGGACCCAGAGATCCCCAACTCCACTACTTCCATTAGAGTATCCATACAGTCCCCGTCGGCTAGCAGAGCTGGGCACAACCAGGAGCTCAGACAGCAGTAGGCGGCCACCACGCACGAGTGGAGGTCGCGGGAGTGCGCTTGCGGAGGTCGGCTGCATTGCACGGAAATGTAGTCACAGATCCAACGAACTGCTCTCTTTCGCTCTAATGCCTCTGAGATTGTAAAATAACAAATCTTTGAATTTTATGTAACTATTGAATCCGTTCAGTTATTTTACGTTGACAGCTGTTTAATTATTCGATTCCAACCAAGTTTGAATTACTTGGTATACGTTAGTTACCATCGCCCATACATATATAATATTCACGTTCGGTATTGATAAGGCTGTAGGCAAAAGACCCCTTTGGCTTTTCGTTCTTGACACAAAAAAGAAAAAAAACGTCGAGACAGTTCTTTTTGTGTGTAAAAAAGATGAGTGTTTTGTTCCGAGATAATTTAATTTGGGCGGCCTTCTAGATTATTAGATAGTAAATTATATTGTGTAGTGTTTCGTTCGCCATGTGTTTAGGCGCATAACAAATACAAATAATTGTCAGATTTGTCACGTATTGAATTTGGTGTCATCAATTTTAGACATAACAATTCTACGTTTGTTATGTCTAAAATTATTGAAACTAGATATCTGTAAATCATCAAGTCCAGACCTATTGCCACCATTAGTACTCTTTAAATGTGCTAATTCACTAGCATATTCTGTATAACAAGTCTATTGATGACGGGGTCATGCCAGCTATATGGAAATCAGCATTTATTACACCTATTCACAAAAAAGGAAATAAAACTGACATAAAGAACTACCGCCCTATTTCAAAATTATGTGTGCTAGCTAAAATTTTTGAAAGTATTGCCCATGACCAAATCTACTCTTCTCTGAAATCTACATTCAGCTCTCTCCAGCATGGCTTTCTTCGTGGTCGTTCCACTGTTTCTAATTTATTATTATTTAATGACTTCCTATCTGAGCATATGGACGCTGGTTCCCAAGTTGACGTTATTTACACCGATTACAGTAAGGCGTTCGACAGAATTGATCACAAACTACTTCTCTCTAAACTTAATTGTGCAGGTATTCGTGACAACTTGTTTCGCTGGCTTACCTCTTATATTAGCAATAGGTCTCAGGCTGTAGTTGTTCATAACTTTAAATCTAGCTGGATGACTATCCCGAGTGGTGTTCCCCAGGGATCAATTCTTCGACCTTTATTATTCTTAATATTTATTGGTGATATAGAACACTGTCTTAATTATTCTAATTTGCTTATATTCGCTGACGATATGAAAATCTTCAAAAATATTAAATCTATTGAGGACACGCAAAGACTTCAGGAAGATTTACACAGGTTGGATGAATATTGTAAAATTAATAGATTGGATATTAATCCTATAAAATGCTCATGCATATCATTTACAAGAAGCCCTTCTCCAATACTACAGAGCTATTATTTAAAACATAAAATTCTTGATAGACCATCCGCTATTAGAGACCTAGGTGTAATTCATGACCCAAAGCTCATTTTCGACCAACATATTGACAACATCGTATCAAAAGCTTCTAAAGCATTGGGATTTATAATAAGAACATCGAAAGATTTTAGAAACATTAAGACAATTAAAATTCTGTATTGCACATACGTTCGTAGCTGTCTGGAATATGCCTCAGAAATTTGGAACCCTAGATACGACAAATATATCCAGCGTATAGAAAAAATACAGAAAAGATTTATTAGATTTATAAATTACAAAAGTAAATACAGTAAAAACAAATACTTACACTGTTGCAAAAAACACCATATACTTCCATTGTATAAGCGTCGGCAAATTGCTGATGTAATATATTTAAAAAAGATTGCTACCTCTTCTATTGATTGCCCATCCTTACTAATAAAATTAAACTTTAATCTTCCCATGAGAACAAAACGTTACTTCCCTACCTTTAACTTAAATAGAGCAACTACTAATTATAGACAAAATTCCTTCCTGATTCGTGCGTGTAGCACATACAACGATTTGAGTCGTTCACTGGAGCATGATTTATTTAATGATAAAAGTGCGGCACTGAGGCGGTCGTTGACAGGCTTATTTTTTAATGACATAGACTGATTAGTTATTTTTTGTTTACTTTCATGCTGTGTTCATTCTTCTTCTTCTTGTTAATATTATTTGTTTTATTACTTTATTTTTTTACTCTGTTAATACATTGTTACGTAATCTAATTATATTTTAAGTTGTGTCTAAAGTTATATACCATGTATCTATCAGTGAAAACCTATTGTTACCTTTCTATGTTTATATAAGTGTTATGTTATGATTTATGGAAGTTGGTTTTCCAAATACCTAATAAATAAATAAATAGTAATTGCGTGGCATGTTAGTGGTTCAGAAGACAACGAAGATATTGCATTCATTCGTCGCTGAAGCTACCACAAGAGCCACCATTCAGTAAGTTATTTTTAAACTTATATAGCGATGCGTAAAGCACCCGTGTGAGAATCCTGGACGAGTTTTGTTTCCCGGCTTCTCGTACACAGTGTTTGTTACCAAACCCCCCGAAGCGGCTTGACCGTTTTTTTTTGTGTATATTCGGCAGGTCCAAGAATAGGTTGTATTACATACACATACATACATATCATCACGGGTGCCTTACGGCGCCCGAGACCGCCTAGACGGCCCCAGGGTACCCAGAGGAGGGGTTTTAATCCCACCTCGTCGTAGCCGATGGTGTGAGTCTACACCGAACAAGTGGCTAGCTCGTCGCGATGTTTTGAATAGACTCTATAACACAAAACAGTTTCACAAGTTGGTATAGTGAAACCGGGACCGACAGCTTAACGTGCTCTCCGAGGCACTATAGTGGTGTTGTCAAACAAATGTACATAATTTTTTTAATTAAAAACTCATTGGTACATACCGGGATTCGGTATTTTTAAGTCCAAGGTCTAACCAACTCGGCCACCACGTATATAAGTTTATTTAGGTTGAATTACTATTTTATATACCCCTAAGTGGTGATGGAGGCAATTTAATAGAGTAATTACATCAAAAGATAACAAAATCACACATGTATGTTATTTTTCTACAGTTTTCTATGTGTTAACAGAATACCAACAATGTGACCAATTAATCTAAATACTTTTAATTAAAAAATAATTGAAGACAAATGCACTAAATTGATTTATTTCCATGTAATTTTCTTCTTGTATGACAAACTCAACTATAACAGGATACAAAAACTCACCCATTACAAATCCTATTATAGAAAGCATAAGGAATAAAATTAATAATAGTTAGTTAAAAAAACAGAATAATATCTTTAAAGGACGATCCCTAAGTAAAAAAATTACAGACTTCAGTCAAATCAGGTCCCAAGGAAATATCAGACGCCATTGTGCTGATCTGTTCATCTATACATACAGGGTTTTCAAGTGTGCCTTCAAGGCCAAATCCTAAACTACAAGGAATAGCGAAAATTGCTCCAAAGAGTCTCGGGGTTGATTTTGATAAAAACTAAAACTGCATCATAAGAAGTTTTAAAAAACTTATTCGCCTAGCCGGGAATCGAACCGGTCGATTTTGAAAAAAGAAGTCACCAGCTGGTAGTGTCGCTTATAATGATTAAATGGTGGAAAGTAACTTCGAACGGAAAACTAAAAGAAAGTGCTGATTTTAAGATAATAAAAAAAAATAAAAGCTCTAACTAATAAATTGTTCGAAATGATAGTCACTATTTTATACAATACATAGCTGAATCGTTTTTTCTTTCTTTTATTAAAAAATATATCATGTTGTTTTTAATGAGGTTGGGTTTTGAAAAATTTTATTTCAAACAATTTGACTAGTTGGTAAAGGTATTGTTTTTTTTATTTTTATTAAAAATTAGCACTTTTCTTTAGTTGGTGCAATATGACAGTTTTTTTTTTCAAATCCTCGGTTCGAATCCCGGCTAAGAGATTTTTACAGAGTGCGCTTATACAAGCGGACGCTTATAAATGACAACGTATGTATGCTTCTAAAATTTCATATTTATTCATTCAATCATCTTTGGTAGTTAAAAAAAATGTGAGCTCACCAGGTCTATCAGAGTGTAGCTTGGCCAATCCAGAAAGCAATTCCAGAGCAGCTAGAGACACTTGCAGATCTCCTTTCCATGAGGAAATCAGTCTATGACATACTAGATATGTCGCTCGGACTATTAATGTTGCTCCTATTTAAAAAAAAATGAATAAATAAACAAATTTAAAAACTATAATTTCATTATCACAACACCTAACTACGACACGTATTCTATTATAAAATTACTTTTGTTCTCTAAAACAAGTTTTGTTCAAAAACTAAACAAAATAAAAATAAAGTAAATAACTAATCAAGCAAACAAATTAAAATGCATGAAATATTTTTAAAGAAAGATTTCTTTGATAAAAAAAAATAATATATATGAAATGTCTTAAAAATAAAAATAATGGTTAATTAAGTTTGGTTTTACTGAGTAAATTTTCACACTCAAATATTTTCATTATTTTCCCTTTTTTTATTTTATTGTCATTATAAAACAAATTCGACTTCATGCTCTAAAATTAACAGAAAATAATTCATGAAATGTAACTAGAATTGTTTTAAACAGTAAAACCAAACTCTAACATACTAATTAAGCAAAATGGCTACTCACGCACAATTAACAAACAAACAAAAAGTGCATTGTTACCAAAAAGAGGCGAGTTAGGATGAAGGTGCTTAAGGCTGGGCTCGTCGTCAGAAGAATGCGTTCCGTCCGAGTAGGCCGCACTGCCGCTGTCGGAACGCGCTACAAACACCACCGCCATATTGGATTTATTACAAGATGGCCGCCAGACATTCTACTACATAAAGCTGGATATATGAACAAACAGCGTATAATGAAGGGAAACCTATAGACTCCTGACAGGATTACAGATAGTATTTATGTATATTCTCTGTATAATATGAAGTAAATGTATTACAGTTTACTGTAGACACTTAATATTAAGTATAGAAGATATTCATTAGACATTACTCTTGGCAGGAGTCTATGCTGTACGTACAGAAGTAAGCACATAAATGAAAAATAACTTCATTTAAGTTACCGATATTTTAAGGTGAGTAATTAACTGTGATTACTAGAGTAAATTGTTTATTGTTATTGTCACATTCGCTTTTGTGTATATGTTTTGTCTTAAAATAAAATTTGTATTTTTTTGTTAGAAAATCTATACTGAAAGAAACTGGACAAAGCTTCTTTCAAGCTTCATGAGATTCATAAAAAAATATAATGTTATTATAAAAAGGAGAAAGGCAAATTATATTTAGAATCAAATCAGAAGATGGCCACTGATAATTTAATTGGTCGATATGAAATTGCAATGAAAGCTAGAATAAAAACATGAGAAAGTGAAATAAATTAAAATAAAAAACTAAATATTAAATGGTCTAGATTTTCTTCTTTAACTGAGAGTCAAATACCTAAAATATATTTTCATTAGTTTCATAATATTAAATTTTGTATTAATTAAGTCGTGGGATCGACGTATAAGTGTTAATTACACAACATTAAATTAATTTCATAGATATCATACATATGAAATTAATTAATTGAGCGTATTTGAGTGCAAGTGTAAAGGTGTTTCCGTTTATTGACGTCAATCAATCAATTGCATTAAAATATCAAATCTATGGCATTCAATATTAAATTAGATTTCCGATGCTCTTTGAATCGAATTAATTTCATCAACATACAACCTTTCAAAATTAAATACAACCTTTCAAGTTCATGTGTTTATCGTATACGACATATCTCTACCACCCTTTATATTCAAGGCATCACACTACTTTTGTCTCCAAAACTATTGCAGTTATCGTTGGACTTTAGAAATGAAAAAGGTTGATGTATACTCATTTCCTACACTTATACATATACAAGTGACTTTATTGCTTTAAGGTTCCCGTGCCTGCAGTCTCCACATAGACAGCGATCGTAAAGAATTTTATCGATCGTTCATTTTTAATGAAAATAATCGGTTGCCATAGCGATGTCTACTTCAAATGCAAGTCTCTACTTCCGAGATAGCGAGTAAAATCGTAAACTAATATGTCAATAAGATAACGATGAACCGAAGCTATACACATGTTTAATTTAATGTGAAAAAATATTGTATTTATATATCCAAAATACTAATATCATTAATAACAAATAAATACAACTTTTTATTGAGTGAATTATACCACCAAATCTTCATGTCGCCAAATAAAATGTATTTTTCCGTCCTTAGATAGTATTATTTATTACTTTGTAATACTGAGAGTAAACGTCAGTTGTTAAGGGTCACTTTTTGTAAACAAAACAAGAAAAAATTAAATTGTGATAATAATAAAAAAATGTGGGGCGAAAAATAGGCAATTTGCAATAATTGCGCTAAAATAACGATGACTTTGCGGGGTGTCAAAATTCGTCTTTAAAGTTTGCGACAATCGCTAATTTTGACAAGAGGAATCGATACCGTAGCGATCTTTGTCGATAACTTTGATAATAGAGACTACCAAAAATCGTTAAAACGCAATCGTTACGAGTTAGCGACCGAATTCTAGTAATAAGTTAGCGATCGCTATCTATGTCGAGACTGTAGGGGCTGGAGTCGACTTGACGCTCATACAAACGAACTTCCAATATTACAACTTAGCTGTTGGTCGAACTAAATTTTTTTATGTACATAAAAATCTTTCTGTTGTGGGTAATATTTGTTTTTGTATATTAAAAAAGGTTTTTTTGAATTAAAAAAAAATAAAAATAACAACCCAACACAAAAAGATTAACAAATACAATGACCGACAAAAATATTATTTTAAATCTGCGACAAACATTAACCGAGTATTACTTGGAAGTGCGAAAGCTAATTTTGTAAGAAGATCACTCCAGGAGCCTTAAGTGAATGTGGTGTTTTTTTTTCTAGCTTATCCATAATCGAATTGGTTGCAAAGAGTTATTAAATATCTACCTGCAATCTTAATGTCTTTTGTGCAATGTTACCTTTAAAATCATTGTTAGCTTGCGAGGAGTTATTGGCGAGTCCAGCGTTGTGCCTCACACACAGGTACAAAGCGTTGAGCAGCGACACGGCGAGAGACTCATTGGATTCCACCTGCACTGCGTTCACGCACAAAAGCGATATACTGCCGCGACATAAAGTGCCCATCGACAAATTTGAGCTGAAATAAATAATAAACATATACGCGGTGGACTTAAAAACACTTAAGTCCCTGGTTCGAATTCCGGTGTGTACCAATGAGTTTTTAATTAAAAAAAAATAGTGCCTCGGAGAGCACGTTAAGCTGTCGGTCCCGGTTTCTTATACCAACTTTGGAAACTGTTTATAGATGGGTTATTGTCTATTCAAAACATCGAGACGAGCTAGCCACTTGTTCGGTGTAGACTCATATCAAGTCAAACAAGATAGAAAGAGACAGATTATCCTTGAGTAAAAGCGGAGTGGAAAACACGACTTAGAATACGAGGGATAGCATCGGCTACGAAGAGGTGGAATTAAAACCCCTCCGCTGAGTACCCTGGGGCCGTCTAGGCGGATTCGGGCACCGTAAGGCACCCGTGATGATATGTATGTATGTGTATAAATAATAATATGTAGGACATTTTTTACACATATTGTCACGTGACCATATTCTGTATGTTTTAAAGGCTACGTCGTTAATGCTAAAACTATCAGTACCTTTAACTCAAAGGAATAAAGTGTTTGCTATTTTTAGTTATTGTTGTTGCTGATTATTGAATGTTATTTTTAAAGGATTTCGTTATACAAGCTAACGATTCCGTTATAAGAAACATAATATGGCCGCCGGTCACAAACCAAGCTAAGGTACTATGTGAACCAGAAACCGCGATACCAATACATATACAATTGTATATGTATTGGTTTCGCTGTATAAACACCCACACCATGGCAAACAGTACAGAAAACCGATAAAAAAAAAAATACCAACACGGGTGCCTGTTTGGCTCCTGAGAACTGTTTTAAACGGCCTCAGGGTACCCAGCGGAGGGAGTAAACCGACTTCATTTCGCCGATGGTATCCGGAAGCAACACCTAATAAGGGGCGAGCTTGTTGCGGTGTTGTGTTGTACCTAGTCCAGCCTTGTTGTCATCAAAAACGTACTCAAATACAGAAAATGGAACCCTCGACCTCCGGATACAACGCCAAAGGCGCATCGCGCATAACCATGGCCATAAATGGACAAGTTAAGTTTCCGTAATAATACACAATTAGTGTAATATTTTGTAGTATTTACGAAAGCAAGAGATTTTTAAGTAAAAAAAAACTTACAACTCATTACACCCAGGAAATTCGGGCACTGGCAAATCGCGATAGTGATTCGGCACCGAAACCAGAGACAAGAGAATGCTAATGGCGGCTTTACGCAACTCTGTCTTGTCTATGGAGCCGCATTCTAAGCGAGGCTCCCGTTCCGGCAATATCCTTTCTAACGCCGTTATGAAATACGGAACTAGAACCAGTACTCCGTCTAAATCCAATCTGCAATATAAAAGAGAATTATCTTAGATTATTTTTAAGTTATTAATTTTCTATTTGCACTAACTATTCTATTTACTTCTGTGCGCCTGGGACTAACTTGATAATAGCGTATAAAAGTAAAAAAAATAATGCTGCTGTACATAGAGGACGATTAAAATTGTATTAACAACTTACATTTGTAAAATATTACCTATGTTCGTGAACAATTAAATGATTAAGGATTGTATTAGAGTATATGGCGTTGTAGAAAAGACGTTATGTTAAGACTATTATTATAAGAATATGTCGGCAGAGTGAATGGTTGTAATATATTTATAAAAGCGCGGTGTATGGCTAAAAAGCCTGAACCCCAAGAGATGGGGTTGCATTGGGACAAAAAGAAACTACGTATTACTTCTGTATCCCTGGTACTCAATCGGTAAAGTAGATCAGTGGTAGTACTGGCGCTCTGTATTTTCTACCTTCGAGATATACTATTATCCACTTCTGTGCACCTGGTACTTGGCAGCAACATCGTCACTCCAGCATATGAGAAGAGTTATACGATGCAGGGGTGGTATTTGGTGAGATGATTACGCGTGAGTATAATGTATAAATGCCCTTGGGCGCCTTGTTACCTGAAGATATCGGTAGAGTGTAGGATGACAGCGGCGGCGGTGTTAGGGTCTATGACAGCCCGATGTATGGCGGCATAGCACCGAGGTGGTTCTGGTAGTTATTCATCATTGAGACATACAGTCTCCTAACGACATCTGTGCGCCTGGTATCGTTACCTGAAGATATCGGTAGAGTGTAGGATGACAGCGGCGGCGGTGTTAGGGTCTATGACAGCCCGATGTATGGCGGTATAGCACCGAGGTGGTTCTGATAGTTATTCATCATTGAGACATACAGTCTCCTACCAACATCTGTGCGCCTGGTATCGTTACCTGAAGATATCGGTAGAGTGTAGGATGACAGCGGCGGCGGTGTTAGGGTCTATGACAGCCCGATGTATGGCGGCATAGCACCGAGGTGGTTCTGATAGTTATTCATCCTTGAGACATACAGTCTCCTCTACCAACATCTGTGCGCCTGGTATCGTTACCTGAAGATATCGGTAGAGTGTAGGATGACAGCGGCGGCGGTGTTAGGGTCTATGACAGCCCGATGTATGGCGACATAGCACCGAGGTGGTTCTGATAGTTATTCATCATTGAGACATACAGTCTCCTACCAACATCTGTGCGCCTGGTATCGTTACCTGAAGATATCGGTAGAGTGTAGGATGACAGCGGCGGCGGTGTTAGGGTCTATGACAGCCCGATGTATGGCGGCATAGCACCGAGCTGGGTCTGATAGTTATTCATCCTTGAGACATACAGTCTCCTAACGACATCTGTGCGCCTGGTATCGTTACCTGAAGATATCGGTAGAGTGTAGGATGACAGCGGCGGCGGTGTTAGGGTCTATGACAGCCCGATGTATGGCGGCATAGCACCGAGGTGGTTCTGATAGTTATTCATCATTGAGACATACAGTCTCCTACCAAAATCTGTGTGCCTGGTATCGTTACCTGAAGATATCGGTAGTGTGGGATGACAGCGGCGGCGGTGTTAGGGTCTATGACAGCCCGATGTATGGCGGCATAGCACCGAGGTGGTTCTGATAGTTATTCATCATTGAGACATACAGTCTCCTACCAACATCTGTGCGCCTGGTATCGTTACCTGAAGATATCGGTAGAGTGTAGGATGACAGCGGCGGCGGTGTTAGGGTCTATGACAGCCCGATGTATGGCGGTATAGCACCGAGGTGGTTCTGATAGTTATTCATCATTGAGACATACAGTCTCCTACCAACATCTGTGCGCCTGGTATCGTTACCTGAAGATATCGGTAGAGTGTAGGATGACAGCGGCGGCGGTGTTAGGGTCTATGACAGCCCGATGTATGGCGGCATAGCACCGAGCTGGGTCTGATAGTTATTCATCCTTGAGACATACAGTCTCCTAACGACATCTGTGCGCCTGGTATCGTTAACTGAAGATATCGGTAGAGTGTAGGATGACAGCGGCGGCGGTGTTAGGGTCTATGACAGCCCGATGTATGGCGGCATAGCACCAAGGTGGTTCTGATAGTTATTCATCATTGAGACATACAGTCTCCTACCAAAATCTGTGTGCCTGGTATCGTTACCTGAAGATATCGGTAGTGTGGGATGACAGCGGCGGCGGTGTTAGGGTCTATGACAGCCCGATGTATGGCGGCATAGCACCGAGGTGGTTCTGATAGTTATTCATCCTTGAGACATACAGTCTCCTACTAACATCTGTGCGCCTAGTATCGTTACCTGAAGATATCGGTAGAGTGTAGGATGACAGCGGCGGCTGTGTTAGGGTCTATGACAGCCCGATGTATGGCGGCATAGCACCGAGGTGGTTCTGATAGTTATTCATCCTTGAGACATACAGTCTCCTACCAACATCTGTGCGCCTGGTATCGTTACCTGAAGATATCGGTAGAGTGTAGGATGACAGCGGCGGCGGTGTTAGGGTCTATGACAGCCCGATGTATGGCGGCATAGCACCGAGCTGGGTCTGATAGTTATTCATCCTTGAGACATACAGTCTCCTAACGACATCTGTGCGCCTGGTATTGTTACCTGAAGATATCGGTAGAGTGTAGGATGACAGCGGCGGCGGTGTTAGGGTCTATGACAGCCCGATGTATGGCGGCATAGCACCGAGCTGGGTCTGATAGTTATTCATCCTTGAGACATACAGTCTCCTAACGACATCTGTGCGCCTGGTATTGTTACCTGAAGATATCGGTAGAGTGTAGGATGACAGCGGCGGCGGTGTTAGGGTCTATGACAGCCCGATGTATGGCGGCATAGCACCGCGCTAGATATGGAGCCAGAACATCTTCGCGGTATGTTTTAGAACATAAAACACGACACAAAGCTCCTACAGCTTCTGCGCGCCCTGTACAAAAATCGTTGAAATTTAATAAAAAGGAAGTGTCAACAACTTTTAAAAAGCAGACATCATAATAAGCTATTTGACTACATTAAAAATATACTATAAATTGTGGTCATCCTATCAGACAATGGCGTAAAAAAACATATTTCACTTTATTTTAAACTAAATTATGTATATCTTTTGTAGATTACACGAAATGAAATTGAATATTTATTTACAATTTTGTTTATAACAAAAACATCTTTGATTGGTTGATGACTGGTGACGTCACACGCAAGCAAACAATACAATACTCAGATTATAAATCATGTGGATGAAATAGAATAGAGTATAATATATAGGGATTATTTAATCTGTGCTTGTTTGTTTACTTGCGTGTGACGTCACACTTGACATAGACTGCAAAACAGCGTTTTTAGCGCACTTGTGGAAATTCAAACTTTTATCTTTCATTTTTATTAATAATAGAGTAGACATACCGGAAATATCAATGTAGTGGGGTATTATGTAATGGAGAATCATATAAAACGAGTTTCAAAAAGGAGTCAAATACCCTATTATCTGTCGCGCTTGGACTCATATAAATGTACCAGCGGCCACATTCTGTTTCTTATAACGTGATCGTTATATTGTCAAAATAACGATTTTCGCTATTGGCGCGCTCTCCTCCAATCAGAGTAGTTTTTTAGCCTTCGCTGATTGGAGGAAAGCGCGCTAATAACGGAATTCGTTATTTTGACAATATAACGCTCACGTTATAAGAAACAGAATGTGGCCGCTGGGTTCGAAACAAGATTATAGGTCAAAAAAACAGATTTTGCTGACTCAGATAGTAAATACTGTGACCGAAGGTACGGTTACTTCGATTTTCTTCGTTCACCGGACGCAATTTCCTTTGGGGATCTCCTCTAGATCCTTCTTTAAAATCACAATACACTGAATATATAATAACTAAAACGGTGAGGATTAAACGGGATTTCACTCGTTTTCTTATTTCTATATTATGTTATGATACCAAGCTTCGGTTCTTGAACAATATACCTATTTATTAAAATGCAAGTAAGTAATTAATACTTCATACTTGAAATGTGTGTCCCTCTATCGATCTCCTATGCGAATCACTGTTCTTTCGATTTGATCCATTTCCTTCATAAATGTCATGTTACATGGCCAGTAATAGCCTTACTCTATAATAGAGTTACAGTACATATTTACTACAAGAACTGTTAGTGCTATGTTAAGGTTTCGTCAGTAGTGTTGGTACAAACGTACTCGTATTTCTAATATTACAACTTGACTATTGATCGTAGTGTGACGCTTTCGTGTCCGCCAGTATCTGTTCTCACTCATTTTTTGTTTGAGTTTGTGTGGTGGTCATCTTCTGTTCTCACTTTTTAAGACGGGCGATACTTTTTAAGACAGGCGATGCCTGCCACATTTCTATGGGCTACTAAAAAAAATAACTTACCTGGCTGATAACTAAGCATGTTTATTTTCAAAGGTAATTCAGTAAGCGAAGTGGGCGGAGGAGTGCCTTCTGTTCTTTCTGAAAATAAAAACAGTGACGTTACACACCTTTTTTTTTTATAAGAGCTCAACATGTGACCTTGCATCTACCTGATGTTAAGCAGTATGCAATGTCCAGGAATGATAGCAACAAGCGGATGCATGCAGGTGCACCGCTGGTTGCCATCATTATGCCGGCTTAAGATGCCTATTCACGCTTCGTGTATAGGCATATAAGGACTCTAGGTTATAAGAGGAAGGGAACACGCAAGCTGGTAGAACATTCCACATTCCTAAACACACACACATTTTGTTTGGTTATTTTTAGAAACGATATGTCAAACGTGTCCGTAACTGCAAAGTATTACCTCTCCCCGCGCATGACGGTTGTATGTAAACCTTCCCCCCGACCCTCAATAATAGAATAAGATAGAGGCAGCAAACGACTTTGGGGCCAAAAGTGTTTTCTACCTCTAAACTTTAATGGATTTGAAAAAAAAATATCTTATTTTGTTAAAGAGAAAATAAACGATGACTGTACGTTTTATTTTTTTTAATTCTCGGTCTTGATATTTTATAGGAATTATTTTAATGTGAGGGTTTTTTTGCGATTGTTTTTTATTTTTTTTTCCTATACTTCCTAAACTTTAAAAAAAGATCATATTTATAACGCCCCGAAAAATCATAAAAATCTATGAATGTTTAGGGGAGAGGGAGTAACAGTTAGGATCAAAAGGTCGTGAATGTATGGGAAATGTTGGATCAGACGCTCCTCTTAGCATTCTTTTCTCTCTTTCTTTATAACAATTGTTGCGGGCATCTCTGTTAAAAAAAATTTTTGACGGGTTAATTAGGCCTTAAAGACCTTGCTTTTATTTATACTTTCATGATTCAAAGATTACCAAGTAAAATAGTAAATATACGTGGTAGCCGAGTTAATCCTCAGTGCATCATACATAACATACTGCTTAACATCAGGTACATGCAAGGTCACGTGTTGAGCTCTTATATAAAAAAAAAAGTTCCGTTTTGAACTCCGGTATGTCCCAATGATTTTTTTAATTAAATTCGTTTGTTTGACAACACCAGTATAGTGCCTCAGAGAGCACGTTAAGCTGTTGGTCAGTGTTACTGTACCAACTTGTGAAACTGTTTAGTTTAACCCATCGAGGGTTATTGACTCTTGTTAGGTGTAGACCATACCAACAGCTACTAGGAGATGGGAATAAAACTCCCCGCTGGGTACCCTGAGGCCGTCTAGGCGGTTTCCCGTGATGATATGATGGTAATCATACTAACGTTGGGTGACCGGATGCGTCCCAATAAGCGCCGCCTCAAACAGCCACTCCCCGAACAGATGGAAGATAGAGTTGACTTTGGGACGCAGCGACGCTAACGGCGGTCGCTCTGTCTCCACTACTGGTAATCAAATACATATTTAATTAAACACTTTTTGTACAGTAAACAAAAGTTATGTACAAAGGCGAACTTGTTCTGTTGTGACCTGATGATATTGGTAGTACAATAACTTGTTCTGTTGTGACCTGATGATATTGGTAGTACAATAACTTGTTCTGTTGTGACCTGATGATATTGGTAGTACAATAACTTGTTCTGTTGTGACCTGATGATATTGGTAGTACAATAACTTGTTCTGTTGTGACCTGATGATATTGGTAGTACAATAACTTGTTCTGTTGTGACCTGATGATATTGGTAGTACAATAACTTGTTCTGTTGTGACCTGATGATATTGGTAGTACAATAACTTGTTCTGTTGTGACCTGATGATATTGGTAGTACAATAACTTGTTCTGTTGTGATCTGATGATATTGGTAGTACAATAACTTGTTCTGTTGTGACCTGATGATATTGGTAGTACAATAACTTGTTCTGTTGTGACCTGATGATATTGGTAGTACAATAACTTGTTCTGTTGTGACCTGATGATATTGGTAGTACAATAACTTGTTCTGTTGTGACCTGATGATATTGGTAGTACAATAACTTGTTCTTTTGTGACCTGATGATATTGGTAGTACAATAACTTGTTCTGTTGTGACCTGATGATATTGGTAGTACAATAACTTGTTCTGTTGTGACCTGATGATATTGGTAGTACAATAACTTTTGCAGGCCTTAGAATAATCACTAATTAAAATAATATTTAAAACTTATAAACTAATCAGAATATTTGTACGCCTAATGGAAACTTTAAAGTCCTTAATAATATATGTTGAACACCTTATTTTCTCAAAGTTATAATATTAATTTATTTCATTTCATTTAATGTTTCGGTTTTAGCCTGTGGGTTCACCTGTTTTAAGGAGATATTACTGCATCGATTTCTTGCGAAGTTGTAGTCTCCTTTCAGGGTGCGGTTACGAAATGGGTGGTTGAATTGAATAAGGCAGCGAGTATATTAAAATATACTAAATGCTATATAATATAAATGTTACCTTGCGACGAGATAGAGTTGGGTGGAGTAGAGGGCACGACACTCGCGGGTCTATTTAAGCCAATGAGAGACGACCTAGGGACTCCTGGTAAAATGAAAGTTAGAAATTATATTAATAATTGTACCGTATTGTAAATTAATAAGAGAATATGTTTAAAAAAATGTATGGAAGTATGAATATAGGAAAGTGCCATAATGACTATAATCACTTGTCCGATACAAGAGAATAAAAGATGGCCGCCACACAAACCCAAAAAAAAATAACTCAAATTTTAGAAGTAAGAACAGAATACCGTACATGGATGCTTTCTTCATTTGTTTATCTCTTTCACATATGTAGATTTGAATGGATCCAACGAAACGGATAAATATTTGTGTAGAAATCACAAATATTTATCTATACAAGGTGTGTTCAGAACTTTAAAATTATTCATACTTCCATGCATTTAAAGTTGATGAAAAAAAACATTTATTAGTAGTACATTCTTCAAGCTTACAAAGACTTTGCTATATACATGGACTTTGTTTTTTAAAGTTATTATGTACATATACTGATATTTTATGTTTGAACAAGAATAAAGTATAATTCAAAAAAGAAAATATTGGAAAATATTACAATTGATTATAATACACAATTGTCTGTGATGATGGTAAAAATAACTACATACTTATCACATTTGTTAAGGCATATGTTCTTAACAAATTTTAAAATATATAGGTTCTCAAAATAAATAAGATATATTACACTGTAGAAGTGCTTAAAAGAAAACCAACTAAAAGCATATTTACAGACCCCTTTTCCACCACAAATATATGCTTAAAAGTAAACCATCGAAAAGCATATCAACAGACCCAATCATTATTATTTGCATTAGTTACCCAGCTGATCAACAACACTCTAACGAAGCCAAACTATTGTCTGCAAGTATCCTTAATCAACTTACTAACCGTATATGCGCTCCTGGTACAATCTTTTAGTTCTGCAGCTCTCTTGTCGCTTGCTCGTCCAGAAAGAATCACTTCACCCTTCTCCAGTGGACACACTCGCTTTAACCTACCGCTTGTATATGCTCTCCTAGTATTATGTGTTCCATTGTAGCTCTTGAAAAGTCTGCGATAGGGACACACTCCGCGCTCGAAACCAAGCTGACTACCGTTTAAGTATGTACTCCTGGTAGCCTTTAGTTGCACACTCTGAATGTCTTGGAATACAATGAGGGGTGCAGTCTTCACCACCTTCGGACTCCGAGACTCTTGACGAGTCTGCAATGGGGCGTAGTCTACGAAACCTTAACCAAAGTTCTGTTACCAACCGTATATGCACTCCTGGTACGTATATTTTAGTTCTGCGAGCCTGCTATGGGATGTCGCTTGCTCGTCCAGAATCAATTCAACCCTCCTTCAGCGGACACACTCGCTCAAACCTACCGTTTATATATGTTCTCCTAGTATTTGTTGTTCCATCGCAGCTCTTTAAAAGTCTGCGATAGGGACACACTCCGCGCTCGAAACCAAGCTGATTACCATTTAAGTATGTACTCCTGGTAGCCTTTAGTTGCACACTCTGAACGTCTTGGAATACTCTCTCAATGTCTGCAATGGGGCGTAGCCTACTAAACCTTAACCAAAATTCTAATACTAACCGTATATGCACTCCTGGTACGTATCTTTTTGTTCTGCAGCTCCTGCTTTGTGATGTAGCTTCCAGCTTCACAATTACTCACATAAATTTAATTTACTACCATTTGAAAATGAACCACTAGTACCTTTTGTTGACATCATCCTCTTCCTCTTTGTTGCCTGCACTAGCCCCGATAACAACTTTACCATCATTCGTATATGCACTCCTAGTACCTTTTTGTTCCGCTTTAGCCTTGTTAGACACGCTGAAGCTCTTGGCGAGTCTGCGATGGGGCGTGGCCTCCTCCTCCACGATCACGTCACCCCCCTCCACCCGACCACACCCTAAGTGCCCAAAACCAAAAAAAAAACTTGCAGTTGTTGTTCACCAAACCGTATCATTACTGCCATTCTCAACATTTGATCTATTTTTTACCGATATATAGAAGCAAGGAAATGACAGTCAAATTCCAATTCTAAAAATGATAGATTTAGTACATTACTGCCCCGGTCTATAATAACTACTTTGCTGGTCGCGCTGATGATGGCCGACAGCGCAGCTCCAGGCCGACACAGCGCGATCTGCGTGCAGCACTTGATGGACGAGCTGAGATACAGCGTCTTTACAGCAAGGGCTGCAATGATGGCCAAGCTGGAAGGCCTAGAGCGTAGCTAGGCTAGCTCGAGGCAATCATAGCGTGACCAGCGAAGCAGTCATAGTGGGCTAAGGCTTGTATAGTGCTTTACTCAAAAATGCAAGTAGAAACCTAATCTAAATAAAACCAGCAAGTAATTTAAATAAAAACGTTGAAACGTCAAAATAGCGGCCGGCAATGTTTTGCCGGCCGCACCTTAAGCAGAACGGCACGCTCGACTTTGACTCAAATAAGGTTGTCAAAATAATGACCACATTGCATGCATTTTTGAGTAAATATTTTTCTATAGCCTATTTTGAAATCATCCCGCCTTTTTATTTTTTATCATATATACAATTTTATTATATGTTTAGATACAATTTTATTATTGGTTATTGAGAACAGCAGTAAGAACGTTAAAAGTTCTAAACCCGCTAAAGCCCCCGAGAAACTTTTAAAAGTACATAATTAATTTCGAAGTTAAAAGGAATACGACCCTATTTAGAACTTTTTAAAATACGCGTAATCACGTTACGGATTCGTTAACAGGTCCTAAACAACATAGTGCTAACAATAGATTTAGCGCGCGCTATAACTTGCAGAATGATTGTAGCGTGAAAACAACGTCCCTTAAAAACTTGGGTAAAGCGAAGATCAAATTAAATTTAATGAAATGGATGAAACATTTTCCCAATAGGTGAAATGTGATTAGTTCTCCATGAAACACAAAAAAAAGTTAAGTACCACATACAATATTTTTTTTCTAACTTTTAATTCGTTAGCAAGCTTTTGCGGGTTTGAATATGTATATAGAGGAGTATAAGAGACGCTTGTATTAAAGAAAGAAAACTTATTCAATATTGTTACAAGTTGTGTCATTCCACATTCATACCTTCCGCAACTATACATATATTTCTACACAACTTCTGTTAAAAGTAAATTGTCAAAATCATATTACATTATAGGTATATACAAAAAAAAAACATATATATTATTTATAAAATATATACAATCAAGACGAAAAAAATGTTAATCATGATTTTCTCAATAAAGCAAGTGGAGAGCTTGTCGCCTGGCGTTTATATAATATTAATAATATGTAGGACAATTTATATAACCTCAATAACCCATATACAAAACAAAGTGGAATCAATGATGTCAGATTCCAAGGAACTAAAGGCTGCCTCATTAAGAACTTGAATTTAAAAAATTAAAATATATTTTTTTTACATATGTATGGGGTAGTGATGACATTTATACATGAAACAAAATATCGGTTAAATTGCCACCGTCACTCTGTTGGCAGGTATGCACTCTTTTGACAACTTTTTGAAAATGGTGAAGGTGCCGCCGGGACTGTCGACGGCAATCGTTACCGGGCCATGTTGACTTTTTTTGCCAAGAATTAGACGGAATTGACTTAAAAAGAAATTTACATACCTGCCAACAGAGCAACGGTGGCCATTTAACCGATATTTTGTTTCATGTGTAAATGTCCTCAACTCCCCAATACATATGTTGAAACAAATGTTAAATAAATATATATTTTTTTAAATTAAAGTCTTTAATGAGACACCTTTATTATTATGTTTGCAACAATCTACATTGTAGCTAAAGTCGTATGTTTAATTAGACGAAGTATACTGACAGCGGCTAATGTCATTTTGTGAAATAATGTTGCCATGTTAAATGTAATAGTGATGCGTTTTGTTTTCGTTCAATCACAGAAATTAATGATTATATGAATGAGTACATCGTTAATCTTATCTTACTATACAAAAAAAGAAACTATTTATATTTTTATTTTACTGTATAAAAGTAGGTCGATATCTACTGGTATGAATCGCTGCCTACAATGTCTTGGACTAAACCAAGAATACAAGAGTGGCTAACGAGCAAAAATATCCCATTCGAGGCAAAAATGGTTAAAGCTACTCTTATAGACATTGTACGGCAGCACAAACAAGAACACTGCAACAAGTATGCTGTGGACGAGATGGCAGCGGAGCATGGTATTATTGTTTTACGTCTGCCCCCATACCACTGTGAGCTTAATCCCATTGAGCTGGTTTGGGCGCAGGCTAAAGGATATGTTGCAAGAAATAACAAAATGTTTAAAATGACAGAAGTAAATAATCTTTTCGAAGAAGGACTTAAACATGTAACCGCTGAAATGAAGTAGCTGCGTGGCTCATATAATAAAAGAAGAAGACAAAATGTATAATCTCGACCACATGATCGCGACAGTGATGATTTTATGTCTGAAAACGATGAATAAAAACAATTGTAATAAGCGTATTTTTTTATTTCATCATTACACTGCACGTAAGGATGTTTAAGTCTTTGAATAATTAATCATCTCAGACTTGCAGGTTTCCTCACGAAGTTTTCCTTCACCGTTAGAGCAATCGGAGCATCGGTAAACGTAGGTACTATACGTAGTCGTCGAAAAGTACGAAAACTCATTGGTACCTACATATCACGACTAGGATTGGAACCCGGTACCCTATATTCCGGCGTACAAACCACTCACTAGGCTACCGACGCTATAAAGTAGCATGTTGATAATAATTATAATATGATTGTTTCAATCATTCACTTTGTCACAACACTATTTTTGTTTCATCAAAACCTGACAACCCAGTAAACGTCAGGTGACTTCGTCTAATTAAAAATACGACTTTAAGCTGCTAGTCCCATTTCACTATACCAACTTGTGAACCTGCTAAGAGTTAAATACAAACACCGCGTCGAGCTTGCCACTTGTTCTCAGAACACCATCGGCTAGGACGAGGGTAATAAAGCGCTGGGAACTACCCTAAGGCCGTCTAGGCGATTCAAGCCTCATAAAAATATAATGGCAACACCTTTTACTTAAAACATAAAGCTACCCCCCCCCCCCCTGACTACGCCCACATCTCACACCTTAGCATAAGAGGCACACTCACCCAGAAAGGCGTCCACATGCGCCGCGATGCCTTTCATGGCGAGGAGGAAGATGGTGGGCAACGCGCCCAGACACGGGTGCTGCGTCGGGTCGCGACCGTTCTCGTCTCCCATTATGGAGTACTGAAGGAATGTATCATTTATTTTTATCTGCTGCTCGTCAATCATTTTGAACATTTTTTTTTGTCAAAGAGAAGAAGCTGTATGGAAATGGATTCGCGAAATGGAGCGTCAAAAAACATCTAAATTTTGTTTTCAGTGATAAAAAAGTTATTTTTTTGGAAAAATAGAACATGGAGGTGTAGATTTTACTTACTCGATCCCAATTACATAATTTCTTTATAAAAAATCTGTTAAATTTTGAAATGACAACTAAAGAAACATTTTTAGAATCGTAAATAAAACTTTTGGTGTTTTAATCAAAAGTTAATTGATTTTTTATAAAAAAGACTATCTAAAAGGTTTTTGACTCCTTTTTGAAACTCGTTTTATATGATTCTTCATTACATAATAAGCACACTACATTGATATTTCCGGGATGTCTACTCTATTATTAATAAAAATCAAAGTTAAAGTTTGAATTTCCACAATGGCGCTAAAAACGCTGATTCGCAGTCTATGTCAAGTGTGACGTCACACTCAAGTAAACAAACAAGCACAGATTAAATAATCTCCTATATATTATACTCTATTCTATTTCATCCACATGATTTATAATCTGAGTATTGTATTGTTTGCTTGCGTGTGACGTCACCAGTCATCAACCAATCAAAGATGTTTTTGTTATAAATAAAATTGTAAAAAAATATTCAATTTCATTTCGTGTAATCTACAAATGATATACATAATTTAGTTTGAAATAAAGTGAAATATGTTTTTTTACGCCATTGTCTGATAGGATGACCACAATTTATAGTATATTTTTAATGTAGTCAAATAGCCTATTAGGATCGAGCAAAAAACCAATCAATCAAATTTTTTTCTTTATTATAATCCATAGTTTTTACACAAGATTTTACAGATGATATATTATAGTCTACTATGTTCCGCCTATAGGCATATAATATAGAAGTACACAGTTAAACAAAACTAAATACAATTATACAACACAAAAAGGCCTAAAACATTCAATACAAAAACTCCAACATCTACGACATTACAGCACAATTATTTTCATTTAAGTGTTACGTCTTCCATAAATTCACTAACTTTGTAATAGCACTTATAACTTAACAGTTTGTACACTTTGTTCTTAAAAACAGCAAGTTCATCAATATTACGGACATCCCTAGGTAATTTATTATAAATGGACGGTGCCATATTAAACACGCTTTGATGAAATAATTCGGTTCTATGTGACTTTATAATTAGCCTATCATGTGAACGTTTTCTGTTACAAAATTTAAACATATAAATATTAATTTTAACAAAAAACGGCACATTCGTAAATGTACATACAAGGCAATGTAAGGATACTCAATTCATAAAAATGAGGCCTACAAGAATCTCTAGAGGTTAAATGACACATTGCCCTAATACACTTCTTCTGTGATATAAATACCCTATCCTTGTCAGTTGAGTTACCCCAGAATATTATTGCATATCTTATTATTGAGGCAACATAACCGTGATAAGCATTTAATACGGTAGGGTGGCTTACAACTTTACTTAATTTGTATAACACGTACGAGTATTGATTTAACCTTTTACATAGATAATCAGTATGATGCTTCCAATTAAGCTTGCTATCTATATGTACACCTAAAAACTTAGTTACGTCTATCTCCTCAATTTTAATTCCTTCGTAGTTTATATTTAAAGAGATGGGTGCTTTATTTTTTTGTTTAAAATTCATTAATTTTGTTTTATTTAGATTAACTTTTAGATTATTTACATTTAGCCACTGTATTATAGATGATAGAGAGTTATTTATATTAGATTCTAAGGCATTTATGTTATCATTTGTGAATAATAAAGTGCTGTCGTCAGCAAATAATGTAACTTTATGATTGGTTGCTTGAGGCAAATCATTGATATAAATTATGAACAATAGTGGACCTAACACACTCCCTTGAGGAACACCGTATTTAATAGTTCGGAATTTAGAGTTATATGTTATTTCATATTTACTAGTATTGTTAATTATTGTTATTTGTGTAGTTTGTAATCTGTTTGATAGATACGACCGTAGCAATTCATTTGCTTTGCCTCTCACACCGTACATGGATAATTTATTTAACAATTTGTCATGATCCACATGATCAAAGGCTTTTGACATATCCATGTATAAAGCCACAGTCTGTTTTCTCTTGTCCATACTACTTATTACATTATTTAAAAAGTCATACATTGCCATGTTTATAGTTTTATTTCTCCTAAACCCGTACTGTTCAGAAACGAATATTCTGTTAAATTCAAAATAAGTATATATTTTATTATATAAAGCCTTCTCAAAAACTTTAGAAATAATTGGTATAAGCGCAACTGGTCTATAGCAGTTCATGTTTAATTTATCATCTTTTTTGAATAAGGGTTTAATTAATGATACTTTTAGCAAGTCCGGGTATACTCCGTGTTCCATTGTTAAATTTATCATATAACTTAAAACATTTGATATCATATCTGAAACATGTTTTATTACCTTAGTAACAATACCATCATAACCGACACTATTTGTATTATTTAAAGCTTTAATTATTTTGTATATGTCGTTTGGAATTACTGGAGTCAAAAAAATTGAATTAGATTTACTATATGTCAATGTATTTAAATTATTATTACCATTATTACTAGTACTATGATGTTGAATACCATTGTCATTACCGTTATCGTTAATATCATTATCATTAAATTTACTACATGAATCATTATTTTTATTATTATTTTTGTCATTAAGATTTATACTACTACTGCCATAGTTCTGATTATTATTGTTGCTATTGTTATTCATATTAAATGTCCTTTTAAATACATTGGATTTATTGTATGTCATTACATTTGAATTATTATTAATGTTATTATTATTACTATTATTATTAGTAGTAGTAATTTTTTCATTAGAATTAATTTCGTCTATAAAAAAATTGTTAAAAAAGTTTGCTATCAATTCAGGGCACGTCACAGAAACACCGTTTATATTTATTTCAGATATTGTTTCTTTCGGAAAGTTGGATTTACTTTCGTTAATTATTTTCCACATAGCCTTTGATTTATTCTGTGCCGTATTAATAAAATAGTTATTACGAGCCTCTTGTGTTAATTTTATTATCGTTTTGTATCTCTTAGAATAGGATTTTAAAATGATTTTATTTTGTGGGGTAGGGCATTTTCTATACTTCCATAATAAATCTCTTTTGCGTTTACTACACGTTTTTATACCACGTGAAACCCATTCAGGTTTCTTTTTAGCAGAAATTTTTATTTTTAATACAGGGAAACACAAGTCATATATAAGTTTAAACATTTCATAAAAGCAGTTGTATGCCTCATTGGGGTTACTAGTCTCATAAACTTCGTTGAAACTTAATTGGCCAATGTATTTACGAAATATGTTAAGATTATCTGTACTAAAATCTCGGCGTTCAATGAACCAGTATTTCAGAGTACAACATTTCTTTACCCGACACCTTAAGAGTTGCGCTGAATGATCAGACAACGCAAATTCGGAAACCTCGGCCTTACAACCAGTTAAGTTATGCACTATATTATCGATACAGGTTCCACTACCAAGACGAGTAGGTTCATTTATTTCAATCCGTAGATTGTAACTCTGTAGTAAATTTTCGAAATTCTGTGACAGTTTGTTTCGATTCAATAAATTAATATTAAAATCGCCACATATTATAATTTTGTTTTTACCTAAACCGTATTTAGTTAATATAATATTTAGCTTTTGAAAAAATATCTCAATATAAAGTGTAGTCGTTTTTGGCGGCCTATATATACAAATTATAGTTATTTTATGGTTAATCAGATATATTCCAGAGCATTCTATAGTATTTTCCACAGAATAATTTCTGATATCTTCGAGTACCTTATACGAGTGCTTTATATTTATTAGTATACATGAACCTCCACGCCTATCTTTTCTATTAAAATTTGTAGCTAGTTTAAAATTTGGAATTGTTAATAAAATCTCGTCCCCTTCAACCATATTATGTTCTGTAATGCAAAGTATGTCAATAGATTTACCGCTTATAGACAATTCTTCCAAACATACCGTAATGATATCCTGCTTATTTGTAAGTCCATTAACGTTTTGATGCAATACGTATATATAATTATACACGAAATAAACAGTTACTATTTGATGCAATTTTTTTATATTTCGGTTTCGAGTTCGACAATTTACCTTTATTATTAGGACTATAGTTGTCGCATTTTAGTTCATTAGTAATATTAGAGTCAGAAATTACATCATCATAAATACTTTTATTGTTTATGTCCGTGTCGAATTCATTACTATAAGAAATATTACAATTACCATTATCAAAATTAGTGTTATTTATGTGCTTATTAGACTTATTAACAATTTTAACATTATCACTACATTTTAAGTTATCATCATCGCTGATATTATTTCTTACATTAATACTATTATATTTGTCCTTATTAACTTCATCAAATGTTTGTGTACTTACATCTTTAAAGATTTTGCAAAATTTATTAGTTTTTCCAGCATTAAGTTCATACATTTTCATTTTATTACTATAATCTATACGTAGGATCTCTTTAAGGAGCGATCTAGCTAAAATGAGCGCAAAATTATGAACCAGTGTTTTACTGTAATTCATGTCGACAAATGTTGCCTTATCGTACTGTTTACATATAAATTTCACGTTATAATTCAAGACCTTCTCGTTAAGACTCTTATTATATGGTATTTCGCTAACAATAATATTTGTCTTACTTGTAAAAGCTAAACAATTGGTTAGTGAACTTTTTACGTTAAATGGGTTTAAATCATTAGTACCTCCCAGTATTATAACAAAGTCATCAGCCGTATAGTTATTAGTTTCATTTTTATACGCATTAACTACTTCCCCGAGTGGTGCTCCCGCTTTCCAATAACAGCGTACTTCAAATTCATTACCAAGTAAATCTTGAATTATGTTTCTGACGCCCTTCCCCTGTTGATCAGCTAATATTAGAACTTTTTTCTTATTGCTACATTTTACGTTTTGCGTGTCTTCGTTAGGTGTACATACTTTTAATTTTGGTATATCCACATGTTTATGGTGCCGATCTTCGTTGTTATTTTCCAGGGGCACTTGTGCGAAATCCATTGTAGTTACACCATGTACGCTTTGACTTCGACATTCTGTAATTATGCCTTTATTTTTTGGTGTTTCATGTTTAGTATTAATTTCGGTTCGCATTTCTAAATTAGTTCTATTTTGACTTGGTGTATTTCTATATCTAACAGGATTAGCAGTGGTTAGTTTCTTTAACAACGATATTTGTTTTTTTTTATCTTCGATGATTTTATGTAACCGGCTGTTCTTAAAGTTCAAATTTTCAATCTCTTCTTCTGCACTTTGTAATTTTTTGTTTAAATTTTGTAATTCCTGCCTATGCTCATCCGTGTCATAGGTGTCAATATGGTTAGCACTATTCTGTAGGCTAATCATAGTTGAATGAAGCAGTGAAGAGTCATCGTCGTTTATAGTCGCTGATAAATCAGTTTCAGAAATAGATTTCGTAATTTTTTTCCTCAATGTTATATTCTCCATATTATTTAGGTCTTGCTATTCTGACGAACAATTTATACATAAGACATGGTCCTGCTATTTTGATGCACAATAATTATCCCCGATAACTGTCGCGTGACTGCGCGGCTCGCTGATTGGTTGATCGTTAGTGACGTTATAACTATGACGAACCACCCACGCAATACTTTTTGTAAGGTTCAATCTAGACAATTTAGTTTGTTGTTATTCAATGAATTAATTAATGATTATATTTATTTTATTGTGTTGTTTTGTTAAGGACTGTTAAATTATATAAGTTATTAATAATAGTTTATGATAAATCACTCTTTAACAATAAATTATTGACCAATCGTATTGGAAAACTGTGTTGCTTTCACAAGCGCGCGCGCGTAACTATGTGAAATATTTACACATCATTCTCTTAAAATATTAACACATCTACGTTCTTTTTTCATTACAAAAAACTTTAATATCTCTTAAAACAATATTTACACGTTTTAGACGTTCGAGATCGCGAATCCTTTTCCTGGCTTCTTAAGGTCCCTGCAGTCGACTTGACGCCCATACAAACGTAGTAACTTCCAATATTACTACTTGGCTGTTGGTCGAAATTCTTTTTTTTTTGTGTGTTCGTTACTGTAGGCAAAAACTTCTGTAGTGTTTTAGTCTGTGGGTTCACCGGTTCAGGAGATTACTGCATCGATTTTTGTCGAGGCTACCACCTCTCCTTTCAGGGTGCTGTTACGAAATAGGTGGTTTGAATTGACGATAAGGCAGCGAGTATATTAAAATACACTCGTAATGCAATTTGTCATTGTCGCCCCCATTTCGTAATCGCATCATTTAGCCGGCATAGTGGGAGCGATCAATATTGTTTAAGAACAATTATTGATGAACCCATTCATGGACATTGTAGGGCTGCTCACCACCAGGTAGATACAAAGTCACATGCCATGCTCCAATAAAAAAAAACCTTTACATTATATTAATAAATAATTATTAATTATAATCTGGACTTTTTCTAATCATTTGGATTTTAACAACTGTTTTGTATTTAAGTGACTGATTTAATTTAAATATATTGTAACCTGTAGAAAGTCTGGTGTCTGGCTGATAAGATGAGGTCTACACAGCTCCACCGGGTTGCCGATAGTGTGAAGGATCCGGTACCAAGTCTGTACGACAGCTTCTCCGCTCATATCCGAAGGTATCAGGTTCTGGTCTTCTTCAGCTGAAATGTTAAATTAAGCAGTTTGCAGACAAAAAAAGCTGTTTGATAAAAAAATTTGATAGCAACTTTCCTCAGCTTGCAAGCAGAGGTGAAGCCAGGATTTAATTTTATTTTAAGGATAGTCGTCCCAAGCATTTTGTCAAGATTCTAAGAGGATTTTTTTTTATTTTAAGAGCTTTTCAATATTCTTAATCTAACTACAACAAAATATGTATTAATAGCATTACTTCTAGTACACATAACACAAGCCTATTGTTAATTTTTCGATTTTGTATCCATCTGATGGTAAACAAACCAACAAAGTCCAAGAATGCGGGTCGATCAACACAACATTGGTTAATACTATTCCCTAAGTGATTCATTACAAATTGGGCGGCGACAAAGACGACTTTCTACTTCAATATCCTCTCGGCTTTATTTTTAAATCAACTGCCTTCACAGTTGTGAGCAAAGGCTCACAATAATTACGTGCACATTTGTCTCATTAGTCCAACTGGGGCCTATTTTGGGGATTTATTTGTGCGCATTTCGGCCAAATTTAAGGTCTCGAACAAGGTGAAACGTAAATGTTTTTTATCCAGCAACCTCTAATGGATCGCGTGGGATCTGTGGGGGGCACCGCGTGGACGGAAGACGAGGAGCGCAAGCCGCGACCCATCGGCACCGAGCGCGCCTGGAAGATGTCCGACTGGGGACTCGACCACGACCGCTACCAGGTGCGTACTGTGTCACACTCATAGCGTTATTACCAACTTACGCAACTATTAACAGGTACGAAATACTCAATTTAACCGCACTCTAAAATGAGACTACCACCGCGACAAGAAGTAATACAATTCAATAACTAGTGGTTGCGCCTTTGGCGTTGTATCCGGAGGTCGTGGGTTCGATTCCCACCCATAGCAAAAAAATATTAGTACGTTTTTTTTGTACAGTTTGTCACAGTCTGGGTGTTTATAAAAATATAATATGTATTATATTGTTGCTTCTGGTACACATAGTACAAGCCTAGAGCTTAGTTTGTGACCAGAGCAATATGTGTAAATTGTCCTATATATTACTTTTATTATTATATACTTACAAAGTGGTTGCTGGGGGAAGTCAGGCCCGTACATATGTGTCAGTAGTCGGGCCGTCAAGCACAAGGAGACGCGTGCCCACTGCTCCGTGAGTGCGGGCCGGTGTCGCCACCGCAGGCACTGCTCGCGCAATGTACGCCACAGGGGCGGAGACGGAAAGCATCTATAGATACAAATTTTTTTTTAACTGAGCAGGATATAAGACCTTCCATCCACCAGTACCCCTAGTGTGAGTTTCCTAACTATTACTTTGCGTTTGAGTTAACTAAAATTTGTATGGGAAATAGTTCAGTGCTCTAAGCGGAAATTTTGAGAACTAAAAATGCGTGCGTGTGATTGGTCAAAATGTTAACGCGGTAGTATAGTTAACGCGAAAGTAAACGTTAAAAAAACTCACACTAGGGCTACTGATGATAAGTGGCAATGTAACGTCCAAGAATGTTCTCAACCAATAGTAGTATTGTTGCTTGATTCAATTGGTTGATTTCACTATGTCTGCTTGAGAAACTTATTCACTCCTTGCTTAAAGGACTCTATTTAATTATTTATTTATTCAAAAAAGATACATCAACGGCGCACATTGTTCCTTACCTATACATACATACATATCATCACGGGTGCCTTACGGCGCCCGAGACCGCCTAGACGGCCCCAGGGTACCCAGGGGAGGGGTTTTAATCCCACGTCGTCGTAGCCGATGGTATGAGTCTACACCGAACAAGTGGCTAGCTCGTCGCGATGTTTTGAATAGACTCAATAACCCATCTATAAACAGTTTCACAAGTTGGTATAGTGAAACCGGGGCCGACAGCTTAACGTGTTCTCCGAGGCACTATAGTGGTGTTGTCAAACAAATGTACATAATTTTTTTAATTAAAAACTCATTGGTACACACCGGGATTCAAACCAGGGACTGTGTTTTTTAAGTCCAAGGTCTAAACAACTAGGCCACCACGTATATAACGTTCCTTACCTATGAGCAGCTAAAATCCACACTTCAAACAGAACATGCAACACCCGTTCTGTGAGCTGGTCAGCGGCTTGATGCAGCGGCGCCGGAGGAGCCAACAGCGCTGCAGCAGCAGAGAGCAGCAGGAGCAGCAGCGACCTCCACTCTGCTGCCCCTAGCTCTGCGCTGCCGGCTAACGTCCTGGCCAGACGAAGCACTCGGTGGCATAGAACTGCTTGTTTGCTTATCAGGTCGCCACCTGAGAGACATTATTGCTAGTTATCTGTGGATGTTTCGTGCGGGTGGCGGGTCCACCGGCTTGGGAGGCATGGGAGTAAACTACAGTGTTCCCGGACTTGAGACCGCCAAAGCAGGGTTTGAAGGCCTTTTCGAATTCAACTCACCCTTTCACTATGTTTATATATTATGTACGCCATCGTGTGGTAGAATATGTAGAATCAAGCAAACATCTTTTCAACAACATGTATTCATATTCTGGCAAATAAATGATTTATTATTGTTACCCTCTCTTCCCAACCAAATATAATATTTATATATAAAATTTAATAGTAGTTGGAAACGTAAGAAGTAAATTAAAAGTTCCATCGGCTGTTCTTGGAAGGCCTTAAAAGGACGATGTCAATAATAATAATATGTAGGACATTTTTTCCACATGTTTGTCTGGTTACAAACTAAGCTAAGCTTGTACTTTGAGAATCATACTAATACATATAATGTAATATTTAGGCCAATTTACACATATTGCTCTGGTCACAAACTAAGCTCTAAGCTTGTACTATGTGTACCAGAAACAACGATATAATACATATTATATTTTATAAACACCCAGACCATGACTAACTGTATAATAAAAACTTCGAATCCACGACCTCCGAATACAACGTCAAAGGCGCCACCCCTAAACCACAGGGTGGCGTTGGTAACAAAGAATATTATCATTTTAGGGGTTTCAAAGTTTAAAGGTAGTGTTATACCGACGTCGGTCCATGTTACAACAATATATGATGTGACATGATCGCTATATGAGCGCTACAGTATGCTACTGTGAACCTGTTCTTATATCTTTGATCTGGGCAACCAGGTAGACGTCGCCGCCGCGAGAGGGCGGTACAAAACCGATTGGGACCAATACAGATTGAACCTAAACTCCTGTTCTCTTATTGGTCCCCTCATAACGCCGCAAGATGTTGAGGCTGCCACCGGACATCTCATGGAGTCCTTCATTACGGCCAAGGAGGCGGCAACCCATGAGCTGCCTCCCCACACAGGCGAAAAACGCCTGGCTCTCCCACATCCCCTCCGGAAAAAACTGCAACACAAGCGGCGACTCCAAAAGCGTTGGGCGGAATTCCGCGACCCCAACACTAAGCGGGAGCTCAACAAAATCTCGGAAGAGCTCTCCGCAGAGATCGCCGCATTCCGGGGGAGATCATGGGAGAACTACATGGACTCCATTGGCGAGGACGGTACTCTAGGAGCCCTGTACCGCCTCACCAGGAGACTGACCCGAACTCCCCTTCCCATCCACCCGCTGGTCGACCGAGCGGGAACAAAACACTACGCCCCCCAGGATAGAGCCGATCTCCTGGGTATTCACCTCAGGGGGCAGTTCATGCCCTTCCCCTCGATCGACACAGAATTCAACAAGCGAATAGTGCATACAGTGCGGCAGTTTATATATGGTCCCAATCCGGAGCCCCTCCCGGGGCACTTTTTCATATCCCCCGCCGAGGTGGAGCGCGCCGTGCTCCGCCTTAAGCCCAAAAAGGCCCCGGGACCCGATGGGATCACCAACCACCAACTTTCGCAGCTTCCCCGCAAAGCCGTTGTGGCTCTCGCCAAACTGTTTAATGGGGTGCTTCGTACTGGACACTTTCCCACCGCCTGGAAGCGGGGGAAGGTCATCATGCTGCCGAAGCCCGGCAAAGACAAACGTCTGCCGAGCAGCTATCGGCCCATAACCCTGCTTCCGCACCCGGCTAAGTTGTTCGAGCGACTGTTCCTCCGGAGGTTGAAGAGCTACGTCGAAATTCGACCGGAGCAATTTGGCTTCCGCGAGGGACATAGTACCACGCTCCAGCTAGCCCGGGTGCTGCACCACATGGCGAGCGAGCTAAACGCGGGCCGATCCACGGTCGGAGTCTTCCTCGATATCGAGAAGGCTTTCGATCGTGTCTGGCACTGCGGCCTCGTTTACAAACTCCTCGCCTCGCCTGTGCCTCCCATGGCCACGCGGTTAGTGGCCTCTTTCCTCAACAACCGCCACTTCCACGTAGCCGTGGAGGGAAAGGTCTCAGTGGAGCATTCCATTTACGCTGGCGTACCCCAGGGAAGCTGCCTTTCTCCCACGCTGTATGCACTGTTTACGAACGACATCCCTACCCTCTCCGACCAACTCTACGGAGAGGATGACGTAGTCCTGGCGCTGTTCGCGGATGACAGCGCCTACCTCACCTCCCATAAAAATCCCATACTCGCCGCCGAGAAGATGCAGAGGATGTTGGACGTCCTCCCTTCGTGGCTTGACAGATGGCGGATGTCTGTAAACGTTGGAAAGACATCCGCCCTACTGGTTACCCGCCGTCGCCGCCGTCCACCAAATCTGGAACTCTGGGGACAGGAAGTCGAATGGGCCGACTCCATTAAGTACCTGGGGTGTACCATCAACCGGTCGTTGAGCATGAGCCCAATGGCCACACAAGCCATCAACAAGGCCAAGGCCGCTCGCGCTATGCTCCGGCCGGTTCTAAAATCCACCCTCCCACTCCGGGTCAAGGTGTCGGTCTATAAGGCCTTCGTTCGTCCCCACCTCACTTACGCGGCACCAGCGTGGCACCAACTTCTGTCGGCCACGAACAAAACACGACTCCAGCGCCAGCAGAACATCTCTCTGCGTATGGCGACTGGCGCTCCGTGGTTCGTGCGCAACAAAACCATCAGCGATGACGTGAAGATTGAGTCGTTAGCTGAGTTCGTAGAGCGGCTCGCCCGTCGAATGTACGACCGGGCCGACAACGGACCACACGAACATCTTCGCGGCATCGCTCCGTTGCACGCACGGCCGCCGAATGGCAGGCCTACGCCGAGAGAGCTTCTCGGCGGCGAGTTTTCCCCCAACCCTACCCCACCACCACCCTAAATTCTTCAACCCGGCGCGCTGCCGCCTGTAACGCGCCGGGAAAACCCAGTCGGGTTTATAATCAAATCCGCCACCACATAGGTCCCCCCGTCTTCAGCGGGGGACCTCGCGCACACCGCGACAAGTCCCCGGCGGGCTGCCGCCCGCTGAGTACCTGCACCGGCAACAGGGTCTACCCTAGCCGGAACTCGGCCCCACCGAACAACCGGGGCCGACAGACAAAAGTAGTATATCTTTGATCATGACTTATGGATTACTTTAAATTTTTATATATTTATATTAAAATCAATAAATTATTGCAAATCAAGATCAATGTCGGCGTAACACTATTTTTAGCCTAACCGAAATTAACACTGTCTCCCCCACTGTGTTAATTTGACTATTTTAATCATGAAGCTAAAAAAACGCGCCCACCGCGCGGACGGGCACGGTTTTTTCTTCATGATTTTAATATTCACCTATATCAGTACAAAGGTTAATGTAAGTACAATTTTTACTACACTACAATACTGTAAACATATATATTTGCTTAAATTATAGCCACAAAGAGTATTAATGATATTTGTGAGCACAAGCCAGCCTTATAATAAATAGGACTATATTAATATTCATTAATACATACCTATATCCAATTGATAGACAAACGTGAATGCTTGTAAACAAAACTTTATTATTTTTTAAACATTTGTTTATTATAAATTATAATGTTCAATACAAAATTCTAAAATTTCTAGTTGACTTTAAAATTTCAAGTAAACTACAATGTAACGAATTTGCATTGCATGTCATACTTTAATATCCTGGCTGCTTTATTGTCAAATCATCCTGCGGCACCCTGACAGGATACTACCAAGAAATCTTGACAAGAAATTGATGCAGTAGTCTCCTAAAAACCGGTCCCACAGACTAAAACCGAAACTTGAGGGTTTTTGCATCTGTATGCGCGATGGTAACGAAAACGGTTTCCGGCCTAAAGTTATAGAGGACTTCTACTCAACAATAAAAAAAAGTCAAAGTCAAAAAAGTAAAATAACTTACTCTCATTAGGCCGCGGAATGAAGAGATTATGCAAATGCTTGAGTATCTTCCGAGCATATCGTCTCGGAGCCGCAGCCACGGGCACCGGCAGCGCTGGGGGAGGGGGGTGAGCTGGCTGCGGAGGAGTGGGTAGTAGAGCAGCCAGCCACGCACAGCACACCCGCACACAGTCCCGCAGGGCCTCGTGTTCTACCAGCGGAAGTGACAGACCAAACCTTACAACTTCTAGCACCCACTCTACCTGCAGATGTTATATTATATCAGTAGAGCAGACAGTTAAACACGTGTCCAAGATGGTGCTCACACGATTGTATAGTATTTGGTTGGGTAGAGAGCAGGGTCGAATCTAGTCGTTTGGAGGGGGGGACTGGTCAAGATTTTTTGTTAAACATATAATCGTTATTGATCAGGAAAAACAACATCAATAAATATATAACCGTTATATATTTCGTCTAAACTATTTATTTATGAGCAACATCTCTTTTTTGATATGATTGTTTTGTTTTATGTTGTTAAGCTTTTAAATGATTTTTGTAATAACAACTACTACAAATTAGTTGTTTTTAAGTAAATATTGATGGTTTCGGGGGGGGGGGGGGGGGGAGGGGGGTCGATAGCCCCCCCTGGATCCGCCACTGGTAGCGAGGGTACTGAACATTATCAGTCAGAGAGTTGCATTGGCAAAGGTATTTAATTCTGATTCAAGATCTCAAGTCCGAGAACACTGCAGTTCACTTCCCTGCTCCCAACCACGCAATGGACTCAGCAGCAACATATATCCATGGAAAGAACATAACATGCTTAATAAATTTGTATTTTATTAAATGCCTGTTGCCAAATCAACCATTTTAATGAATTAAGCACAGAGAGAAAGATGCCTATATCAAGTACCTACTGGATGTGTAGGTAATATTTATAAAACTTTTATCACTGTTTTGTTCACTAGTGGTTAACAACTTGGTCAATTTTTTTTTTAGTGATAACAGTGAAAGATTACACTATTCTTGTGGTACCTGGTTCCATGCATTCCCTACTTTTTGCAGATATTATTTTATATATATTATATTGCAGCTTAGATTTATATATATTGCAGCTATCACACTTAAGTCAGTTGACGCCAGTGCGTATTTTAAATGTTTATACAAAATCTTCATGTAAAAAAATATTCATATTTTCAGCGTGCAGTGTAACTTTCCATTCAAAATTGGAAATTACTAAACATAAGCACAGGACCAGAACAGTTGGTATATGTCTAGGAGTGAACAAGTAAACTTACTTCAGCATCTGTATTTAAAGGACTGGGGTCTGGAGAGGCAAGTTGGCTGACCACTGCTACAACCACATCTCGGCCACCCACAGACCCCAGGACTCCTTGTCCACCTCCTTCCAAGGGCAAGGAGCTCCATTCCGCATACATACCGTCAGATTCACAGTTCTGCAATAACAAAACCCCAAATTATTTACATACTAGCTGACCTGTGCAAATTAAACTGACAACACGGCCCATGCAAAGGAATGAGAACTCTCAAAAGTAATATTTTTTTCCAGTTTTCACAACATTTTTAGCAGCTTAAGAGTTCAGGACAGTTTTAAGTTGCATAACTGCTTCTGAAAATGTCTAAAGCTGTAAAAGTAACTAACGGTTACAGCAATGTAACCAATTACCACTCATGTCTTTATAAATTCAATTTGACATTATATTGATAGCCCTTTAAAATTTAGTCAATAAACACCAAATTCATGCACAGTGAACTTAAAAGTGTTTTAGTTTAGCGAGTATTTAATAAAATAATCCCACAGAAAGAATAATATTTTTGATGGCCGCCTGTTCGTAGATTCAACCTTAATTAATATTTATTAGTTTCTTTTGACACATAATGAACGACAAAAGAACGTCAAAGTATGATTCATTTGTTCATTAGTTCACAAAGATAGCGCTATAAGAGGGTTTAAGAGGCGTTAATAATTGGTTGCAGCTCTTAAGGCAACTTTATGCCACTTTTGTGCAGCTTTGATGAAACCGAAGGCTGCATAAAATTGTGCCCAACTGGCGCTAAAGCTGCTGCATTAGAACTGAAAAACATGCTCTAGCGCTTCGTTTATCACCTTAGAAAATAATCAGATTGGCACCAAAGCCTTTAAGCAGCTATTTGTGTTGCTTGGGTTTATATTTCCTCTATGCCATCAGAAACGACGAAAACTATAATAGGTGGATATAAAACTATACCGATCTCCGATTGTGGCACCCGTGATGATACAGGTTTAAAGAATCAGTTTAGGCAACTTACTTGACGATTTACTTGGTTAAAAATTCCGACATTCATAAATGAAGATAACGGTATGCACTGTTTTCATTAATTTACAAAAATACACATACTTGAATGATGTTTATTTATAACTAAGTATTTAGTATAAATTACCAACGATAACTAAGTAATAAGTTGCCTCTAAAATACAGTGCACTGAAATTGACTCAATGTTTATTTTATTGTTTATTTCAATTTCAAATATTTTCAAATGATTTTCTTTTTTACCATTTTTTTTATATAGTTACATTTGGTTTTTGCACATTGCTTTATTTTTAAATAATAAAAAAATAATGTTATTTTCTTATTATTTGTTTATGGTGTACAAATAAAAAAAAAATATATTATAAATTGCATTTAAAATGTAAAATATTATCTGCATGTACTGTAAAATAATTAATATAAATACTGTTTTTTTTATTACAAGCAAAAACTAAACATTTTGACGTTTGACGTTTTGATGTTTCTTCGGCAAAGAGTATACAAATCAATAGACAAGCAAGATTTATAATAAATAGGAAATGCAGCGATGTTCGGCAAAACTAAAATAATATAGAGATTACAATCTTTATCTTATTATAGTTTAGTTGAAGTTGATTCAAATACTTGACTGATAAATAAATATAATCAATCTGATGTTATGGATTGAAATTATATGTTGCACACCACATGTTAGTAGATGTAAAACTATATACTCCAATGTAACAACTTTTGTAAAACATATTCTCACAAATAAAGAATTTATTATTTTTAGGACTTATGACATTTAGCTTGACTTACAAGCATAGATAAAATTGTGATTGAATGTGTAAATAGAAGTATCCCCTCCACTTTCTACTATTTCACCTGTTTGATTATATTATACTAGCGGCCCGTCCCGGCTTCGCACGGGGGGACTTAAGATTTTTTACATAGTTTTACGTTTTATTTATATTTAAAGATGAACAATTCATCCATAGAGCATTTTTGTATAACTTTAACTATATGCTCAGCGCACGCCACGGAAGGCCTCAGAAACGATACTTTTCCCCCGTTTTTAAAACATTTTTGGTTACTGCTCCACAACTATAGGACCTAGCGTGATATTATATAGCCTATGTTACTTCTGAATAATGCAGCTTTCTAATGGTGAAAAAATTATTGCAATCGGTCCAGTAGTTTTTGAGTTTATTCATTACAAACATACAAAAATACAAAAATACAAATCTTTCCTCTTTATAATATTAGTATAGAAGTATAGATAAAGGTGTTTTTATATTATACTGAATGCGACTGGATGCAATAAAAACCTAATTCCAGTACAGTGATGTCCTCTCCAGGTGAAGTGGTTCCCTAAATTCTCTTTGGTCAGCAATCATTTCTAAAGTTTTATTTTGTAGGGAAGATACTCGATCGCTTAATATAGTGGGAAATCCATACTAATATTTTTTCTTCTTTTATTAGTTTCATTCTTATAACCTTGCGGTCCGATTCACGACAAAATCGATGTCAGCGCTGTCATCACCGGTCCGATTGGGAGTAAGCGCGCTAACGATAGATGATTTGACATAGATAGTGACGTCACTACAGACGCCATATTGGACTTACAGTGATTTTGCTTGTGGGTGAAATCGCTGTGAGCGCTGTCAGAATGACATTTATCTAGAAACATGTTTTCAAGGAAAGTAATAAAATTCCTTAAATAATTATTAAGTAGATAGTTAAAAGTGTTGTGTTCTCATTTATTTTAATATTAATGTAAACAAATATACAAAATTCATTATTTTTTTATGGCGTTTTATTTGACATTCAAACAGAGTGAGAGGAGCATATGTTTTAGTTGCGAGATAGAGGGAGATACAAGTGATGTTCTTGTGAGCGCGCTTAATCACTGGTCCGATTCATTATCAAGCTAATAGCGCCGTGAGCGGTCTCATCGCGCTTTTTGAATCGGACCGGTGATTATGAACGTCAGCGCTGACAGCGGTGTCATCTCCATTCGGACCGTGAGGTAAATGTCGCTGCTGTAGTTTTTTTCCGCTTTTTTGTCTATTCTGTTTTGAATGCTGTCTTTCTTTCTTTATTTTTTAGTTTGAGTTTTTGTGAAAAAAAATAAAGCAAGCAATGGAGACTGATTAATAGTTAATTAATTTTGATTTGATATAAAAATTATAATAATGACCAACATAGAACTTGATATATGGCCGGGAGAGTGGGGTTTAGCTTCTATTGATTTAGAATGTCTTAAAGTTTTAGTAAGTTTTGGTACATAACCTATTATATAAAGTTATTTTTTTTAATTAATATTTATTTAATTGTTTTTCAGACTTATATAAAATTTATTGGCGTTCCCGTTAAGGTGCGGGAAATAAGCAATCCATTTTTTACTCCTAAAGGCACTTTACCAGTGCTTAGAGATGGTGGAGCGGTTCTCACTAGTTTTGAAGAAGTAGTTTCATATTTAAAATCTTTAGTAAGTAATTAAGTTTTCTAAATGTATTAATTATATTTTGGTTGCCCCCATGGTCTATTTATCCAGGTATAATTATGTAGGAATGATTCCTCCTTGGGCCAACAATAATCATTGTATTTTTGTCTAAACAGTGGTCAGATTTTATTAAATGAATTGTATATCAAAGGCAAAACTTTACACTTTTTTTAAAAGAATATCAAATTAGATTGTTATTTTATTGATAGCCAATTCATTTAGTGCAGATTTTTCAATTATCAGAGTAATTTAACTGATATGGAGCATTAATAAATTTGACTGAACAATATTGAATAACTTTATCTGGCATCAGGTCAGGGTGTATAAGCTACTTTTAAGGCTGAGCTTTTTGTGGCTAGTAACTGTAGATTGCTTTATAAAAGATGTGTTTAAAAAAAGTGGCCCCAGCCTAGTTGTAAAGTCACTGCGCAGCTAATAACAAGGTTAAGTAGATGATAATAAGGCCGTACTTGAGACTGGTTTATACAAAAGAGGCTTTACCCAATTATTGTAAGAGGCTATACCCAAGCTTGCCACTTGTTAGGTGTTGCCTCCGAATACCATCAGTGAAATGGGGATGGGTTTATCCCTCTGCTGGGTACCCTGAGACCTTTTAAATGGTTCTCGGAATCCAAAAAGGCACCAATGATAGTATTTCTTATCATAATTCAAAAGTAAGGTTTACAAATCTTTTTGTAGGAATATTAATAATAATAAATCAAGTATTCGTCGGAATCTCGGTTACCAAAAGGTCAAACATATGGCTCACTACATTAGGCCAATCTGTGGCACACAAAATCTATTTAGGTCTTAATGGATCTGCATTATTTTAAGAATTTAACTCTCAAATATATATTTTTTTATTTGTGACCACTATTTAGGCTATAAAATACTTTGCTCATGTGGTATGTAATATATTTTTTACAGAATTTTAGTACAGATGTTTATTTAGATACAGCAAAAAATGCCGAAGTTTCCGCCTTTACACAATACCTAAGAGAGAAGCTGTACCCGGCCATACAGTTTGCATGGTGGGTGGATGAGAGGAACTATACAGAGTTGACACGACCTACGTATGCCAAGGCATTGCGGATACCTTTTAATTTCTATTACCCACCCAAATACCAGAAGGCTGCTCAAGAAATGATGGAAGCTTTGTATGGAGACCATGAGGATCTAAAGGATATAGAGAAAACTGTGAGGATATATTTGTTATTTTTTGCTTTGTTATTTCTATTTGGCTTGTTGGTAGAATCATTTTATGTCTGTTGATGAAGTAAACGGAGTATGCTGAACAATAGAATTTTGTCATCACCTACCCAGCAAGGGGCTAGAGAACAAATTATGTTTCTGTTGAAGATAAAGTTAGATTAGGTAAAGCTAAAAAGACAAAAAATAGGTAAAAGGGTAATTACGTGGATATGGAATAAAAATAATATGAATACCAACAATTGAAAGGTTATTAAACCTACTTCGCGGTCTCAAGTCCGGGAACGCTGCAGTTCATTTCCCTGCCTTTCAACCACGCGATGGACCCGGCACCCGCATGGTGAATCCATGGTTTGCTAAGAACATTGTCTCTCTCTAAAGGTATCCATGAATATTTTCCAGTCTTGTGCTTTGTCCAGGATTGAGAAAGGTTGAGGAAAGGTACTTTGAGTTTTCTTGAGTTGTCCCTCCTTTACAAAAGTTTTTTTGTTGTTAATCCTTTTCTGGCTCTAGCAATACTGAGACTTACAGCTTCACGAATAATTTCTAGAACTTTATCATGTCAGTGCAAATAGTAGCCTTTTTAAGTAGAGTCTTGCACCCAGCAAGTATATGTCTGGCAGTCCCTACAGCAACACCGCACAATGTACATGTCTTATCTGTTGCCTTCCCCCATCTTACCAGATTACTCTGATCAGGTAGGGACATTTGAAAGGCATTAAGATAGAACTTAATAAGTGCTGGAGACCAATCGTACATGAGTGTGCGCCATTTCAGGGCTGGAGGAATACAAACTTCCCCCAAAGTAAGCCATTCATTCTGTACTTCTAGGGTCATCGAGTGAACTCTGTAGCCATGCTCTTCATCTTCCCTAAGGAAAGATTTAATAACATCTTTATCGCATTCCTTTTTCTTCCAACCTAACCCCCTTTTGCTGATCTGGGCACCACTCATAAATGATTTATGAAACTGAAGTCTTGACTCCAACTCAGAGGCATTTCATCCCAAATTGTTGCTGTCCCCTGAACAGCGTAGAGGAGTCAGCGCCCTGTGCTAAGCCAAGACTTAAGTTTTCTTATGACAGTTGCATCCAGATTTACCAGAAGAGTTTTGTTGAAGTTGTATACAAGAAAAGGCCATGTTAGACGAGATGTTAGGTAGTTGTCATAAATCCAAGCTTTCTTGACATTACTAATTGGCTGTTGATCTACCTTGTTGATGTCATTAATAAAGTGTTCCACAACCACATCTAACCCCCGTATTCTAAGACGTTTCCTTAACTCCACTCTTCACTCAAGGAGCGTCTGTCTCAACTTGTTTTTTATAGTTGACATTTGGTGGAAAGAGACAGACGTTCCTTGAGTGTAAAGTGGAGTTAAGGATACGTCTTAGAATACGGGGGTAAGGATGGTGTTCTTCCTTTAAAATCGATCCTTCTGCCCAGAAATTTGAAAGGCATGGCTTCCTCTACTGGCTTCTACGGGGCTACTTTCTGCCCTGCTATGAATATTATTATTATATTAATATTTTAAAATTATAAGCGAAAAATTTCTTTAAGATCCTCCGAAGCTGCGCGAATGTGCCCAAAATACTTAGAGCATTACCCCTCTGTATTTCCAGCGATATCCTTTGTAAAAAATATGATCTTGCTCAATGGTCTCCAGATGCGTCAATTAAAAGTTTACCTAGATTAAAACCATTTTTTTTGCATCTGGAGACCATGGCCCCAGAGTCTCCACCGAAAACGCTAAGAAATCGTAAGAGGGGCTATGTATCTTGTATTTGTCATGTTTTTTATTTTGAGCAAGCAAAGCTGCAGCACCGGAGGATCTTGAAGTGACGTGAACGTAACTTGAGGCTAGGGTGTCCATACAGGTGGCGTCCCAGATCAGAGCTCGTCCTCTGTGCCATGGAACTATGGTCACACCGTCCGGTCTCTTGCCATCTTCAAGGTCCAGACCCACAGGCTCAAGAGTGCTGGGTATACCAGCAGAAACAAGAGATATTTTTATAACATTATTAATGTTATTGTGTCTGGGTATACGGCCAACACTCAGCCTGCAGGATAAACATGGTGACCGGATGATGTGACCATGGGCTTTATTCCGAGTTTTGACACGTTCACCGTCGCGCATTTTGCGTAAAGTACGGGTATTGAAATGTAAGTTCTATTCTGTTTATTATAAAGTTGAAATTCCAATGCTCAATACATGTTCAAACTTGCGAAGAATTTCAAGATGGCTGCATTATAATAGCCAACCTAATACATACTATATATCCATTGGAATAGAGCTTATATTTCCATTTTTAAAGTTTGCGCAACGTCTTGTCGTGATTGGCGATTGCCCACTCGGAATAAGGCCCCATGGCTCCGCAAATGCAATTATGAGGTTGACAAATCGGGGCGCCTATCCTGAGGGACACCGCTATTCTTATTGTTTGCCGGTCGAGTAAAGTTGCCAAGGTAATAGAAATTAGGATAAAATAATAATGAAAATAAAATGGGAGATGATGAATTAGATTTAATTTTAATAAAAAATATTTTCAACTTAAATGATAATATAATAAAATCAATATGTTAAATGTGTATGTAAAGGAGAATGTGGGTGTATAAATGTATGAGTGAAAGTAAGAAAGATTGTGAGCAGTCAGTGTCGTAAGTGTTTATTATGAGATTACATTCATAAAGTTTTCGGCATGACAATATGTCCATGTGGAGAGAAGCATTTCTATAAATATCTTGGCTTCACGAAGAAGTTTTGTCTTAAGGTTACATATTTTATTTTATTTGTTGTACATATCGTATAATAATTTAAAAATAGGCTAAATAAATAATTTGGCAAAGGAAGTCTTAATATGGTAGGTGTTGATATAACAAAATACCCTTTTTTCTAGCATAGTCGTGTAGTCCAGTGAATTGATCAGCGATTTGTGTGTAGTACCTAAACGAAATTACTATATATTTTCACCCATTGCATGAACTTTTGTAACCAATTATTCAACCCTTTTCATAAATTGAAACGGGGAATAAAATGTATGCGATTTAACATCGAGTTCTACCCAAAGACAACATTTCCTATCCAACATTGCTTATCCATCGCTTAGTTATAGACGCGATGAGTCCACCGGTTTGTCGAAGTGGCTTCCTGGTACGGCCCCAGGGATTTTGTTTTTTAATTAGAGCACGGCATGTGACTTTGTATTAACATGGTGGTGAGCAAACTTATATACAAAGTCTATAAATGGGAGCATTCAATAATTGTTATTAAACAACATTGATTGCTCCCACTATGTCGGCTAAATGATACGATTACGAAATGCCTTATTATAATATAATTTTCAGATATATGCAGAAGCAGGCAAATGTCTGGAAGGTGTGTCAGACAGACTAGGGGAGAGTGAATACTTCTTTGGGTCGCGTCCGTCCTCGTTTGACGCGATCGTGTTCGCTTATCTCGCTCCGTTGGTCAAGACGCCCTTCCCCAACTCCACGCTGTCCAATATGGTCAAAGAGATGCCTAACCTTTGCAAGTTTGTTGCCAGAATCAGCCAGAAGAACTTCAAACATGTTATGGATGGTTGGTTTTGTTTTATATGGACTTATTAGGACTCAATGCTAGTAGTCAAGAAACGACTATAACAGGGGTTTTCTTATTGGTTTTGGGGTTGACATCAGTCAAAACACTACCCTTTGGGATCTTTCGTGTTTTAAATAAATTTAGTATGGTATATAAATATTACTATCTCTGCTCTAATCAAAAACCAAGTTTAGCCGAAACCTACTCGTATGTAGGTTACCACACCCCTAATAGATACAAAACCTATCAAGTGATCTAGTCAAGTTTTGGTTTTAGTCTGTGGTTTAACAGTATTCAAGAGCCTATTGTATTGATTTCTTGTCAAGGTTGTAGACCTTTCAGATTATGAATACAAAACACTTACTTAATTAAATGATAAAGGACTGAGGATATTAAAATTATTCGTAATGCAAATCCATATTTGTCGCCTCCGTTTCGTAACCGCATCTATTAGCCAGCATATATGCTCTTAAATAACAATGTATTGATCAACCCCTTTTTATCATCCATTCACCAACCATGGATTCTCTGTGCGGGTGCCGAGTCCATCGCGTGATTGGGAGGCAGGGGAGTAAACTGCAGTGTTTCCGACCTTAAGATCGCGAAGCAGGGTTAAAGGCCTTTCCGAATTCAACTCTCCCTTTCAATGTGTTCACTGCGCTGTACTCAATCAAATAGTATATTTAATAATATGTTATTACAGATTACGAGAAACACAACACAGCCAAACACTCAACAGGGACCCAGTCTGAGAAGAAACTAGTATCCAATCAGACCAGGAACAAAATATTTGCTGCCATCTTTGCCATGATTGCCATGAGTGGGTTCGCTTATGCCAACGGAATGATTAAGGTAAATTTATAAAAAATAAACCCTTAATGTGTGCTTTCCACCACACAGTTATGGTTCCGTACAGTACACTTTTTCTGCACATTCATAGTTTTTAATTTCAACACCAAAAAAAGTTTTGGGTTATAATAATTTAAAAACTGCAAAACCTAACGGTTACAAATCAAACCTAACAGAATACAATTACAATATGAATATTTCAAAATTTTACCACAACTGTCCTCCACTGGTACAGTCGACGCCATTTTTAACTGTAATAGTACAATTACGTTAACGGAAACTTTGGTGCAACTGGAGCTAAAAGGCACCTTTCCCTTGTTAGCCATTTTTGCAATTAATACTCTATTTTTTTTATTATTAATACTAGTCAATTTGGAAAATGTACCAAAGCAAAGTGAAAGGGTATCACACCCCACACTTAACAATTCTATACTAAAAAGAAAATGGCACCTAAACAAGGAAAAAACATCAAGTGACCTTTTAAGTTACTTTTAGTACTTTTTATTGTATAATTTATTGTTGCCTCTTTCATTCTCAGACATTTCTTTCTTTTAATTCCTCTATTTATATAATTTAACTAATATCTTAATTAGCTTGGTAACACCATTGCTTATAATAATGTTCATAACATAAAATCCTTTTATAAAAAACAAAAAGTGCACTTTTTTAAGGTTTCAAAATAAAAAACCTAACTGTAAAAAAAAAAAACCTTTTTTAAATCTTAATAAAGAGTATATGCATTTAAAATTATACCTTTTACCAAGTCATTAATAAAAGTTGTCTTGTTAAAAATAAATAAATGAACAATTTTCTGTTTGAGAATTGGACAAGAGCTTTAATATTCTCATATTAATATTTTGATATAATATTAAATATATTTTTGTTCAGGTGAACATGCACGATGAGTATGGACATTCCCAAGACTTCCCCTTGTTTGAGAATGAAGAAGACGATGACTGAACGCCGCCATCTTGTTCCGGGGTTGCCATGCCAAATTCATTGGTTTGGTGTTGCCACATGAAAACTAAATGTTCCTTATTTTATTCCGTGATACTTGTTTAGGGAGCCAAAAACCTTAAAACAGATAGATATTAATGTAACTATTTATGTATTATGTATTTATTGTATTTTATTTTCAGTATGGGCGGGTTTTATGTATCTATCTGTTTTATTGTTCATAGGTAAGGGATTTTATTTTCACATGAGAATAGAAAATAAAAATTATTGGTTTTGTAATTAAATATATTATGTGAAAATCAAAGTGGCTATAAACTTTTTAGTTTCTTAGAATTAAAAAAATCACAATACATTACTCAAATTGTTTATTATCAAAAATATATAAATAATAAAATAGTAGGTAGTTTTTATCAATCAAATTTATCTTCCGCGTTCTATTTATTCTCAGTAAACATATCTAATAGTTGGTACTTTATTTAGATCATCGCTGCTGTTTCATACAATATATTTAGCTAAATTAATTTATTATACCAAAAATAAAATAATATTTTTAGTAACATTACAATTTACACGGGCGAAGTAGATCATTGATCCTTACGCTAGGTCTGTCCTGTGAAGTCATTATAAATATAGAGCAGTCAAAATATCATTTTACATATTAAAAAAAAAATACTGGTGAGCTTGTTTTATGGGTTTTTATTTAAATAAGGGTCATTTCAAAAACTGTAGTTTCTGTCAACTATAGTTACAATATAGCGTTTAAATATTTCTAAGTAATGTTATTGCTTCTCTAGCGGGTCGGGGGTGGGTACTAAAATATAATAAAAAAAACTAGATTTTTTTATAATACTATAAAAATTCTGTAAGATTTATTTACACAAAGAAACTTACAAAACATAGATAAATAATAAAAAAAGAAAAAAAATTAAAACTATCTAAATTAAATAAAAAATCTCCTTAAATGGGATACCACTTGGCAGAGTACCTATAACACTGGCAGCATTGCCACGTTGAATGGCAATGCTGACTTTTTGTTTGAAGTAGTTGTAGCATTTGGGGTCTCCACATTCGAAAAATACACGTTTCCCGAGGTCATGGAGAAATTCTTTAGCCTCGGGGCCGAGTGCTCCCGAAGTTTCGACACCAAAAGCCACAAACTTATAATTTTGAGTCAAGTCCCTATACTTCAACCGCTTACGCGCTTCCGCAGCGCCAGCGGCCGAACCAGGGACCGACGAGGAGGCCGAGACATTGGACTGTGCATAGGTATCCACGCAAGTGGCATCCCAGATTAGGGATTTTCCATTGGCCCACGGCACCAGTGTAAGACCGTCAGGGCGCCTGCCGTCGGATCTGCTGACTCCAGGAGGCTCAAGAATACAGGGAATTTTAGCCGTTTGTAGAGTACGCCGAATTATGTCATTGAGGGCATTATGACGAGAAATGCGACCAGCGCTTCTATTGCAACTGAGACCATGATAGCCGAATCTATCTACAGTGGCTCCGCAAGAGCAGCTATGTGGCATGCAGACTTCAATGCCGCACCGAAGGGCGACCGAAATTCGCAAAGTTTCCTTATCTAATAAAGTACCGAGGGAAGCAATTGGAATTGCATTAAGCCACGCACCAGAATTTTTATCAAAAGCGCCTAAAAGACGTGCTTTACTTTGTATATTTTGAACATTATTTAAAAGTTTATGTTTTTTGGACTCTAATAAAGGGATATCCCATAAAGACTGCCTATGTTTTTCAGTAGGTTCCGTAATACCTGGGAGCTTTTCCTGCCATAATTGTAAAGCTTCGTCTGTTGGGCTCGAATCCATAATGACTGAATTATTGAGAATATTATCAACAAGATCAGAGACACCGAAAGACGAAGCTAAAAAAGATGGGAGGGAGAGATCCGTAAGTCGACGGAGCCCTAAACCTCCAAACCTGATGGGCATACATATTTGATCCCAACTAATAACATTAATGTTTACATTTAAGATTTTCCCTAATAATTCAAGTAGGTTATTGTCGAATGTATTTAGATGTTGTGAGGCACGCCAAGAAGGACAGCATCTAAGCAAATATGTAAATTTGTTAAAGGTTAAGCAGTTGCGGAGTAAGAAAAGGGCTACATGTGGTTCTATAACTTCACACTTGTTTACTATGTGGATAAGGGTATTAACTTTATTTAATAGAAGTGGGGAAAGTGATTCATCTGTTAGTGGAGCACCAAGTAAAGACAATTCATTACGAGGAACACTTTTTATACCAGGACAGATGGAATCAAATAATAATAAATTATCTGATGTATTGTAATTGCCAATGAAGTGAATTTCACATTTAGAAGTATTCAGTTCTAAGCCTAAATCTGAACATTTTGTTTTAATAGATGTGAGATCGTGTGAGAGGGTATCTAAAGAACCACCGAGAGAACCATCATCAAGAAACCAGCAATTGAATTCTGACTGAAGCTCATTTATCATGGGGTGGATAGATAAGCTAAATAATACTGGGCCCAGCGGGTCTCCTTGCTGGCAACCGACGCAAGAATCAATGATATTACCATTGTAAATAAGAGCTGAAGGTAAAGAATAGCATTGATAAATAAAATTATACAAAGAAGGTACTTTGCGTTTAGTTTCTGCAAGCATGATGGTTCTATTAACAGAGTTAAAGGCATTTCGGAAGTCTAGTTTTAATAAAGCTTTTCCGTTATTAGATGAATTATTTACAAAAGAGCTAGCTGCTCTGACAGCTGCTTCACAACCACCATTTACGGCAAAACCAAGTTGTTTAGGTGTGAAATACGGGACTAAGTCTTGTTTAATTTTTTTGCATGCAATTTTTGAAGTGATTCTTCGATAAGTATTTCCAACGGCTATAGGTCTTATTCCACCTCCTTTCTTATTTAAGGCACATAGGCTGGCACCGTATAGAATAGGGCAAATATTATTTGGTACATGTCCCCGAATCATTAGGTTAAAAAGATCGCATAGGGCCTGTAATAGTCTTGAACCAGATTCGCCAGTGGAGTATGATATTAAATCCTTAAGATGCTGTGGTCTAATTCCATCCAGACCAGAAGCAGAAGTAGCAGAAAAGTTATTAATTGCATTTACAACATCTTGTAACTCTATTTGAGGGATATTAATGTTTTCAGGATCAGGAGGCTCTATATTGTAGCTCGCCAGATTTGCAGGTGGATGTTTTTCGCGTAAGGCAGAAAGTGTGTCAGCGTTAGGAGGCGCAAAACTGTCATCTGAACATAGAATACGCGCAGCTCCACTTACGTCACCTTCCGCAATTTTTGCTTCTATATATTTTGAGAAGGTACGAGAAGGGAATTTAATAATTTCATTTGTTTGGGACAAAGGTAAAGGGGAAGACAAATTTTGTTTTATAAAAGCTGTTAAAGATTTTTCCTTTTTTTTTGGTAATGATAAAAAAATAAAAGAAAAAGATAAAAGGTTATTCCATGACGACGTGTTATTATCATTGACCACTCTGCGAATTACTGAAGACAGTTTATCGGCCACAGCTATCCGTGCACCCTTTGGTATTCTTTTTATGATATGGATATTTTTCTTAAGATTGGTAATTGTAGTTAAAAAATCATTTTCGTGGGAAGTTGACGATTGATTAAGTTCTGTTTGTTTTTTGTGTATTCTAGAACAGTGAATTTTTAAGCCTTTGGATGTATTAAAAAATCTAGAGCAAATACTGCAGATGAATGGAGAAGTCTGATTAGTATTGATATTATTGGTAGAAGTTAAAGAATAATCAGACTGAGATGACTGTGCACAATATGTGCAAATCCAAGCAGTGTTTGAGCGACCAAGAGACAGCAGATCCTCCGCAGACAATCCTGCACAGGAGCCGTGGTACCAAGTGGAACATCCTTCACAAATTATGGCGGCTGTATCTGAAATTTTGTTATTACATTTACAAAGTTTGTCTGACATGAATAAGTATAAAAAAAGTACATTAATTAATATAAATAAAATATTTTACCTAGAAAAATAAAGAGAAAACAAATTAAAAATAAGTACCTATTAAAAACATAAGTAAATTTAAATATTAGTAACAAGAACACTGTAAAATCGCATAAAAATAGTCCTAATATTTTCACCTCACATTAATTAAATTTCAAACGAAAACGAACTTGTGTTGTCATTTGATAGATGACCATGGTGCCAAATCGAGGGGGGTCTTGAAGTGGTATTCTTCTTGGTTCTGCTCAACATGGAAGGGGATACTCCGAGGCTTCAAACAGATCCAGCTTTGTAGAGTTATTTACGTATTGTAATATAGTTTCCAACTAACCACAATTAAATATTTATCCAAACTTCCTTTTCAGTTTCTTCGAGTCAAATTATAATGGTAAAATTTCATAAATATGCTGAAAAATAAAAAATCTGGAGATGTGGATCAAATGTCACACGTTTGTGATCCGCTGTTCATCCTTATTTTTGTGTCAAATTATTTCCACTTAATAATGGTTTTACATATCACTGAAATTTATAATTTTTACTTAAATCTTCGTCCAATCTTTAATAAAATTTAATAATTATTATTTCCAATGAAAATATTATGACTTTTCTTTTTGACGTATTTAATGAAATATTTAAGTACTTGCAGGAGAACCGATTTGTAAGAAATTATAATTGAGAAGTTTTTTAAAATTATTTAAAATGCAATAAATTATTTCTTGCAACGTTTGTTGCATAAAAAATATTTTACAATAGTATAGGATAATGAATGATATTTCTTTTGCATTTAAAAAAGCTTTTATAATTTTATTTTTAGTTTAAATACTATAGGTATATTACTTTATAATTTTATGCCTGTTTCGTTATTTATGTTAGAAATCTGTAAAAATATTGTTAGTATAAAAATGGCGACCAAAACCTGTCTGAAATATGTCTGTCAAATATGAGTATTTGTAGTGCAATAAATATTAAAGTATATTCCGCCTCCCATACAGATGCAAAAAACCGTCAAGTGACCTAGTCATGTGTCGGTTTTAGTGTGTGGGTTCACCGGTTTTCAGGAGACTACTGCATCGATTTCTTGCCGAGGTGGTAGTCTCCTTTCACGGTGCAGTTATGAAACGGGCGGCGACAATTCTGCATTATTTAGCCTGCATAGTAGTAGGGAGCTATCAATGTTGTTAAACAACACGGTATTGATCGCCCCATTCATGATTTTTGTAGGACTGTTTATCATCAGGTAGATACAAGGTCACATGCCGTGCTCCAATAAAAATATATATAACTTGGCGAATACAGTGATAATGAAATCACAATAAGAATGCTATAAAGTTTTGTGCTCTTATTATAGGTTTAATACCAGAAGGTACTGAGATGCGTCTGCAATAAAGTTATTATTAATTAAAATAATATGTAACTGTCACACTGTTATGTATAATGCTCAGTTAAATTTAAGACATTTAATGTCTCCGTTTGTATATTCGATCCTTATAGTATAATTTTCCAAACGCATTCTTATTAAACAAAAAAAAAATTGCAAAATTATTTATTTCATATAAATCTTTACAGATATTTACTATGAGTAAAAAAAAAACCATAAGTTTTTAACAATAGGGCCTTAGAATGCGTTCGGTTAGGTTCATCTCCAAAAGTAGGTATATTGTTATTTTTTATTAAATTATACAGACACTAAACGCGCGATATGAAAATAATACCAACCGAATGCATGCTACATAACCAACTAGTGTAAGACTAGGTGGTTAGCTGATTCCATTGCTTTTCAATCATTATCTGCCATACAAGGGCGCCACGGGGGCGACCAACCACACCGACCATAGCCACGCCTTAAATATGTATTGAGAAATATATTATAATTAACAAAATATCTTTTAAGGTAATGGACTTTGTCTAATGATTGAACCAAATTAATTTTAGTTTTTGTATAATACGCGCGGCCATTTTGTTTCTAGGTCGCCATTTTGATTTTTCAATAATATTGTTTTAGACTAGTATACAGATTGTTATTATTGCGTGATAAATAAACATGCTGTTAGTTAAATTTCTGCTTTCATTTCATTGATTTTTTAACCTTATCTACAGTTTTTCCGTAAGTCGGTCATGGTCTGTGTGTTTATAAAATATAATATGATCGTCGGTTAAATGGAAAAGTGACATTTTCCAAAAACATTATTAATCGAATTTTATATGGATAAAAGACACTTTATAAAATTATTACTTTAAGCTCATCTGTGTCGCAAGTGTCATTTCGGTACTTTACGGTAAAAAAATTAAATGCTCATATTGTAGCTTTGTTTTTTTTTTAATAATGCCACTTTTCTATTTAACCGAAGAATAATAATAATACAGAAGTTGTATGATACACATAGTACAAGCCTAGAGCTTACTTTGTGACCAGCGGCCATATTCAATTTTTTTTAAAGGTAACGCTCTATTGTTAAATAACCAAATCCTTCATGTACATTTGTCACCTCATGGAACGCTAAAAACTGTCAAAGCAATACTGCTGTAATACAAGGGAATAAAGTATTTGCCTTTTCAAGGGAATAAATTATTTGACTAATGACAGTTGTTTCATAGCAAATATGTCAAAATTCTTATTTAGGGTTTCCTTTAGAGTTAGGGATCGTTGGTGAAATCGGGCATTAGACCCCCCAAAAATTTTTTTTGGGTGAATTAGATTTTTCTACTTTTGGCCGCAGCAATTCGTTCATTACTATACCGACAAAATACCTATTGTGACTCGAATAAGTAGTGTGTGTGTGACCAATAAAGTATTTGCCTTCTTTAGTAAGGTACAGATATATAATTAAAAATGTTTGCGACTCACGTACCACATATAAACCTTAAAAAGGTTTTCGTGGATGTGTAACATTCGTGGTAAAATTAGTTTGTAGTGAATAATAAATGGAAAAAAAGTTATGTTGTTGCCGACTGTTCAATGTTATTTTTAAAGGATTTCGTTATTTTGACAAGCTAACGCAAGCAGAGCAATATGTGTAAAATTGTCCTATACAATTATTTCATACTTGTCATTGGCAAAACAAATGGCTTTACCATTATAGCCATTAATATGAAGAAAAATATATATATACAATTATTAGTATTATACCTTAATTATACAGAGACTGGCTTAAAAATTCATACCTATTTTATGTATAATATAATTCAAATTATTACATTTTAAAATTCAACCTTAGAATTGCCAATTATTTTTCTATTATAAATCTTTTATTTCAGTCACATTAATAGAAAATTACTTTTTGCACTATTCTATTTACATCATTTTCTAACCAATTCTAGCCATTTATGTCAAGAATCATTTTGACGTGGAGGCCCCTAGGCTATTCCCTTTGGCTAAATGCGGCGCTGCCCTTGTTCCCCAGTGTCCATGTTTTAAATCAAGCTTGTTTAGCTTTAGCGTATTCCATATTTTTTATACTCGTGTTATACGGTACCCTACGGGAGAAGCCACAGCATTGCGTTGCGGCGTCGCATCGTAAATATCTACGACGCCGCACAACGCATTGTGGCGATGCGCTGACGCAACGTACAAATCTGCAATGCGATGACACCTCTTAGTGTTCACATTGAACGAGGTGCGCTTCAAGATGGCAGATTACGATACGATTACCTGATATCCTTAATTCAGGAAGCAGAAGTAGGACCTATATGCTGTACTTGTCTAACTACTAGAAACTGAACTCGTACGATGTCGTATACGATTAAATTTTTGCGTTGCGTCATCGCATTGTATTGCTGTGTGACGTCGTTTTGGCGATATGACGCCGCAACGCAGTGTTGTGGCTTCACCCTAAGTGACAGCATTCGCATTTGACCAATTTTTAGGCCTAGTGCACCTAACACCTAGTTTATGGGCAATTTGCGTATTTACCTACTTTGTCCACTGACTATTCCAGAAGCTGTCTTCTTGGAGCTGGCATCACACGCTCCTCGTACACCGTCTGCGAGTCGCCACTAGACGTATGGACCGGATCCAACGACGCCATCAGCAACAAAACATTACTTGAATAGCTAATACCTACCCTTATAATATATCTAACTTTGATTAAGTAGTTAAAAAGACATTTGGAAATTTAGTTAAAATTCGTTTTACGAAAGAATTGCGGCCGAAAGTCGGTCGAAGGTATGTTGGTAAACACAGACTTATGCCCGATTTCACCAACTCTTTAGGGAGCCCCTAACTAAGCTAAGGGACAATTAATGACAGTTGCTTCATAGCAAATATGTCAAAAAAATTATTTAGGGGCTCCTTTAGAGTTAGGAAGATTGTTGGTGAAATCGGGCATAAGGGAGCCTAACTAAGTTAAGGGGCAATTAATGACAGGTGTTTCATAGCAAATATGTCAAAATTCTTATTTAGGGGCTCCTTTAGAGTTAGGGATCGTTGGTGAAATCGCGTATTAGACCCCTCAAAAATTTTTTTTGGGTAAATTAGATTTTTCTAGTTTTTGCCGCAGCAATTCGTTCATGACTATATCGACAAAATACCTATTGTGACTCGAATAAGTAGTGTGTGTGGTGACCAGTGGGGTTATTCTGTTTCTTTTCGCTAATCTATCAAAATTACCGAATCCTTTATGTATAATGAGAAAATAAACGTTTATTATTATAATGGGCACTACACACTAAAAGCAACTGTAAATACTAAGGGAATAGAGTGCATAACGTTTTTAGTGAACAATCAGCAACATGTTTAATGTATTTTATTTTATATTACGCACGGATTTCGTTATTTTGACAAGCTAACGTTTCCGTTTACGTCAAAAAATATTATGGTCAACAAGATATATTTATTTATTTAAAAACTTTATATTGCTCAAAGAGTACAAAGGCAGACTTAGTGCCGCTAGCCATTCTATACTAGTCAAACCAGGTGCAATAAAAGAGATTTCTATCAAAACAACGAGATCAATAAATGGAAAATACCTAAAACTCGCAGACTAAAACGACTGTACGTTCTCAATTATTGTACCTCTGACAAGTGTAATATATCGCCGCGCACTAGCGCAGTAGGAATGACATCTCAAGTTGGGCAACGTGACTAGAGGTATAATAACTGAACGCACTATAAGATTTTTTTTTTATAAAATGAACTATTATAGGTGGAGCCCACTAAAGGGTGATTTTCCAATCGACAGATACAAGTTATACGACAGTTAACTTATATAACGGAAAGTCAATTTATTAATTCTCTATACAAGTAATCTGTCGAATAACTTTATCTGACAAATAAAAAATTAGCCCAAAACGAAACAAAAACAAGGTATAAAAATAAAAGGCGAATAATTGCAATATAATATACTTTTATTTGTCATTTGAACATTAATCTTGTATAATCATATTATGTCGTCGGTCAGGTACAGTAGGCCGGACAAATACCTGACCCACCGTACAACCTTATCACACCAAAAGCAACCTAACAAAAGTTATTTTACCATGAACCATAGTTTGAAGATTTTATGTGTTTGCGACAAGGTTTTAAACCGGGCCAGCAATTAATTCGGGTGATACACTACGATATTATTTCAACAAAACTGTACCCAATTACGTATTCACTGGCGTTTTAATCATTAACTAGTATGTTCTCGTTTTGTGAGGAAATGGCACTTAATTTAATTCTAATGGCCGCCTCGTTGGTTCCATTCCACACGACAAAAAAAAAATTTTTTTTTGATACAAATCGATAACATCACAAAAGGAGGCAGTCGGAGCAAGGTGGATCCATATCGTTACGAGTTGTTAAATTAAAATACTCTAGTAATTTAGTTATTAAAAGCTTGTTTTGACGCTTAAGCTGTCATTTAAATGCATAAGTGAGTCGAATTTAGAAAACGCCAAAATTTATATAAACATGTCATTATAAAAAAAAAGTTTTTCAATAAAATTATATTTTTAGATAATTTTGATGTGGGTTTATAAATTATATAGTGATACGCTGGCGGGTAAAATTACAAAAACCTAATCCTTACCACTTTAATACAGTGTTGCATATACAAGAAATTAGTTCCAATATTATCCGCAATATGGCGAGGATTTGTAACCCTTTTAAATATAATTATACAATAATTATAGGTGATGATATTTTGATCCCTTGCTCATACTTACCTCAAACTATGCACTTACATTATTTTAAACGACAATTGGATAAAAGCTACCTTTTTATCCCGCTCGAGTGTTGAAGCGAGTGTTCCCTTAAAATCTGTCATCAAATTTATTTGTCATAAATTGAGATTTAATTTTTACATTAAAAAAAAAACTTAAAACGGCTTCTATACAAACTATTGATATTTTCCTTTATAATAAAAAAATCTTATAAAAGTAATGACGGAAAAAAGGAACAGTCGCTTTGAGCGCCCTCTGGATTTAGTTTTGCGTTTACAACCCCGTTACCGCGCTTATTATATATTTGTATAACAATAGCTTTGTATTGGAACTAACTATCAAACATCTATATCTTCTAATTAATTAGGAAGTTCTCTTCAGTCGCAATTATATATTTATTAACAAATATATTAGTAATAACTTTATTTTTAAACATAAATAATAATAATTGCAATAAACATTTCTTTATTATACAATTTACAAATATTATTTAACTACTGTTTATATAAAGTTAATTTATACTAGCATTGTAACAACCTATCTTATCTTTTTTAATAAAAACAATATTAAAAAAACAAACAAATAAGGCTACAGACATTATTATATTAAGTAATTATTTTGTTCTTAAATATAACAAATATTATATAAAAACGGTTAAGTTAAATAATGTCAACAAGTGTACACAAAACAAGTTATTATTTTATATTAGAAATAATAAATTTTAGCTGCCACTCTTACAACACTTTTATTTTACAATTAACTTCTTAGAAAATAATAAACCCCTAAAAGTTATGAAACGCGGATTTAAAAAAAAATCTAGATTTTTGCTTCACTGCTGTTTGTCGCATCATCATTTGTGTAAAAAAAACTAAATATTTTATACAAAAACGTTTTATATGTCAACATGAATTTTCTTTATTTTTCGCATAATTTTTTAATTATAAAATTTTAAAAATATACAGGGTGATAATTGCACTTATGACGCTGAGTTAATATGTTATTAGGTAGCATCTATAGAGCCAATTTTAAATAATTAAAAGGATGTTATATTTACATATCCTCTCTTTTAGTTTAGATTAGGTATATTCATATAATTATTATATAACAATTAAAGATAATAGTCAGTATAATATTTTTTTACTTTAGTGTCAGCAGAAGTAAACTGTACCCCTAGTGTGAGTTTTCTAACTATTACTTTGCGTTTAAGTTAACTAAAATTTGTATGGGAAATGGATCAGCGCTCCAAGCGGAAATTTTAGGAACTAGAAATGCGGTCGTGTGATTGGTCAAAATGTTAACGCTGTAGTATAGTTAACGTTTACTATCCAGTTAACTGCTACTGCTTTTCCATCAATAAGATACATTTTTTGACAGTATTAACTTAAATCGATCCTTTAGTTGGAGCGTTAACGATTACGGAGGTGATAAAAGTAATAAAAAACACCATGGCTACTCATACCTGTCATATAGGTTACCCTAGTACGGGATCATGACAACGTAACTTGTATTCATTTGTATGTATTATTTTTGATGCCATAAAGATTTTATTACAACACTAGCTACACGTCCCGGCTTCGCGCAGGTGTACTGATAATTAAAATGAGACTAAATTTTCCCTCTAAAACCATGTAAATTTACTACTTTTTTCAATCAACGAAAGTATTTTTCTGAAAATGGAATAATCGACATGTTACAGCTAAAGCAATGCAAGAAACTGAATAATCATTAAACTGTCAATTCAGTCAATATATTTGAAGATCTCCCTACTGTCTCAATCACTCGTTTTTTTATATGGAGAACCCAAATTTTTTATACTTTTATATACAATTTTTTAAACATTTTCTTCCATACAAATCTTGTGTTAAAGTTAAAGGTTAAACATTACAATTTAAAAAAAAACTATCGAAAGTGTTCTGAAAAGATGCGCTGACATACAAACTTAACAATTCATTGTTATTTGTATAGATTAAAAAAATAGTCCGCAAATAAAATGGTACTCTGCGGATATAGTAAAATAAAGGCACACACACACTATGAGAAGTCTTAGCGCGCAAGTTAATCATTCTATCAATAGTTATAGGACACCATTGTTGTATTACTAAACTTTTTTTTACAGAATTAATACCAAAATCACACTGTATAATAAGTATTGTATGACTGTTGTATGAGGTTGAGATATTGTAAGGAAGGAGTTTAATATTGTTGAAGTGTTTATTATTAGTTTGTAAGAATTTAAAACCTAAATAGGTATCAAAACAAAAAAATATATAATAAAATAGTCACCCCAAGTATTTTGTTATAATCATTATTTTTAAAAGGAATGATAAAACACCGTAATTTAAACAAAATATAAAAATTTTTGACTATATAATTTACCTACCTCTTAAAAATACTAAAAAAATATAATATAAAATAATTCGTTATTTATATTTAAAATTTACAACAAACTTATTGCAATTTTTTAAAATATCTATTTTAATTAATTTAAATAACTAATTCAGAAAAATATATACCTATTTATATAAAACATAATACTTATAATAAATAAAAAGCATAACTACAGACATAATATTTTTGGTATATTTTCTCACAAATTAAAATGTTTTATTTATTTATAATATTATAAAAAATAAATATATACCTACCTAGTATAAAATAATTTAGTGCACATTATTCTCAGGAGTTATATTTTATACTTCCTAAAAAAAAATTAGAAAAAAAAAAATGTTTTAAATCATATCCGGTAACATAATAAAATAAGCAACATATTATTTCCAAAATGCGAAAAAGTTAAAAGTTAGTCAGTACATACATATATGTACTGGTTTAGACTAAATAAATACATTATATATAATACTTAGTAATATAAATAATAAATAGATACATATATATTCAATAATAATAATTATAATACTTTCTTGTCTATTTTACAACTAAATAAAAGTTTTTATTAACAGAAAATAAGATAGACGTGCACTTAAAATATAAAATAAAATTCTAATTTTTAATAAACCTATTAATAAAAGTTTGGGAATCTCTGGAAGCCTAAAAATGGTTTTCAAACTTTACAAGTCTATGCTTCTTGTATTTTTTTTTATTTATAAAAAAATACCAGTTAATCTGGGGCGTTAAGTAAAGATTGTGAATCTAGAAGTTGCGAAGCATCGATGAGGCTGGTGTGCATAACGTCAAGCGCAGTCGCGGAGCCGCTGTGGGCTTTCATAGAGCTGAAAGGGTAGAACCTGGGAACCTTCTGGCGGGTGATGGGCTCTACTGCATCGGCGCTGTCGCCGTTCGAGTGACGATTGTTCATTATTGAATGAGATGCTTCTTTTTCTTTCAGGCGGCGAATCTGAAATATAATTTTATAACGTAATGTAAAACTGCGCTAATTAAGAAACGATTTACACTTATAAATGGCGTCCCCTCGCGTGCTATTTCATTCATATTATATTTCCGTCTATATTCACACACTGTGGTAAGGTTCTCAAACAAAAAAAAGTACGCCAGCATTACCCATGCTATCTAGACGCGTCCCAAATATTGAGTACGTTTTCGAATATATTTGTTAATATTTTAATAATTATCGTTGATTTTTGTTAAGTTTGGTTGTTAATAAAATACTAATCTTTTTAAAATGGTGACAACACAAAATTAAAAAGGTTTAATATGTATCTGCTACTACTACAATAAAAAACGGTACATCACTAGCCGCCATTCTGTGACGTCATTTGTGCTCAAAAAGCGCGCGACCGCATATAAGTTTATTGTTATTGTATTTTTTTTTGTTAATTAATATGCGATATAAGTGCTGTATAGTCCCTGAGTGCCGAAACACATCCGTAACTGCGCCTCAAAAGTTAGTCAAAAGATTTATTTATCACAAATTGTCGTAATAAAAGACAATAAATACCCGAGAAAACAAGAAACTGTAAAGACTACAGAACAGACGTTGATGTTTGTTTGTGCACGAATGACGTCACAGGTGGTTATTGCTAAAGTCGGAGCGTTTTTAAATGCGTTCTGATTCATCAAAAACATTGATTATTAAAATATTATTTAAAAAAAACAGCTAATTAAAATAAAATATATTACAGTCAATATGTCAAAGACATAAAAGAAACATTTTGTACAGAAGAATTGAATATAGCCTATTGTTTATAAATACTAATAAATATCATCACGGGTGTCTAACGTCCGACGCATAGACGGCCTCAGGGTACGCAGCGGAGGGGTCATGTCGTAGCCGATAGTATGTGTATTCACCGAAAAAGTGGCTAGCTCGTCGCGATGTTTGGGTAGACTCAATCTATAAACAGTTTCACAAGTTGGTATAGTGAAACTGCAGGGACCGACATATTAACGTGCTCTCCGAGGCAGTGATGTTGTTAAACAAATGTACCTATATACATTTTTTGAGATTAAAAACTCATTGGTACCGGGGTTTAAACCAGGGAAACTGTTTATAGATGGGTTTTTAAGACTATACACACTAGTTCGGTGTAGACCTAAACATACTACGGGGTGGGATTAAAAACTCCTCCGCTGGGTACTCTGAGGCAGTCTAGGCGGTCTCGGGAGAACTATAAAGTTGATAATTATGTTTATTTTATATATATTTGTCCTACATATAAAAAAAAGTTGATACAGCTCACAGTTCCTAAAAAACATGACAGTAAGACGAGACTGAGACGCACCTGGCTGAGCAGCTGCATGTGGTAGAGGTAGACCTGCGCGCGCCCCGAGCCCAGCACGTCCAGCGGACACAGCCAGCGCTCATAGTTCTGCGCCCACACCTCCGCGCCCCACACGCCGCACGCGGGGACCAGCCGATCTATGCTCGCGGCAGGCGTAGCCTTCACGTCTGATAACGCTGAAATACGACCGACCCGTTTATACCAGCAGACCTTTTTTCGGTCGAACGTCGCAAAAAGAGAAAAAGAGGGAGATAACAAGGAGTACGGTCATTCTGGACCCAACCGTAAAAGCTTAGCGTTCACAAACAACGATATGCTTACTTAATAATAGATAATTTAAGCATTATTTTCAGTATATATATTTTCCATACAGCCTCGGTCAGATTATATTATTCTGTCAATGCTGCAGCACGAGGAAACACTACTAATAATTTTGTGGATTAATAATTCGCGGACCGAAATTGTTCGCTATACTAACCTAATAACTAGTCATAAAGTAACCTTAAATTGAAATTCAAGTGAGAATGATTTTTTTCTCTCAACTTCTCGAACTTCGATGTAATTAACAATTTTATTATGTGTATTCTCCTCTATCGAACTGGATAGATTTAATTTTTGAACGCGGCTTCTAAGCCTGGGTCTGAAAATACATGGGCTATGACCGTTCTTCTTTATTATCATATTGGTGTATCAATATGTCTTATTGTCTCGTTTTGGTTATTTCTGCAACGATAAAAACGAAAGTGACGTCATCATCAAATGTATTTTTTATACGTTTCTCATGGCTAGGGGAGCTGACACGCGAAACTTTGTCTGCGTATCTTTACACAGCGCACGGAATGGAAGCTCTCAAAAGGAATAAATTTTCCCCGTTTTCCCAACATTTTTCATTGATGCTCTGCTCCTATTGGTCGTAGCTAGCCTTTCTCGATAAATGGGCTATCTAACACTAAAATAATTTTCAAAATCGGTTCAATAGGTAATATTACCCCCCCAACTTTATATACTAAAATTATTTTTATAATAAAATAATTAATCCAAAAATTAAAAAATCCTCTTTATAATATTAGTATAATTGTACCTATGTATAATGTTTATTTTTTGTATATTTGTATTTAGATTTTTATATGTAGGATAATTTACACATATTACTCTGGCCACAAACTAAGCTCTAGACTTGTACTATGTGAAACCAGAAACAACGATATAATACATATTATATTTTATAACCACCCAGACCATGACAAATAAATATGATAGCAATCATAAACTGTTAAACAAAAATGTATACTTATATTGACCATTTATAGATTTTGAAGATATGCTTACCATAAGGTGGATATAAAGTCACAAGCCGTGTCTAGTAAAAAAATATATACAACTTTAACAAAATAATTCTTATTATACATGTTTTCTTATTCAATTAATGTTTTTCTTTCTACCAATGTAATTATATAATAAATTCCCACAACCCTCGCTTTTGCGGTCAGATAGGTAGGTCCGCGTCCCACCCAAATTTTAAATTGCAATAGGGTATTTGACTCCTTTTTAAAACCTGTTTTATATGATTCTTCATTACATAATAAGCACACTACATTTATATTTCCGGGATGTCTACTCTATTATTATACTCTGTAAAATTTAACTTAATCGATGACAGAAGCCACTGCGTTTAAAAAGACAGTTCCTTTTTTTTTGTAGGCAAACAATAATATTCACGATATTTTTCAACAAAATACTTACTAAATTACGTATTTTATCAAATTGTAGAAAATCAACTGATTGACCATTTATTACTTTTTATTTGAAAGCATTTAAGAGTTTTATTTTTTCTTTTTTGGGCAAATGGCTAAATTGAGATTTTTCATTTTTATCGATACAATATATAAGTAGATAACAAATATATAGAATAAAATAATTAAAAAATAATAAATTCTCATATTGTAAATATAATTTAATTACAATTACATTACCCCACAGCAAGGGGGTTGAGACCGACTGACCTCGACAAGTACCCAGTAAGTAGAGTCCCTGCCTCGGCAACAGGATCAACTCTAGCCGGCTCTCGGCCTCACCAAACAACCGGGGTCTCTACTACTCTTGTCGGTCACAGGAGTAGTAGAAGTCGATGTTATCATTTTCAGACTCACTATCGCTGGAAGAGTCTCCTATATTAAATATCAATTCATTATCTCGAAAATTGTCGAAGTTAATAGATCGATCTTTTACTATACGATCTTTGGTATATATTTTAATCGATTCACTGGATTACGTATGACCTACCAGTTTTAAATCTTCAGATTAACAATAGTATTTTTTGATGTTATCAAAAGATTAATCGATATTTAGTATCGACAGCATCACATCACTAGCAATATATGTCATAATAGCTGTCATCAATCAAGTTAAATTTTACGGAGTATAATAAAAAACAATGTTAAATTTTGAATTTCCACAATGGCGCTAAAAACGCTGTTTTGCAGTCTATGTCAAGTGTGACGTCACACGCAAGTAAACAAACAAGCACAGATTAAATAATCTCCTATATATTAAACTCTATTCGATTTCATCCACGTGATTTATAATCTGTGTATTGTTTTGTTTACTTGCGTGTGACGTCACCAGTCATTAACCAATCAAAGATGTTTTTGTTATATATAAAATTGTAAAAAATATTCGATTTTATTTCGTGTAATCTACAAAAGATATACATAATTTAGTTTAAAATAAAGTGATTTCTGTTTTTTTACGCCATTGTCTGATAGGATGACCACAATTGTTTTTTTTTTACTTTATTGTTTTTTTTAAATATAAGCACGCAATCTGGAACTGGCTAAGTAGCACATTCGTCAAAGAAACAATAACGTTCAAGCCGATAGGTAAAAAACCCTAGTCCTAATTCGTAAATTCAATCCACTCACAAATATCTGGAAATCCACAAGGATGTATGGAGTGAAAATGCTATAATTGGTGAAAACTGTCAAAGGAAAAATCTTTTTTTCTTCTCTTGAGCTTCATTCGAGTAGTGAAGTACACACAACATTTTAATTTGTTATAAATCAAGAAAATTAACTATGTAATTTAAAAGTATAAAGGTATTACAATCGCCTATATACAATTTTATTTCATGTGCAATAAAGAATTTAAATAAATAAACTTTTACAAAAGGAGATAAAGAAAGTAAATGTAGAGTTGTTAAACCAGGCCCTGGCTAACCAGAATTAAATATTAAGCTGACTGGAAGACCTAATATTGGTGAGTTCCCTATAAACTGTTATTCTATGCATTTCTTATATATTATATTACTAAATCGGTATAAGTTCAAATCTATTTCTCTACAAATAACCTATAGAATGAAAAAGATAATTAGTTATTAATACTTACAGAAGCGGGTGCTGTTTTTTGGCAAATAGTTTGTGGCCGCTGTGTCCAGGAATAGCGGGTTGAAGAACAGACTCATGTCTTGTTCAGAGAACTGCTCGCCCCAGTCCCACACTGGACGTTCTATCAGACCCTGCAATATACACACAACTATATTCATTCATGGATCTAATAAGGCGCCAAAGTATTATACAAGCTTTTAAAAATCATTTAATTATTTAAAAAAATATGTAAGAGATGAGATCTGGGATGGGTGACCGCTTTATACTACTAGGCTATACCATAATAAACACCGCAACAAGACCGCCACTTGTTAGGTGTTGCCTCCAAATACCATCGGCGAAATGAGGATGGTTTAATCCTTCTGCTGGGTACCCTGAGGCCGTTTAAACATTCTCGGGAGTCAAAAAGGCACCAATAGACATCATGTTAGAAAAATAAAAATTGCCTTTGTTAGACAACACGACTTTAGTATAGCGGAGAGCACGTTAAGGCTTGCTAAGACGATACAAACTTTCAATATAACAACTTGGCTGTTAGTGAAAGTTTAACACTGGAAGTGCGAAAGCTCATTTTGTATGAACTTAGCGATTACGAAAGCAGTGTCCTAAATCTGTTGGTCCCAGTTTCACTATATCAACTTGTGAAACTGTTAACCATGATCCCGGGCCATAAAATGTAGTTGTGGATTTGATCCCACAGGGTCGTGACTTGGGACATGTCTACAGGATGAATATTTCAAGTGTGCCTTCAATGCCAAATCCTAAAGTACAAGGAATAGGGACTTTATCAGCTGGTGCAATAATATAGCGGCATTAAGTCCGCCTTTGTACTAATTTTGTGCAATAAAGTTTTTAAATAAATAAAAATAAATAGGTGAGTTTTTTTTTTGTCAAAATCAACCGGTTCGATTCCCGATTAGGAAAATAAATATTTCAAAAATCTAAAGGTGCAGTTTTAGTTTTTATTAAATCCGGTCCCGAAACTCCTTTGAGCATTTTTTGCTATTCCTTGTAGTTTAGGATTTAGCCTTGAAGGCACACTTAAAAAAATCAACCTGTATATCATTCTTTGTAGTTTAGGATCTGGCCTTGAAGGCACACTTGAATAATTCATCCTATATATCTACAGAATACCACAGGGTAGCGTACTGGGACCGACACTGTTTCTGATTTACATAAACGACTTGTGTAACGTTAAAATCAGAGGTGGTGAGTCCCTAATGTTCGCAGATGATACTGCAATAGTTTTCAGAGGTAAAACGTGGAACGAGGTCAAGGAAATTGCTGAATTCGGCTTAGCAAGCGTTACTAATTGGCTAGACAATAATCTCCTTACATTAAACACCTCAAAAACCAAATACATATACTTTAACAAAACTGCAGTATCCAATACTGATGATGACTTTAGACTTACTATACATACCTACCCCTGCAACGCCATTGGTATAACTAACAGTGTCTGTAGGTGCGGAACCCTTTCTAGGGTAAAATCCATTAAATATCTCGGGGTTGTGGTTGATGATAGACTGGCGTGGACAGACCACGTGTCTATGCTTGCTGGGGCTCTAGAGAAAAAGCAGGCGAGGCGACATGTCGCGTCGCCTCAGTCAAAAACGTATGTATTTTGACAGTGACAGTAGGCGTGAGGTACGCTGTCACCTGCCAAAGTCTATACAGTTTTGATTGAAGGCGACACGACACGTCGCCTCGCCTGATTTTTCTCTAGAGCCCCTGGACGCACCAGAAAGCTTATGTACGTGTTCAAGTCACTTCGAGACATTGCGAATCCCAAACTACTGATGCAGGTGTATAAAACACTGTCACAGTGCCTTATTACATACTGTATCAGTGTTTGGGGTGGCGCGGCAAAGACTTTGCTGCTGCCACTCGAGCGTTCCCAGAGGGCTCTCATAAAGGTCATTCCTCGGAAATCATACAGATATCCCACCACGGACCTTTACAAAGTCTTGAGTGTTTGAAAGATATATATTAAATGTATTATTTTAAGGTACCATAAAACTATAACACCTACGAAAACTAATGAACGTACTCGTACTTATAACTGTTTCAATGCTTTTATAAAAATTACCTTTGCACAAAAGCAATATATATTCTTGGCACCTTTTTTATACACAAAAATGAACACTTAGACGTACATAATAAACCTAAATAACATCCAATTAAAGAAAAACATTGATATCTGGCTTAACCAATTTGACTATGATGCTACTGAAGGTCTTCTTACTGTAAATAAATAACCATAACTAAGTATATTATATATATCAATAAGTATTATATCTGTAGGTTTCTTGTAAGTATATATATATATAATACTCAATCACACGCACACACACAATCACACGCACACACACAATCACGCGCATACCCACGCATGCTAACACGCATGCATGCACACAAAATTTCACAGACACACACATTTATTTAATTTTGTTGCTCGTGTATTCTTACTAAAGCTGAACTGTATTTTATTTGTATTTTGTAAATATTATACCTACATAAGCATGGAGCGGTTATAACTGGTTCCTGTAACACAGGTAACCTAGCACAGGAGCCAGGGATCAACAGTAACTTGTACATGTAAATATAATTAATTAGTTACATAAATTTAATGTTTTTGATGTACGTTTCTCTTTTAAAATGTATTTATGTGTATTTTGTGTGTGTCAATAAATATTTTTATTATTATTATTGTAGTTTAGGATTTACCCTTGAAAGCACACTTGAAAAAATGACTGTATATGCATTACCTTGGCCACAGCCAGCTCCCGGTCTCTGGGACAGTTGAACAGAAACGTGCAGAACATCTGGTTGGTGGTCTGGTCCCACAGGGTCGTGAGGTATGTCTCGGAGAACTGGAAGTGAGTCGGGAACTGCCTCTGGAGTTGCCACACACAGTCCAGGAACAGAAGGAACACGGGCGCCGAGTTAGATGCTTCTTTTTGCTTGGGACTTGGACCTTCTAGGAGACCTAACCTGTGGTGACAAATAGTTCATAAAAGGACCGCTTACGTGGACTATTAGTTGCACCAGGGGCGTAGCTACCGCCGTTTCAATGCCCGAACGTACATGAGCGAAAAATCGTAAAATATCACACTGGTATTCCTAAAAACTTATAGAGTCCTTGAAGAAGACTAGTTATAGAAGGTTTTGTCTCTTTTTTTTATCAACAAAAATGAATACGCGTAAAGGAGACAAAATCTTCTATAATTCAATTATATGCGCGCAATCAGTTTTCTATATAAAATCGTGTAGAACTGTAAGGAGTTTGATATATTTGCTTCATCTGAGACTGAGACCAAACGAGTTGTCCTGAGGACTTGGAGCCATTATGCTTGGAGCCTCCGTAGACTAGTGGTTGCGCCTTTGGCGTTGTGTCCGGGGGTCGTGGATTCGATTCCCACCCATGGCAAAAAAAAAATAGTACGTTTTTCTCATTGACGTATGGTTTTTCTGTACAGTTTGTCATGGTCTGGGTGTTTATAAAATATAATATGTATTATATCATTGTTTCCGGTACACATAGTACAAGTCTAGAGCTAAGTTTGTGACAAGAGCAATATGTGTAAATTGTCCTACATATTATTATTATTATTTAAAGAATTGTATTAGTTAGTTAATGTACAATTTTTCTATTAAATAAATAAATTAGTGTCGTTCAAGGGCTCATTAAGTTTTTTATTAAAAAGTCAAGTGCGGACATGACATTAGCCCGTACTTCCGCGAAAAAAAAATTACACAATATAATATAATATAGATTTATTATTATCAGATATGAGCAAGTTTTTTACACGTCTGTACAGTATGGGCCCAATAAGTATTTCTTTTGAGAAAAATCTTCACTTCATTTGGGCCCCCAATAAATTTTGATACAGGGCCCGTCTAAGGCAAGCTATGACACTGAGTTGCGCCGAAAATTTGTGGGTTCGATTTCCAATCATGGCTAAAAAGTAAATGCGTTTTTCTGCACAGTTTGCCATGATCTGAGTATTTATAAAATACAATATGCATTAATATTGTTGTTTCTGGTACACATAGTACAAGCCTAGAGCTTAGTTTGTGACCAGATCAATATGTGTATGTCCGTCATATAAAAAATCAGTTACAAAATCGTAAAGTCAAAATTCTGTCTAGAATTTTTAATTCCAATCAACTTGAGTATATCATGGATTGGTTGAGTTTTGGTCAACAAGTGAACAGAAGGCAGAATGACCAAACAATAAGTGAACAGAAGGCAGGATGACCAAACCGGCTGTTATCGTCTTGGACAAGACGAGTTTTTTTTTTAAATTAAGCCACGCATACTGCAAGATGTATTACCTATCACAGAAGGGATGTCCTAGGGCGAGCCACTCTTTCTGTATGAGCGACTGCAGCCCCGAGATGGTCCGATAGTAAGGGTCCAGGAGCAACTGCGTGAGGGAAGACACCACGGCGCAGTAGTCCATGCCGTCACCTACAAACATTAGCAATTTATATTATACTTACTGTTTTAGGTGAAACATGACTAGGTCACTTGACGGTTTTTGCGTCTGTATGGTCAGTAACGAGTCCTAGCGAAGTTATTGAGGATTTTCTCTATAACTTCGCACGGCCCATAGAGATGCAATAACGGTCAAGTGACCTAGTCATGTTTCGGATTTAGTCTGTGGGTTTTCCGGATTTCCAGAAACTACTGCATCAATTTCTTGCCGTGGTGGTCGTTTTCTTTTATAGTATGGTTACGAAACGGGCGAATGATTTGATGAAGAAAAAAACTCGTAAAGTAAATACGCCTTTGTCGGTGCCCATTTTGTAACCCCATCATTTAGACGGCATAGTGGGAGCGATCAATACATGTTAAACAGCAATGTATTGATCGACCCCATTATGGACCACGCAACGGAAGCTCTTAGAGGAATAAAATTTTCCCCGTTTATGCAAAAAAAAAAAATTGATGCTCATCATATAAAGAAGGCTATAGACTATAAAAATTATATAGTCTATCTATAGCCTCTCTATCCAACACTAAAATATTTTTTCATTCCGAAACAGTAGTTCCTGAGATTAGCGCGTTCAAACTAACATACTCGCGGCCACATTCTGTTTCTTATAACGTGAGCGTTAGATTGTCAAAATAACGTTATTAGCGCTCCCTCCTCCAATCAGCGAAGGTTAAAAAACTACGCTGAGGAGGAGAGCGCTAATAACGGAAATCGTTATTTTGACAATCTAACGATCACGTTATAACAAACAGAGTGTGGCCGCAGCTTTATATAAGTATAGATTTTGCCACCGTACTAAGGCGAGTTGGTACACATAGTACAAGCCTGAGCTTAGTTTGAGATCAGGGCAATATGGTTTAATTTTTTTTTTTAAAACCTAGGTATGGAATATCTATATTGATGGTGGTGATTGGTGGTTACCAATCTTACACTGGTTGGTTATGTGGTGTGTGTTCAGTTTGGTTTCTAAGTGTGTTTAGGCATGAGCCTAACCAAGCGCACACTTAGACCTTATACTAATTAAAGTTTTTTGACTATGCATCAATACCTGAAAAGGTTTACATGAAATAAATATTTTTGACTTTGAATGGAATACCGGAATATGTCAGAGTATTGGTGGCCCGCATTCGTGGAGCTAGTATAAGTAACTCACCTTCCTGCAGCACGACGCTGGTGTTGTCGTGCAGGTAGACAGCGGCCTTGTTGGCGAACTTAAGGCATAGTGCGACCCACCTCAGCCACTTGCACGACTCCAGAGCCGAGTAGTATTGCGAGTCTTGTGCCTGAAATATACCAAATACCGTTGCTATTTAAGAAGCCAGGAAGTGGATTTGCGTAGATAATCGGTATGAGTTAAAAAAATATTAACGTGGAGATGTAAATATTACTTACTCAATCCTAATAATAATAGCATAATAGGTGCAATCAACGGTTACGTAGATCGTAATTGTTGGTTGCATTTGTTCTTGGACCTTCATACTGCTTTCCATCAGGTAGATGTGAGGTCACATGCCGAGCTCTCATAAAAAAATAAAAAAAACCTAATTAGAGTCTCTTTATTAAAAAATCTATTAGCTTTTGAAAAGACAAACAAAAATTGATTTATAATTTTCAAAATATTACTTTAGTTGTCATTTCAAAACTTAACAGATTTTTTATAAATCAATTATGTAATTAGGATCGAGTAATTAAAATCCTACACCTCCATGTTCTTTTGATTTTTCCAAATAAAACTTCATTATCACAAAAAAAAACATTACAACACAAACAACACAACAAAGTTTTTTGACTTCGCGTTCGCGAATCCATTTCCTGTGCACTTAAAGTGTATTTGTCTCACAGCTCCACTAAACCCCTTTCCGTCAATTTTTTCCACTAGATATCCCGATTTGCTCGCCAATAACTTGTTCCTGCTGAACATCAACGTCGCTCGTTTTTCATCAACTTGTGAAACGGTTTATACATAGGTTATCAAGTCTTTCCAAACACTACGACGAACTGGCCAGTTGTTCTGTATAGACTCGTGTCATTGATTCCAGTATTTTATAAGATGGGGTTCTTCAAGAGAAGCGTGGATTGAATAAGTAGGTGTATACAGCAGTAGAATCAACCAACGATCACCATTTAAACATAGTGTTGGTTGTTCTCATTCTTGGACTCTACATACACAGCTACATCAGGTATTGTCGCACGTCGTGCACTATCAAAACAAAAAAAAAATGATATGGAAATTCATGATAAATAAAATAAATATTATTTTATTTCTGTATTATGTATACAGAAATAAAATTATCTTTTTATTTACAGAAATAAAATTATATTTGATTATTTCATAAATCATGGACATCTGTATGGATATATTATTAAAATTCTTCATTGCATAGACTTCTACATAGGCGAGCTTAATTAACACCCTAGGCATTTTCTACCAGCTAACCTTTGGAAGAGTGGATAGTATTATACATGACTTTGGAAGATTGTATTTTGAGCACATATGAAGCACTACTGATTAAATCATATATTTCGGAAAAAAAAAGGATTGCATTGGATCAACGGCGCATCAAAGTCATACAATGACCTATTTCCCACAAAAAAAGTGTAAAATTTATGGTTTTTATATACAGTTGATATCCTGTTTTTATTTTTTACTGGAGCACGGGTTGGACTTTGTATCTACTTTATGGAGACGGCCAATATATTGTGGATTAACAGCATTGGTCGCTCCCACTATGCTGACTAAATGATATCGATAGAAAACTGACGACGAGAAATACATTTGTATTACAAGCTTCACACTGCTTTGTAGTAATCGCACCCTGAAAGGAGACTACCACATCGACAAGAATACGATGCAGTAATCTCCTGAAAAATTTATGAACCCACAGACTAGTTCACTTGACGATTTTTGCATCTGTATGACGAAACCGGTTAATCGGCCCGACTTTCCTCCTACCCAAACCACGTATAATTTAGTAGAATAATGCCCAATTTCACCAACAATCCCTAACTCTAAAGGAGCCCCTAAATTAGAATTTTGACATATTTGCTATGAAACAACTGTCATTAATTGCCCCTTAACTTAGTTAGGCTCCCTTATGCCCGATTTCACCAACAATCCCTAACTCTAAAGGAGCCCCTAAATAAGAATTTTGACATATTTGCTATGAAACAACTGTCATTAATTGCCCCTTAACTTAGTTAGGCTCCCTTATGCCCGATTTCACCAACAATCCCTAACTCTAAAGGAGCCCCTAAATAAGAATTTTGACATATTTGCTATGAAACAACTGTCATTAATTGCCCCTTAACTTAGTTAGGCTCCCTTATGCCCGATTTCACCAACAATCCCTAACTCTAAAGGAGCCCCTAAATAAGAATTTTGACATATTTGCTATGAAACAACTGTCATTAATTGCCCCTTAACTTAGTTAGGCTCCCTTATGCCCGATTTCACCAACAATCCCTAACTCTAAAGGAGCCCCTAAATAAGAATTTTGACATATTTGCTATGAAACAACTGTCATTAATTGCCCCTTAACTTAGTTAGGCTCCCTTATGCCCGATTTCACCAACAATCCCTAACTCTAAAGGAGCCCCTAAATAAGAATTTTGACATATTTGCTATGAAACAACTGTCATTAATTGCCCCTTAACTTAGTTAGGCTCCCTTATGCCCGATTTCACCAACAATCCCTAACTCTAAAGGAGCCCCTAAATAAGAATTTTGACATATTTGCTATGAAACAACTGTCATTAATTGCCCCTTAACTTAGTTAGGCTCCCTTATGCCCGATTTCACCAACAATCCCTAACTCTAAAGGAGCCCCTAAATAAGAATTTTGACATATTTGCTATGAAACAACTGTCATTAATTGTTCCTTAACTTAGTTAGGCTCCCTTATGCCCGATTTCACCAACAATCCCTAACTCTAAAGGAGCCCCTAAATAAGAATTTTGACATATTTGCTATGAAACAACTGTCATTAATTGCCCCTTAACTTAGTTAGGCTCCCTTATGCCCGATTTCACCAACAATCCCTAACTCTAAAGGAGCCCCTAAATAAGAATTTTGACATATTTGCTATGAAACAACTGTCATTAATTGCCCCTTAACTTAGTTAGGCTCCCTTATGCCCGATTTCACCAACAATCCCTAACTCTAAAGGAGCCCCTAAATAAGAATTTTGACATATTTGCTATGAAACAACTGTCATTAATTGCCCCTTAACTTAGTTAGGCTCCCTTATGCCCGATTTCACCAACAATCCCTAACTCTAAAGGAGCCCCTAAATAAGAATTTTGACATATTTGCTATGAAACAACTGTCATTAATTGCCCCTTAACTTAGTTAGGCTCCCTTATGCCCGATTTCACCAACAATCCCTAACTCTAAAGGAGCCCCTAAATAAGAATTTTGACATATTTGCTATGAAACAACTGTCATTAATTGTTCCTTAACTTAGTTAGGGACTCCCTTAGAGTTGGTGAAATCGGGCATAAGGCCCCGTGACTGTTTATAAGTAATGCAGATACTAGCAATTACTACACCTACCCAAAAACACCTACCCTACTCTTCCATCGAACTTGGAACAACCACCATTACAAAACATAATTTGTCCTTGTTCTCTATGTGTGTAATGTTGTTAAATAGGTCAAGGATTATAATTATAATTAATGTAATTGTTGTTCGTTAACCCGAGCGTTAACTAACCAACAAGATATTGTTATTTGACCGCCGCCGGCCGCGATAAAGTACTTTTTTCCAAGAAATATGTACCTAATACCTACTTTATTATTAAATTCGTAAATGGGAACTCTGCGTTCTCCATACAAAATTTGCTTTCTCACTTTTAATAATACTCGATTACTGTTTGTCGCAGAATTAAAATAATATTTTTGTCGGTCATTGTATTTAATATCTTTTTGTGTTGGGTATTTTTTTTTTTTTTTAAATAGTAACTATAAGACTGTTTTTAGACGAGCAGAAAATTTATTTTCTTAATCTGGAGAATATTAGTTATAAAACTGTTGAGTTAGAAACTTAAATAAAATAGTTTGTTCGATAGAAATAAATAGTGAAAATAGCTCTGAAATTTTCTTTTTCCGGTTTTTATGACATTATCTATTGAACATGATTTTTTTTTTATAAAGTGCATACGATAAAAAAAGGTTGTTGAATCATATTTGACAATTTAATGTAGTTTTTCTTGAATTAATATTTAAACGCATTGTGACTAACGACATTTTGTTTCCGTGCGACTTTTGTTAGTCCACGCTGCTTACTCTCATCAGAAACCGTACTTACAACGCTGAGATAAAACATAGGGAAGTATATGCAAATATGTAATTTCACTGACGAGCATACCTCGCCTAAAGTAGGTACATGTGTTTTGCATCGTTAGTGTATTATTAGATGCCGGGGATTATCGGGGAAGCGGGAATCCCAAAGCGATGGCATAATAAACCCAGGGGGGATTTTCTATACAAATATAGAATCGCATGCGCGGACTATACACAAATACACGTAAACAAGGATATAGGTACTCTGTATCTGTCGGCGTTTAAACTTAATTAACCTAATCTTTATTTTTTTTGTTATTTTGTTTGTGAAACTTAATCTAATTTAATTTTAACTTTATTTACTTTATACTTAAATGTGTAAGCCATGTAGTGTGTGTACACCAACGGCATCAAGCTGGCTTACAAACTATTTTTAACGTTTTGTGTATCTTATTTGTATGTATCACTTGGTCTCTCTATAATTTAATTCTAAACAAATAATTACCTATTTAAAATATTATTTAAAACACTTGGGTCCCTGGTTTGAATCCCGGTGTGTACCAATGAGTTTTTAATTAAAAAAAACATGTACATTGGTTTGACAACACCACTATAGTGTCTCGGAGAGCACGTTAAGCTGTCGGTCCCGGTTTCACTATACCAACTTGTGAAACTGTTTAAAGATGGGTTATTGAGTCTATTCAAAACATCGCGATGAGATGCCACTTGTTCGGTGGAGTCTACCATCGGCTACGACGAGGTGGGATTAAAACCCCTCCGTTGGGTACCCTAGGGCCGTCTAGGAGGCCTCGGGCACCGTAAGGCACACGTGATGAAATGTATGTATGTATGTAAAATATTTTAGTATTCAACATAGAGTAAATCTTAAAGAATAGGATTGTTTTGCATTGGTTCCATTGCTCAGTTCCATGATGGAACTACTGAAATATCTTCCAAAAAGACAAAAACTAATAACAACATATCAACAGCTACTTATGGAGGTATTAAAATTTATTTAACAAAAAAAAAAAATCTCGGTTTAAGGAATTTCTAAAAAAAATACAAAACAAAACATGTGTTAATATTACAACATAATATCCTATATATTGACCGCCTCAGCAATGTATTAGACTAGGGTTACGAATTAGGTTGTAACCGGAAGTGGTGGCTTCGATTCCCATTGGCAAAAAAAAAAAACGTTTTACTGTGCCTTGGTCTGGGTGTTTATAACATATAATGTATTAGAATCGTTTCTGGTATACAGTTTTTTTTACACATATTGCTCTGGTAACAAACTAAGCTCTAGCCGTGTACTATGTGTACCAGAAGCAACGATATAATACATATTTTATAAACACCCAGACCATGACAAATTGTACAGAAAAACGTACTAATATTTTACACATATTGCTCTGGTCACAAACTAAGCTCTAGGCTTGTACTATGTGTACCAGAAGCAACGATATAATACATATTTTATAAACACCCAGACCATGACAAATTGTACAGAAAAACGTACTAATATTTTACACATATTGCTCTGGTCACAAACTAAGCTCTAGGCTTGTACTATGTGTACCAGAAGCAACGATATAATACATATTTTATAAACACCCAGACCGTGACAAATTGTACAGAAAAACATACTAATATGTTTTGCTTGGGTGGGAATCGAACCTACGACCTCCGGATATAACGCCAAAGGCGCAACCACTAGTCTACGGAGGCTGTCACTATATACATAGTGACTTTGAAAGGATGTACTTTGGGCTAATATGAGGTTCTACTGATCAATACGAACAACTTTTCCCATGGAACTATGTGCCGCCTATGAAAAAAATGTTTGGCTTCCCCATACAAATTGGTCATTAGTATATATAATAATATAAGCCTAGAGCTTAGTTTGTGATCAGGGCAATATGTTTGTACTGTCTTCATATTATTATTAATATATTTCTATATTTATTATAGACCAATAATCAGTTCTTTAATAATATAGTCACTATCTTATGTTTTAATAAATTTCATAACTGTGTCCTACAGAAATCTCGCAGACAAACCAACGTAGGCAAATATAAATCCGTATAAACATAAGATAAGAAAGGTATTGATAAAAACAAATTCCGATTACATGTTACTGATATATTGGATAACCCATTTGTCTATGTTCAAACATGGTTTTTTGTTACTCAATATCTAGTAATAACTAGAAAACAAGCTTTTTCTACGATAATCGTGTAATAGACTAGCTATTGTGAACCGGTTTCACCTGTCATATTATTTCTGTAACTGTACTTTAAAATTATAAAAAAAAAATTGTCTGTTTTTTAAATTATTATTGGAGCACGACATGTGACTTTGTATCTACGTAGTCGGCACTGAAAATGTCGGGAATGGAATATTTCCACTGTTCCTGTCATATTAATATCTTTTTAATTGAAAACTCCTTGGTTTTAAAAATCGAATACCATTTATTTATTTAAAAAAAGATTCTTGGTCTTGTCAAACTTGTTTAGTCGTTGAGAAAATGCAATTGACTCGAGAAAATTCAAGAGCGATGATTTATTATGACTTTCGTAGTGGTTTAACACAAAAACAGTGTGTTGATCGGATGCTTTCTGCATTTGGTGATGAAGCCCCATCCAAAACCACAATTTATCGCTGGTTTGCTGAATTTCAACGTGGACGTGTCAAGCTCAGTGATGATCCCCGTCAAGGTCGTCCAAAAACTGCAGTCACCCAAGAAAACGTTGATGCTGTGCGTAAGCTGATTGTGGAAGGTCGACATGTGACATACCGCGAAATTCAGGCAACTTTAGACATTGGCATGAGTCAAATACAAATAATCTTGCATGAACAATTAGGTGTAAAAAAGTTGTTTTCCCGATGGATACCGCATTCGCTCTGTGAAGAGCAAAAAGCGGTTCGCGTTACTTGGTGCGTCAGAACTCTCGAAAGATTCCACGCAGGATCCTCAAATGCTGTATACAACATCGTATCAGGTGACGAATCCTGGATATACGCGTACGAACTCGAAACAAAAAATCAGTCACGAGATTGGGTGTTCGAAAATGAGTTAAAGCCAACAAAAATTATGCGTTCACGGAGTGTTGCAAAAAAAATGGTGGCCACGTTTGTCTCCAAAACCGGCCATGTTGCGACTATTCCTCTTGAGGGACAAAGAACGGTTAATGCAGAATGGTATGCTAGCATTTGTTTGCCACAGGTCGTTTCTGAACTCCGTAAAGAGAACTGCAATCGCCGCATCATCCTCCATCACGACAATGCGAGTTCTCACACCGCGCACAGAACAAAAGAGTTTTTGGAGCAAAGAAAACAGAATTATTAGACCATCCGCCGTGCAGCCCCGACCTAAGCCCCAATGATAACTATACTTTCCCTAAAATAAAGAATAAATTGCGTGGTCAGAGATTTTCATCACCTGAAGAAGCTGTGGAACAAAACGGCCATTTTGGAGACCCCAACTTCCGAATGGAATGGTTGCTTCAATGATTGGTTCCATCGTATGGAAAAATGTGTCAAATTTCGCGGAGAATACTTCGAAAAGCAATAAATACATTTTTAAATAGTAATGTTGTGTCACTTCCTTGATTCCCGAAATTTTCAGTGCCGCCCACGTACCGGTGGTGAGCAGACCTACAAAGACTATGAACGGGGCCATCAATAATTGTTCTTAAACAATATTGATCGCTTCCACTATGCCGGCTAAATGCGATTACGAAATGGGGGCTGACAATGACGAATTGCATTACCAGTATATTTTAATATACTCGCTGCCTTATCGTCAGTCTAACTACCTATTTCGTAGCGGCACCCTGAAAGGAGACTACCACCTCGACAAGAAATCGATGCAGTAGTCTCCTGAAAACGGGTGAACCCACACTTATATGTTAACAAGAAAGGTTAAAGGTAAAACCCTAAATTATTTTGAAACAGAAAAACTACTGCAATTTATAACTTAAATACCTGTTCACTAAATTAACTCAAAAAATAGTAATATATTTATATAGTTTATGTTATAATAGAATTTAAAATATACATGCATACACACACCCGGTTTCATAAACGTATACGTTTATGAATCCACATACACACACTAACACACCCACACCCACATACACACACTAACACACCCACAAACGCATACACAAACCTACACTAATACATCCATACGCATACATTCACAAACGCACACGTACACACAATAGCAAACCGGAATGTTAATAACCTTGTTTTGGAATCTTTTTAATTTTTATTGTATAATTTAATAACTGAAAATTCGCAAATTGTCACCTACCTAAGTTATAGAAGAGCGGGGCTTAACACAAGTATTTTTACTTAAAAGGAGACTCCAGCGTAACGTTGTAATTGTTATAATTTTGTGAATGAAAATAAACATTTTTGTATTGTATATATATATTTTTTAAAGGAAATTATCGTATCGTTACTTCATAGTAAGGAGAAGGGTATGCCATTAATAATGGAAAATAATATCAGCCAAATGGCCACCACGGCTACGCTTACAGGACCATATTCTTTTCATAATTTTTTCCAACATCAATTAGCACATTTTCGGCTATGTCCTCTATAACTTCACGAACTCCATCTTTGAGTCTTGAATCGATTGTGAGCCATTGGCATAGACCTTATCTTTCAGGTGGCACCAAAGACAAAAGTCTAAAGGTGTTAAATCACAAGATCTCGGTGGCCAATAGGGAATATGCATGTAACGCCAATTATTATTATTTTAATATATAATGTTTCTTTTATGTCTTTGAACATATTTACAGTAATCTATTTTATTTTATTAGCAATTTTTATTATAAATACGATTTTTAAAATACATTTTTTTGTAGAAACGGAACGCATTTCTAAAAGCTCCGACATTAGCAAACACTTCATGTGACGTCATTCGCGCATAAACAAATGTCAACGTGTGTTCTATAGTCTACAGTTTCTAGTTTTCTCGGGTATTTATTGTCCTTTATTACGATAATTTGTTAGAAACAAACCTTTTGACTAACTTTTTAGGTGCAATAACATCAAACTAATATGCTTTTTGAGCACGAATGGCGGCTAGTGATGTACCGTTTTTTACCGCGGTAGTGGCAGATAAAGTTTAAATCCTTTTATATTTGTGTTATCACCATTTAAAAAATGTTTAAAATTAGTTTTTAGGGTCTAATGTAGTTACTCTATCAAGTAATGAAATAAAAAAAAACATGCACATTCCCTACTGTGATCGCCTCTTCGAGAAATCATACGATCAGGACACTTTTCACGCAAAAGAGCGAATACCATTATGACACTTTTCTTTGTGGGTTGTGTTATCATTTTCTTTTATGATTTATTTTATTTATCAAACTTTATTGCGTAATACAAAGGCGGACTTAATGCCGTTAGGCATTATCTGACAGTCTTCGGGACATTAGAACAAGAAGTTTAGGTAGGTGTGTAATAAAATATATAATGATTTTTTATTTATATTTATAAATAAAAACATATATACCCACATGCTATACAAATACATGTATTATACACATATACATATATTTTATACTACATATCGTATAATATACCTACATATTAATATATAAACAGTATAATGACTAATTCGACAGTTGTTGGGATTTATTTAGAAAGTGTTCATAAACCATTTTCTTAAAAGTAAATCTATTCGGAGCATTACTTATAACAAGAGGCAGTTTGTTCCACAAGTTAGCGGCTACTACACTGCTATGACAAGACTAACCGAAAATCCTCCGACGGTTGTGGGAGTGCACATTTCCACAAGTTTCTTGTACGACGTCTGCAGCGCCGCTAGAGGGGGTAACACGTCGGACGACGCCATGCCGGGTATGCCGCACAGGTACAACACCTTCGGGGGCTTCCGGGTCGGGTGGCATTTTCGTATCTGTAGGGGGATAAGCGGCTTTATCGTCAAATCAACTGCCCGTTTCGTAACCGCACCCTTATAGGAAATCCAGTCTACTGAAAACCGGTGAACCCACAGACTAAAACCGAAACATGTTTCTTGATCACTTGGCGTTTACAATTTCCCAACCTTAGATATATACACTTAGCTGTGGATGGTAATAATATAATACGAAAGACATCACACACATATTGCCCTGGTCACAAACTAAGCTCTAGGCTTGTTCTATGTGTACCAGAAACAACGATACTTACAAATATTATATTTTAATAGAGTTGTGGCTGCTTTGGTTAGACCTTAGATCTTAGGCTTTAAAAAACTTAGGTCCCAGGACCAAACCTCGGTGAGTTTTAAATCTAAAAAAAATATGTGCATTTGTTTAACAACACCACTATGGTGCCTCGGAGAGCATGTTAAGTTGTTGATCCCAATTTCACTACACCAACTTGTGAAACTGTTTATAGATGGTTTATTGAGTCTATCCAAACATCGCGACGGTCCTCCGGTGGGTACCCTGAGGCTGTCTAGTCGGTTTCGGGCGCCGTAAGGCAACCGTGATGATATTTTATTTTATAAACACACAGACCATGACAAATATACAGGAAAACGTACTAATATTATTTTGCCATGGGTGGGAAACGAACCCACGCCCTCCGGATACAACGCCAAATCAGCAAACACTAGAGAAATCGGCTACAACTTACGCTTTCAAGATAAGTATTAATGCAGGTCTCAGCTTGTTCTGTGGACGCCAACTCCCCGCACCGCAGCAACGCGGCACCAGCGGAACTGCCCCACACCCACACCGGGATCCTCCCTGAGCGGAAGTGCCTCGCAGACTCCGTCAACATGCAATCCACTATAGAGTTGGGCACTATAAGAACCTCTCCAGCAGTCAGCATGAAAGATTCTGGCGTCTTGTTTACTGTTGAAATCCTCCAGTTGGGGCATTTACATCTTTCCAGCTCCTTCTTCCACTCGCTGGGGCTGACGAACATGTTCAGGTCGGGGGGTAAGGTTTGGTAGTATGGCTCTTTGTTCTCGTATGCGAACAGCAGATCGTGGCGTTTAGGGTTTGCGTGGTGGATAAGAGCCAGGGCGATTTTTCTGCTTTCACTGCTGATCGTCTTCTCAAATGTAAAGGAAAGTACCTTCATGTTCTGAAAAGGAGAATAGTGTTTAATATTTTAACATTCATCAAAATTACCAAGTAGGTGTCAGCTGCTCGCCAGTGGATCTTGCTCCCCCTGAACATCAGACAGTCTCCGTCTCTCGCTATTTTCAAGAAATTACTCATTTCTCATTATAATAATTTAGGTTAGGTTTAAACATATATTTATGTATTTATTTTTGCTATATTACTTATGTATTTTATGTAGTTGTATCTATGCAGTTTATGTATTTTGATTTCTCTTTACACTAATCTGTGCTAGGGTATTACAATTTTACTCTCCTAAAGGTTCGCTGGTATAATACCTAAGGCATTAAGCTAGCTTTTGTACAAACTTTCTTAGTGCAATAAAGAATTTTAAATAAATAAACACACAGCCTGTGGGTGTGAAGTACGCGCGAAAGACCTGTCAAGTAATAAAAAAATAGACGCGCATAGGTGTGACGTTTAATGATTCGTATACGAGATACAGATACGCTTTTTCGTATTAAGACCAACGAAATTGTACTCATTAGCCAAAGGTCCCATGATGGTATTAATATTAAAAACCCAATTGTTATAAATATAATTGTTGTGGTGATGCAAGATAAAAGAGGTTACAGGTCTGGCGAAGGAATTTCCGATAAATATGTTATCGGAGTTATAAACAATAATAAACAGATCCAAAGTAAACAATACAATGCAATTGTTATAGAAAACATTTGGATGGTTACCCAAACCATGCATCATTCCATTCCCTTTTATATTTTTTATTGTCCTACTTTATATTTTTTATTTTTTATATATATATGTAGGACAATTTACACATATTGCTCTGGTCACAAATTAAGCTCTAGGCTTGTACTATGTGTACCAGAAACAATGATATAATTACATATTATTATATTTTTATAAACACCCAGACCATGACAAATTGTACAGAAAAAACGTACTAATATTATTATATTATTTTTTATTGCCATGGGTGGGAATCGAACCCACGACCTCCGGATACAACGCCAAAGGCAACCACTAGTCTACGGAGGCGGTCTTTGTACAGAGAGATTGTACAGTAACACCACCATTTGCCTCACCTGTATCTCTACCATAAGATTTCACAATAGACTCCAGCGACTACAGTTAGCGACCCATCGATAGGACAGGTTTGTTTAGAAAAATAAAGCGATCCTTTATGTAACTGTAGACTCTAGTGTTTACTGTAAGATTGTACAATAAAATCCAATGGTAGCTATTCTGCACCCGTAGTACAGATGCAGATTCAATATTGTTAAACAACAATGTATTTATCGACCTCATTCATGGACTTTATAGGTCTGCTTACCATCAGGTACAGATACAAAGTCATACGCCGTGCTTCAATAAAAATAAACAACCGGTTTTCGATCTGAACAGAAAGATAGTAGAGGAGGAGTCAGGACTGAGGGATCCGATAAGGGTTTCGTTTTTTATATTCCAGTTTTTAAAAGGTTCATTAAAGTCTCCAATAACTACTAAAATTAATATTACAATTAAAAGAGATTGTTTAGTATGGCGTCACCAGAAATCAAACAAGTTCTACTTGTTTGGGTAACTATATGTAATATATTGCAAGATAAGATAACTCTTTACTATCTTATAGATATGTTACGGATTCTATTCCACTTCTATTGTTATACAATTTATTTATTTATTTTCAAGCGTTTAAGTTTTATTTCTTTTAACTAAAATATTCTGTCAGTAAAAAGTTCTATCAGTGAGTAACACAGGCTGTATTTATTTTCGGTCCGGTTTATTTTAATTTAAACGACGAGGTAAAAGCTAGTAAAAACCAGACCATGCCAAACTGTACAGAAAAACGTCCTACGTAATATTTGCCATGAATGTTTTATTAGGTACCAAAGGTTTGGAATTAATGACATGGGTACATTTTTATATGGGAATAACGAACGGTTACTCTAGATTATAGGAATTATACCTTTCATCGTACCTACTGCTCAGCATCTTTGTGTTAGCTGAGTGTTCTGCGACTCATCTGTCAGTTAAGTACACTAGGCAAGGGACTTGGAGTCATCAGGGCAAGATAGAAAAGGAAATAACTACCTTACAAACAACCTGAATTTCAGCTCTTCATCTGTTCATGAACCGACAGCATCTTCACTGAATTTAAAGAAATCGGAAGCCAACAGTAGACCAGGACAAAATAAAACACCAGTAAATAGTTACCTTACAAACGACCTGGATTCCTTTGATCTTGCTGCTCGGCATCTGTACGTGAGCCGAGAGTCTTCTTCTGCGACTTAGTCCGTCTGTCAAGTATACTGACTCCACAGAACTGAGGGGCACATCGTACGCTCCTAGAATTAGGTGCTTCTGATACGGTTCCTGTGGACAATTATTTAATGAAAAGAAACTCTTGATAACGATTTGAGAATTTAAGCACTGCACCTGAGCATAATCTGAGAAGATATAAACATGGAAAATTCGGAGCTATTTCGGATTTTGCTTGTTTACTTTAACTTGTATTACTGATAGCTATGACCTGCGGTTGCACCCTGTTTAATTTCTCGGTTGGCTTCTAAGGATGCGTATAACCTTCAAGAATTAGGCTTTCAAATTAAAAAATATTTGTTTAAATCCGACCAGTAGTTCTTTTTTTTTTCTTTTTATTGGAGCGCGACATGTGATTTTGTATCTACCTGGTGGCGAGCAGACCTACAAAGTCCATGAATAGGGTCAATCAATAATTGTTCTTAAACAACATTGATTGCTCCTACTATGCCGGCTAAATGATGCGATTACGAAATGGGCGGTGACAAAGACGAATTGCATTACGAGTATATTTTAATATACTCGCTGCCTTATCGTCAATTAAACCATCCATTTCGTAACCGTACCCTGAAAGGAGACTACCACCTCGACAAGAAATCAATACAGTAATCTCCTGAAAACCGGTGAAACCGGTCTCCTAAAAACGAAACATGACTAAGTCACTTGACGATTTTGCAACTGCAACTGTGGGCGGTGGTAACGAGACCGGTCGGTAGGCCTAACGAAATTATAGAGACCTTCGTCCCACCTAAAACGTTCCGGAGATTAGCGCGTTCAAACAAAATAACTCCACAGCTTTGTTATATATTAGTATAGAATTAGATAATAACTAATCCTAAATAACTAGGCATGTAATTGATATTGGAAGTGTAATGGACTATGTAACTAATTGATAAATTATATTGTATTTATATTTCTAATGCGTAAAAAATACAATGAGGGAAGTAATAGGGCGTGGGACGCGGCTGCCAAGTCCTCTCGAAAATTGGGAAAGCGACATCCAAAGTTAGTTGTCATGGTTCGTCCAGTCATACGTATTATGAATACTTCGTTACGTATTTTCTCAGATTTAGATCAGATACGCTAAGTAATCGTTCTTATTCTGTAGAACATGGGAGTACAACTTACATCATCAGGGCTGATGAAAATCGGCACGAAACTTAGTTTATAGTTAGTGACAAAAAGGGATCCAATTTTTCCGGATCGATTGTCACTGAAGGGTGCCATCAATGTGACGTCATGAGCTGACCCTGCGACCGCTTCTCCTGTAACAAAAAATACATTAAGATTCAAATACAGAAAGATGTCTTTGCCTTTCTGCGCGCGACTTTTGCTAGCGGACCAGGTGGGCAATTCTCGCGCTTTCGACATTCATCTCGATTCGAGATTTTTAAACGATAAATGACTAAATATGTCATTTTTCGTTCAATATTTGTATATTTATTATTTATTAATTAAGATTTATTATTTATTTCGTTTAATGTTCGATATTTTTAAACGAAAAATGGCATATTTAGTCATTTTTCGTTTAAAAATCTCGAATCGAGATAAAAAAATAAAAATAAATAAAAAATAAATTATTTTTTCATTTACAAGGTATGTTAACATGGTTTGGGACTCTCCTGTTAAGTGTAAAACACCTGTATTAGGATAGCCCCGCTCTTCCTATAGATATTACACTTGTAAAATATATAATAAAATATTTATGTAAATTAATATTATTAGAATATTATTATATTTGTGTATATTCATGAGCAAATAAAAGTTGATATAATAATAATAATGTGTGCGTGTGTATGAATGTGTGTGTGTATGTGGTGTGTGTAGACTTTGTTATATAAGTATTTATTTATATAACTAATAATAGTATAGAGTATATAATAATAATAATGTGTGTGTGTGTGGTTTGTGGAGAGTTTGTTTTATGAGTATTTATTTAATTTAAAAGTTTTTATTAACAATAAAATTAGGGTGAGCTAATTCCATAACTATTTATGACAGTACTTATTGCAAAATGTGTTGGCTTAATAGATTTTCTGTTTGTTCATAATTTAGAGTTTTTAGCCATGATGTTACAGTTTTTTTACAATTATTTAAGGTCATAGTGTAGATTTTTAGTGTTCTGTTTATTTTGTTATATAATATGATCGACTGTGAATGAAATTGTTTCAAAGCAAATACAGTTCTCACTTTACTGTTTTTAATTACTAAGCAGGGATTCCTTTTACTTAGAGTGTTTAGGTCCAGTTGGGTATTTTTATGTGTTTTAAGAATACATTGCAATATATAAATTTGTCTAACAGTTAGCACGTTTGTATCACTGTACAATTTAGATGTACTGTACATTTTTTCCTTATGTAACATTACTTTTAGAATGGATCTTTGTGCACGTTCAATGCTAATAAATTTTGTTTTAAAAGTACCTCCCCAGATGGTTATGCAATACAATAGGATAGACTGAACAAGGGTAGTGTAAATATACGTAATGAGTTGTGTGTCGGTTACATTACGAAGATGTTTAAAAAGCCAGATAAGTTTTCTAGTACGGTTCACAGCTTTTGACTGTTTCAAGTTGAGGGTACCAGGTAAGATTCTTGTCTATAACTATGCCTAGATATTTAGTGGAGTTTACTCTTTTAATTTTAAGACAGGAGCACTTATCAGAGGGATAGCTCGTACAAGTATGGGCAATTAAACTCAAGTCTATGTCAGGTTGTAAGGATTCATTAATTGAGAAAGGAATAAAATTTGTTTTATTAGTATTTAAGGTAAGTAGATTAAATCGCAACCAGGTGATAACTTTATGCAATCCAGCTTCGGCTTTGATAAATACTTCACCAGTTATCATCTTGAAAGAGTAATGAAGTGTCATCTGCGTAGGAAAACACAAGTCCATTAGTTAAATCATTGATATAGATAAGGAACAGGGTGGGTCCGAGAACACTACCTTGCGGTACACCGTAAATGGAAGTCGAGATGTCAGTACTAGTAGTGTTTTGGTCAAGTCTAGTTCGCTGAGTTCTGTCCCTTAAATAGTAAGTAAGTGTAGGAAGGTTCCTCTAATACCCAACCTCTCTAATTTGCGAAGGAGAATGGGAACAGAGACTGTATCAAAAGCTTTTTTTAGATCTAAAAATATGCATAAGGATTTCCTTTTATTATCAAGATTTTTAGTAATGTTTTTTGTCAGGTCCATGATAGCGTCTTTAGTACTGATTCCTTCTCGAAATCCGTACTGAGACTTAGTATGCCGTATTTGTTAAGGTATGCGATTAGACGCTTATTTATTAATTTTTCCAAAATTTTAGATATTACTGGTAATATTGAGATTGGTCTATAATTATTAATATCGTCTCTGTCCCCGCTCTTAAAAATAGGGTGTATTATAGATTGTTTTAGAAGGCGAGGAAATGTGCCTTGTTTGAAAACTAAAACAGAGAGTTGAGTAATTAGAGGAAGCAAATCTTTCATGGCTATTTTCAAAAATTTTGAGGGTATGTTGTCGCAGCCGGCTGCAGATTCAGATTTTAAATTTGTAATTATTGATTCAATTTCGAAGGCTTCGGGTTCAGTTATGCCAATTGAGTTAGGTTGGGATGGAAGGGATGCAATGTAGTCGTTTAGGAGTTTAGGGTCTGTATTGATTTGTTCAGCTAGTAATCTTCCTATACTTTTAAAATAGTTATTTATTTGTTCTGCCGATTCCGAAGGACTGCCTTGTAACTTTATTAGTTCGAATTAAGAGATTTCTGCTTATTTAGATTAGTGATTCCCTTTATACATTTCCATAAGGTTTTATTATTCAATTTGGCTTTGTCAAGAAGATCCTTTTCATATTTATATTTTAGTTTTTTAATTAGGTTATTGCAAAAGTTTGTTTCGTCTAGTCGTAGTTTCTTTTGTAAATTGTTTCTGTTATTAATACACTTTAAAATACCAGGCGTTATCCACGGCTTAATAATTCTTTTATTATTAGGAATGTTGACAGTTTTATTATTTGAACTTAAAGAATCTGTAATTAGAGTAATTATTTTAGATGTTAAGGTAATAGGATCTTGTATGTTTATAAAGTCAGTTGTAATATTAGTTTGTAGGGTTGTTAAGGCGTCTGAATAATTTGTAATAGTTTTAGTTCTCGGGGCTTTGTAGGATTTTTTATTTTTATAAATAAACATACCAGTCATTTTATGGTCTGTCACTGTCGTGTCAAATACGGCGATTGTAGCCGAGTAGTTGTTGGGGTCTAAATTAGTGATTATGTGGTCTAGGCAGCTGTTGATTCTAGTGTCAAATCTATGTCCAGGTAACATGCCATACGACGCGACGCTAGCATGTCGAGGTAGGTTTCTGAAAAATTTTCATAGATTCCCTCTATTATATTGATATTTATGTCTCCTGTTATAACAACATTTTTGTTTTTTAGATGTGGTAAGTTTAAGTGTTGGTTAAGCGAATTAATAAAATTTTCGGGGTTTCTTTCAGACGGGGAACGGTAAATGCATATAGTTATACAATTTGGATTTGAAATCTCCAAACAGGAAGCTCCTATGAGAGAAATCTCAGAAACAGAGTGTTCAATGGTTTTTTAATAAAAACCACAACACCATCGTTTTGGTTCGTTTTTTTGGTAGAATTGTATGTCTGATAACCTGGTTTATGTGGAAGTGGTTTGTTAAAGTTTAGTCGGCATTCTGTCAAAATAATAAAATCAATATTATGTTGTTAAATACTAAGGTTAATGTCCAAGTCATTATTATTTGATTTTTTATGAATACTTCTTATATTTTGAGTAATAATTGTTAGGTTAGGATTTCCTAGAGGTAAATATTTGTATAAATCACCAATTTGACATTTAATGGCATTTATTGTATTTATAGAATCTAATTCTTGTATTAAATAATTTTGTCTTTTTTCCATTTAGTTTTTGAAAGAATACAAGGGTTACTTGTGCATAGTGAAATGTAGATGATTTGGCTAGACTTGCAAGTGAGTGTGTTATTATGTAATAATCGATATGTACATTGTGTGAATGAATGCTGATTGTAGACGTGCTTATTTATTGGAATTATATTGCTTACCATCGATAAAACTTTATTTAAAACAACTGAATTTAAGGTAGTTCTGTCTGATTTACCAATAAATATATAATTATGTATAATTCGTTGTATATATTGATACATTAAAATATGTAGAAGGATGTATGTGTGTGTATTTTTTTTTTTGTATATAATGTAAATTGTATGGATGGATATGGATATATATTGTAAATATTGTATATAATTACTTTTATGTTGTTTACTAACATTAAACGTATAAGCGATATAATATATAAAAAGACGATTAGCATAATTTTACCACTTTCACATGAACATATTATAACTATATATAATCGGAATAGAAATAACAAGTTCATATAAACTATCATACCATTAAACAGTCACTTATTTCTCAATTGTTGAATTTGAGCTTCACTTGTAATGGATATTATCGGTGAATTGTCGTCCATGCGCAAGTATATCTTCCCGTAATTGGTCCAGCAATATTTGTAGTTTTTCATAGTTTTTAGGTCGCGAGCGAGAAAATAAAGTCTTGCCGATTTTGGTGTGAGATTTTCCGATATATATATAGGGATATCAGGATTTGATTTTATGCCTAAATGTTTAGCACTCAATTTATGTTTTGTTTTTATTGTTAAATGTTTTTGTTGCCTTCAAAAAATCGGTTTTTGTAAAGATATTTGTGAACTCCACTATTATTGTACTTTTTTCTTTTTTATTCTTGTTAATTTTTATTATATCTTTAACTTCTGTCCTCTCTAAATTTAAGTCGAGCGTTTTGGATAATGTAATCATCATGTTGTACAGATCTTTTTTTGTTTCGTCTCCTTTTAGAGGTATATTTTTTAACTCAATGTTACTTTTCCTGTCAGTCCTTTGGTTATCTTCGTTCTCCAATGTGATTATTTGTTCTTCATCTTTTTTTACTTCAAGTTCTAATATTTCAATCTTTTGTCTCAGTTCCGTATTTTCCTCACATAAAACTCTCATGGTATTTTGTACGTTAATATTAGTTTCTTGGATGTCTTTAAGGGAAGACAATATAACATTTATTTGATCACTTTGCGTCTGTGTAAATTTGTCCAATAGAGATGAATGTCTAAAGCGCGAGAATCGGCCAACTGTGCCGAGACCGAGTTCACACTCGACACGTCGAACACCATTGCAAAGACGGAGTCGGGCTTAGTTAGCTCGGCTTAAAATATCTTAAAGCTAATCTAGCCAAGCGTGTTGCTCGCTTACTAGCACAAACAGCGGCACGATTGTGTGAGTCAACGCCTTTAGAATCGCAAGCTAACACACGTAAGCGCAGGATTTTTTTTTATTGGAGCTCGGCATGTGACCTGACTACCTAATCGAAAGCAGTATGCAGGTCCAAGAATGAATACAACCAGCTCTTAGAACTGTGTTGTAAGAGCTGGTTTTATCCATTGTGCTGGCTTAAGATGCCTATTCACGCTTCATTTAAAGGCCTCAAGGTTATAGGATGGAGGAAACACGCAAGCTGGCAGAGCATTGCAAAATAAGGCAAAATAAGTAGAGATAGATGCAAGTGGCGCACGGTTGTCTCTGCCTACCCCGTAAGGGACCAATAAAATAAATAAATAAATATTCTAATATCTCAATGTAATGACCTTTACAGTTAACATTGATTTGAAGCAGTGGAGCAGAAAGTTTTTTGTTTAAAACCTTTATTCTTAAGCTAACTATTGCATAATTCAGTCTGACCTTGCCAATGTTTGTTTTGAGTCAAATGGAATGCGTGACTGAAGTTCCGCAATTAATCTGTGGCCATCTTCGATTCACAGAGTGATATATCTGTACATTCGTATCGGGGGATTGCTTGACGCCGCTATTAATCTGTGGCCATCTTCAACTCAGATATAAATCTCCACACTTGTAGAGGGAGAAATTGCTTGACGCCGCTATTAATCTGTCGTCATCTTCGAGTCAGATATAAATCTCCACACTTGTAGAGGGAGAAATTGCATGACGCCGCTATTAATCTGTCGTCATCTTCGAGTCAGATATAAATCTCCACACTTGTAGAGGGAGAAATTGCATGACGCCGCTATTAATCTGTCGTCATCTTCGAGTCAGATATAAATCTCCACACTTGTAGAGGGAGAAATTGCATGACGCCGCTATTAATCTGTCGTCATCTTCGAGTCAGATATAAATCTCCACACTTGTAGAGGGAGAAATTGCATGACGCCGCTATTAATCTGTCGTCATCTTCGAGTCAGATATAAATCTCCACACTTGTAGAGGGAGAAATTGCATGACGCCGCTATTAATCTGTCGTCATCTTCGAGTCAGATATAAATCTCCACACTTGTAGAGGGAGAAATTGCATGACGCCGCTATTAATCTGTCGTCATCTTCGAGTCAGATATAAATCTCCACACTTGTAGAGGGAGAAATCGCATGACGCCGCTATTAATCTGTCGTCATCTTCGAGTCAGATATAAATCTCCACACTTGTAGAGGGAGAAATTGCATGACGCCGCTATTAATCTGTCGTTATCTTCGAGTCAGATATAAATCTCCACACTTGTAGAGGGAGAAATTGCTTGACGCCGCTATTAATCTGTCGTCATCTTCGAGTCAGATATAAATCTCCACACTTGTAGAGGGAGAAATTGCATGACGCCGCTATTAATCTGTCGTCATCTTCGAGTCAGATATAAATCTCCACACTTGTAGAGGGAGAAATTGCATGACGCCGCTATTAATCTGTCGTCATCTTCAACTCAGATTTAAATCTCCACACTTGTAGAGGGAGAAATTGCATGACGCCGCTATTAATCTATCGTCATCTTCGAGTCAGATATAAATCTCCACACTTGTAGAGGGAGAAATTGCTTGACGCCGCTATTAATCTGTCGTCATCTTCGAGTCAGATATAAATCTCCACACTTGTAGAGGGAGAAATTGCTTGACGCCGCTATTAATATGTCGTCATCTTCGAGTCAGATATAAATCTCCACACTTGTAGAGGGAGAAATTGCTTGACGCCGCTATTAATCTGTCGTCATCTTCGAGTCAGATATAAATCTCCACACTTGTAGAGGGAGAAATTGCATGATGCCGCTATTAATCTGTGGTCATCTTCGAGTCAGATATAAATCTCCACACTTGTAGAGGGAGAAATTGCTTGACGCCGCTATTAATCTGTGGTCATCTTCGAGTCAGATATAAATCTCCACACTTGTAGAGGGAGAAATTGCTTGACGCCGCTATTAATCTGTGGTCATCTTCGAGTCAGATATAAATCTCCACACTTGTAGAGGGAGAAATTGCATGACGCCGCTATTAATCTGTCGTCATCTTCGAGTCAGATATAAATCTCCACACTTGTAGAGGGAGAAATTGCATGACGCCGCTATTAATCTGTCGTCATCTTCGAGTCAGATATAAATCTCCACACTTGTAGAGGGAGAAATTGCTTGACGCCGCTATTAATCTGTCGTCATCTTCGAGTCAGATATAAATCTCCACACTTGTAGAGGGAGAAATTGCATGACGCCGCTATTAATCTGTCGTCATCTTCGAGTCAGATATAAATCTCCACACTTGTAGAGGGAGAAATTGCATGACGCCGCTATTAATCTGTCGTCATCTTCGAGTCAGATATAAATCTCCACACTTGTAGAGGGAGAAATTGCATGACGCCGCTATTAATCTGTCGTCATCTTCGAGTCAGATATAAATCTCCACACTTGTAGAGGGAGAAATTGCATGACGCCGCTATTAATCTGTCGTCATCTTCAACTCAGATTTAAATCTCCACACTTGTAGAGGGAGAAATTGCATGACGCCGCTATTAATCTGTCGTCATCTTCGAGTCAGATATAAATCTCCACACTTGTAGAGGGAGAAATTGCTTGACGCCGCTATTAATCTGTCGTCATCTTCGAGTCAGATATAAATCTCCACACTTGTAGAGGGAGAAATTGCATGACGCCGCTATTAATCTGTCGTCATCTTCGAGTCAGATATAAATCTCCACACTTGTAGAGGGAGAAATTGCATGACGCCGCTATTAATCTGTGGTCATCTTCGAGTCAGATATAAATCTCCACACTTGTAGAGGGAGAAATTGCTTGACGCCGCTATTAATCTGTGGTCATCTTCGAGTCAGATATAAATCTCCAAACTTGTAGAGGGAGAAATTGCATGACGCCGCTATTAATCTGTCGTCATCTTCGACTCAGATATAATCCTTTCTGTTACAGGACAACACGCACTGGTTGCAAAATGCATATGTATACCGTGGCGGATGAACCAACTCATACTAAACGTTTTGGCGATTCATACATCTGCCGTACTATTAAAATGTGGAATCAAGCTTCGTTTAATTTTGTTATTATTTGTATTGTAATTTTTAGAATTGTTGATGAGCAAAAAAAACGCCATCATCAATGTCACCTATATGCCTTCAAATTGTGCGAGTACCCTTTATTACGTTTTGGGGGGGTTTCGTCTGGCTACGCCCGTGGCTGCTAAGGCTGGAAAAGGAGGTACTGTACTAACACTACGTTGAGGTCTCAAGTCTGAATACACTGCAGTTCACTCTCCTGCATCCAGATGGATCCAGCACCTGGAGAATCCATGAATTTCTAAGAACAGTCTTACTTTCAATATCTTCTTTTTTTGTTATTATTTAAAAAATAAGTTAATGTTGGTACAGTGCAGCTAAATGATTTTGCTTGCACTTTCCTCTAACATTACATTTGACATTTCTTCCCAGAATTTCTTATAAGCAACATTATATTTAGCCGGTGCAATTTAAAAAATATGAACATTCTATCATAATTAAGTATCTAGTATATACTTAACTTACTTTGAAATCTGTAAGATTAGTATATTTAAAAAAAAATCATGGACTATTTTTTATTTTGACAAAATAAGCTGCAAAACACATATTATGACCCCATTCATATTTTGATATAGATATAGTGAAGTAATAATAAAGAAGTATTTAATGGTACCTGAATGTAAATGAGGCCAAAATAAAAGTAACATTGCAACAAGTATTTAGCACACACATCAATATTTTGTATTTCACATTAATCCAATTTATTTAAGCAAATAAGTCACACACTAAAAAAAACTGTCAACAAATAAAACCATTTCATTCATATGTAATATAATATTTAGTGCTTTATCTAATTTTATTACAAATATTATGAGACTGATAGTGGCAGAACACTAACCAACCTTAAATCTACACCAACAATAATCCAACACCATTTATGGAAATACAGTTATCACAGCACAAGTGGAATACATAATTTTATAGTTTGTCAGGTAACACTGTCACTTCCTGTAATTTGTGTGTTTAGTCCTAATATATACATCTATATATATCTTCAAGACAGTGGTTACACTAGAAGGTTTTAAGATTGTTGCTTACTATCAGCACTATACAGAGACATTTTGCTAAAATAGTTTTATTCTAATTAGATTTCTAGTTGTATTTTGTCACTTGGGCTATGGTCTTCACCCCAAAATCATCTAAATATATACATAAAAAATACTAGAGAACAGAAAATGGTTGCTCAAAATTATTAAAATTAATCTTTGAGCATTGATTGGTCGAAGTGAGAACAAAATATGGCGACAATGAACATGTTTGTTTTGTCATTTTATAGACAATTTTAGGCCCTGGGCTTTCCATATGTTACTATCAGTTTCATAAAATTTACCTAAAATTTACTAATATTATTAAATTATAAAATTTACTATATATTGTTTAAGAATCCTTTAGGTTAGAGCTGCTGCAAACTTCTAGATCTGCCCCTGGTTTTAACCAAATCATTGTGTATTTTTGTTCATTTCCCACCTTTACCTTTATTAATAAAAAGTGTTCTCCAGGGACTCAATAAGTCTTAACAAATAAGGACATTTTTTTAATATTTCTGGACAGGTCTACTACAAACTTCATACCCCATACCCGCTGGACTTACTTACTTGGAAAAATATAATAAATATATTACTTAGATGTTTAAAACTATATATAATTTTAAACATTTTGTGACTTGAACGTAAGAGTTACTTACTAAGAAATAAAATCTATTTAATACTATAATCGAGGATGACAAAATTTTACAAGATCCATGCATTTACCCTAATTGATTGTGAATGTACATGAACATCAAAGTAAAGTAATCTAAAAATTGGCAGGAAATATCCCAAATAAAGAATACCTCCTAGATAATAATATTAGGAAATAAAATACTTACCATTTAATAACTTTGGTTTTAATTCAGCAGTAGTCCCATTTTTATCTGCAATATTCTGAAATAATTTTATTAAAAAAAATATAAGCCATAATGGTTATAGAACTATACATTAAACATTAAATAATGCTATTTATTATCGCTATTTAATTAATAAAGAAGTACTTACTTTAGGAGAAATATTGATGTAACTTTTAAAGTTTTGGACCAACTTCTCATTCATTGTAACCTACTATATTGACCTAGTTTCTATAACTGTACACCTTTTCCTAACACTATATTATATTTCTAATTCCACTGAACACTTAGCATTTTATAAATAATGTAAAATTTTGTCAATTTCAAAAATTTTTTTTTTGCATTTACATTGATAACATCACTGAATACACAATCTTGTACACCCAATTAAAAACAGAATTTAGTAACAATTTTGCAAATGAATGTGTCTGATAAATATTATACTCAATACACATATTTATATTATAGTTTGCATAAGAAATTCAATTTAGGTTTAAATAATATCACATGAAGAAATGCTTCACACACAACTCAACAAAAATATTGAAAATGAAAATTGAAAAAAGCAAAGTGAAAATAGAGTAGGTAGCAGTATGTCAATGTGTAGATAATCTGTGAAAATATTGTTGCCAATAAATTAATTAACTAGCGTATAAACATGTAAAGGCTTGGGGCCTTTTCCGAGTTTGCAACCGCTAAGGACGACAAGACGTTGCGTAAACTATAAATATGGAAATATAAGTTCTATTTCAATGGATATATAGTCTGTATTAGGTTGGCTATAATAATGCCGCCATCTTGAAATACACGAATTCTTCGCAAGTTTGAACATCTTATGAGTATTGGAATTTCAACTCTATATTTAATACGATAGAACTTATATTTCAATATTTATATTTTACGCAAAATGCGCGACGGTGAACGTGTCAAAACTCGGAATAAAGCCCCTGCGGCCACATTCTGTTTCTTATAACGTGAGCGTTAGATTGTCAATATAACGAATTCCGTTATTAGCGCGCTCTCCTCCAATCAGCGAAGGTTAATAAACTAGTCTGATTTGGAGGAGAGCGCGCTAATAGCGGAAATCGTTATTTTGACAATTTAACGATCACGTTAAAAGAAACAGAATTTGGCCGCTGGTCCACTTAGGGCAGATTGGAACATCAGATCACCGGTACCGCTACCCAAGGCCATGTTCGGAAAGTTACACTTTAACTTTTTAATGACGCAGAGTGCGATAAAAATATTGAAAAATGCTTAGAGAACAAGAGATGCATATAGTGTAGTGACATTACCCAGTGTCAAAGTGTTAGTTTACGAACGCGGCCCTAATGAGAGCCTGTAGTCATACCTATAGATATAAACAGCGTTTGTTAACGGATAGTTATCCAAAGCAGCCGATAAAAACGTATAGACAGCGGCTGACAACCGTCAACTGCATCCCACTCAATACCAAAAGTTCTTACAAATTTTACGGTTCCTGACTCGAAATTATTATTATAATATACGAGCTGTTATAAACAAATAGGTTATTTACTAAATTATTTACCTACTCTGTCATGGTGTAAAACAAAAATTGGCAGTTTTTTGTATTTTAATTCAGAGAGGAAGGCTACGTTCGCACGAGCGTTTAATAAAACGTTGGGAGTTTTTTTTTACCGTCTTGATTCGACGCTGTTGGGTTCATCCAATTATTAATGAATGGTTAATAAAAGGCCAATTTGTGACGCTATATGAAGAAAATATATCATTTTCTTCTTTTATAAGTAGTAGTAGGTAACATTTCACTCAATGTTCTATTGTAGTATTATAAGAGCTTGATTCCCACAACACAGCCTTTTCACACACACACAGTCTTCTCGGAGAGCACGTTAACCTGTCGGTCCCGGTTTCACTATACCTACTTGTGAAACTGTTTATAGATGGGTTATTGATTCTATTCAAAACATCGCAACGAGCTAGCCACTTGTTCGGTGTAGACTCATACCATCGGCTACGACGAGGTGGGATTAAAACCCCTCCGCTGGGTACCCTGGGGCTGTCTAGGCGGTCTCGGGCGCCGTAAGGCACCCGTGATGATACATAATAATACAGCCTTTTCTATTTTTGAGAAAACCGTACTGAATACATAATTATTATTGGTATTTTTTTTTTAAGAAATAAAAAAAATCCTGAGAAGTACTTTAACTACTTCAGAATGACAATGAATACGTTAGACGAATTACTAGCCATTGTGGGTCCTAGAATAACGCTGCATAATACAAATATGAGATTGCATACACATACACGCGCTTACTCGTCGATATCGCCAGCGCAACTGACGCATTATTTCCGTTTAGACCGTTTAGACCTCGATCATAATCGATCGAATCACAGTGATCGAGTCACGACCCACGGGTGAGTAACCCGATGACGTATTCTAAAAACACCCGGGTGTCGCGTGACCCGTGACCCGCGCGCTTTTTCGAGTCGGGAACTCAAGAGACGGGCGACGACACAAATGAAGAGCGCTAGCGAAGGAGTGAAGGAGAAAGAATTATTTGCTTGGTTGGGGTGACGAATATAAGACCGCCATACATGAAAAAGATTATAATATAAATATTAGGTACCTCATCATAAAACCGCAAATCACTCTTGCCAAAATATATTTCCATAAGGTGCATATAATTAAAAACGAACGCGGCTACCTACATACATACCGAACGATATAGGTAGATTATTAAACATAATTATTATTATAAAAAGATAAAAAGTTGATCCGTGGGTCGCAGCGATCGATGCGGCTTATGATGTACTGAGGTTTGTTTACTTCACTGGGTCGTCGAGACCCGTGGGTCGCGGCGATCGAGTGTTTTAACCCGGGTCTCGAAACCCGTGGGTCGTGATCGACCCGGGTTACAAAAAGTGATCGACCGACCCAGGTCTATTTCCGTTTAAAAAGGTGCTCGAGTGAACATATAGGCACGTTCCGCTCGGCGTTTAAAATGGAGCGATGGATAAAAAACTCCCGGCGTAAAAAAGCGCTCGCGTGTGAAAACATAGCCGAGAAGTCATATGGGTTATTCGAAACGTTTAAATTAACGCACGTAAAAACGTCGAAAAAGCGCTCGTGCGAACGTAGCCGAAATGCTTAAAAGTTTGAACATTGCAATTTCAACTTTATGATTAACATTATAGAACTTATATTTCAATACTTATGTTCGGATTAATAGTCGTTGCTTAGCCTGAGCCATTGCTTGGAACTGTCAAAATTTAGTTTTTTCATATGCAGTTTGACAGTCCGAAGTACTGGCTAAGCATTAGCAATTGCTTAGCAACGACTATTAATCCGGACATTAGAGTTTACGCAACGTCTTGGCGTGTTTAGCGGTTGCAAACTCGGAATAAGGCCCCTGGGGCCTTACCAAAGAGCCGATCGATAATCGAATCGAAATACCCATCGAAAGCCAAATGTATGGGATTTGACGTTTCTCGGCGATCGGACTCTACCCATAGAGTAAAATTCCTATACATTTTTATCGATCGATGAGGCGGTTCGATTGACGATCGTGTTCTTTGGTTAGGCCTCTGTTTATTTAGGATGTGCGCGATCATGATTGTTTAAAAATATTTAACGATGACGATCTTTTCATGCCTAAAAGTAATTTATTCCACTGGGGCGTGCTGCAGATACAGTGTAAGAATCTGAATATCCTGTAGAAGTATGAAAAGGAATTTTAAACTGATTGTTAATAGAAGAACGTAGTTTAAATTTATGCATTTTTATAAATTCCTTTTATAGGATAATCTTATATTAAATCTTTAAAGATAAAAATGCAATGAAAAAATTCCTGGTGGCGGGACTCGAACCCACGAACCTCGCTATCGCGGCAAGGCGCTCAACCGCTGAGCCTACCAGGTTCCAGTCAGCCCTCACGAATTTTGTCATTGCTTGTTATCTACTTATACACAGACGCCCTCTATTAGCTTTATTCTAATAACTCTTATACGAGTGAAGTTAGAAGTCCTAGTTTCTAATACTAGATGGCAGAGGAGTCTGTTTTTTGTTTTTACTTTTTTTGGTTCGTGGGTTCGAGTCCCGCCACCAGGAATTTTTTCATTGCATTTTTATCTTTAAAAATTTAATATAAGATTATCCTTTAGAAGGAATTTATAAAAATGCATAAATATAAAATACTGAAAAAAGTAACGGCCAAAGTTGGTTGAACATTCAATACAAAAAGTGACAACACAAATTATAAATTTTTATTTTGATGCATATTAGAAATTTGGGAATGTAACCTTAAAAAGAATTTTATTGTTATAGAGATGAAATTCTCCTACTTTTATTACAAATTTGTAACTAAGTACCGCCAAACAGAATAATAACTTATATTTATTATAATAACTAGCTGTGCTCGCGACTTCGTCCGCGTGGAATAGTTATTTTTTTATCATATAAACTTTCATCCCCTATTTTATCCCCTTGGGGGTAGAATTTATCAAAATCCTTTCTTAGCGGATGCCTACGTCATAACATCTACCTGCGTGCCAAATTTCAGCCCGATCCGTCTAGTGGTTTGGGCTGTGCGTTGATAGATCACTATGTCAGTCAGTCACCTTTGAGTTATATTTAGATTATTCTTTAATACATATTTTTTGTGTATCTTGAACCGTTTTCACGGCGCACGCAACGGAAGGCTTCAAAGATGAAATAATTTCTCCCGTTTTTTACACATTTACCACTATATCTTTGCTCCTATTGGTCGTAGCGTGATGTTATATAGCCTATAGCCTTCCTCGATAACTGGACTATCCAACACAAAAATAATTATTCAATTCGAACTAGTAGTTTCGGAGATTAGCGTGTTCAAACAAACAAACAAACAAACAAACAAACTCTTTAGCTTTATAATATTAGTATAGATAAAATCTTGGTCTAATTATAAAACGATTTCTTGGATAGATCTCTATCATAGCATTCGAACTAGGCATGAGGATGTCTTCAAAGTATCTCAAATTAGGACTACATTTGCGCGGCGACAATACTACTACATGGGTCCCTGGGTATATAATAAGGTGAATAAACTAGTTAAAATTAATAACCTCACCAACTATTAACTAAAAAAGATAACAAAAGTCTGGCTTCTATCTCTCGACTATGAGGAGTGTGAGTGAGGCGACCCTCAATACAATATCATAATTATTAAAACTATAGTAATATACTAGTAATAATAACTATAAAGGTATTCCACGATCAAATTCAATCAAATACAATAGCTGTACTTGCATTAGTTACACACTAATCACACATATTTTCTAAATAATTATATAAATACTAAACAATAGTCACTCCAATTTTCTTAATTTAACTATGTTTTATTTTTAACTCTGATATATTTAACAATACTTATATAATAATCATATTACCATCACACGCACACTCGCCACCATCTGCGACACAGGCTTGCCTAGTGCAGTGGTTGGCGCGGCATTCGTGTTCAGCCTACTACCTAACTAAAGAACAAAAAAAAACTTTTCTATTTCTTCCTCATATAATGTAAGGCTGTTTCTATTGAACCTTAATAAATGATTTATTATTATTATTATTGTTATTTATCGTATTGGCATTAAGAGCGACGAGAATTTCCATTGAAACTAAGAATAATATATGAAACCGCACAAATCCGCCTAAAATCGCCTATAAAACAAAATGTCAAACGTGATCGTGCCGCCATATTGTTACGCGTACTTAAAAACCGCCGAGGAAGTCGGTGATCCAACATGTTTAAATTGCTCATAGCCCGCGCGCCGATGTCATCACCACGAGTCGCGAACTCGCGAGTCATAATTTTAAATATATATATTTGTCTGACGTTTATTTTAGAATACTTAGGACAAAGATTTTATATTCCTGCGCAAATAAGTACATATGTAATATAAAATATATATAAATAGGCATCGTTAAAAAAAATGAATAGTATCACTAAACCATGAAGGTAAAAACCGTGCCCGTCCGCGCGCCGCTGCGTTTTTTTAGCTTCATGCACTAAACCAATTATTAAAATGAGAACATAGACCACTTTTTTTTCTATTTTAATTTAGGAGCTTTAATCTGTTTAAGATCGTCAGTCCCGTCCAATTAATAATACATTATTCATTATTCCTGAATTTGTGTCACACACACTAAATTAATATAAAATAGTGTGTGTGACCAATAAACACAAATATTATTTACACTTAATTTGCATGTAATCTATTCATATATACTTTAATAAAATTGTAAACCAGTATTGAACCATCACTATGCGGTTCCTTTAAAACGTCAAAAAATGCTCCTACATCTGCAGCCTTAGCACGGCCAACCCAAGACGCGATACAAGTCGCGAGCAAACGTCAAAACGGTGTGGCGTGACTTTATGCTAGCACGGGTTCCCAAGACAAGACTTCAAAATCTTGCTATGAAGTATAAGTCTTGTTTTCATTCACTCTTCTCAGCATGGGAGCCTCACCCCCGTAGCACGGCCACATCCAAGACAAGACATGAGAGCGTGTCCGTTGACAATCTTTCACATCAGTCTTATCCTACAGTCGCAGCACGGCCACTTCAAGACAAGACTCATGTCTTGTCTTGAGTTTTATCTTGCTTGAGGTATTGGGTGTAATAAATCTTTAGCGCCGCCCGCGACAATGTTTAACTTTTTTTAATCCTTTAATTTCTAGTAAAAAAAAGTGGGAATTACGGGAAAATAAGCATTATGATAATGAGGGAATTTTGGAAACATGGGAACAATATTTTAAAAAGTAGTGTAAAGGTGGGAAAATGCTTAAGAAAGTATGCTATGACGTGGGAATTTTAAAAAAATAGAAATGTAGAAAATGAAAATTTTAACTTTAAAAGTAGGTAAAAGTCCCACTCGACGAAGAAATGATTTTTAGTGGGATTTTTTTAGGTCCCACTTTTTTAAAAAGTAGGAAAAAGTCCCACTTGAAAAAAAAATGATTTTTAGTGGGACAAAAATCTCATTTTATGAAAAATGGAAAAAAATCTCACCTAATGAAAAAGCGGGGAAAAGTCCCACTTTTAAAAATAATTTTCCTCACTTTTTTTATAAAATGGGATTTTTTCCCCACTAAAAAATATTTTTTTCGTCAAGTGGGACTTTTTCCTACTTTTTCAAAACAATGCTACTTTTCCCCGCTTTTTCATTAGGTAGGATTTTTTCCCACTTTTCATAAAATGGGATTTTTGTCCCACTAAAAATAATTACCCACTTTTTTTTTAAACTAATAAAAAGTCCCACTTGACGAAAATAGGATTTTTAGTGGGAAAATAATCCCATTTTATGAAAAGTGGAAAAAAATCTAAAATATTTTACTTAATATCACTTTATTATAACTTTTTTTTATAAAATGGGATTTTATTCCCACTAAAAAAATATTTTTTTTATAAGTGGGACTATAAAAAATTCTCACAAAAAAATCATGTTTTCGTCAAGTGGGACTTTTTCCTACTTTAAAAAAAAATGGGACTTTAAAAAAAATCCCAAAAATCCCAATACCCATGTTCCTATAATTCCCACTTTCCCATAATAAAATTATTCCCTAATTACTACTTTTCCAAAATAATAAACAATTTCACGCGAGATTTCTATGTCATCACATAAAGCAGAACGTGATAAAAACCCGCCATAATAGTCTTTATCGATGTGACAAATCTTTAAGTCTTGGGCTCCCATGCTGAGAAGAGTGAATGAAAACAAGACTTATACTTCATAGCAAGATTTTGAAGTCATGTCTTGGGAACCCGTGCTAGCATAAAGTCACGCCACACTGTTTTGACGTTTGCTCGCGACTTGTATCGCGTCTTGGGTTGGCCGTGCTAAGGCTGCAAGACTTAAAGATTTGTCACATCGATAAAGACTATTATGGCGGGTTTTTATCACGTTCTAAAGCCGAATGTGGTGACATAGAAATCTTGCGTGAAATTGTTTGATTATTTTGGAAAAGTAGTAATTAGGGAATAATTGTATTATGGGAAAGTGGGAATTATAGGAACATGGGTATTGGGGAAAGATGTCATTAATAAAAAGTGGGGATTTTTTTTTAAAGTCCCACTTTTTTAAAAAGTAGGAAAAAGTCCCACTTGACGAAAAAATAATTTTTTAGTGGGTTATTTTAAAGTCCACTTTTTAAAAAAGTAGAAAAAGTCCCACTTGACGAAAACATAATTTTTTTGTGGGAATTTTTTATAGTCCCACTTTTTTTTTATAAAAAAGTTAGGATTTTTTTTATTATTTTTTTTTTTCCGCTTATTCATTATGTGAGATTTTTTTCCACTTTTCATAAAATGGGATTATTTTCTCACTAAAAATCATTTTTTCGTCAAGTGGGACTTTTTATTACTTTTAAAAAAAGTGTGTGGGACTTTTTTCCACTTTTCATAAAATGAGATTTTTGTCCCACTAAAAATATTTTTTTTGTCAAGTGGGACTTATTCCTACTTTTTAAAAAAGTGTGACCTGAAAAAGCCCACTAAAAATCATTTCTTCGTCGAGTGGGACTTTTTCCTACTTTTAAAGTTGGAATTTTCAATTTCTACATGACTACTTTTTCAAAATTCCCACGTCATAGCATACTTTCTCTTATAAGCATTTTCCCACCTTTACACTACTTTTTAAAATATTGTTCCCATGTTCCCAAAATTCCCTCATTATCATAATGCTTATTTTCCCGTAATTCCCACTTTTTTTTTACTAGACATTAAAGGATTAAAAAAAGTTAAACATTACTAAAGATTTATTACACCCAATACCTAGCAAGATAAAACTCATGACAAGACATGAGTCTTGTCTTGAAGTGGCCGTGTTGCGACTGTAGGATAAGACTGATGTGAAAGATTGTCAACGGACACGCTCTCATGTCTTGTCTTGGATGTGGCCGTGCTACGGGGGCTGTTCTATTAATTTTAAGTTTTTCAAATACAAAATTTCTATCTTCTTGATTTTGGCTATATTCTATCAAAATATGTTCAAGATCTTCCTTTTTGTTGCAAACCTCGCAGTTTGGTGAATCAGACTTTTTCATCAGATGATTGTAACTATTTGATACGTGACCACTACGTACACTAAATGCAATTTTTAATATTCCTCTACTTAATTTACCATTCCGCCACCAAGGTATTTGTGGAAGTTGTCCCTGAATAATTTTATACCAAATGCCTTTATGTACTGATATGTCATTAAATTGTTTGTGCCAGTATTTCAAGCATATACTTGCATTTTGGTAATATATCTGAATAATGAGAGTTACAGCAAATTTTTTGTCCTTGTACTAACGCAAGTTTTGCTAATTTATCAACTTTCTCATTACCTGGTATACCTATATGCAATGGTATCCATTGTAGACATATTTCTTTATTTATACTTTTAAAATATAACAAATACTCTAGAATACAACAACCTTTTGCAGTTTGGTTCGTTCTGTGCTGGAGTATGCGTGTCCCATTTGGTCTCCGTTTTACAGGACTCATATCGACGGTGTAGAACGTGTTCAAAAGCGCTACTTAAAAATTTTGTCATACTGGTGTAACCTTGGTCGGAAGTTATCCAGCTACGATGATCGATTGTCCTGGTTTCGAATGATGTCACTAGAAGATCGTCGTAAAAGGTATGACCTTGTGTGCCTTCACAAAATTATTCACTCAAAATTATATCACAGCCGTATTCTTTTTCTTCAATATATTATTTAATTCCTGCGTTGTAAATTTAGCCTCCATACATGTATTATTACTAATTAAGTTTAAACTTGTATTAACCGCCCTTGAAGTAAGTTTTATCAATAAATCATCTGCTTCGTCTTCAGAAATACTATTATATGACCTAGCATAACCTTTTGACCTTTCATCCATTTCATTTTTTGCCACATATCAGATATACCTATTCCTCCTCCAATACCATTACAAAACTGCCCCCCTAGCCAAGAGCATGAGCGCTAATAGCGCGCACGAAAGTTTAGATATTATCCCAATCATTTTGAGAAGTCTTAATTTGTGGCGGACAATAAACGCCAATGATATTATCTATATTTTCACAATTATGTACTTTTAAATGTATTAATTCTATGTCTGATCGAGTTATATCCGATATTAAGAGTTTACAATTTATTGATTTATGAGTAATTATTGCAATGCCTCCATAGCTATCCTGTCGATCTTTTTTAAATATATTGTAATTACTCAATCGAAGTACTGAATCTGGCTCCAGCCACGTTTCGCTTAATATAGCTACATGTACCTTATTATGATGAAGATACTGGTCTAATTCATATAATTTTGGGCGCAAGCTATTATAATTCCATTGTATTATATTTATATATTTTTTATTTGTATATTCAAGACATATTTTATTGGATTATTAAAATTTCTTTAATTATTAAACAGTCCTTAAAATATATCATAAATAAACTTATTATATCTTATTTTAATTATATTTATCATTTTGTCTGGTAGCGTCTCTTCTGAATTAAACACTTCTTTTAAGTTATATATAAAATCTATAATATTAATTTTGGATTGGTCTTCTTCTTCTATTTTTTGTTTTGTATCTGAAATTTTAATACGGTGTTTTTTTTTTGTTTTTTCTCACTCATTCATAGTTTTAGTTTTAATTTCTTTTTTCTTAGTTTTTGATTTATTGGCTTTTTGAGATGTTACTATATTCAGTGTGTTCGTTTACTACTGTTTTTCGCTTAAAGCGCTTAGGCTTTAAGCCAATCTAATCAGCCGTCAAAGTACACAAAGCGAAGCAAAGCAATCACAGCGTTTGCAGGAGTACTCTAACAGTTTTATGTGCATAAATAAAAATCATATAAAATTCATAAGAGAATACAAAATAGAGTTCAAAAACTGTTAAGTGAAAAAGAGGAACAATAAAAATAAACAAAAATAAGTAATTGATACACAATAATTGTGACCACAGACAATTTACTTTGATTGCACTACTCGTATTTTCAAATAGTTCGCAGCGAATTCGATGACGTAATTTGCTTTTTTTCTGTGATGTCATCAAAAATCCAAAGCAAAGCGAAGTACTAAAAAAACACCTATCAAGTAAATTAAGCTAGCTTTGTAAGCCTTTTAAGCAGTACTCAAACGTACCGATTAGCATATGAAGGTTTGAAACTTATGCTTTCTTTAAACTTATCTAATTCATTTTTTTCGCATGGTTGTTTTTTACCCAATGATGACCTGCGGGGTGAGAAGGAACTTTATTGAAAACTTTCGCTTTCGTCAGTGGAATCGTTTTCGTCTTGTCTATGGTCAAAACCTGTATGAATAATATACGGAAGTGCTGTAATGCATCATCAAAATTATTAGGTTGATGATTTTTCGATTGAATTCTTCAAAGATACGAATAATTGATATTTATCGCTTTTTTAAAGTTGAATCGAAAGAATTATGGTACAGTTTTAATAATTTACATGATCTGTTACAGCACTTCCGTATATTATTCATACAGGTTCTGGCCATAGACAAGACGAAAACGATTCCACTGACGAAAGCGAAAGTGTTAAATAAAGTTCCTTCTCACCCCGCTGGACTCGGAGTCATTATCCCAATCTTCTTTATTGTATTGATGATCAAGGTTTTGATTGAGATACTCTATTTTCAATAAGAATTTGCAAAGCATCCCTGTAATTTAAATTTTGTTCAGACATAATAGTATTTGTTTTTCTTTTGTAAAATAACTGCATTTTTTATCAAGGGCCATATGGTTATCTTTACAACTAACATGTGTATACAGTTGTTTCACAATTGGCATGTTCACCAACGCAACACTTTGGGCAAAATATTTTAATACTTGTACAAATCTTATTTAAGTGGCCAAATTTCCAGCACCTTGAACATTGCGAAACTGAAAAGACATATATTTCAACATTTATTCTGCATCCAAATGCATAAATATATTTAGGCATCTCTTTAGCTTTAATGCAAATACGTACCGTTTCACTATTTATCCACTTACCATTATTATCCTTGCGTTTTAACCTCTTACAATATATAATTTCAGACTCACATGTAAATAGAGTATTTAGCTCTTCGTCTGGAATGTCTAACTCAATATCTCTTACTATACCAAACTTTTTATCGGCGTCATTAATAAGATGAATCGTGAATCCCATATTTTTTATGTTTATATTATTAGTTAATATTGACGCGCACTCCTTATCGTACGTGGATAAGATAGCTTTATACATACTTTTATATTTTATGCTAATTATATTTTTGATATTTTCCTTATACAACATCTTAGCTAAACCTATTTGCTTCGGTAATTCCGTTTTGGAAGTGATTTCGTAGTTTTTTTCGTTATTTATTTCAATCATTTTTTGGCATTTCCTAGTTATTACTTTAGATACTATACATTCGTCACTATCGTTATGTCTCCTTTTTTCACCAGATGTTCTATTCGTTATTGTTATCTCATCTTCCACATTCATATCATCCCATAAATATAAATCATTTTCTTCTACATTTGCATCACTTACATGAAACTCCCCATCATCATTTTCATCGTTCTCGCCCACATTATGTTATATATTTTTCCATGTTAAAACATGGAAAAAACAAAAATATACAAAATAATTGTTACACGCAAAGCTCGACTACTCTGATCAACGCTTCGCGCAACAGTCACCACATTTTATGATCCATGCTGAGAACAATCACATTAAAAAAAAACGTGAGAACAGAATAAGGCGCCAACGAACAGTGGCTTTATTCCGAGTTTGCAAACGCTAATCACGACAAGACGTTGCGATTATAGAGTTGAAATTCCAATGCTCCACACATGTCCAAACTTGCGAAGAATTCGTGTATTTCAAGATGGCGGCATTATAATAGCCAACCTAATACATACTATATAACCATTGATATAGAACTTATATTTCCATATTTATAGTTTACGCAACGTCTTGTCGTGATTAGCGTTTGCAAACTCGGAATAAGGCTTCAGTTTTGACATTTCAATTAAAATTTTAAACAAAAAAATGCTATTTATCTCTTTGCCATATCTAGATTTAAATGAGTGCGAGCGAGACAGATAGATGTACGTGACTTTTTACTTTACAACTAGGGTTGGGCAAATATCTAAATTTTGATAAAAAAAATATCGATATAATATATCGATAAAAAAAAAATGTGGTGGCCTAGTTGGACCTTGGATTTAAAAACACTTAGGTCCCTGGTTCGAATCCCGGTGTGTACCAATGAGTTTTTAATTTAAATATTTATGTACATTTGTTTGACAACACCACTATAGTGCCTCGGAGAGCACGTTAAGCTGTCGGTCCCGGTTTCACTATACAAACGTGTGAAACTGTTTATAGATGGGTTATTGAGTCTATTCAAAACATCGCGACGAGCTAGTCACTTGTTCGGTGTAGACTCATACCATCGGCTACGACAAGGTGGGATTAAAAACCAGACAAATGTTGAAAATATATTTCAAAATAAACTAATCGTAATCGTAAACTACTAAATCGTACTGTCCTTGCGGGAGAAAAAAAAACAACCAAACCGAACACACACTACATAACTAACCAGTTTAAGACTAGGTGGTTAGCTGGTTCCATTGACCTGTCAATCATTGACTGCCCTCTGGTGTTCCACATGTACCATATCATCAGAGGAGCATGGTTATTTACTTACACCTATGCTTATAGCATGTGGTAGGTATATACTTTCATCCTACTGAAGACCACGCGTAGAACACCCCAAGGCAGATATATTATCTTACAATATTAAAAGTACAGAACTACAGAACCCAACACTTCTTCGATGCCAGCTCCGGTCTATCAGCAGAAGATTTTTCGGGATCTCCGCTCTATTCTCTAAAATAAAACGGAAGATGTTGCGCCGATGCCGAAACTAAAAGTCGTAGATGGGCGCTTTTTACGCTCGAACATCGCAGAAGAGCGAAAGAGAGGGAGATAACAAGAACGGTCATGGCCTATGTATTTTCAGACCCAGACTTAGAAGCCGCGTTCAAAATTAAACCTATCCAGTTCGATAGAGGAAAATACATATAATAAAATTGTTAATTACATCGAAGTTCGAGATGTTGGGAGAAAATAGTTATTTATATTTGAATTTCAATTTGAGGTTATGTTATAACTAGTAATTAGGTTAGTATAGCAAACAATTTAGGCCCGCGAATTATTTGCCTTCTCTATATTTGAGAAAACCGAACAAAAAAAATATTATGTAATGTGGATCTCAGATTAATTATTATTATTAATTAGGGGCCTTATTCCGAGTTTGCAAACGTTAAACACGACAAGACGTTGAGTAAACTACAAATATTGAAATACAAGTTCTATCCTGTTAATTATTGAGTTGAAATTCCAATGCTACACACATGTTCAAACTTGCGAAAATTCGTTTATTTGAAGATGGCGGCATTATTATAGCCAACCTAATACAGACTATATAACTATTGGAATAGAACTTATATTTCCATATTTATAGTTTACGCAACATCTTGTCATGTTAGCGGTTGCAAACTCGGAATAAGGCCCTGGGATGTGCATGTTTTTTTTTCCACAGTAAGACAGAGAGATGTGGATGATATTTCGTCGCTCTTTTTTTTAAATTATTTATTTTAACATAGCACTGGATGCAAGTCCATCGACCAATCGTCGCTATATTTTTATTCTGACAAATATACAGAAAAGGCAAAAGAATCAGCACGTAATAAAAGTTGTCATAACTTTTTTTCCCCAACTTCTAAAATTACTTTGAATACTGGAAAACAAAGCTTAAATTATCTATTATTAAGTAAGCATATCGTGGTTTGTGAACGCTAAGCTTTTACGGTTGGGTCCAGAATATTGGTGTATCTATTATGTTTTCTCATTTTGGTTATTTCTGTAGTTAAATTGAAATAAATAAATAAAAATATTGTTTATTTAGATACGATATATTTCGCTTTACATGGCGTTTTTAGTCATATGACATTTTTTTTTTAAATTATAATAAAATAAATATATATTTTTATTTAATAGGCTAAGGTATGTTCACCGCGGCCGCCACCGCCACCGCGTTGGTTTGGCCGAACCTTTAGTGTTGGTGTGTGTGTTTTGTGTTTGTGTTTATTATTAAATGTGCGTGAATGTTGTTAGTAAGTCAGTCTGTGTCACAGTTGTATGTTCAGTCCAGTAAATTGTAAAACTAAACTTGTTATTTACATATTAGAATGCCGACATTAGCCATCAATTTACATAGGTGAAACCATAAACCCACTCCACATCCGTATGAATCATCATTGCCATATCACAGATTCCATTATAAATAGCATATTACCTGCGGGGTGAGAAGGAACTTTATTTAACACTTTCGCTTTCGTCAGTGGAATCGTTTTCGTCTTGTCTATGGTCAGAACTTGTATGAATAATATACGGAAATCCTGTAATGCATCTTCAAAATTATTAGGTTGATGATTTTTCAATTGAATTCTTCAAAGAAACGAATAATTGATATTTATCTCTTTTCTAAAGTTGAATCGAAAGAATTATGGTACAGTTTTAATAATTTACATGATCTGTTACAGCACTTCCGTATATTATTGATACAGGTTCTGGCCATAGACAAGACGAAAACGGTTCCACTGACGAAAGCGAAAGTGTTAAATAAAGTTCCTTCTCACCCCGCTGTACCATTCCACGCTCGAGCTCATAATTTAAATTCAAAGACTGTTACACCGTTAGAATCATAAAATCATTTCATAAAATTGACAATATTCAACTTTGCACCTGGGAACTATCATACATCTGGACATTAGCAGCATTACAGACTTGCGGGGTGAGGTGGAACTTTATTTAACACTTTCGCTTTCGTCAGTGTGATCGTTTTCGTCTTGTCTATGGTCAGAACCTGTATGAATAATATACGGAAGTGCTGTAACAGATCATGTAAATTATTAAAACTGTACCATAATTCTTTCGATTCAACTTATAGAAATGAGATAAATATCAATTATTCATTTCTTTGAAGAATTCAATCGAAAAATCATCAACCTAATAATTTGAAGATGCATTACAGCACTTCCGTATATTATTCATACAGTTCTGACCATAGACAAGACGAAAACGATTCTACTGACAAAAGCGAAAGTGTTAAATAAAGTTCCACCTCACCCCGCTGGAATGAACATACAACTGTGACACAGACTTACTAACAACATTCACGCACTTTTAAATAAACACAAAACACACACACCAAGGGCCTTATTCCGAGTTTGCAACCGCTAAAGTCGACAAGACTTTGCGTAAACTATAAAAATTGAAATATAAGTCCTACTTCAATGGATATATAGTGTGTATTAGGTTGGCTATAATAATGCCGCCATTTTGAAATACACGAATTCTTCGCAAGTTTGAACATCTTATGAGCTTTGGAATTTCCACTCTATATTTATTAGGATAGAACTTATATTTCAATATTTATAGTTTACGCAACGTCTTGTCGTCTTTAGCGGTTGCAAACTCGGAATAAACCCCTAACACTAATATAATTTTAAAAAAAATGTCATACGACTGAAGACGCTATCACCGCGTTCCGTGCTTAGCATCGCTGCCACGGATCGCTGGTTTTTTTAGCCAAGGTCGTTTCACCGCGCGGAAATGTTAGCAATTCAAGTTACCATCAATCGTTCCGCGACCAAAAATTTTAACACGAAAAGTTAGCACGGCTACTTTTTGACAGATGTTTGTTTACATGTGAATATCTATCTACAAATTGGAATTTAATTAATTAATTTATATATTCATATCTGTTTTAGTTTTAAAAGTTCGATTAAACCTAAAAAATAAATATCGTGTAACTAAATTCAGCTTTGGTATGGTTAGTTTGAGGTTGTTAATTACATTAATATTGTGATATTATAAAATTATTGTATTTAAATAATAGTTAATTAAAAAATATTGATTTATTATATAATGATAAGGTAGTAATATTTTTAATTTCAATTATTTCATTCAAAATAGTGCTTCTTGTCAAAAAGTGGCATCAAAAATCAACACCGATCGTTTCCGAGCTGCATTTTAGCATCGCTAAAAAAAATGACATGGCTGTGTTGAAACGGGCGGTCGCGCTGGTTTTTGAAGTCAGCACGAGAAACTGCCCGCGTTAGCTCTCGGAACGCAGGGCATGTAAGGCGAAATATATCGGGTGCGTTTTCTTAGCTGGTAATGTTAGCGCGGCGCATTGGTCGTTTTTTTGTAAAAAATACCGATAAATACCAACATCTGACGTTAGTAACAGTCGTTTTTTTTTGCGAAATGTTACCAATAAATGTTAACATTTTTAACATCGCGTTGGAGGTGAATTTTTATTGTTAATCTTTGACAGATGTCAAACAATCCGTATTTTCCCGGGAATTATTATTAATAACCTAATACCTAATCTTAAAATTATCTTTCGAACTATAAATATTTGGTTTTATAATATACTTTTGTTTAATTTATGTGTTTAATTACTTCGTAGATTTTAGTTTTTTATTTACTTTACTGGGGCCTGACCAAAGAACACGATCGCCAATCGAATCGCCGCATCGATTGATAAAAATGTATAGGAATTTTACTCTATGGGTACAGCCTGATCGACGAGAAACGTCAAATCACATACATTTGGCTTTCGATGGGTATTTCGATTCGATTATCGATTGGCTCTTTGGTAAGGCCCCTGAATAATGAAAAAACAAATTTTGGAGACAATTATAAAAACATTAATTTCTGGAAGAAATTATGATAATGATTTTTTAAATTTATATTTTTGGCTTTTTTACGTTTAAGGTAAATATTAAAATGGCAGATGTCAGAAATGGTAATTATCGTTTTGTTTGCATTGCTAAAAATACTAACAAATGTTAACATGATCTAAATAAAACGCCAAAACAGCTGATTTTCATGCTAGCGCGAAATACTATGTAAATCTGTAGGAAATAATGTAGCTTAGCATGTTGTGTGCACTGAATTGGATTCTAGCCTAGAAATTTGTTTTAACGCACGTATCTTAACTTGTAATGGACTGGGATCTGCTGGTGCACCAAACATTAAATAAATAAATAAATACTGGTACGGGGGCCTTACCAAAGAGCTGATCGATAATCGAATCGAAATACCCATCGAAAGCCAAATGTATGGGATTTGACGTTTCTCGGCGATCGGACTCTACCCATAGTGTAAAATTCCTATACATTTTTATCGATCGATGAGGCGATTCGATTGGCGATCGTGTTCTTTGGTCAGGCCCCGGGTTAGGTAACAAAACGCAGCCATTGTATCTAAATAAAAATGATTTTTAATTATTTATTTAAATTTAACTATAACATACGAATAATTCGTAAATAAAAAAATATAAATTTGGTTATTTCTGCAACGATAAAAACGAAAGTAACGTCATCATCAAATGTCATTTTCATACAAGAGTTTCGTTAGCGTTATTTACCACTACGCTCAAGGCTTGGCGATGCCGGCATCCATAGAGTATATAAATATATACAGTAAAAAACGGTCACCTCTAGTGCTTTGTGAAAAGTCGGATAATTATAGCTATTTCTCTTTTGAACTTAGGTTTATTTATAAGGTTTCTTCGTATGAATCACATGCGATGAAAGAGACACAAGTACACGACAATAAACTTTTGAAATTGTAGGTGTAATGCGGTGCGGCACTCTATGGATGCTCTATGGTGCGGCACGTCATCCGCGACCACGATCTATAATTCTATGATACTCTGCTCTTTTTTCTTTAAAAAAAATGGACTGTGCATGTCTTTGAAAAATGGCGATTGATAAATTTTAGTTCTTAGTTTAGAAGGATTGTTGGTTGTTGAGCTGCTTTTCGCTTGTGAAAATTGTTACTTTAGTGGAAATGGACCCTGAACAACCAAATGTAGGAGTGTCAACATCAGCGCGTTTCTACTGCCATAGGTGTAATGTAGATTTTGAAGATGCTTCACAGGTAAAGAAAATCAATAAATGTCTAGTTGGAGAAATTTTAAAAAGCAATATTTAAGGCTTAGCGCTAATATTTCATTGAAAGGGGAAATCTGTGAGTTGGCATATCACATCCTTTTGTACAGGTTATTGGCAATCTCAAAAGGAAATTCCTAAGGCTAAAGTAGCAACACGCAAATTGTGTTAAAATTTCTCAATTTGTAATTGTAAAACATGACAATGTTTTTATTTAATATAGGAATTTATAATTGCATCACAAATCCCAATGTCAAAATAATCAATTTACGTATTGGCTCAAGACCATAACAAACACTATAAATAGATTTTTATCAACTATTTCCTTTATCATTGTTGATATTTTTTAACATACGTTGGTTATTGCATAGTGATTTTAATAAAAAAAAAATACCAACATTTATTATTCAAAATTCAAAGTATTCACAGTAATGCAAAATATAATATTTTTATATATTATTATTCATTAGTGTTTCATTAGAAATAATTGCCAGGTGCAGTACTGACAAGCTGTTTTATCATCAAACTAACTTGTCTCTTTGATAATAAATCAATGCAGTCTCCTGAGAATCAGTAAAAACTAAATTTACTTTGCCCCTTTTCGTAACTGCATCATTTAGCTGACTTAGTAATAAATTGTATTTGTGAACTATGTATGTTTGCTAATTACCCGGTAGATACAGTCAAATCACAAACTGCTATTATAAAAAAACAGATTGATACTGAAACATCATCAAACATGACTTTATCATTAAATGAATCACCAATTTTGGTACCACATCCTAAAAGGAGACTACAACCAAGATAAGATCAAATTTTGAATTTTTAAATATCTGTTTAGAAAAAAATACATTATAGATTTAACTTCGCAGAATTCTCATACCTGTTTAGACTTCAATCTTTGATCCAATTTTATTTAACTGCAATCATTACTTGATTGGATATGTGTGAGTGAGAAAATTGCCTTGTAAAGTGGGCATGTTCTTTGCCACAGTCAAACAGGGAATGAAATTGATATAGAGGGCTCACGCAATATATTAACAAGCTAGCCAAAGCATTCATGAACAAATCAAAAACTTTTATATTGAAAACAATATATTTTGGATGTTTCACACTATGATCAATGTGATATTTTTGTTTTTTTATATATACAAATAGTATTATTATTATATAGATAGCGAAAATGTTTTGTGAAGACCACCATGGCCTTTTCTTGACAAATTGGCTATAATTGGTGATAGTAAGGGTGCCATTATGTTGTAGGGAGGCATAGTAATGAACTGCAGTACTCCCAGACTTGTGACTATGTAATAGGGTTACAAGCCTTTCAAAATATTAATGCTCCTCTTCACTGTGTTTAATATTAATAATACCCTCTCTACACTAACTAAAAAAGTTTAGACAAAAGGCTTTGGAGGAATTATTACAACTTCCACTTTTATGCAGTGGAAGTTGCTGACACTCCAGAAGAATAAATAAATGCCATCACGGATGCCTCTTTGGCTCCCAGGAACCGTTTAAATGGCTTCAGGGTACCCAGCGGAGGGACTCATCCTCATTTCCCTGATGGTATTCTGAGGCAATACCTAACAAGTGGTGTTTATGATGTTGTATATAGCAGTCACCCATCTCAGGTCCGGCCTTGTAGTCATCTGCTTAACCGTGTTATCAGTTGAGCAGTGACTTAACCACTACACTGTGGCCCCCTTTATCCCAGATCAAAGAATTTTAAAACATTTTTGGTGATGTTATTAGTTTGAACTTATGGTTTTTGGAATGATTGTTTCCCATTTAAAGGTTGGTAATACCAAAATCATGTTTTTCAAGCAAATGCTTTAGCAATCAATCAATTTTTTTTTTAGTATTTTCATTTAATGACTGACTGGCTATGGAATCAATAATAATGGCAATATTATTGATTCCATAGCCAGTCAGTATTTATTGCATCACCTTGTGTAAACCTTACTTACGCAAACCCCATTGTAATTCACCAATGATTCATATCTAAGACACAGCTATAGCTTAACTGAGCCTAAAAAGTGGCAATGCTTTCTTGACTTTGTAGCTTTGTATAAGGGCCTGTAAAATATTATCAATATAACTTTTACAAATATTTCCTCTAGATTTTGATATTTGAACATAGATGGCAATAAATTGAATATTTCAATATTTACTCAAACAAGTTTATTACATATTTACTGCACTCTATTAGTACAGAGCACAGGTCTACATCATTGACTAATTTGCAAATATATCAAACTATTGCACACAAAAGTTAAAAAAAGAACTATTTATGTCTTTTTATTGGAGCCCATGTAACTGTATCTACCTGGAGGTAAGCATACTAACAAACTGATTATAAATGGGGAATACCAATACCGTGTCATTTAGTTTGGGGGTTTCCCTTTATGCACTACAGATATACAGTGATGCAGATTGCGATTAGGACTACAAAGAATTTGCAAAATGCATGTGATCCGGATCATAAGAAGATATTATGCTCAAAACATGTATTGGGGATTTCAGTGGTCGAAACTGGTCAGATAAATAAGGGAAAGTCAGATTTTTGTGCATTGGTCAGACAAAGTAATCTTTTTGCAAAATCAGTTTTATCAGCTTTTTTGACTTGAAAAATTGTCTAACTACTGCTGAATTTTTTTATTTTTATTGTTCATTGTTATTATTAATCTTTCGGTTGAGAACATGTTTTTTTATAATTTAGACAAAAACTTCATTAATAATACATAAGTTAGTATTAGCACAATTGAAAGAAGAATTTTTACCTACAATTACCAACATAAACATAATCAATAATAATAATTGAACTACAACTAACAGCCAAGTTGTTATATTAGAAGTTCGAGTATGTTTGTACTAACACGACTGGGGAAACCATAAAGATAGCACTAGCAGTTTTGTAGTTTGTATATTTATACTGATTTTTTAAATTTCCGGTTTAGCAAAATCATTTTTTTTGGCCTATAATGTTTTGACCCCTGGGATTTGCTATACATATCATTTTGGATTTCTATGTTCAGGATTAAAATCCGCAAATTATCACAATTTATTGTTTACCATCCGGATCACACAGTAAATATAATTTTATGAGTCCTAATTTTTTTGTTTGTTTGTTTCCAATGCAACATGGAACAAATGAAAAGGAATTAAAACTGGAAACGCTTTCTGCCATCCGGGTGGTATCATCCTGAAACAATTGAAGATTCTTTAAGGATAAACTGGACAATTACCTATAACAAAACAGTTACAGTGAAAGTGAAGTGATAATAAAAATCCATAGATCTCAAAACAAAATTTAAAAACATTAGGATTAATATTGAAAGCATTTGCTAATGACTGCTTCTAAATAGACTGAACAATTATTACAAAATAATTACAGTGAAAGTGAAGTGATATACAAGTGACTATAATGAAAATTCATAGATACAAATAAAATAAAACGCATTGAGGAATAATAAACTGAAAGCATTTCACAAAATTTTATTTGGATCTTCAGGGGTAATAATTAATTGATGCTTAAGGCTCCTGCTTATGTGAAACCATTAATGTATTTTTAGATGAATTCTAGTTATAGCTGTATTGATATATACAGACAACTATCTTAACAATATGCTTTCTACTGTCTTCGTACATAATAGGCACTGAAAGAAAATCAGCCAACAACCTGCAGTAGCTTGTGCTGAGCGATTACCTATTGTGGTGATATTGTCACCACACAATACACTTCTTAATCTATTCATAGTTATAAGTAATAAACTATTATAGTATATTTGTCTAGCATTGTTTGGTGTGTAAAGAATGTTTTTTTTTCTTTCTATGTACCAGCACCAAATTGCTGAGACAGTTGCTAGTGTATTTAATAATAATAATAAAGGATGGTCATTCTGGTATTCCATACTCAGGCCCAAATGTTATAGGCTCCTAAACTCCAACCTTATATGGATATTTTGGGAGGGGGTTAACTAAGGAATAGAGTGGAGCCCAAAAGATGTGTCTGAATAACTACCTGTTAATTAATAATAGACCATTTTTTAAATGTAGACCAGCACCATTATGTTTTACAATAATTACATGATGAATTATGCTTAGACAACAATGATAATGATATCAAACCATAAAAAAATATTATTAAAGTTTATTTGACAACAAGTCAGCAGTAAACCCATAGACAGACCCACAGTTTTTTTGTAGCAAAATAAAATCATTCTATAATTAAAACTACATAACAAAGCACATTACTGGTGAAATATTAAAATGATTTTACATTCTACTAATCATGTGTTATACTAGAATTTGGGAGTGATTCTTTCCTTAATCCGAACTATCTTAAATCTTAAAATATTTTTTCTCAGTAGTGTAGTGATTGGCTTAAATGGTAATTCTATATTATAATGTTACAATAACTAAATGTTATTATAAGTGTTGTCTCTTAATAGTTACCAAAAAAAATCTTTATTAACATTTATAAAATTGCAGGATTATAAGTGCCCTTTCTGCCACAGTGGGTTTATAGAGCAACTTCAGTCTAACGGATACGCTGTTGACGCCACCATGAGCCAAGTTGAAGAGGGTGATGACCAGGTTTGTATTACTCCAGCCTTATAATAATAAAGTTTTGCTTAAATCACCCGAATACTTGTCGGTGGTTAAATTATTGCACCATAAAAGCGATAGAAATATCCAGTAAAGAAAACTCATAAAAATTGAAATTTCAATACAGTTCACTGTAGGCATTATTATGTAGGACAATTCACATATTACAATCATTTAGCTGGCATAGTGAGTGTGATCAATGTGGTTAAATAACAATTATTGATTGACCCCATTCATGGACTTAGTAGGTATGCTCACCACCAGTCACATGCCATGCTCCAATAAAAAAAATACATTGGACTGGTCACAAACTAAGCTCTAGGCTTGTACTATGTTTAGGTACCAGTGTTGTAAGTTACATTATAATTTTAATAATATGTTTAACATGAATTCAAAACATTATTTACTTGAATGAAGAATATTGATAACCTATACTATATCTTAACCAATGTGATTTGCATATATCACAATATTGTATCTAGACTGTTCTTGTAAATTAGCATATGACTCATTACTGAATGCACTCTTTGTACTCAATAAAGTATTATAATTAATTATTGGGACTTAATTGCACCAAAGTAATAACAACATCTTTAAACTAGATATTATAGTTTTATTGCCAATGGTAATAAATAGTAAAATAATAGTATACATAAAGCACATTAATTTTATAAACTAAAAAACTAACTATTTACAACAAATATTTAAGGCATGGATATGGTCGGTGAAGTTGGTCGCCTTGGTGGCTCTCTTGTATGGCAGATAATGATTGACAGGTCAATGGAATCAGCTAACCACCTAGTCTTACACTAGTTGGTTATGTAGTGTGTGTTCGGTTCGGTAGTAATTTTCATATTAAGATTTCCATTCCATCGTGTCTAAGTTCAATTAATATTTGTCGTTATTTTGTTAATGAATAGCTGCCTAACCTAACGCACTCTAAGACCTCATTGTTAAACTTTTTTTTTTTTTTTTGACTATTCATAAATATCTGTAAAGATTTACATGAAATAAATGATTTTGACTTTGACTTTGACTAACTATTGGTCAACATAGTAGAATAGTTTTATATTATTAGGTACAGTTCTGTATAGCTCTACCACAAGTTTTTGCAAACAGTTTCTATTGTAGTCGCTAGTAATTATAGATAGGGATCAAACAATAGGATCGCTTTATTTTTTAAATAAACATCACTTATTGGTTGATTCCTATCCATAGTTACTAGCGACTATAGTAAAAAAATTTTGCAAAAACTTGTAGTAGAGCTGCTGCACCCTAAGCAAATTTTAACCTTACAAAGGTTAGGTATAAAATTCCCAAGCTTTCTTTTTATAAGAATTTAACCTTACTATTTTTTTCCTATTTTGTCATAGATATTAATATAATTTTATTGGGTTCATAGTTTTTCTTTTTAATTAATTTGAATATTGTTTTTTATGCAGAGTTCTGGACATCCTATGTTAAGTGACTTAGCATTCCTGATGGCGGGGGGTCATATGAGGTGAGATAATTTTGTAATAACAGTTGTTTGTTGGCAAGTTTGTTCTTTTGGTTCCCCTGGTATTCCCTACCAAATTTTATGAACTAAACTGATTTTGATAGAAGTCCCTATAGACCGACAGGTACATTTTCGAATTTATAATAACAATAAGAATAATCCAGAGAATTGGCAAGGTTCGGCGCAAATTACTAAAGAGCCTAAATTTCCGTATCTATGGAATTGAGCATCTTCATTTACCCAATATTACAGATCATCGCATCATTTCTGACGGCGCCTCTATACATATAATTGTAATTCCAATTTTTTATGACCTAATTAATTTTCCTCACCTACTCGTATAAGAAAAAAATACATTTAAAGCCTCTTCTCGTCGCCTTAGAAATTCTGATCTTTTCTCTCTTTCCCGTTGCACCACTAATTATGCGAAGAGTTATTTTATTCGCCGTAGCATGATGCTATGCAACAAGCAATTCCATTCTTGTGATATGGTTTCTGAGGGCGCGCAATGTTTTAAAAATAAACAAACAAATTTTAAATGGATAGGGTTCGCCTCTTCATCTTTTGTTGGAGAGATACAAGTATAGGTATACATTACTTTTATTATGAATATTCTATAGATTTTTCTTTAGTTTAAAATAACCCTTTTTTTGTATGTATATTTATGTATGTGTATATCGTTTTAATGTTATTTGTATAATTTGCATGAGTACTTTAAGTCTTTCTGTATTTATATTGGTAAATATTTGTTTAAATGACTGTCTGTACTAAAATAAAATAATAACATTTTAGTAGGGAATACCGCTTACGAATACTTTACTGACCCGTGTTTTTTTTTGCGTCTGCGCTCTGTCGAGGCAATAAATAGTTACATAAATAAAGAGCTGGGTTAACTGTTTATTTAAAAAAATCGTCACCGTTGGCAAAATACATAACGATCCACCAATAGCACAGATGAAATACTAGGTACACACGAAAAAAAAAAAATCGTGATTAACAAATGCTTAAGTTTGGAAATGCGATTTTAGGCCTTAGGGCACCTCCTATAATCATGGGCGTATATACCGCAGTAAAAAGAAAGAGATATGTAAATTGTGTAGTCACTGAGAGATCGCTCGGGTAATAATATTTGAGCTTTGGAAGAACCCCTAAATTATACTTATTTAATAAATAATCGTGGTCATTTGTGCACATTGTGCGTCGATTTTTCGCGGGGGTGGTAAATAGAGCCCTAGATACGCCCATGCTTATGATCATGGAAAGCAGAGGCTCTACCATGGGCTTGCGCATTGTAGAAACGTAACGTATTTGCATACGTATACGTGAGCAACAACCAATAGGATCGTTTTCTTTTTGGTAACAGGATTGAATAAAGCGATCCTATTGGTTGTTGCTCGCGTAAACGTAAATGAATACGTTACGTTTCTACAATGCGCAAACCCATGGTAGAGCCTCTGGGATGGTATAACAGTAGAATCCGCAATATATTACAGGCCCAGTGAACGGGAGTCTTTCATCGAGCGGCTGATGACGAACATGGGGGTCGGTGAGGGTTTCGGTATCACCGCTGGGACCCCGTTCGTGCTGGTGGGGGCCCCGGGAGACTATGTTATAGGTGGAGAAGGTTGGTAGCAATTTGGTTTATTTTATGTGCACTTTTATTAATGAATATTAATCTAGAAAAGAAAAGGGGAGAATAGGAGGAGGTATACAGAAAAGTCTTATTACAGAAATAATTTATAATCTCAGCCACAATTTATGAGAATATATTTGATTTTTGTTTGTTAGTAATGGACAAAATGAACCGATTTAAATAAATCTTTCACCAATAGAAACTTTATTATTAGAGAGTAACATGGCCTGTATGTTATTTTCGATCGAGGGCGCTATTTAATTATAATACAAGCAATAGCTGACATTAGCAAAAAAATCTCTTTACTATTCGATTATCGATTTACAAAACTTTATTTGCATAACAAAATTATCTTGTGTAATATATACCTTCTAATTTTTGCAATTCTAACAAACAATTAGAGGCATAGCGCCAAGCAGTGATTGTGGTGTGGTATGAATTTGGACGTAATCCACCGATGTGCCCAACCAAATACTATATGAAATACTCCAAATACTCCTTTGTACCCAACCAAATACTATATGATCCTGTCATCTCTATCATGGAAACATACCTATTCAATAAAAGTTCTGTGAAAAGGTCAAGATCGCCGTTCAATAGACGATTTCATTTGTGAGAAAAGTATTTGTTTGGCTTGATGGAGTGGGGTGCGATTTTTGAATGTCAGCAATGACTGATATTACTACCAGTGAGCAAAATATCACTGATGACTAAAATCGCGATTTATCAAAAGTGGTATTTTGTAAGTTTTATGTGCAGTACCAATTTACAAATAATTTCTCATTGACGAGAGCTACTTGAGTTTTATTAAACCAAGAAAATATGGAAAATGCCATCCTTGTTTCTCATAATAGATATATTTCTATGCTGCAACATAAAAACTCAATGGAGATACTTAATGTATTTTTATCTGTGATTATTATTTTCTGTCATCGGTGACTTTATTTACTAGTGGTAAGGGGTAGGGAGTATTGAAATCATAGGTATGATATTTTAGTCACCCGATTGGATTCAAAAATACGAACTTCAGAAATCAATGACTTTTTGTCATTTCAGTGTGATATTTAGTCATTTGCTGACATTCAAAAACAGTTAATTTTATTATAGTACATACATACCATCACGCCTGCATCCATGTTAAGGGGTAAGTAGAGAGCAATGTACGCCACTTCGCACGGTCTCTACATACTTCCCTAGCTTCCTCCACATCCATGCACTGATTCATACAGGCGCGTTGGTTTTTTAGACTTTGTATTTGTCCTTTTTTAAGGATATCTCGAATTTGATCTGTAAAGACGCGCCTTGGTCGGCCACGTCATCCACTATCATCCTGTATTATTACTTAATATATTTGTTTCATCTTTCGTTCATCATCCATGGCCGAACCACCTTAACATACCTCTTTCAATCTTCAATTTATTTTAGTGCTAATGGTATATATGCGTAGGTCTAGATGCAGTGGTGACACAGCTGCTAGGTCAGCTGGATCATAACGGGCCTCCCCCCATGACCCGAGACCTGATCGCTAACATCCCCACTGAGGATGTCAAGGAGGAACACATGGCCAATGGTAACACATGCTCCATCTGCTGGGACATTTATAATTTGGGTAAGTTCAAGTGGTGTTGAAGCTAGACAAATACAAACATACTATCAGCAAACAAACTATCAACAAACATACTATCAACAAACAAACTTAAAATTTGATGTATCTACTTACTGTGACTAAAAAGGATTAAATGTAACTTAAAATTAAAAAAAAATTAAATATCCACTATGTCCCGACTCTGTCCCGGCCCGAAGGTTCCCATAACACTGGCAGCATTACCTCTTTGTACTGCCAGTGATATCCTTTGTTTAAAGAAATATCCGGACCGGGAATCTCCAGTGATCTCATTTAGAAGAGCACATAGTTTTTTGCTGAATTCCTTGGCTTCAGAGCCCCAAACCCCAGTTGTCTCCACAGCAAATGGAACAAATAAATAATCAGATTTTAAATTTTGATATTTTGTATGTTTCGCCTTGGCTGCGGCCTCAGCAGCCGCCCCTGCTGAGCCTACACAGGCTTGAAGATGTGATGCCGCAAATGTATCAACACAAGTGACGTCCCAGATAAGGCTTCGCCCTCTCTGCCACGGCACAAGCGTTAACCCATCTGGGCGTTTTCCATCTATTCTACTTAACCCACGGGGCTCAATAATACAGGGGACGTTTGCTGAAGTCAGAGCACGGCGAACAATGTCATTAAGGTTATGGTGTCGAGGCAATCTCCCAGCACTTCTACTGCAACTTAATCCATGATGGCCGTTCGTTAAGACTTGCACTCCGCATTCACATTGGTGAGGTTGGCAGATGTTCGCGCCTAACCGTAATGACATAGCTATTCTTAACGACTGGTCATCTAAAAATGTACCCAGTGAAGGAGAAGGGAATGCATCCAGCCATAACCCAGACTCAGGTGTTATAGAGGCTTTAAGACAAGCTAAATCGGATCCTAAAAATGTTGCCAAAAGGTTGTTTAAATTATTTTTAATATTTATTGTGTCCCATTGACGCTGTGAAGACAACCGGATCTCCGGCAGAATTTCAGACGCCGATCTAAAAGCCTCCACTGATTCGAGTAGATATGGAATCTCAGAGGTTGCACCTAAATAAATAAATAATATAAATTTGATATATTTCCCAAATAAAATGTGTCAAATTTTAACTTTCGTACGACGTTGATAACAATTGATTTAGTAGAATAAGGCCCAGATTAGATTACTAGACAATTATGCTAAAATATAAGTTGAACTTTAAAGTGTTTAAACTTACTGTTTTTTTTTATTACAGGTGAAAAGATATCACGTCTAGAATGCGACCATTATTTTCACAAAACTTGCATCGACACGTGGCTTAACCTCCACGCCACCTGTCCCATCTGCCGCCGCAACCTGCTTCCCCCCGGAACCAACCTCCGGCCAGAAAACGAACCGGTAATCACTACCGGCTTCGTCAACATTCGGACTGAACGCACCAACCCTATGAACCCGCCAAATCCTCCTCCTCCCCGCTTAGGAGACAACACTGTAACACCTGATGGGCCAGATAGACCCCACAACCCGCACAGGATCCGTATCCCCAACCCATACATGAGGACCATGTACAATCCAGCCAATTGGCCAACAGCCATGGCTCATTTGGCCGCAGCTAATCTCACTGGCACCATAGGCAACTTCGTCCAAGGCCCTAACTTTATATTCAATGCTCAAACTGGCCTAAACCCTGAGGTAGCTGTAAATGCCGCTGCGAACGCCGCTGCTAATGCCGCTGCTAATGTTGCTGCTTATGTCGCTGCTAATGCGGCTCTTAATACTCCGACCGGGTCAAACCCTCATGCTGGTCAGCATCAAAATGTTGGTCAGCATCAAAATGTTGGTCAGCATCAAAATGTTGGTCAGCATCCTCAGGCAGCTCCTATGCCTAATGCCAATGGGACTATAAATACTGGAACCAATACCGATGGGCCTAATCATATGCGCAGAACCAGTGGCCCCATGTATCTGGGCAGAACTAGTGGCCCCATGTATCTGGGCAGAACCAATGGCCCCAACCATGTGGGTAGAACCAATGCTCCCAACTATATGGGCAGACCCGATGGCCCCAACGATGTGTTACTCGATCCCCCCACCTATGTGCGCGGACCCGATGGCCACACCTATCCGTACAGACCCACCCCCCCGGTAGATGATTCCCCGCGATACTATGAGCCAGCGACTGCCCAGGACAGTGAGTATTGTTTGTCTTTTTCATAACTATTATTATAATGGAATGGGTTTTGATTGGTGATCTTGATGGAACTTGCATCTAAATTTGTATCTGCCGGATTTTTTTTATGTAGGACAATTTACACATATTGCTCTGGTCACAAACTAAGCTCTAGGCTCGTACTATGTGTACCAGAAACAACGTATATAAAATATAATATAATGAGTATTAATATGATACACCCAGATCATGATAAAATGTACTGTAATGTTCATCTATAAACACAGTTGAAATACGGGACAGTCAGTCCCGGCGGGACATTTAAAATTACGCCCGAAATAGGATACGTCCCGTGAAATAAGGGTCTTGGCAACACTAGTGGAAATCGAACCCATGACATCAGGATACAACATGAGGCGGTCAGTAAACATGCCTATGTCAATCTCTAAAATAATGGAGTCGATAATTATACGTTGATTGTACTTTAAGGGACCTGGAGTCGACTTGACGCCCATACAAACATAATTCCAATATTACATTTTTTTATATATTTGTAAAGGGGTATTTGACTCCTTTTTGAAACTCGTTTTATATGATTCTTCATTACATAATAAGCACACTACATTGATATTTCCGGGATGTCTACTCTATTATTAATAAAAATCAATGTTAAAGTTTCAATTTCCACAATGGCGCTAAAAAAGCTGTTTCGCAGTCTATATCAAGTGTGACGTCACACGCAAATAAACAAACAAGCAAAGAATAAATGATCTCCTATATAGGTTTTATGCTCTATTCTATTTCATCCACATGATTTGTAATCTGTGTATTGTTTTGCTTACTTGCGTGTGACGTCATTAACCAATCAAAGATGTTTTTGTTATAAATAAAATTGTAATAGATTCTTTGAGGGTAGCCCGAACACGGTAGACGCGTGTTTATATTATATTTTTCAAATTTAATTTTATTGAATATTATTGTTCAAAAGTGTACAAATTTTGTAGAATAAGCATTCGTATAGTAATATTAAGTGTGAGAAGTGTAGCATTTACGCAGTGATCTCGGTGTTTGTGCTATCTCAAATAATCCCACAATCTTCAGTAAAGTGGCGGTACCCATTTTACTGTCGATTTATTTTTCCTCCTTCACTTGATATTGGCAAGACTATACCGTATGCTTTCATACGGTCATGTCGCCATTCCCTTTTCTACCCTAGTCCCATCCCGATTCCTTTCTATCCTATTATCCCACTTTTACTTTATACCCGCTTTATAAATCTACCCGCAAACACCCCACTTGATATTGGCAAAATTACGCATATATGGCGTAGAGGCCACAAATAAAAGAAGAAGAAAAATTTTAATAAATATTCAATTTTATTTTGTGTAATCTACAAAAGATATACATATTATAGTTTAAAATAAAGTGAAATATGTTTTTTTACGCCATTGTCTGATAGGATGACTACAATTTATAGTATATTTTTAATGTAGTCAAATAGCCTAATGTACGCAAAAATCTTTTTATTGTGTGTATTAAACAAATATATATAATAATACGAGCGCGGCCATCCTCGCGGTTTTTGACATTCACGACAAGTTATTGCTTTATTTGGAGTTGAGCGAATCCAAACGGAGTGCCCGTGTTTGGGGATCTTACGTTAAGCCTGCCTCAATGTCTGTTGTTTGTCCCCAGTAAACTCGCACCTGCAATTGCGTCGCGTGCTGCACCACGTGACCTACAACATGCCCCCCGGCACCTTCCCCCCCTGGGGGTCGCCGCCGGGGTCGCCCGTGCCCCCCCCGCAATACAACACTGATATAGACTACGATTGAATTTGTTCTTCACGTCCGATATCTACAATACATGTATGTTAAGAAGCCAGGAAATGGATTCGCTAACTCGAACGTCTAAAAACGTCTAAACGTTGCTTCCAGTAATATTTAAAAAAAACCTGGAGGTGCTATATTACTTGTTTGATACTAACATGGTTTCTTTATAAAAAAATCTATTTCATTTTGAAAAGACAACTAAAGTACGCTTTTAGATTTTTAAAATCTTACTCTAGTTGTAATTTAAAAAATTTACAGGTTTTATAAAGAGACCATGGGGCTTAGTATAACCACATCGATATAGTTTGACAGTCAATAAAATGAAGTTTATGATGAACATTCATTATCGTAATTATCAAAATCGATATCGATCGATTTTGTCGTTTTATCGAGCTGTTGTGCTAAGGCCCTATATAGGCCCTATATAGGCCCGTAATAAGAATCAAGTAAGCATAATCTACACCTTCATGTTCTTTTTTTTTCCAAAAAAAACTTTGAACACACTGAGCGTTTAGAAGTTATTTGACGTTCGGGTTCGCAAATACATTTCCTGTGCTCTTAAGTTATCATTTCGTAACGAACTAAATTTTTATTTATTTTTAATATTAAAAATAACTATAGCTTGGCACATCATTTATTTAAAAGTTTCACAGTTCTAGTAAGCCATTATATGATAATTCCTTTCAATTATGAAATTATCTATTATATGATGATGTAATGAAAGTATATCTTTATAATAGGCCTCTATTAAAATAAATGCATTCATTTTATCACCATTATTTGGTAAATATTAATATACTACGACCCGGCCTGTCTTTGCACGGATTACTACTAATTATGTGTCACAGTACTATGTGTTATACATATAAAGCTTCCGGAAGGAATTACCCGAGTAATACCAAAATCCATTGCGTAGTATAGAAGATCTAAGTGTACATACAAACAGAGAGGGGAAGCCAGTTTTTTTATAATATGTAGGTATATATTGTTTCACATAAAAATCTGTCAAACCACTGTCAAATAAAAAAAGTTGATTTGTAGCTTATTTTTTTTTTTACATTTACATGATTTCTTAATATATACCATCTACATACATAAATTGCTAAGTGGACCAATGAATTTGCCACTATAGTATACCACATTTTTATATTCAATATAAGTCTTTTAATTTTATGTTTATAATATAATAAATAATAAATTAAAATTAACTATGTAAACTAGTTTAATTATTGCATCATAGTTTATTCTAACCGGAATAATAAAAACTGATAGAATTATAAAATTATTAACAAAAATTTTAAGATTCTCCAAAAATCCCCAGGTATTTATTTTAGAAGAAATAATATAAAATATCCGAAAATTTTTAAGTTTAAAATGTTAAATAACACAAATCACTTTTTTTCCTAATATTTAAACTAAATTAAAGTTTGGTTCGTTTAATAAATTTAAAAGATATTTGCTCTTTCGTGTTTTAAAATAAAAATAAAATTTCACTTAACTTAAAAAATATATAACAAACAAAAAAATATTTTTACCTATTTATTGAATTATATAATTTTTATTTAGTTGGGTTATGTTATTTTAGTGCATCTGTGGTAAAATTTAATCGTATAATTTAAACACTGTGGTCGTAACAAAATAGTTATGAAATGTTGTAATTATTTTACATTGAGAAAAGTAATGTTATAGAGACCATTTTTATAGAGTGCAAGTAAGGCTGAGTTGCAACAAACTGAACTCTTTGTAATTGTGACGATTAAAGTTAAAAATAGCGTCAATAGTACCAGCTATTATTGGAACTGTAAAATAAACGTTCGACGCCATTTTTAACTTTAATCGTTACAATTACAGATAGTTCATTTTGGTGCAACTCAGCCTAGTCTTATAGTGCATTCAAAAGTAAATGCACTTTAGTTTGAGTCTTGCTTCGTTTTAGTTTATTATCACACCATATCATACTTTATTATTGTTATAATAAGTCATTTATGCAATTCGTTGTGGTAAGGTTAGGAAACAAAATATTTAATATATGTAAAACAAACCTAAAAAAATCAACACATTTAAAGTCTGACTAGTAAAATAATTGAAAACTAACTATTTCGGGCGCTACAATCGCCACATTAGTGTTGAATGTATATGAAATTAGTTCGGATGATTTTCCGCAACATGGAGAATATTTTTGTTTTCCTAGTCAGGTGGTATAAAGATTAATGTCTTGTAATACGTAACGCGTGCAACAAAAAAATACTAATTATAACAAACATTTTAAATGAGTAATTTGATAAAATGTTTAACATTATTGGAGGTCATTTCTTTGGAAAATAGATTTTATGACCTCTAACGGTTGTTACAAGTTTTTTGGTGAAAAATTATAATGTATTTATATGCACTAAACAACTAATATAAAAAAAACAATACTAATATACAAATTAGAATTATTGTGAGTGCATTTAAACAGGTTTAGAAATGTTTTTTAATGATTAGATTTCGGTTGTAAGCAACTCGGAGATACAATGTCGAGCTAATTTTAATCCAAATAATACAAATCATTGAGTGTATCCCCTTACTTTGTGACCGGTACATTAGACATTGTTATACTAACCACTATGACAATATCTTTTTCCCGCTTAAGATTTTATGAACACTATTTTTTTGTCATTAATTTAATACAATACAACAATGGATAGTACCTACTAACTAAAAGTAGCGCCTTGCTTCCATTTATTTATATTTATTTTATTTTGTTGTTATTTCTTATTGAAATAGTATCACTAAAACGCCTCTGGCGGGAAAAATGGCACTAAAAATTCTGATTAGTTTTTGCGGACTACTTAGAGCATACCGTGACTGGTATTTAAAAAAAAATTGTCAACTTTTATACAAGAAAAAATAATGATATGTACTATTTATCCATATACGAAGAACGTAACATGTCTATGATGGCAGCTATGATGATTTATGGCGGCCATCTTGGTTTATGGTACAGCTTTCTATTAATTTGAACACAAAGATTTTATAATTTTTGTATTTAAACACATTACGGGTTGCCAACTTTAGATGATAAAAGCGGATTAGACAATGTTGATACCGTCATTGCATGCTCCTATGTAGGATATAAACTTTCCTATAATCACGTTACTAATTATTTTATCTGACATTTATTCTGCGTCCAACAGAACATTATTCTATTTATAATTATATAGAAAAACTACTATCATTGTCACGTGATTGACATTTAAACTTAAACACTTTTGTCAAACGTATCTATATGTTTAGATGTAAACTATATTGACTATTTAAAGACAGTTAATTAAGTCTCAAAAGTCTGTCTTTTAAGACTGTCTTTACAGGTGTAGGCTTGCTCTAAAAAGTAGTGGAGTTAATCAATGTACAGAGGGCTTCATATCGACACAAGTAGTGGTTCAACATTTTTGCTATTATATTAATGGATTTTTAATATTTGTACAATTATTCTACGAGTCTTGTAGTAATATAAAATGGGATATTTAATTTTTAGTGTGATCTAGTGAAAATGTTAACATTATAGATATAAATATAATAGTTGGTAGTATATGAATAACCACTTGTAATAGTTTGGTATGGTAACGATAGGTTTAAGGGATTGTGTTACAAAATATATAACAAGTAAAACTATACTATTTTGTAATATAAATTCAAACATATAAAGTAACTTTGTATTATTCAATGAAGTGAACTTAACTTTAAATTTCCATTAAAATATAATAACTGTCTACTATATTATAGAACACACGTTTCATATAAATTGTGGTGTGTGATATGATAAAACAATATACAGATATCTTAATAGCTATGTAATAGTAATTATAGGTTTTTTATTACTATACATGTTTTTCTATCACACACTAAATTTTATGTAAAAGACATTTTATTTAAAAAAAATGTTTGTATATTTGGGATGTGTGAATGTATATTTTGTAAATATATAGGATTTAGCAAACGATATATATCGCTGGTTATTTTATTATTGTATAAATTAGAAATGGAAAAAATACAAAAATATTGTTGTTTTTAATCGCTTGCTCATAGTATAAAAGTGTAGACACATTATATAAAGGTAATATAAACCAAATCTGCCACCCCTCCACTGCGTCAAAATATGTGTACAGACGCGATCAGTCAATTTGGTCACCATGATTAGTCATTTGGTCTTTATTATTGGTCACTCGGTCACTATTATTGGTCACTCGGTCTCTATTATTGGTCACTCGGTCTCTATTATTGGTTGCCAATGTTGCCGTTATTGGTCACTTGTTCACCATTATTGGTCACTTGAACTCCATTATTGGTCACTTGGTCTCCATTATTGGTCACTTGGTTACCATTATTGCTCACTTGGACACCATTATTGGTCACTTGGTCTCCATTATTGGTCACTTGGTTACCATTATTGCTCACTTGGACTCCATTATTGGTTACTTGGTCTCCATTATTGGTAACTTGGTACCATTATTGGTCACTTGGTCTTCATTATTGGTCACTTGGTCACCGTTATTGATCACTTGGTCACCACGGACTGCATATGAACGTGGGAGCATGTATGTGACACACACACATCACGTAACACCCGAACATTAGTGGAGAGATTTAGTTTATTTAGACTATGGCTACACAATTCTATTATAAAATAAGACATTTAATTATTTAAATTATTCCAAATTTTAAATTCATATACAGGGTGAATTTGAAAGGATGTACTTTGGGCTAATATGAAGTTCTGCTGATCAAATCGAACAACTTTTCCCATGGAACTATGTGTCGCAAATAAAAAAAAAATTTGGCTTCCCCATACAAATTGGTCATTTTAACATTACTAGTTTGTATGGAGGAGGCAATATTTTTTTTCATTTGCGGTACATGGTTCCACGGGAAAAGTTGTTCGTATTGATCAGTAGAACCCCATATTAGCCCAAAGTACATCCTTTCAAAGTCACCCTGTATAGTAGTAGACTTTTTAATGTTTTTTTTTGTTTACTCGCTAGATGTTATAATATACATGGTGTGATATTTTGTATGTATTTCTATATAACGAATATACTTTCTTATATACATGTTTATTTATTTAGGACCTTTTAAATCATCTATATAGCAAATGAACTTGCAAATGAAATTAATGGGTTATATATTGTTTATTTATTTCTATTGTACATTGTATTTCCTTAGAGGATTATTGTTTAAATATATAAATATACATAGCTTTTTAATATATGTATTGCTCAGTACAAGCTTAACCCAGCTTGTTCAAGAATTGGGAGTTAAGTATTTTGGTTTATAATTATTTGTTTGCCTATACAATCCTATGGTTTTAACCATGGTTTACTCAAGTCTATAGTGGTATAGTGGTAAAGCACTAAATTTAAAATGCAATCTTTAATAATAAAAAAACCTGTAAATTTGAGGTCTAATATATGCATACTATTTAATTAAATAATCATTTTGTAACTAATAATTATTTAGTTTAGGCCATTTTCAAATTAAGTTTTTTTGTAATACTATCGATTCTTATTTACTCAATACTTCTTAAAAAGGACAGTTAATAGGTCATCTTATGAATAAATAAAAATGTCTTTAACATTTTCAGTCTTTTTTTACTTATAAAATTTTTGTACTAGATTCTACCACAAGTAATTATAGTTGCTAGCTTGTTACCAAAATAGTAGGTAGACCTTAAACATAAAACAATAGTCTATTTACTAGTTTTCGGCAACTCGTACTTCCAAGCGAGCTAATTATTATAAAATGTAGTCCAGCAATATACTAATATTAAGGACACTGCATTCGCGATTGCGAAGTCTACGTTCTCCATACAAAAAGAGCTTTCGCACTTCCAGTATTTCTCGACTACTGTTTGTCGCAGAAAGAAAATAATATTTTTGTCGGTCATGTATTTATAAATGTTTCAGTTAATTTTTATGATCAGTTTTTTTTCTTTTTAATATTATTAAAAATATAAAAAATAATTATTACAACAAAGATATTTTACGTACAATTACCGACATTAAGTACAACAATAATAACTTTACTAATAGCTAACTTGTAATATTGGAAATACGTTTGTGTGGGCGTCAAGGCGATTGCAGAGTCCTTAATAATAGTATGGATGTACCTATATTGAAAATACCATTCAGATTTTAAAAGCTATTATCATGTTCTATTTTTTTTTCTAAAATGTATTGGGTACATAGTCGGGAACTGTAAAAGTAATGCTGTACAGTCGCCAACGGAACAGGCTAGTAAAAAATAATTAGCATCAGGATTGAAGAGTCACAACAGTGCACAGGAATTGCCAAAAGGGATTTGCCAACTCGAGCGTCAAAAAATGTTTCGGTGTTAGTCTGTGGGTTCACCGGTTTTCCGGGGACTACAACAACGATATCATGTCGAATGATAGTCTCCTTTCATGGTACGGTTACGAAACGGGCGATTTATTTAAAGATATTAAAATACTCGTAATGCAAACACGTTCATGTCGTCGCCCAATTCGTAACCACATAATTTATCCGGCATAGTGGGAGCGATCAATATTTGTTAAACAAAAATATATTGATCGACATTTATTTATGGACATTGTAGGTCTGCTTAACATCAGGTAGATACAAAGTCACATGCCGTGATCCATTAAAAAAGAAAAATATGAACATGGGAGGTGTAGATTTTATTTACTCGATCCTAATTGCATAATTGATTTATAAAAAATCTGTTAAGATTAAAAATGACAAATAGTAATATTTTTAAAACAAATCAAACTGAGTGTCATTTCATAAGTTAATAGATTTTTTATACAAGACTATCTAATTAGGATCGAGTAAGTAATATTTACACATCTACGTTTTTTTTTTCATTAAAAAAAACTTTTATATCACTGAAAACAACATTTACACGTGTTTAGACATTCGAGATCGCGAATCCTTTTCCTGGCTTCTTAAGTTTGTAAAAAAATCGTATATTTGTAAAAGTTAAAATAAAAGAGTTACATGGGATTTTTCTTTTTCAATGTTATATTTTCGTTAATACTAAACGTATTGAAGTAATGTTTGCGTGGTTCGGGAGTGTTTTTTTACAAACTAGACATATTTTCTAAGTTTGTAACTAAGTGAGAGTGTAGATTTGAAGACATGTATAAGTGCACCTTAATAAAAACGTCTTCACGGAGGGCCATCTATTATCCCATGTAACTTTTTTTATTTTAAGTTTTACAAAGTACAGGATTTTTTACAAACCTAAACTTCATTTTTACTAACTGCGGGCCAATAACTTTTTTTTATTGGAGCACGGCATGTGACTTTGTATCTACCTGGTGGTGAGCAGACCTACAAAGTCCATGAATGGGATCAATCAATAATTTTTCTTAAACAATATTGATCGCTCCCACTATGCCGGCTAAATGATGCGTTTACGAAATGGGACTGACGTATTGCATTACGAGTATATTTAAATATACTCGCTGCCTTATCGTCAATCCAACTACCCATTTCGTAACGGCACCCTGAAAGGAGACTACCACCTCGACAAGAAATCGACGGAGTAGTCTCCTGAGGCTCTACCATGGGTTTGCGCATTGTAGAAACGTAACGTATTCATTTACGTATACGTGAGCAACAACCAATAGGATCGCTTTATTTTTGGTAACAGGATTGAATAAAGCGATGCTATTGTTGCTCACGACAACGTAAATAAATACGTTACGTTTCTACAATGCGCAAACCCATGGTAGAGCCTCTGAAAACCGGTGAACCCACAGACTAAAACTGAATCATGACTAGGTCACTTGAGGGTTTTTGCATCTGTATGGGTCGGCCTAACGAAATTATAGAGACCTTCCTCCCACCTAAACTAATTAACTATTAGCAATTATATAAAAAATGTGTTCCCATCAAACCCGATGCTCATTTCATAACAGCTACCTACTTATATTATTCTACTAACTGTTGGCCGCAGCGTATGCGTGTTATTTTAAAACAAAATAAAACATTTGCTATTGCTTTTCGAGTTTTGACCAGGGGCCTTATTCCGAGTTTTCAAACGTTAAACACGACAAGACGTTGCGCAAACTATAAATATTGAAATATAAGTTCTATTTCAATGGATATATAGTCTGTATTAGGTTGGCTATAATAATGCCGCCATCTTGAAATACACGAATGCTTCGCAAGTTTGAACATCTTTTAGACATTGGAATTTCAACTCTATATATAATAGGATAGAACTTATATTTCAATATTTATAGTTTACGCAACGTCTTGTCGTCTTTAGCGGTTTCAATCTCGGAATAAAGCCCCAGTCTTACCTTGCTGCCTATCATAACTGTTATATATGCTTTGTCACTACCATAAGCAATGTTTCCTACACTGTATAAATCATAATGCATTTAAAACACCTATAGGTAGAATTTTGATTTTTAGTAACGTACCAACCACCCAGTTGCGGTTGCCAAAAATATGAAATAAGATTTCGATAAAAAAAAACAGTTTTAAAAAATACATACATGTATGTACTTGAAAATATGTTAGTGCAGTTTTGTGTATTATAATTTACCCAGAGTATAAGAGAATCCAAACGCAAACACTATATTTCACACAGTTATAGGAAAATATATCTGTACCCCTAGTGTGAGTTTTCCAACTATTACTTTGCGTTTGAGTTAACTAAAATTTGTATGGGAAATGGTTCAGCGCTCCAAGCGGAAATTTTGAGAACTAGAAATGCGGTCGTGTGATTGGCCAAAATGTTAACGCGGTAGTGTAGTTAACGCGAAAGTAAACGTTAAAAAAACTCACACTAGGGACTACTGAACTCCTGTAGGTAGATCGAAATATAATGCACCCTAATTTTACCCACAAAACTAATAGCTATTCATAAAAAAAAACTTGTATAAATCGATCGAGTAGTTTAAATGATGCCCGTACAAACAAACTACATGTTACCTTCCATCCACCGGATGGTAAGCAGAATGAAAGTCCAGGAATGAACACAACCAGCACTTATAACTGTTGTATAGGTATAGTCCGTACTCCGTCTAACAAAATAATTTCTACGGCATAAAGTATTAATTTTTTTAATGATAAAAATGCAATGAAAAAATTCCTGGTGGGTGAGACTCAAACCCACGAACCTCACTTGCGGCTAAGGCTCAACCGCTGAGCCGATCAGGTTCCAGTCACCCTTGACGAATTTTGTCATTGCTTGTTATCTACTAATACACAGACGCCCTCTATTAGCTTTCTTCTATTAACTCTATACGAGTGAAGTTAGAACTCCTAGTTTCTAATGCTAGATGGCAGAGGAGACTTTTTTTATTTTTACATTTTTCAGTATTTTATATTTATGCATTTTTATAAATTCCTTATTAGGATAATCTTGTATTAATTTTTTTAAAGATAAAAATGCAATGAAAAAAATCCTCTGGTGGGTGGGACTCGAAGGAATTTATAAAAATGCATAAATACGGCATAAAGTGGAACTAATAAAGTTAGTTAAGAGCGGAGTCTGATCAAACATTTCCCATACATTCACGACCTTTGTGTCCTTACCACACACTAAACATTCATAGATTTTTATGAGTTTTGGAGGCGTTATAAATAAGACCTATATCTAGGCTCGTACGTTTTCTTTTTTTTAAAGTTTGGTATAGAAAAAAATAATATCAACGATAACGATAATATCAATAATTTCCTGAAATTCAAAAAACTCGCAAAAAAAATCCTCACATTAAAATAATTCTATAAAATATCAAGGCAGAAAATTAAAAAAAAAGGAAAACGCACAGGCTTCGTTTATTTTCTCTCTAATAAAATGATACCATTTTTTTTCAAATCCATTAAAGTTTAGGGGTAGAAAATAGTTATGGCCCGAAAGTCGATTTGCTGCCTAAATTGTAGGTATTATCTCATACGTGCTCTTTCTCTTATTAAGGGTCGGGGGGAAGGTTTACATAAATATATGGAAGGTTTACCGACCGACTCACCGTCATGCGCAGGGAGAGGTAATACTTTGCAGTTGAATCAGCATGAGCATCGAAGAGCCTCATCAGACACTCCTCTTAAGTGTTAAAGCAGTTTTAAGAAAAATTTTTTTTTTTAAATATTGTTCCAGTCGCAAACTACCAACTAATCTATATCTATACTTATGTACTATATACAGAGTGACTTTGAAAGGATGTACTTTGGAATAATATGAGGTTCTGCTAATCAAATCGAACAACTTTTCCAATGGAACCATGTGTCGCAAATGAAAAAAAATTTTAGCTTCCTTATACAAATTCGTCATTTTAACATTATTACTTTGTATGGAGAAGGCATTTTTTTTTATTTGCGACACATTGTTCCATGGGAAAAGTGGTTCGATTTAATCAGCAGAACCTTATATTATCCAAAATAACGCAGGGAGAGGTAATACTTTGCAGTTGAATCAGCATGAGCATCGAAGAGCTTCATCAGACACTCCTCTTAAGTGTTAAAGCGGTTATAAGAAAAACATTTTTTTTTAAATATTGTTCCAGTCGCAAACTACCAACTAATCTATATCTATACTTATGTACTATATACAGAGTGACTTTGAAAGGATGTACTTTGGAATAATATGAGGTTCTGCTAATCAAATCGAACAACTTTTCCAATGGAACCATGTGTCGCAAATGAAAAAAAATGTTAGCTTCCCCATACAAATTCGTCATTTTAACATTATTACTTTGTATGGAGAAGGCATTTTTTTTTATTTGCGACACATTGTTCCATGGGAAAAGTGGTTCGATTTAATCAGCAGAACCTTATATTATCCAAAATAACGCAGGGAGAGGTAATACTTTGCAGTTGAATCAGCATGAGCATCGAAGAGCTTCATCAGACACTCCTCTTAAGTGTTAAAGCGGTTATAAGAAAAACATTTTTTTTTAAATATTGTTCCAGTCGCCAAACTACCAACTAATCTATATCTATACTTATGTACTATATACAGAGTGACTTTGAAAGGATGTACTTTGGAATAATATGAGGTTCTGCTGATCAAATCGAACAACTTTTCCAATGGAACCATGTGTCGCAAATGAAAAAAAATTTTAGCTTCCCCATACAAATTCGTCATTTTAACATTATTACTTTGTATGGAGAAGGCATTTTTTTTTATTTGCGACACATTGTTTCATGGGAAAAGTTGTTCGATTTAATCAGCAGAACCTTATATTATCCAAAATACATCCTTTCAAAGTAACCCTGCCTGTACAATATTATAAAGAGGTACAGTTTGTGAGGTTGTAGGGGGTTTGTGAGGTTGTAGGGGGTTTGTGAGGTTGTAGGGGGTTTGTGAGGTTGTAGGGGGTTTGTGAGGTTGTAGGGGGTTTGTGAGGTTGTAGGGGGTTTGTGAGGTTGTAGGGGTAATCTCTGGATCTACTGAACCGATTTTGAAATTTGTTGAAATGTTGGATAGCCCATTTATCGATATTCAATAGGATCGGAGCATTAATGAAAAATGATGGGAAAACAGGGAAAATTTGTTCCTTTTGAGATCTTCCGTTGCGTGCGCTGCGTAAGCGGTTAGACTTTGTCTGCGTAAGAAGTTGCGCGGGGTCAGCTAGTGTAGTAATATTGCCATGAGCGGAAATCGAACTCACGACCTCCGGATTCAACGCCAATGATGCAACCACTAGTTTACGGTGCCAGTCAAACGTAGACATTATAATATGCCATAGGCATAAGGATATCCTTATTACAATCTTCATAGATAGTTGTCCTCATTCATGGACTTTTAGATCTGGTTATCAATAGGTTAGTACAAAAAAAAACAATAAGGAAGATAATAACATTAAAAAAAAACGAAAGTGATTGTACCAGGGCAGCAGACACCACGCGCAGGTATGTGGTCGCGGCGGGTGTGCCGGCAGATGTTCCCACACGTACGGCTACTCGTTAGTTCTATTTAAAACAAGACTAATTTACTATAAAAATAATAATGCTATATTTAATATCCGGCTTAGAGTGAACATTCTATCTTGCAGAATTACACCTTAGGTTTATACGTAAGTATTCATTTATGAGAATAGTTCTGTTGATGATTCATTTAATGGAGTCAATTACCCCATTTATATGAAAAAAAAAAGGTTTACATCCCTTCCCGTGTTCGGAAACGTAACACTTTAACACTGGGTAGTGTAACAGAGTGCGATAAAAATATTGAAAAATGCTTAAAGAAGAAGAGATGCATATAGTGTGTTACCCAGTGTTAAAGTGTTAGTTTCCGAACACGGCCCCGAGTGATGATGACTGAACTCAATTTTTAATGAGCACCAGGATTGAGGGGCCACATTTTTTATAACAAGAATTTGCTAATATATCTTTTTTGCAAAAATCTAGTTTAAGTTTATAAAAAAGAAGTTACTTGGGATTATAGTTGGCTCCTCCGTGCTGACGTTTTTATTAAAGTGCACTTCAATATTTTCACTACTAGTTATTATACTAGTTACAAAGTTAGAAAATGTCTATATGTAGTATAAAATCTCCTCTCGAATCACGCAAACCACACTTCAATCCGTTTAGTTTTGAAAAAGAAAAATCCCAAGTAACTTTTTTATTTTGACTTGAGTTTCTTTTTACAAACTTCAGCCGGATTTTTACAACTATTGGCATAATAATTAGTAGCATATTTAGTACTTATATATTATTAAAATGTGGTTTTTAGGTTTCCGGTTTTCTAAAAAGGAAACCTAATGGTAAGATTCTGTCTGTGACCGCATGAATATCCGAAAACTGTTCGTATTAATTTATTTGATAGATCTTGTTTGGAAAATGGGTATCAAATGGGTGTTATGGTTAATTTTTCCTAAAAGGTACAGTAGCAATTAAAAGCTCTAGGTACACACAGATCTAGTAACGCTTGCCACCTGAAAAGATTCTAGGTCTGTGAGGTACCTAACTTTGTTTATTTCAAACCTATTATAATACCTATTAGGTATATATAAACGGTATAAAATTAATAAACTTAAGTAACAGAAATAAAAAACTTAAATATACATTATACATATAATATAATTTAATATGGGTTTATTTTGTAATAGGTATATTTAAGTTTCCTATTATATTATAAGTCCAAATATGGAGAAAAAATAATATGAATACGAAAAGTAAAAGGGAAGAGAAAAAAAATCAAGAGTAAATTAACAATGCCATATGTTTTGTATTCAATATTTCTTTGAGTAAAGTACCTACACTCAGACATTTACGGTGACCTACCTCACTTATTATAAGTAAATGTACTTATTGAATATTTCGCAAAACATTTTCTTTTCATTAGTCCTACCTAATTGGACTTGCAAACAAAAGTCTTTTTATTCTCAAAATAAATATGACCGAAGGCGTTTGCAGTTCAAGCACCTTATATAAGGTTGATGCAAGGTATGTTGTTGAAGTTAATTTAAAGAAAGTTACAATAATAATAATAACTTTATTGACCTAAAAATCACAATAAGCTATTTGACTACATTAAAAATATACTATAAATTGTGGTCATCCTATTAGACAATGGCGTAAAAAACATATTTCACTTTATTTAAAACTAAATTATGTATATCTTTTGTAGATTACACGAAATTAAATTGAATAATTTTTACAATTTTATTTATAACAAAACCATCTTTAATTGGTTGATGACTGGTGACGTCACACGCAAGTAAACAAAACAATACAAACAGATTATAAATCATGTGGATGAAATAGAATAGAGTATAATATATAGGGATTATTTAATCTGTGCTCTGTGTCTGTGTATATTTCCGGGATTACTCTATTATTAATAAAAAACAATGTTAAAGTTTAAATTTCCATAATGGCGCTAAAAACGCTGTGTCAGTAATGGCGCAGAGTGTGACGTCACACGCAAGTAAACAAACGAGCACAGATGAAATAAATAGAGAATACATAGAACGTAACATTAATCAGTCGAGAAAACTTTGGTTTAAACTATAAATTGTGGTCATCTGATCAGACAATGACTTAAAAAACATATTTCACTTAAATTTAAACTAAATTATGTATATTTTTGTAGATTACACGAAATAAAATTGAATATTTTTTACAATTTTATCTATGACAAAAACATCTTTGATTTGTCGACGACTGGTGACGTCACATGCAAGTAAACAATACACTTACTTGCATGTGACGTCACCAGTCGTCGACAAATCAAAGATGTTTTTGTCATAGATAATATTGTAAAAAATATTCAATTTTATTTCGTGTAATCTACAAAAATATACATAATTTAGTTTAAATTTAAGTGAAATATGTTTTTTAAGTCATTGTCTGATCAGATGACCACAATTTATAGTATATTTTTAATGTACTTAAATAGCATATTGTCTTATTAAACTATTATTTTATTAGTATCTAGAACTAGTGATATCCTGACTCCCAAACTAGTTAAAACGGTATTTTAGAAGTCAGTGTCTTTCAAAAAATTGGGCTTGATTAACTATTAAGGACGATTTTATCAGAAAAGTAACATGTTAGAGAAAAACAATTATAATACAAATTACAGATTCTAGAGAAATTGTTTTCAATATTTATACAAATTAGCTGTTAATATCGTTCGCTACCGCCCATACGGTTGCAAAAACCGTCAAGTAACCTAGTCATGTTTCGGTCTGTGGGTTCACCGGTTTTCAGGAGATTATTGCATCGATTTTTTGTCGAGGTGGTAGCGTCCTTTCTGGGTGCGGTTACGAAATGGGTAGTTGAACTGACGATAAGGCATCGATTAAAATATACTCGTAATGCAATTCGACTTTGTCGCCGCCCATTTCGTAATCGCATCATTGAGCCGGCATAGTGGGAGCGATCAATTTTGTTTAAGAACAATTATTGATTGACCCCATTTATGGAATTTGTAGATCTTCTTACCACCAGGTAGATACAAAGTCACATGCTGTGCTCCAATAAAAAAAAAAATCTGGCAATTATTCATCAGCACATAGCATCTCAATTAAAAACGAATTGACGCAATTGACTATTGCGTCAATTCATATTATATTACCTACTAATCCTACTATGGTACCTTACTGAGTATTACAGTGGCTTCTCACTTGAAATGTAGGTAGGTCCTTTATTATGTCAGGAATATTTATTATATCACAAATAATAATAAAACTATAGGCATACCTAAACCTATACAAGTTGGTTGCACAAATAGCTACTTAGCGGAACATAAATAAATGAAGATTTCTAGAAATATTTGTTCAATACATAGTTTTGAAATATTTGTTCAATACATGGTTTTGAAATATTTGTTCAATACATGGCTTTGAAATATAAAGTTAGATAACTTTTGACTTCAACCCTTTTCCACCAAAACCTATTAAATATTTGAATAGGTTATAAGTGTTACACTTTTGTTACCCAAATCGTTAACATGCTAAGACTATTCCAAATTTCATGTAAATCGTACCAGTAGTTCTTAAGATACCATGCGGATAGACTGACAACTTGAGTCTCCATAAGGGGTTGTTTTTGTCTTGTTTAGGTTTCTGAAAAATAATATTTCAATGACGGGACACTTATGGTGAGACCCAGACACCACGTTCACATTTAGCTAAGAGACTAAATTAATATTATGAAGCGAGTATAAACTTAAATGCAAAAGAATAGAGTCCACATGTTTGTCCACTTATTACCGACCTTGCTGTCTACCATACGTATAAACTTACAAACACCCAAATAGGTACAGCGCACAAAGAGGTAATAACGCGTGACCTGCCGGCGTCCTCGCCACAAAAAGAAACCAACTCGCAAGCAATCATTATAAAGGTGCGCGCGCGCAGCTGACTCCGCACCTGCCGCCATCTTTAACATTTCTTTAAGTTTTTTTTTTGCCATCAAAGATATTGGCCTATTTTTTATGGCGCAAGCTGCCGACCAGCTGACGGCCCGCATAAACACGCGGTATTAACTCTTTGTTACCCGGGACATTCCGGGACTATCGCTGCTAAGGAAAGGCGAAGGATCAGACAAGACAGCTGGATGCTTTTTAAAAGATTATACGTACCTACTACCTATAGCATATTGTTGTATTTGTAGCAGTACCTAAAGCAAGCTTTTTGGAAATATTACCTATATCGATAACTACTGGTCCGATTTACTTTTAATATGTTATTAACTACAAGTATTCAAAAAATGTATTATAAATAAAATAATAATGTAGAAAGCAATAACTTTTGCATTTCAAAATAGTTAACTTAAATATTGTGTAAATATGTGTGAAAATATTATTAAACACAAAATATTCTGTATTCGAAAGAATTTTATATTTAGGTAAAAAACATATTCGTTTTTTTACAGAAAGTAATGAATATAAATAAATAACAACATTGAGATATTATTAAACTTTTTATTGAGTACATATATTATTTGAATACATATGAAAGCTACCCTGTTTGGCACTGTTTTCCACCAAACAAGATCCGTACACTTCGCGAACGAGTTTATGCGTTAAAAAATTCTTAGTTGCTAGTTTTATTAAAAGAACTTCCTGTGAAGGAGGTGGCTCTATAATTTTTATTAAAAATTCTTTAAAGTATAAACGAAAGGATATTATTATTATTGCAAAACTATCTGTTGAACGAGTTTGTGAGATTTCATGTGCAGAGATGGACTCATATATTATGCTATGCACATGGCCTTATTCATAAAAACTTATTGAAGTCTTAAAGAACACTTTAGTTATGGAATGTGTTGTCTCTTTTACACATATTCATTTTTGTTGCTAAATAAGAGACAAAATCTTCTATAACTAAAGTGTTCATTAAGTTTTAGGACTCAATTTGTTTTTAAGGCCGTTAAATATATGATTTAAATAACGGAGTTTTGTATTATTACTTACGTACGCGGGGGTCATGATGACCCTTTGTTCCTTTGCCTATGGTCATTGTTCCGTAACCAGGTAACTAATTGTGTATCTAGACCAGAAAATTCATAAAACCGCTGCACCCTACGGATCGATGAGACAAAGGGCCCGAAGTAGGTCATGTGACCCTCTCCCGTAGTACCAGGGAAGCAGCTATACGTAGGTAGTGGAAACGTTATGGCGGTTACATAGGGGTGAACGACTTGATGTTTTTTTTTTTATTTATGGCAGGATTTTTAATCATTAATAATAGGATTTTGGTATTTTTTTAGGGGAACTTTTTATTGTAGACACCTACCTAACCTACATACATATCTATTTTTGTTTTCATTTTCGTCATATCAAATTTAAGTGGTTACCTTGCAAATTATACCATGTATTAGATTATAAACACCAAGACTAAGGCAAACTGTACAGTAAAACTTATTGGTATTATTTTGCCATTAGTGGTAATCGAACCCACGACCTCCTGTTACAACGCAACATTGTGACCACTAGACCACGGAGGCGATGATAAAATCTAATCTTTTAAATAAGAAAGATAAGATGTTTATAGATGAGTTATTGGGTCTATCTAAACATCGGTGATGGTACTCTGTCTAGGCTGTCTATTTATTTTATTTTATTCCAATATATTTTTTTTATAATAGATATACAGGGTGAATTTGAATGGGTGTACTTTGGGCTAATATGATGTTCTATTGATCAAATCGAACAACTTTTCCCATGGAACCATGTGTCGCAAATGAAAAAAAAATTTGGCTTCCCCATACAAATTGGTCATTTTAATATTACTAGTTTGTATGGAGAGGGCATTTTTTTTAAATTTGCGACACATGGTTCCATGGAAAAAGTTGTTCGATTTGATCAGCTGAACCTCATATCAGCCCAAAGTACATCATTTCAAAGTCACCCTGTATATACTGTTAAATCCATGTCTGTTAGGGTACCATGCCACTAACAGTAGTCCTAGTGTGAGTTTTTTTAACATTTACTTTCGCGTTAACTACTGCGTTAACATTTTGACCAATCACACGCTCGTATTTTTAGTTCTCAAAATTTCCGTTAGACCTAAGAATTTAAAACACTTACGTCCCTGATTCAAACCCCGGTGTGTACCTATAAGTTTTCCAATTTATAAAAAAAATGTACCTACATTTGTTTGACAAATCACTATAGTGCGTCGGAGAGTCGCTGAACACAGGTTTCTTAAGCTTAAATGGAGAGTCCAAAATAAATGTACTAACAAAATGTAAACTGTTTTGATGAATAAATAAAAAATAAATATTTAAAAAAAGGCAACCGTGGTAATACATATATATATATATATATATATGAAATATTAGGTTATAATTTTTATTATTTTTTATTTTATTTTTATTTCGTTTGGTAATTTTTTTTTTATTATTATATTTTAGATTGTATAATTAAATAATAATAACATTTATATATATTCCAATATTATTATGTACCAAGTGGCCATCACACTACACCTAGGGTTGAACGGACCCGCGGATCCGAGATCAAGGGTACCCAGCCTGAGTAAACACTGAACAAGTGGCTATTGCAACACGTCGCGGTATTTATTGTTTACGTATAATTAGAGATGAAACGGGTAGTAGTTCTACCACAAGTTTTTACAAATAAATTTTACTATAGTCGCTATTAACTATATATAGGGATCAACCAATAAGAAATGATAATTTAAAAAATAATGCGATCCTAATGGTTGATTCCTATCTATAGTTACTAGCAATTGTAGTAGAAACTGTTTGCAAAAACTTGTGGTAAAGCTACAGGTATCTAAGTATGCAAAAACTTAATTTTCAGCTTTGTGTAAAGCGTTTCAACGAAAGACATTTTCTGAATCCAATCTTGCCTACAAAAACAAGCACCTTAGGTTATTTTTCTAAGAATATCTATTAATTAAAAATTGCCTATTTTTCAGTATGCTTGATAAATAAACCAAATTTGACAAATGGAAAATATCACCCGCGGAGGTACACAACTTTTTTGTTTTTTTAAACTAAATTATCCATTGCATTGATATATTTTGACATTTTTAATTATGCACTTAATATTATTATGTAATTACTTTTGCATGCACCCAACAAGATCAATATCAAGTTACGAGTAAATCGGACTTGTAGTTTTTAACATTTACACAGACACACAGCTTATGAAAATTCATATTTGTTGGATCTATTTATACGGTAGACCTTTATATTTATTTCAGTTAACGTCTATATCAATGATATAGGCGTAGCTTTAGTTTATTTTCAATTATAAAATTGATGTAGTCAACTTTTATGAATCTAATTATGTTATAATTATTATGGTTTTAGTCTTACCGGTTTTCAGGAGACAGCTGCATCGTTTTATTGTGGTAGTCTTCTTTCAGAGTGCGATTACGAAACGGGCGGTTGGTTGGACGATAAAGCAGCGAGTCGTATTATTAAAATCGTAATGCAAATTCGTCTTTGTAAGCCATTTTGTAACCGCATAATTTAGCCAACATAGTGGAAGCGATACATTGAGATTTTATCGGCCCCATTCATAAACTTTGTAACACCAGGTAGATACAAAGTCACATGCTGTACTCCTATAAAAATAAACCTACACAGTTCCTGAAAAAGTTGTTCTTCTTTGAAATGTGGATGTTCTGTACGTAGCTAGTACAGTACTATTGCTTTGGTGTCGGCCGTTGCTCCGCATGCGACCCCAGTCAAGGCCCGCGACCTGGCACGGGGTCAATGGGACGGAGACCTCTAAAACACCGACCTACATCTCCAAAAATTCAGTGCCCAAAATTCAATTTTTATTAGTTATACTTTATTTGAATTAAACATAGATAAAATAAAAGCTTGACATTTATAAAGATACTTACATTTATATTTTATTATATTGGTGTAACAATGTATTTTACTAATTAACACATTTATTATTTAAATAATTATATATATAATACAGAAAAAAAAATGAAATTTTAATTAATAGAGTTATATAAAAAATAAATAAAAAAAAACAATTAAACCTGAATATAATAATTATTAAAATAAAACTAATAACTAAAAATTACCTAAACCATAATAAATATTTAAAAAAAATCTTCCTCCTACCGTGCCAAGAACTGATGCGGCATTGGCTGAATCGCCAGACTGATACTTTGTGAGAAAAATGATCAGGCACGAGCATCCCCAGATGTTTGGATCGGCAGTCGACCAATCTCATCAACCAAATATCTTGTATCCTTGCTCCAAGGTCCCAGCGTCTCTACAGCAAAAGCCGAAAATATATAATGATTTTGTAAATGCGAATATTTTATATTTTTTATATTCTCAGCCTTTGCTGCAGCGAAGCCAGCACACTGAGAGGTGTTATGCAAGTAACTGGGGGCAAGAGTGTCAGAACATGTAGCATCCCATAACAAACATTTGCCTTGGCTCCATGGCACCAGAGACATTCCGTCAGACCTCTTTCCATCGTCGCGAGAGACACCTGACGGTCCTAGTGTGCTTGAAATATTAATGGTAGCCAAGGCTCTTTTTATTAAATTATTAAGAGATGCATGTTGTGACACTCTGCCCGCGCTACGGACACAAGAACCCACGATCTCCGTATACAACGCTAAAGGCGCAACCACCAATCTACGGAGGCTGTATATAAATAATATTTTTTTCTTCCAAACCAGCAGTGTTACCAATAGTACCGAGTATGCTCGCTGCGTTACCCCTTTGTATCTCTAAGTACTTGTACTAATATTGCTTCTGTGCTCGATGCTAATCTTCTGTAGAAAAAATTACTTAGCTCGACGGTCACCGGATTTTTGATAAAGTAGTTTTCCAATTGTTTTGGGATACTCCAAAAACATCATCACGGGGGCCTGGGGCCTGAGAGTGTCTAAACGGGCTTAGGATATCCTGTGCATGGCTTTTGTGTTCACCTCTTTTAATAAATAAAAATAAATAAATACCATCACGGGTGCCTATTTGGCTCCCGAGTACCGTTTAAACAGCCTCAGGGTACCCAGCGGAGGGATTAACCCGTCCTCATTTCGCCGATGGTATTCGGAGGCAACACCTAACAAGTAGCGAGCTTGTTGCGGTGTATATGATGAAATAGCCTCGTTGTATAAAGCGGTCACCCATCCCAGGCCGGCCTTGTTGTCATCTGCTTAACCTTGTTATCAGTTGCGCATTGACTTAACCACTAGGCTGGGGCCGCTTTTTGCGCGCTTACCTCTTATAATCCTCGAATAATTTTGGGTTTTTAGTTAGTACTTACCTACCAATCACTGTTATAAGAAAACATATTTATTCTCAAAAATATTTTAATGCAGTTTAATGTCATTATATAAACACAACTTTCCTTCATAGAACAATTATGAAGCAAAGTTGGGTTTATTATAATGACAGAAAACATACATACCATCACGGGTGCCTTACGGCGCCCGAGACCGCCTAGACGGCCACAGGGTACCCAGCGGAGGGATTTTAATCCCACCTCGTCGTAGCCGATGGTATGAGTCTACACAGAACAAGTGGCTTGCTCGTCGCGATGTTTTAAATAGACTCAATAACCTATAAACAGTTTCACAAGTTGGTATCGTGAAACCGGGACTGACAGCTTAACGTGCTCTCCGAGGCAACAAATGTACATAACTTTTTTAATTAAAAACTCATTGGTACACACCGGGATTCGAACCAGGGACCTAAGTTTTTTTTTAAATCCAAGGTCTAACCAACTCGGCCACCACGTATATAATGACATAAAACTGCATTAAAATCTGGTGTATCCAAAAACTTTTCCTAAGAGACTCTTAAAACACACACCCTGATATCTGAACTCCTTGTATGTATATTAAAACACAAACACCCTGATATCTGAACTCCTTGTATGTATATTAGCACACAAACATCCTAATATCTTAAATCCTTGTATGTATATTAAAACACAAATACCCTGATATCTGAACTCCTTGTATGTATATTAAAACACAAACTCCCTGATATCTGAACTCCTTGTATGTATATGAAAACACAAACACCCTGATATCTGAACTCCTTGTATGTATATTAAAACACAAACATCCTGATATCTGAACTCCTTGTATGTATATTAAAACACAAACACCCTGATATCTGAACTCCTTGTATATATATTAAAACACAAACACCCTGATATCTGAACTCCTTGTATGTATATTAAAACACAAACACCCTAATATCTGAACTCCTTGTATGTATATTAAAACACAAACACCCTGATATCTGAACTCCTTGTACACGTATGTATATTAAAACACAAACACCCTGATATCTGAACTCCTTGTATGTATATTAAAACACAAACACCCTGATATCTGAACTTCTTGTATGTATATTAAAACACAAACATCCTGATATCTGAATTCCTTGTATGTATATTAAAATATTATATATCCTATTTTACCCGCAGGGCTATTCAACATGGTTCCATAGGAAAAGTTGTTCGATTTGATCAGCAGAACCTCGTATTAGACAAAAGTACATCCTTTCAAGTTCACCCTGTATATAATAACAATAAATGTTTATTTATTTTTTAATTTAAATTTAAACAAACAATGTATACTGAAGTGCCAGCTAATCTATACTAGATAATAACATAGAGAAAATATTTGATTGTTTATTCCGGATAAACTAAAAACTACTGAACTGTTTTTAATATTTTTTCCACCAATAGAAAGCTATATCAACGAGTAACAAGGGTGTATTTTATTTATGATTCGATTTCTCTTAAATTAAACGGCGGATTAAACAGCTAGTATTATATAAACACCCAGACAATGGCAAATTGTACAGAAAATGTGTACGTACTAATATTATTTTGCCATAGCAACGACTTCCGGATACAATGCCACGCGTGTATCCCGGAGACCAGAGGCTCTACCATGGGTTTCCGCATTGTAGAAACGTAACGTATTCTTTTACATATACGTGAGCAACAACCAATACAACGGTAACAGGATTGAATAAAGCCATCCTATAATTTATTTTACTTTATTCAGGAAAACAAACAATTACACAATGTTTATTACAATTTAAATATAGGTATTTAAGTTACTAATTGTGTAAACAGCTTCATTATCCACACTTATGTATGTAAGATAAAGGACACAAAAGAAAAAGCATTTAACAAGAAAATATTACAGAATAGAATATAAATTATGTACACAATACCTGATATCTAGCTTGACAGAACCTCCATGACTGACTTTCTGTAAAGGCTTCGAGTAAGCCGAAACAGATCCACATCGTGAAGATCTTTATTATAACTAGACATTATGCGATTGAGAGGTATGCGTTCACCAGCATTCGTTCTGCTAGGTTTGGGAGCAAACAGCCGGTGAGAGTATACCCCTCGTATACGCTGTGAGCCACTGGGTATACGGTATACAATACAGCCTGTCAATTGGTTGCTATCAAATTTGTTATAGCAAATATCATACAAAAGCATGCTATCAAAGAGCAATCTTCTTGTTTTTAGCGTAGAGAGAGAATATTTCTTTATAAGATTACTATAACTAGATCTCGATATATAGGATGCCTCGCGGTTTCATCCGCCGTTTAATTTAAGAGAAATCGAATCAAAAATAAAATACACCCCTTGGTACTCGCTGATAATAATATATCTTTCTATTGGTGAAAAAAATATGAATAAACGGTTCAGTAGTTTTTAAGTTTACCCGGAACAAACAATCAAATATTTTTTCTATGTCATTATAGTATGGATTATAGTATATTTAGTACATTATAGTTAGTATTAGTATAAGTTTAGTACATTATAGTATAGCACTTATACGTAAATGAATACGTTACGTTTCTACAATGCGCAAACCCATGGTAGAGCCTCAGTGGCGGACTTTCCTTATGGTCGATTAGGCCCGGGCCTAGGGCGGCCAAATATCTAAGTGAAAATATGACAGGTGAAAAAAATAACCAAAAGTACCTACCGAACACAATGTTTTTTTTCGCACAGAAAAAAATCACATTTCTACGCTGTATTTTTTTTTATTATTATTTTATTAGGGCACCTGGTGGTGATCAGAGCTACAAAGTCCATGAATGGTCTACAAAGTCGATCAATAATTGTTCTTAAATAAAATTGATGGCTGCCACTATGACGGATTAATGATGCGATTACCAAATGGGTGGCGACAAATTCAACCCATTTCGGAATCGCACCCTGAAAGGATACTACCACTTCGATAATAAATCGATGTAGTAATCTCCTGAAAACGGTGAACCCACAGACTAAAACCGAAACATGAATAGGTCACCTGACGGTGGGCGGTGGTAACGAGACCGACCTAACGAAGCTATAGAGTTTTATATTAGAATGGGGCGGCCGCTTAAACGGCCTAGGGCGCGGCGCCCAAACTACTTGTCCGCCTCTACCGGAGGCGATCGTCTATTGGGTATACTACTGAGTTGCACCAAACTGAACTCTCTGTAATTGTAACGACTAAAGTTAAAAATGGCGTCAAAAATTGGGTACCAACTGTATCCTCGGAACACCGAGGTCGCTTCTTGAGGCCTGTGGAAGACCCGGACTTCTTGCCGCCTTCTGGAAGGAGCTGGGCTGGCTAGAATAGTCAGGCGGCTCACGCAAAAAGGCCTAATCGCGGTAATCTTGTAAATCTTGGCTAATTGCGGTAATTGGAACTGCTAAATAAAATTAGTACATTCGACGCTATTTTTAAGTTTAACCGTTATAATTACATAGTTCCCTTTGGTGCAAAGCCTTAAGGTTCTGCTGGGTACCTATTAATAATAATAATAACTTTATTGACCAAAAAATCACAATTTATGGATTAGTAACTATTAAAGTATCTTAGTACCTAGAACTTATATACGTGGTGGCCGAGTTGGTTAGACCTTGGACTTAAAAACACTTAGGTCTCTGGTTCGAATCCCGGTGTGTACCAATGAGTTTTTAATTTAAAAATTTATGTACATTTGTTTGACAACACCACTATAGCGCCTCGGAGAGCACGTTAAGCTGTCGGTCCCGGTTTCACTATACCAACTTGTGAAACTGTTTATAGATGGGTTATTGAGTCTATTCAAAACATCGCGACGAACTAGCCACTTGTTCGGTGTAGACTCATACCATCGGCTACGACGAGGTGGGATTAAAACCCCTCCGCTGGGTACCCTGGAGCCGTCTAGGCGGTCTCGGGCGCCGTAAGGCACCCGTGAAGATAAAGAAAGAAAGATAGTACCTAGAACTAATGATACACTGACTCCCAACTAGTTGAAAAATGTATTTCAGGAGTCAGTGTCTTCCAAAATGTTGGGCCTGTTTAACTATTTAGGACTATACATAGATATTAAGTTATTTTAGCAGAATAGGTAACATGTTAATACTAGAAAAAACATCAATAATACAAATTACAGATTCTAGAGAAACTGTTTTCAATATTTATAGAAATCTAGCAAATATTCATCAGCACGCAGCATCTTTTCAGTCTCATTGTAATCTAGTGCCGCAGGACGGATAACCGTTGGAGCAGGCGGATATTGGAGTGGAGACCACGTCTTGGCGCACGCAACGTTGGACGCCCCGCAGCTAGATGGAGTGATGACCTGCGGAGGGTGGCTGGCAGAGACTGGATGCGAAGAGCGGAGGATAGGGATCAGTGGCGTGTCTTGGGAGAGGCCTATGTCCAGCAGTGGACTGCGATAGGCTGATGATGATGATGATTGTAATCTAGTGTTAACAACCAGCTAATTATTTGTACACTTATTTATATTATATAATACATTACATGTTTTATTAACTTTATTGTATTACATATATGGGATACTAGTTTTTTTGACACGGCATTGTCCGCCATCATAATAATAAATAATTTATATTATAGAATAATCTCCTGAAATCACTCTTGTTGTAATTTTAGTATAGTATAACCGGCATAGGGGCAGCCATAATCGACTTTTGTACTTTTACTTTTCTTTTAGATTCAGTGTGTACATTTTCATGACCCTTAAAACGACTACTTAAAATACGTTGCTGGCTCCTGGTCTATATTAACTTAAATTCCTTTTCACCCCTTTTGAATTTAGCGAGTCCCTTGAAACAAAAGAAAGTTAATATTCAAATTTCTTATTCTATACATATAGAATATATCGGCTAGGCAATGTTAAGTAATTTGTGAGGAAAATCTCTTATGTAGGGTGAATTTAAATGGATGTACTTTGTGCTAATATGAGGTTCTGCTAATCAAATCAAACAACTTTTCCCATGGAACCATATATCGCAAATGAAAAAAAAAATTGGCTTTCCCCATGAAGGTAAAAACCGTGCCCGTCCGCGCGCCGGCTTTCTTATACAAATTGGTCATTATAACATGTATGGAGAATGAATTTTTTTTTCATTTGCGACACATGCTTCCCTGGGGAAAAGTTGTTCGATTTGACCAGCAGAACCTCATATTAGCCCAAAGTATATTCTTTCTAAGTCACCCTGTGTATAGATATTCCTGACGCGTAATTTATGTATCTGTGTCGCATTGATTGATCAATAGCATAAACATTAGGAACAATGGCGTCCCTATCCTTTTCTAAACAATGCAATATATACCTTAAATAAAGTCAGATAAAATTCAAGTTAAGTTGATAGTTATTTAATATTATTATAATATAATTAAGGGTACGATCGGACTATCTAATAGGTATTAGATCCTCCATGCTGGGTGTTTGGAAAAAACTAAAAAATAATGTGAAGGAAAAACGGTACAACTTAGGTTGTTATGATAGGTTGTTATGAGAATCCTTGACAGGATTTATATAATTTAAGGTAATTTAACTGCCACATAATTTATTTATTTTATATTTTAGGTGTACTCCGAGTATTTGAAGTTATTTTCCCTTTTGCATTGTTTTTTCTTTGAAAACAAAAATAGTACATTTTTTAAACAGTGGTCGAGCCATTCTTGGGGTATTTCTCATAAATATTTCATAATAACTTTTTTATACATAAAAAAAAAGTACACACACTATCATTGTAAAGCATCATATATCTATTTAAATATTAAACGTTCGGTATCGTATTTCATGTTTTACTGTACCTACGTAATAAAGTATTTTATCATTTTTAAAGTAATGAAAAATTATCATATAGAGAATCGTACAAGAACGGCATGATCACTATTTAATTTTTTTGACTATTTATAATTTTAAGGGAATATAAAAAAACTCTACAATAATTTAAATTAAATAAGCAAGAAAACATATTTCCGTCAGTAAGTACCAGGAGATCAAAGTGTGGAAGGAGATGTATTGATCTTCTCTAGGGAAACCTTCAAGGCGCTTCTGGAAGAAAAAGTTTGCCGAACTGTCTCGGGAACTCGCGGACCCTTTGAGCTCGGTGAGATTGCAACTTTGCAGACATAAGGCTTGTGATAATACGAAGATATTAGCTAGGGTTATTAATTTCTTAGAACATATACAGTGTGACTTTGAAAGGATGTACTTTGGGCTAATATGAGGTTCTGCTGAACAAATCAAACAACTTATCCCATGTGTCGCAAATGAAAAAAAAAATTGCATCCCCCATACAAATTGGGCATTTTAATATTACTAATTTGTATGGGGATGCAATTTTTTTTTTCATTTGCGACACATGGTTCTATGGGAAAAGTTGTTCGATTTCATCAGAAGAAGCTTATATTAGCCCAAAGTACATCCTTTTAAAGTCATCCTTTATAGCTAAAAGGTCATTGGGCACTTAAGTATGAAAAAATTAACCACGACCTACAGAAATTCTGAAAATCTCTGGTTTACGAATATATGGGTCGCATTACCATAAATAATGGGAATCAGACAGAAAATGAAATTCTGTATCTTAGAAAAAAAAAATACTGAGGTTTATTTCAACTTGATTAATATCTACAGGTGCAATCGTACTATCTCACTTAGTACAAAAAATATATCCAGAATCTACAGAAATAAAATAGTGTAGAGAATTTCGATAATTGTTCATGATGGTTTGTAAAAAAAAGATTTATTTAATGTGTGAGAGAGATAGCATTATATATGCCGCCAGACTGAGTACTCATACGCATGGTGTTTTTCACAGTGCACGGAATCGCCGCGCGCTGCCTACTCCGTAGTAGCGGCGGCCGGCGCGCGTGGATTCCGTGCTCTGTGGTGTTTTTAATACAATTCCTTCATTTAAATTCTATTTTGTTTTTTGCAATAAATATCTTCAACTTTTAAATCACTTGTAATATTTTATTCCCATGGTTTTAAAAAAATAAATAAACTTAAAATGGAAAGTGGGATATACCTTATTAATTTAAAAGTAATTTTGTTTCTGTAGGCAAACCTTCACAAATTGGGTCGGATTGTGCCCAATGACCTTTGTAATGAGAAAAAAAAAATGTTTAATCAGATTTAATTCTGATGAATAATATAAAATACGTCGGGAATAATAAAAACTAAGAACAGCGCCGTTTTTAGAGTTTTAGTTCTTCCTGCAAATAATTGGCTTAATCTCTCTATATCGCTTGGCACCCTACCAAACTACTAACTATTATTTCTTCTGTGACTACTTAAAACGGCATTTCTCTCTGTATTGGGGCCACCATATGTTGACCACTCAGATGCGTTATTCACGGCCTATCCTGCAAAATAAGTTCTGGCTGATAGTCGTAGCACGCGATTCGGGGTCTACGGATTTCCAGCACATAGAACCCCCAGGAGCGAGCCGTAATAACGGCAAAAGACGGTATAACCCCTTCGGTCCTTGTGACGCCACCTGCACGGACACATCTAAAGCTCACCTCTGTTTCCTCTAAAGCCGCTGCTCAAAATCTCAAAATATCATAAATGGTAGATATTTTGAGTTCGGAGACCAATTCGAATTTCTGACATTTGCGGTGGAATATTTGGATCCTTGGTGACCTAACTTACACTGTAGAATTTTCCAAATTATTGAGAAAATTACGTATAGATAAATCAGGAGACGATGGACGTTCTCGTGCTGGAGATTCAAAAGCGCTGCTGTTCTATCTACCTGCGCGACGGCTTCTGAAGAAAAAGATATACTAACTATATATAATATAATTAAAAATTGTAAAAAACTTTTAAAAATAATAACAACAATATGTAGGACAATTTACAATATTGTATATATATATATATAACAAATTAACGCAATGTATAATATTATTATTATTATATAGGTTGGAGCAAATTTTTTATTTCGTCTTTGTCGCCGCCTATTTTGTAACTGCATTATTTAGCATAGTGGGAGCCATCAATATTGTTAAACAACAATTTATTGATCGACCCTATTCATGGACTTTATAGTTCTACTTCCAATAAAGTAGATACAAAGTCACATGCCGTGCTCCAATAAAAAAAATCTTAGCTACAAAAAGCTTAGCTAGCGATGGTGGACTAGCATATTCCGTTCTCATGTAAATATTGACGTACGTCTACGGGTAGGAGGGTTTGGTTTCACACAGGACTAGCTAATGGAGTGACTCATACTATGTGTATCTAATTATCTTTTGTTTTATACTAGCGTTCACCCGCAGCTTTGCCCGCCTCGCTACTAGTATGTAACATAATTTTATTTTTTATTGGAACATGACATGTGACCAGAGGCGTAGCTACCTAGGGGCTAGGCATGGCAGTGCCTCGGGGCCCTCAAGCTCAAGGGGGCTTCCTCGAATCCTTACCAGAAAATCTCGATCGAACTGAACTTTTGAAAATTTCTCCCATTTTCAAAATGAATATGGCAGGTTGCAACCCGACTTTAATCATGGCAACTAAGTTGGGAGAAAGTCGAAAGTTATACCTAGGGAATTCCTCTTAATTCTCTCTGTGGGTTGGCAGTGTTATCAATTTGATAAAACCTAACCAGTTTAGATAGCCGTGGGGCCCCATCAATATATTATACATACATATCATCACGGGTGCCTTACGGCGCCCGAGACCGCCTAGCTAGACGGCCCCAGGGTACCCAGCGGAGGGGTTTTAATCCCACCTCGTCGTAGCCGATGGTATGAGTCTACACCGAAAAAGTAGACTAGCTCGTCGCGATGTTTTGAATAGACTCAATAACCCATCTATAAACAGTTTCACAAGTTGGTATAGTGAAACCGGGACCGACAGCTTAACGTGCTCTCCGAGGCACTAATGTGGTGTCAAACAAATGTACACATTTTTTTTAATTAAAAGCTCATTGGTACATAACGGGATGCGAACCACGGACTTAAGCTTTTTTAAGTCCAAGGTCTAACCAACTCGGCCACCACGTAAATATATTGTTGTTTAATAATATTGATGGCTCCCACCCACTATGCCGGCTAAATAGTCATATTCAAAACCAAATATATTTTTTATTGCACACCTATACCTAAACTTAATGTTTTAATGTAAAGTTTCCATACAAACTAGTAATGTTAAAATTACCAATTAATAATTAATAAGCTAATTTTTTTTTCTATTGTGACACATGGTTCCATGGGAAATTTGTTGGATTTGATCAGTAGAGCCTCATAATAGCCCAAAGTACACCCTTTCAAATTCAAAATTGTTTTTCAAAACAAACCCTGCCACACCTACCCAGCAAAAAGACCAACGTGAGTATATGGTGGAAAACCCAGTCGAGTAAAATATTCAACAAGGGGTTCTGATTAGTACTGACAGGGTCTTCTAATGTCATTACTAATGGACTGCTATAGGGTGTGATAGGAACCCTATATACCTACTTCACTTCGGTGTCTGTAGCCTAACTTTTATTTATTATTTGTTTATTTATACGTTTGTATATAGATATATGTATGTATTATTTATTATGTATATATTGTTTAATATATATGTTTATGTATTAGTAATTATATAAGTTTATTAAAATGTACCCTGAGACCGCCGTCAGGGTACTCAGCAGAATTTATATTTCAATATTTATAGTTTACGCAACGTCTTGTAGTGTTTAGCGGTTGCAAACTTGGAATAAGGCCCCAGAGGCTCTACCATGGGTTTGGGCATTGTAGAAACGTAACGTATTCATTTACGTATACGTGAGCAACAACCAATAGGGTTGCTTTATTCTTGGTAACAGGATTGAATAAAGCCATCCTATTGGTTGTTGCTCACATATACGTAAATGAATACGTTACGTTTCTACAATGCGCAAACCCATGGTAGAGCCTCTGATCTACAAATTAATGGGGTCGACAAAACGTTGTTATTAAACAGAATTAATCGCTTGCACTATATCGGCTAAAAGAAGCGGTTACAAAATGGGTAGCGACAAAGATAAATTTGTATTACGAATCTACTTGAATTTACTCGCTGCTTTATTGTCAAATGTACCGTAGACATAAAGCGGCCAGTTGGCCATTTCGTAACCGTACCCTGAAAGGAGATTACCACATCGACAAGAAATCGGTGCAGCAGTCTCCTGAAAACTGGTAAACCCACAGACTCAAACCGAAGCATTATATTATACTTACATACTTTTTAATTAAATAATTATTTATTAACTAGTTAAATTATTTATTTTAAATTATATTTAGAAGAGCTCCAGTGAATGAAATGAAATAAGATACACACTTGAATGTAGTCCAGACCGGAGTATATAGGGTCTCTTTTTGTTACAATACACTGTATAGAGAGTGGCATCAATGACTGTCAATTGCGTAGGATTGGCAGAGTGCCAGTAGCTAGGGCCAGTTATGATTACCACCGTACATAAGTTTATATATAGATTTGGCAGTCGGGCAAATGGAGGTAAGTTCGCGCACAAATGAGCAAAAAAAAAATGCATTTGATAAAAAAAAGTGTTTATGCATCGCGTGTACATAATACGAGTATATCATACATAATATGCCTTAATATAAATATGCCTTACGGCGCCCGAGACCGCCTAGACGGCCTCAGGGTAGGTACCCAGCGGAGGGGTTTTTAATCCCACCTCGTCGTAGCCGATGGTATGAGTCTACACCGAACAAGTGGCTAAATCGTCGCAATGTTTGGATAACACTCTATATACAGTCATTGTCAGATTTGTCGAGTTGTGTTGTTGATATTTATTATATATTGTTCCAACGTCGTATTGTGAAGAAATCGTAATTGCGTGGCATGTTAGTGGTTCAAGATAACGAATTTATTGCATCCCTTGGGTACCCAGGTCAAAAAAAGTTATATACTTGGTCGTATATAACTTTTTTTTTGAAGAAAAAATTACTTACCTACCTTTTTTTTTTTTACCCTTAAGATGGCAAGGCACGAAATAATTATGATCTTTTTTGAATGTAGCATGTTTTATGATGATTATGGTTTGATTTATCAGATTCAATCGAAAAAATATACATATATAGTCTAAAGTAGGTTTTTTAAAGTGTCTCTTTTAACGGACATTGCTGTTTAATCGAGATATAAGGTGAAGTTAAAACTGTCCTATTCATATGACATTGCTGCATTAAGAAAAATATAAATAAAACACAGTTATGTATTAAGATAAAATTATAATTAGAAAAATGCATTTGAGTTACACAATAAACCATGCATTTAATAAAACACAATTAAAATTGTTTTTAGCTATATTAAACTTTGTAATAATAATCTTTGAAAGTAGGATTGGCACCTACCTACTATCTAATTATCCATCGAAATTGAGATCAAAGTATTTTAGATAATATAATCAGACTTATAAATGGCAGGTAGATAAAACTAGACAACGATATTATAAAGTTTACTTATTTTTTGTATGAAATATTACAAAGCACTACTTTTTTTGTATGAAACACAGTCTCACATTACACCTTTTACACAAAATCATAGTTTTACCATTTGTGCAAAGTCTGCATCGCCCTTGAGTAATAAAATTTATTAAGTGGTTGATAGCATCTAATCGCAACTCTTGTGGGGTCTAGAAACTACTGGTTTATATACAAGCGCCACTGGCTCATCAGATGAGCTAGTGGCTATGGCCACTTCGTGGGCTTTTTTGGTAGGTATCGACGATATTTTTTGAACTTGTAAGGCACTATCATTTCGTCGATGGCATAAGATATTCCTTCCTCTATTATCTAAAAAAATATGACGCGCATGGTCCATTACTGCTCTAACTTTATGATATCGGTCATTAGGATCTATATTTGTATTGTCGCAAAAATATATATTTGCTCTTGTAGCTTCATACTTCTTCAGTGGCATGATATCTGCAATAGGTGCAGAACGAGTATCCCGAGCCCAGTAGTCGGTATATGACGGCATCGTTTACAGATTTACTTACCTTTTTTTTGACCAGAATATAAATTAGTCATTACAGTTATGTAGTCTAACAGTATGTTTTTAAAAAATATCTTGAAATAGTCATAAGAAGTTTTAATTGTTTGGTAATCTACAGTAGGGTTTAAATATTTTTCATTTTTATCTACTTGGTTATGATTTTTTTGTAGGTTGAACTGGAATACCATCTGTTCTAGTTTCCTCCTTCGAGATTGGGTCGTTATATGAGGTGAAGAAATACACCATTTGCTTGTGCAAGGTTTTTTGTCCATCGTGTTATAATCCCTGTGGATGTTGCTGGTGCCGATACGGAGTGTACTGATGAAGGTTGCTACACGCTTGGGGGATTTGTAGACGGTGCAACTTCAATGCTTGTTGATGTAGACTGTTGAATACTGGCTATTTAGCCAGTATTCAACAGTATTTGAGGGATTACTGTAGGTTAAACAGTTGTGAATTACACTAGTTGATGGCACTGTTTGAGATAATTTGGCTGTATTCGGTATATTATCAAATTCATCATCATCAAATATATCCACCAAATCCGATAATCCTGGACAAAGCGGCCTAACGGGAGATGAATCCGGAGAACATAATGGCAAAAACTCTTAATCATCTTTCTCGCAGTCTGATGGTTCAGAATCTGGTGTGGTAGCATAGCCATAATCTTTAGTTGGCGCCTAGATGGTTTATTTAAATTTTTGACCTAAAAAAAATATTTAAACTTAGTGTTAAATTTTGATATAGAAAACGGTAACGTCCTATTAGCGTGACATCACAACTACTTATATATTTTATGTAATAACGATAGTGTCCGTTTTTTAGGACATATGTATGGAAATCGGCAACGTCCTATAAACGTGACACCTACTAACTTGAACATTTATTTTAATGAAAAATAATTTCTTTGATAAAATAATCATCAAATATGAACAATAAACTTACCTATATTTAAATAAAATGCAGTATGCAGATGTTTTACAATTAATTACACTTTTTTTTACAATATTCCGCGATCCGGGGGGCATTTCAAATTTTGTCGATTTTCATTAACAATCGGCGACGCGACTCGAAATTAATTTAGTGTGCGTGCGAAAAAGATAGGTATACTATCACACTTCTTCGTCCGAGCGACCTTTCTTTTGATTTGCGAACTAGTTAGTAATAAGTGTAGGTGTATTAGTTGTCATTCAAAGCGGACATAAACGCTTTAAGGGTTAAATGGGTTCTAAAAGTGATACTGGATGAATCAAAAAAATATTATCATTATTAAAAAAACACCCAGTATAAAGTTAAAATTTTGCACTAATGGGTCCAAGGGGAAATATTTAATGCACGTTCACACACGTCTATTCACACATTTTCTTAACAAATCCCTTACACAAGGAACGCAAAATCGCGGCCAACAGCTAGTGTATTTAAAAAGTTGTTTCTTGTACACAAAGTACAAGCTTAGGCTTAGTTTGTGACCAGAGTAATATGTGTGAAATGTCATACAATATTAAAAGAAAGAACGAAAATAATTTATTGTCCAAAAAACTTGATTGTCCTAGAATTCGCACAATAGCGACATAGGCGGCGCTTAATGCCTTAGGCATTATCTACTAGCTCACTTTTGACAATTTTTTTAATCAATTTTTTGATTGTAGCACGGCATGTGACTTTGTATCTACCTGGTGGTGAGCAGACCTCCAAAGTCCATGAATGGGGTCAATCAATAATTGTAAATGTTGCGATTACGAAATGGGCGACAAAGACGAATTTCATTATGAGTTATCGACAAATGGCCATCACAAATTATTATTCTTATTGTTTTAAAATTGCAGACGATATAAAACTAGTTCTGAATTGCTCTGTTAAATTTGCCACGATTTATCAAATAATTTTGCAAATATAATCTCCCTTTATCTTTGTTCAAATTCGAAACTCTAGTTCCTCTTTTTTAAACTCACCTCTCGAGTAGGGTTAGAACAGACAGCGGGGGATTATCGTCAAATCCACGTAGAGAGAGAGAGAGAGAGAGGCGAGTGACTAATGGTTATACCTCTCCCATCGACACGCTTTCGAAGGCTTTTCAATTATAATGCTGAAGGGTTGTATTACAAAAAAGATTATATAAATATATTGAATTGGTTTCAAGTTATGGATGAATCTCAATATTTCGTTACGTCTATCTCTTTCATTACTTTTTTAATTATCATACGATAACACATACTTGAGCGATTGTTGAGTGTGAGGTCGATCTATTAATACGAGCTTAATATCTACCCTATAACTTTTCACTACCCTAATTAAGTATAACAGTTTTTTGACAAACAGAACCAATAATAATATTGGTTCTGTCTGTCAAAAAGTCTATAAGATGTAAATATTTACGCCGGTTATTAATTTTTTTTTTTTATTTTTTTATTGGAGCACGACATGTGACTTTGTATCTACCTGGTGGTGAGCAGCCCTACAAAGTTCATGAATGGAGTCAATCAAAATTGTTCTTAAACAATATTGATCGCTCCCACTATGCCGGCTAAATGATGCGATTACGAAATGGGTGGCGACAATGACGAATTGCATTACAAGTATATTTTAATATACTCGCTGCCTTATCGTCAATTCAACTACCCATTTCGTAACCGCATCCTAAAAGGAGAACAACAACCACCTCAACAAAAAAACGATGCAGTAGTCTCCTGAAAACCTATTACTAAAATATTGAAAGAAAGAAATAAAAAATATTTATTGGCCACATAACACACTAAATATAAAATGAAACAAAGTAAAAACAAAATAGGTAAACAAAAAAAACAACAAATATGTACATGTTAATGCACTTATATCAGGGAAACAAAATTCAGCGAAGGCTATATAACTCATCGAGTTTTACAGCGCTAATTTTCAGCTAATGCCCGCTGGTAATCAGGCACATAATTCATTCACATTTACCTGTTACAAGTAAAATAGTATATATATCTCCATACCTATCATATATGCAGTTACACAAAGGGCGATGGAGCGCGCTATGCTCGGCGTTTCCTTGCGTATTCGAAACGATGAGATCCGCAAAAGGACCAAAGTAACCGACATAGCCTCCAGAATCGCCAAACTTAAGTGGCAGTGGACAGGCCACATAGCTCGCAGAAGGGACGGCCGTTGGGGCATTAAGGTTCTCGAGTGGCGATCGCGTGCTTGAGGACGCAGCAGAGGCAGGCCCCCCACAAGATGGACCAACGACCTAAAAAGGTCGCGGGAAGCCGATGGCTGAACCAGAACCGGTCGTTGTGGCGATCCTTGGGGGAGGCCTATGTCCAGCAGTGGACGCGTGAAAGGCTGGTATGATGATGATGACCTATCATATACATATACACATAGTATAACAATTTATAATATAACTACAAAATAACTACACTGTAATAAATAGTGTAATATTGGTTTACCAAAATCTAAAGGCTATACTTTCTGGTCATAAGCACAGAAGAAATAATACCTATTAGAAAAGCAGGGGGTCTGTCTTTCACTTGACTTTACTTCTACGGTATAGTCTAAAAATCGTTAAATGGTCAAGTCAAAAAGTCAATACCACAGTTGCATTTATGTTGGAATAGTGAACTTAGGACCTACAGCTTTACGCGTTCGCTTATAGTGGCGTTGTCAAATATTTTTTATTATATTTTTGGAGCACAGCATGTCACTTTGTATCTATCTGATGGTAAACAGACCTACAAAGTCCAACAATATTGTTGTTTAACAATAATGCTCCCACTATGCCGGGTAAGCGATGCGTTTACGAAATGGGCGGCGACAAAGATGAATTTTCATTACGAATCTATTTTAATATCCTCGCTGCTTTGTTGTCAAATCAACCGCCCGTTACGTGACTGCACCCCTACCACCACAGTGAGTTTTGTAAATAAATGTACATAACTCACTGGTAGGTACACCGCGTTTAAACCTGTGACCTAAAAATTAATCTAAAAAGTATGTAAAGAAATTAAGTAGGTAAGTAATTAAAATATCTGGTAAATGATATCGTTTATTGAAATTATTAAGCCAAATAATATTTAAAAAAAACAAAAAAAATGTACGTTATAAAAAACAATAGAGAATTACTCTTGAAATAACATCAAGAAATCAGTATCCAATACCTGAGTGTAAACGTCAAATACGCTGGTCAACAAACCGTTCAGTGGAGTCGAACCGGCGAACACGATAACAAACAAAAGCCGCTACCTGTCGGCCCGGAAGCTCGCCTGCACCCTGCACACACCCCACACACACATACACACACCCTACACAAACATACACACACCTAAACCGCCACGCGAATGTGAGCGACACACAAACTGCAAAAAGCGGAAGTACAACATTAACACACATTTTGTACTCACACAAATGCGAGCTGTACACAGTGTGTGTGGGTGTGTGTATGTGTGAGTGCCGCAGACGGGGGGGTGTCGGACGTTGGCACGACAACCTCGGGGAATGAGGCTGTGTGCGGCGTGTAGCGGAAAATGATAAACTACAGGCTGATCCGTTTTTTCAGTTCCTGAAAATTTTAAACAGTCGAGTTAATGTGTTTAATGTTTATTGTTAAAAAAAATAATAGATTATGTACAAAATGTGTAAATGAATAGCAAATATATATTCACCACATTTACGATACAAATCTGCAATATGCATTTTACAATTATTAGATATGTAGAATAATAAAATTATTTTAAACAGCGCATTTCACTAGCAGTTCAACGTGGTAATGCTGCCAGTGTAATGGGAACATTTGGGGCGGGTCAGAATCTGGACACGGTGGACTTATTTTCTTATTAATATTTATATATTTTTAGGAGATTTATATTTTCTTTTTATTATTAGGTTTATATTCTTTTTAGGTTTCTAGTTTATAGTAGGGTTTTCTTTATAGTTTAAATATTAATTGGAATTATAATAAATATTTATTTATACTTTATGAAACTATATTGTGTAGTTTTGGAAATATTACTAGTAAATTTATGATATTCTAAAAAAAAAAAAAGAATAATAAAATAATTTACAAATACATATATAAAATTTGACCAAGACTTATTTTTTAATCCATAAAAACAAACCTTTATAAAGTATATATATATATTTATTTTATTATATGATACCTACCTAAGGTATTTATTTATCACTAGCTGTGGTCGCGACTTCGTCCGCGTGGAATAGTTATTTTTTTATCATACAAACTTTCATTTCCTATTTTATCCCCTTGGGGGTAGAATTTATCAAAATCCTTTCATAGCGGATGCCTACGTCATAACACTACCTGCATGCCAAATTTCAGCCCGATCCGCCCAGTGGTTTGGGCTGTGCGTTGATAGATCACTATGCCAGTCAGTAAGACAGACAGTCACCTTTGAGTTATATATATTTAGATTAATTTATAATCTTTTACTTAGACTTATTTATTTATATTTTTTTTTATTTACGATTTATTCGTTCTAGGTTTTATAGTTATATTAATATTAAGAAAAACAATTTTATTTCGATACGATATATTTCGCATTAAATGGCGTCTTAAGTCGTATGACATTAATGTTTAAAAAAAATATTTTTATTTTTATTATTATTATGGATTAGGATAAGGTATGAATGTATGCATGTCTCTGTAGTTTAAGTGTATGTGCGTGTTGTGTAAGTGTAAGTGTGTATGAAAATTGTTATCTAAAATAAAGTGTGTATTTTTAATTAGGTAAAATATATAAATTTAAGCTATAAAATTGTAAAGCTTTAATTTAACAGTCATTGAATTTCGAATTATGAGCTCGAGCATGAGATGGTTTTGGTAGTATGCTTTTTATGATGGGATCTGTAGTATGGCGATGATGATTCATACATCATCGCCATAAAACATTGAAACCAAAAACCCACTTCACATCCGTATGTTATAATTCCAGACTTTTTATATCTGTCACAGCCATTCACTCACAGTAAATGAAACAAAGTCACAAACAAATTAAAAAAAAAATATCTTTTGCTTTTATGGTACAGCCTGTAGGTTTACCCAGGGCGGCGGCGCGCACGTGTCTAGGCGGGCGGCCCGGGTAGCAGCCCCCGTTCACGGCCACGGGTCGGCGACCGCGCTGCAGCTAACCCACACACACAAACCTGCACAGATTTACTATTGTTCCCATATCTAATGATACATTTATATATCTCTGTTTTATGCTACGGTCGTAGAAGTTATTATTATAGTTTCGTAGTAGGTAACTGAGAAAATTAACCTCAAGTTTTCTTGATATAATTACTTTTTGCCTGGTACTACATGTATTCCTAGTACTTAATCCAATACCGTACCAAATTATTACTAATGCTATTTATATATTAATGTATTTGTAATAACTGTCTTTTTGTCTGATTGTGACTAGAAAACCGATTTGAATAAATATTTGGTTTTATCCATATTAATAAACATTAGTTGTTTTTAAAATATTATAACAGTCAGTAAATTATATGTTTTGTTTCTTTTAGGGATTATAAGAGAAAATAATTGGGGCGCATTAATAAATATAGATTTTATTTAAAAAATTAAAAAATTCTATAGTAAGCTATAAGTTATAAATTTTACCCGTACTTCAGAAGAAATAATAGTACCCGTACTATGTATTGTCACTGCGTCCGACTATGGCTGGGAATAGGACTATCCCAAGACGCGCACTGTGTTCGATCTTCGCCATTTTCTAACGCGCTGAAGGCGGTGTGCCACAATACGTACCTATAGATGGTTGACCGAGCTAAATGAATTCAGGTGACGAGAAAAATACTAAATCCTAAAATAAGTATATTTAATAAATTTCTTTGACTATATTTCTGATTATTTAAATTGTTACTTACGGTTATTTTATATTGCATTAAACTTAACGTTTTTTTTTATAGTTAATAGGCACGTAAAAAAATGTAATTTCCTCAGCCCTTAAATTAATTTATATTGACTAATATTTCGTAAAACCCCTTGAAAAAGAGAGGTCTTATGTTTGAGCCCGAAGTCTGTCTGTTTGTGGCATCGTAGCTCTAAAATAAGTGGACCGATTTCAATGTAATTTTTGGGTACCCTAAAGACGGTATCGGGAGCCAAAAGGCACCCGTTATGAAATTTATTTTTTATTTAAAAGCTGGGCTGTAGGTTTGTTTTGATGATACATTTATTTTAGGTCTTTTTAGGGACTTTTCTATTGCCAGCCTGCACAAATTAATTTCCTCATCTAATAGTTAAGTTTTAATAAAATCGGAACACACTGCGGCCGATATTTAAGTTACATAAGTACCAGGGGAGTATGGGTCGCGAGGAGGTAGGCGGGTTGCGTCGGGATCGATGGCCGGGCGTTCACCCGCTGCAGCCGCAATGCGCCTCCTGTGCGATGCCGCCCCGGTATCCGCAACACGCAATTCGCCCGGAAAACCCGGAAAATATTATGATTGATATACAAAACGTATGTAACAGGACTCGGTCAGAAAAAAAGGAAGGTTTGTTAAGGCTTGGTGATTACACTGCAGTTTTTTCTACGATTTTTTTATATTACCCAAATATTATGTCAAAAAGTTTTAAATGTAATTTTTATCTGTAATGATGGTTTTGTAATATAACGTTCCAGGATGGCAATTCTAGAGAAGGGCTTACGTTTACGACCTCGTTTTATGTATTTCATACACTTATTTTTATTTTTTTATTGGTTGTGGCCGCCTTTTCTATCTTTATAAGTAGTTAATATAAACACAAATAAAACAAATTAAAAAAATTACAATATTTCGCATTGTTATCAAGAAACGCGAAAAAATATTTAGTGCTAAAGGAATTGTTAAATAAATGTGTAGAATTCATAAAACGCGGTAATAGGTACTTTATCCATTAATAACAATACTTACATTTTCAAAACAACTATAACTACGCATTTCGATAATGATGTTTAAAAAAAAAAATCATTGGAAATATTTATAGAAGCTGTATTTCTGAATAACGTGAACACATTTCTATGCTCAACAAAAACTTATTATTTTATAATTTGTAAAAGTAATTAATTAAAAAGCTTAAAATTCATTAGCAGCAGTACCAGGGCAACATACATTGTAAACAATTCACGTAGAACCACTACGCGAGGCCTACGTGCTTGCTAGCGGGGCGTAGTCGGTGCTACGCGGGTACGAGCGCAAAGCTTTGTTACAAACAAATGCCACATGAATTTTTATAAACGAATTGCTGTGATTTATGTCGTATTTTTATTTTTTTAAACTGTTAAATTAACAGTTGGAAATATTACATATAAAAAAATACGATTTCAAATTAGCAGAGTGAAATTCAGTTTTTTTTAATTAAGAAAATCGGCTATACCATCGGAACTGTAGATTTTAAGGGTATACTTGTTCTTGTATCAAGTATCATAACGGGTGCCTAAGACGCCCGAGACCGCCTAGACGGTCTCAGGGTACCCACCGCAGGGTTTTACTTCGAACAAGTGGTCAGGTCGTGTTTGGATAGAATCAATAACCCATCTATAAATAGTTTCACAAGTTAGTATAGTGAAATTGGGACCGATATAAATACGAGAGCTTAACATGCTCTACGGGGTTTTAACTATATGGTGTTGTCAAACCAATGTAGGTACATATTTTTTTAAATTAAGTTGCTATTTTAATTTTTTTTTTAAATTTAAATATCAACTGGTGATCCCCTGAGCAAGGAGTACCTGGTTCAGAGGATCAGTATTGCTATCCAACGGGGTAACGCCGCTAGTGTCCTTGGTCCCTACGCCCATTGTCTCATTTCCAAAATTTTTAATATAGGTAATAATTAATTATTTTTATTTTTATAGGTAGGTATATTTTATTATATTTTTGTTTACTTGATCTTATTTGTTTTAATTATTTATTAAAAACTCATTTGTTCATACCGGGCTTTGAACCGGGGACTTAAAAACTGTTGGGTTTTAATGTCAAATCAACTGGGCCACTACGTATTTTGAGGGGATAGGCATTAAACGATTACATTAGTAGCCTTAGAGGCATTTATTGGAACAAATAGTGTATTTATTTTTTTGGTAAAAAAAATACATACATATAAAGAAGGTACTGTAAGTAGGTATCCAATTTATGTCTTCAAATTAGGTTAAATTTACGATGAAATTGGGTACTCCATTATGACGTCGGTTATCGAACTTATGGGACAATAAAGTTTTTTTACAATTATTTTAGTCACAGTCAATTATTAGCTATTCTAAAATTCAAAATCATTTATTCTTACACGCTATCCGATAACATGGTGATATATAAACAGAAAGTGACCTAGTCATGTTTCGGTTTTAGTCTGTGGGTTTACCAGTTTTCAGGAGATTACTACATCGATTTCTTGTAGTAGTCTCCTTTCAAGGTGCGGTTATGAAATGGGTAGTTGAATTGACGAAAAGACAGCTAGTATATTAAAATATACTAGTAATGCAATTCGTCATTGTCGCCTCCCATTTAGCAAAAATAAAAAAAAATAAAAAAATACCATCACGGGTGCCTATTTGGCTCCCGAGAACTGTTTAAATAGCCCCAGGGTACCCAGCGGAGGGATTAACCCCTCTTCATTTCGCCGATGGTATTCGGAGGCAATACCTAACAAGTGGCGAGCTTGTTGCGGTGTTTATGATGAAATAGCCTCGTTGTATAAAGCGGTCACCCATCCCAGGCCGGCCTTGTTGTCATTTGCTTAACCTTTGCATTGCAACCAATTCATTTAGTAATCGCATCATTTAGACGGCATAGTGGAAGCGATCAATATTGTTTAGAAACAATTATTTATTGACCCCTTTCATGGATTTTGTAGGTCTGCTCACCACCAGGTAGATACAAAGTCGCATGTCGTGTTCCAATAAAAAAAATAAAACCCCTCCTTAAAAACACTACCATGACTCGTCATTAGTCATAAATAGTAGGTATATGTCGCGGGTTCGATTCCCCATTATTAACATTGCCTGACCTACCCCAAGTTCCCTGTAGCTAAACAATCCAGACCACCCCAGCCAGACCGCCTGCCCTGTCTAGACGTTAGGGCGAACTCACTGCATTTTTCTGTCTGCACTAAACACACAACTAAAATGAGTATAGAAGTAACAAGATAAAGGGAGTGCCTACATTACCTCGATAAAAAAAAAAGAGATGTGACCTAAAAAGATCGGTCAATATAATGTTGCGAAAAATAAGATTATGATATGGGTAATAAAGTACGAGTATATGCATTATTATCCTTGCAGTTTTATCTTCAAATCAACCGCCTGTTTCGTAACTGCACGCTGAAAGAAGACTACCAACTCCACAGGGTAGTTACTTTAAATTTGTCGTAAAATAAGAATCTACATCGTAACATTACATTGTAGGAGGAAGATCTTACAATGTAATGGTCCCCAAGTGAAACGTAAAGAAAAGTTTTATTTTTATTGGAGCACGTCTTGTGGGCTATATCTACCTGATGGTAAGCATACCTACAAAGTCCATGAATAGGGTCGAATATACATTGTTGTTTAACAGTATTGGTTGTTAAAATTAAACTCTGATCTTTATAAAACATCATACATTCCATTATTTCTTTATTAAAAGATTTACTACAACAACAAATAGTAACTAAGTAAAACAAACCGAATGACAGACTTGACAATGACTTTTTTAACATTGGTCGCTCCCACTATGACGGTTACAAAGATGTATTAGCAATACTATTTAATTTCTGCACTCTAAAAGTAGACAAGAAAACGATGCGATACTCTCGGACAAAAATAAAATGAAATATATTATTACGTGAAAATTTCGGGAATCAAAGAAGTGACACAACATTACTATTTAAAAATGTATTTATTGCTTTTCGAAGTATTCTTCGCGAAATTTGACACATTTTTCCATACGATGGAACCAATCATTGAAGCAACCATTCCATTCGGAAGTTGGGGTCTCCAAAATGGCCGTTTTGTAGGCAGCTTCTTCAGGTGATGAAAATCTCTGACCACGCAATTTATTCTTTATTTTAGGGAAAGTATAGAAATCATTAGGGCTTAGGTCGGGGCTGTACGGCGGATGGTCTAATAATTCTATGTTTTCTTGCTCCAAAAACTCTTTTATTCTGTGCGCGGTGTGAGAACTCGCATTGTCGTGATGGAGGATGATGCGGCGATTGCAGTTCTCTTTACAGAGTTCAGAAACGACCTGTTGCAAACAAATGCTAGCATACCATTCTGCATTAACCGTTCTTTGTCCCTCAAGAGGAATAGTCGCAACATGGCCAGTTTTGGAGACAAACGTGGCCACCATTTTTTTTGCAACACTCCGTGAACGCATAATTTTTGTTGGCTTTAACTCATTTTCGAACACCCAAACTCGTGACTGATTTTTTGTTTCGGGTTCGTACGCGTATATTCAGGATTCGTCACCTGATACGATGTTGTATACAGCATTTGAGGATCCTGCGTGGAATCTTTCGAGAGTTCTGACGCACCAAGTAACGCGAACCGCTTTTTGCTCTTCACAGAGCGAATGCGGTATCCATCGGGAAAACAACTTTTTTACACCTAATTGTTCATGCAAGATTATTTGTATTTGACTCATGCCAATGTCTAAAGTTGCCTGAATTTCGCGGTATGTCACATGTCGGTCTTCCACAATCAGCTTACGCACAGCATCAACGTTTTCTTGGGTGACTGCAGTTTTTGGAAGACCTTGACGGGGATCATCACTGAGCTTGACACGTCCACGTTGAAATTCAGCAAACCAGCGATAAATTGTGGTTTTGGATGGGGTTTCATCACCAAATGCAGAAAGCATCCGATCAACACACTGTTTTTGTGTTAAACCACTTCGAAAGTCATAATAAATCATCGCTCTTGAATTTTCTCGAGTCAATTCCATTTTCTCAACGACTAAACAAGTTTGACAAGTCCTTGTGACAAGACCAAGAATCTTTTTTTAAATAAATAAATGGTATTCGATTTTTAAAACCAAGGAGTTTTCAATTAAAAAGATTTTAATATGACAACGTAAATTGTATCAAATTACTTTAGATCTAATTCCAAGATATTATAATGTGCTGATCTGAAAAAAATGCAAATTTAATTTAAATAAAAAAAATACTGATCAGCCATTTTGTAACAAACATCCAAACTAACATGACACAATAAATATAAACGTGATTATGATATTAGTATGGATTTGTCTGAACGACATGCTCATAGGCAATAATTGTAATTTTTAATTTAATTGTATCTAATAAATCAATTTTATATATAAAAAAAAAAATTGTAATAGTAAGTAATACCATTCTACGGTTATATTATTTCTGCTTTTACAACCCTTATACCTACAGGGGAGCATTGTATGGTGGAATGTATAATATATTTGGCAGATCGTTGTGAGGCTCAAATTTAATTTCTAACCTTTTAGCTGGATAGGTTTTTAATTTAACTCCCGTCCCGTCGACTGTCAGGGACCCTCCGTCTTGTCTAGTGAACTTATAGTTATGTATGCGGATAGGTTTTACTTAACTTACAGTGTATTGAACTCATTTTTTTTTATTTGAAAATATATTGACGATGGCAAGAGACCCGATGGTATGACATTAGTCCCCTGGACTGGTGGTAGGTGCATGGGATAGGACGCTACATGTGCTGATACCTATTTATTTTCTAGGTGGGAGGAAGGTCTCTATAACTTCGTTAGGCCGCCCGACCGGTCTCGTTACCACCCGTTGCCCATATAGATGCAAAAACCGTCAAGTGACCTAGTCATGTTTCAGTTTTAGACTGCGGGTTACCGATTTTCAGGAGACTATTGCATGATTTTTTCTCGAGGTAGTAGTCTCCTTTCAGGGTGCGGTTAGGAAATGGGTAGTTGAATTGACGATAAGGCAGCGAGTATATTTCAGTATATTTAATATCTCGTAATGCAATTCGTCATTGTCGCCCCCTATTTCGTAATAGCATCATTTAGCCGGCATAGTGGGAGCGATCAATATTGTTTAAGAACAATTATTGATTGACCCCATTCATGAGTCCATGAATGGGGTCATGTAGGTCTATTCACCACTAGGTAGATACAAAGTCACATGTCGTGCTTCAATAAAAAAGGCTGGCGCCGCCGATTCTGCACTGGAAAGCCTCAAACGGTGCTAATATGCAGTCCTTGATAAAGATTAAATATTTGTGCCGTTTGGAGTAGATTCTATGGGGCCGTGAGGACCAGGGCACAAACAATATTTAAGTATATATCAAAGTTTTGGTCGACGTGTCCAAAGGGCTGGCTCGTTCCTCGGACAACGTAGTATGGCAATACAACTAGGTAACGCAGTACAGTCTTTTGGGGATCCTTCCAATTAGCTGCGATATGGAAGAAACCTTAGTTTCCGTAAGTACTCTTTATATAATATTCTAGTAATTCATACTAAAGAAATTATCAATATTTTATTTAAACAGTAGAGTTCTTAAGGGGTCTGTAGTCGACTTGAGCCCATATTAACGTACTTCCAATATTACAGCTTGGCTGTTAGTCGAAGTTTAATTAAAGTTTAAAAATATTTCTGTTATGGGTAATAAATATTTAAGTATAAAGTTTAATATTAAAAAAAAATTTTTCTCATTAAAAAACCTAACACAGAAAGATTAATGAATACAATGACCGACAAAATATTATTTTAATTCTGCGACAAACAGTAATCGAGTATTACTGGAAGTGCGAAAGCCATTTTGTATGGAGAACGCACACTTCGCAATTACGAAAGCGTGTCCTTAAAACCGTGCACCCTAAGGACAGGCTAAAATGTAAGAAGTTAGAGAAACCTTTAAAAAAATTGTCTTCGATTAAATTATACACAACGTATGGTCTGTCGCAAATGTTACATTACAATAAAAGCTTCTCCTGAATTACACTTTTAATTTCACGCAGGAAAATTTTCAGGAAAAAGCTAGGCTTTTATAGGTTTAATAATACCGTTCAACCTATACATAGAAGCATGCAGAATAAAATCTCCCTTACCTATCGAGTGTTATGTTTGTGCTTCCCTCTCCCGGCCACCTGTCTGTGAAGATTGGGGGTCTGGAGGAGCTTAATTCTACCTAACTACTAAATTTGCTTCTAAGGGACGCACGTTGTTCTAGCGAAACTTTTCTTAAGTTTTTTTAGGATATTAAGTTTTCATAGGTTAAGGTGGAAATTTATACATTTGAATAAAAATAACTGCTAAAAGTTACATAGTATTTTGAAGATATTTTTTTTATAAATTATTTTTACGATTAATAAATAATAAATTCACCCGGTTTGGAAGACTAGAACCCGTATTTCTTCTAATCAAAAAATATATATATATATATATCTTCACGGGTGCCTTACGGCGCCCGAGACCGCCTGGACGGCCCCAGGGTACCCAGCGGAGGGGTTTTAATTCCACCTCGTCGTAGCCGATGGTATGAGTCTACACCGAACAAGTGGCTAGCTCGTCGCGATGTTTTGAATAGACTCAATAACCCATCTATAAACAGTTTCACAAGTTGATATAGTGAAACCGGGACCGACAGCTTAACGTGCTCTCCGAGGCACTATAGTGGTGTTGTCAAACAAATGTACATAATTTTTTTAATTAAAAAACTCATTGGTACACACCGGGATTCGAACCAGGGACCTAAGTGTTTTTAAGTCCAAGGTCTAACCAACTCGGCCACCACGTAGCTTTTTATATATCTATAAAAAAAAACCATCACGGCGCCCGAGACAGCCGAGGATGGACTAGGGAACTAGGTTCGGTGGGGGTTTATTCCGACCACGTAGTAGACGATAGTATTCTAATAAAAAAAATAAAAAGTTAAAATTTTTATTATTTATTTATTTATCATTATAGAGTAAGTACTAAGTGAATATATTTGTAACCATTTCAGCTTATTTTCTATTTTGATAGAGTACATGCAGCCTTGGCACACGCCACGAACCGGGATAAATGAAACGTCGCTGCATCTACCAGGGCAACATAAATCTACCATCACCGTGCCAGAGTCCCATTTCCTGTGCTCCTAATTTAAGCCGTTTTAATATCGAAAAGAGCTTATGCACGACTGCCGGGTTCCACGTAACCGAGCCACCCGCCACCCTCGAGGCAACGGCCCGCCGTTCATTACCAAAGTTCACTAGTACGGGCCACACATGCGCACTGGTAACAGGATCACATGAATCTACAGCAGGTACGCACACAGCCGAGTGCCGACAGGTGCCGAGCGCTGGCGAACTTTCCCGATCCCTGGCGCGAGCTTTCCCGGAAGCTGCAGCGGGAAAATAGGAGAAAATGAAGGAATGGCGCGACGATCGTTAATTTCGCTTTGTCGCATCGTTCTCTAGGCGTTAACGTCTGTAGACGTGCTTTAGCTAAATATTACAGTTATTGTATTACTGTTTATTTCAATTTTCAATTAAACATGTTTAATAAGGGTAATAAAGTATAATATTTAATTAAGTTATTTTCTACTTTTGTTTGGAATTTAATTTGAAACGCATCGATTAAGATATGAGCAGGAAATAGTCAAGTTATATTTAAATAATTAAAACCTTACCTGAGTTTTACATGTTTAGGTGCTGAATGTAAAAAAAAAATATATTCAAAGAAGTTTAGAGATTTCTAGTCGATAAAATTTTAGCCATTATATTATTATTATTTGGGATTTAAAATTGACCTAGTAATAAGGTGAGATGAAAAAGAGCTCCAATATAAGTCAAAATAATAAGTATTTCTTCTGCGGGCCTAGTGAATTCAGTACATAGAGCTTTGGTAATTAAGGCCAGGACCAACGTGAAATCCAATAAATTTCTTTGTCATATTTGAAGCCTTAGCATTAAATTAAAAGCGCAAAAAGATACGTTATACGTTATATTATGAATAAAAATAGTAATCAAATAAATAAAAAATGGGTTTCTGAAAAAAAATATCAGAAACAAAAATCTTTGATTTAGTGATACTTGGTTGAATAAATAATTTACAAGTAATTTTTCTTCGTCATATTTGACGCCTTAGCATTAAATTAAAAGCGCAAAAAAATACAGTAGACGCGTATATTAAGAATAAAAATAGTATAAATAAATAAAAAATGGGTTTCTAAAATATATATATATATATATATATCACGGGTGCCTTACGGCGCCCGAGACTGCCTAGACGGCCCCAGGGTACCCAGCGGAGGGGTTTTTAATCCCACCTCGTCGTAGCCGATGGTATGAGTCTACACCGAACAAGTGGCTAGCTCGTCGCGATGTTTTGAATTGACTCAATAACCCATCTATAAACAGTTTCACAAGTTGGTATAGTGAAACCGGGACCGACAGCTTAACGTGCTCTCCGAGGCACTATAGCGGTATTGTCAAACAAATGTACATACATTTTTAAATTAAAAACTCATTGGTACATACCGGGATTCGAACCAGGGACCTAAGCGTTTTTAAGTCCCAAGGTCTAACCAACTCGGCCACCACGTATATCTGAAATTATCAGAAACAAAAATCGATATGGATATCAGAAACAAAAATGAATACTTGGTTGAATAAATGATTTATAATATCTTCAGCGACAACTATGCTTTTTTTTTATTGTTTTGTATTGGTATTAAAATGTACTAAACATTAATTGTGTACGTTTTTTTATTTAGCTATTTTTTAAAAAATATTAATAAAAACCTACGAATTTTGACTTAATATAAGGATTTTTGACACACGGTGACACCACACAATGATTTGTATGCGTGCAAATCAGTTTTTATGATTCAAGTTGGTCCTCGCCTTAACAGCTCCGGTATATTGGTGTTGGATGTCGCTTTCGGAAAAAGATCGTCGCTTCCGTCAATTATTTCACATCCGGAGATTATTAAAAAAAATGTGTGGGTAGTTTCTTCGGAGGCGTTATAGCAGTAATTAGTTTATTTTCCAGAATCCCAATAAAAATAAGGGAATGAAATAATGATGTTAAGGAGGAAACATTTGTAGTTTGCCGGAAATCGATATAATAATAATAATAATAAGAATATGTAGGACAATTTACACATATTGGTCTGGTAACAAACTAAGCTGTACTATGTGTACCAGAAGCAACGATATAATACATATTATATTTTATAAACACCCAGACCATGACAAACTGTACAGAAAAAGCGTACTAATATTTTTTTGCCATGGGTGGGAATCAAACCTCGAATACAACGCCAAAGACGCAACCACTAGTCTACGGAGGCTGTCAATTATACTTCTGGGTGTTGCTGCATCGCTATGATACTTTCTGTTGAAACATGAGATTTGACTTCTTTAAATTTTTTCTACTTTCGCAAATTCTACTTTCAGAGGCCTACCATAGTACACCGTTAAACTAAACTTTAACCAAAATGAAGCAGTTGTCTGTAAATTTTCGGTGCCACCAGGTTTCCATTACGTCAGAATTGCATCAAATCGATTAAAGTTTAGCTTAGCGATATGCGCGTAATCACTCCGCTGGTTGCGGTTACGAAATTGCTAGTTTATTCGAAAATAAAGCAGCGAGGCTATTAAAATAGATTCTTAATGCAATTCGTCTTTGTCGCTCATTTCATAACCACATATTTAGCCGGCTTATGTCGGGAGCAATATTGTTAAACAACAATATAGGTTTGCTTATCATCAGATAGATACAAAGCCATATGCCGAGCTCCAGCTATCTATCATTTAAAAAAAATCGTTTGTATTATTACAAACGATTTTTTTTAAATGATAGATAGCTGGAGCTCGGCAAGTAAGTACCAGGATCACAGAAACGAAGAGAGATCATTTAGTTACCTAACAAATTGGGTGCAGAGCCTGGGGTCAACGCTTTCGATGGCATGGTGCCAAATGGAGCCGTTTGGTTAGACGCTTATATCCGTAGTCCTGGGGGTTCCACTGGCGACGCTACTGCGCCACTTTGATTAACCAATGCTTGTCAAGAGGTAAGGCTCATACAGAAGTTTACGTTCTGAGGCCGTACCAAAGAGCCAATCGAAAATCGAATCGAAATACCCTTTGAAAGTCAAATGTATGGGATTTGACGTTTCTCGTCGATCAGGCTCTACCCATAGAGTAAAATTCCTATATATTTTTATCGATCGATGCGGTGATTCGATTGGCGATCGTGTTCTTTGGTCAGGCCCCTGCTTAGTACTCATATTAACCATGAGAGTATGAATTAATATGGAAGGAACTTAAGGTCTAAAATCTTCCTAAACAAAACACCCAGACCATAACAAACTGTACAGAAAAACGTACGATTATTTTGCCATTGGTGGGAATCGAACCCACACATCCGGATACAACGCCAAAGGCGCAACCACTAGTTTACTAGGCGGTCGAATAAGTGCAAGCGAGATGAATATTTGTAATTTCCTACTTTACAAGGTGTTTTACAGTAATTCTGTATTTTATTCATACTTTCATTCATCATATCAACCAGGTCTTTGGATAGAAAATACACTTCAAAAGTAGCTATTTCTATTATAACCTTTGAGGTGCGGCAGGCAGGCTCAACACCGAACAAGTGGCCAATCCGTCGCGCTGTTTTGATAGACCCCTCGTAACCAGTTTCACAAGTTGTTATAGTGAAACTGGCGTGATCTCCGAGGCTATAGGGTTGTCAAACAAAAAACTTATACAATTTTTCAAGAGTGCCTTCAAGTCCAAATCCTTAACTACAAGGGATAGCGAAAAATGCTCAAAGGAGTCTCGGAACCGATTGCGATAAAAACTAAAACTGCATCATTAGATTTTTGAAAAATTTATTCTCCTAACCAGGAATCGAACCGGTTGATTTTGAAAAAAAAAACAAACCTGTATTATTGCACCAGGGGCCTATTTCATAAACGTGACAATTGTAATTTACCATGACAATTTATAATACATTGCTTGGTTTGGTTAGTTCTAAGTAAATAATTCCAACTAAACTGAGCAATGTATTATGAATTGTCATGGTAAATTACAATTGTCACGTTTATGAAATAGGCCCCAGCTGATAGTGTCACTTAAAAAGATCAATTACTGGTAAGTAATATCTAGCGGCAAACTTAAGGAAAGTGCTCATTTTATTTAAAAAAATATTTAAATAAAATAAAATCATACTTTACCACCGTCTACTTTACTAACTAAATGATCTTCAAAACCCATACATATTAAAAACATACAGATAAAAAAACCTTCAAGTGACCTAGTCATGTTTCGGTTTTAGTCTATACCGGTTTTCAGGAGACTATTTCACAGACATCGATTTCTTGTCGAGGTGGTAGTCTCCTTTTAGGGTGTAGTTGCGAAACGGGAGCTTGATTTGACGATAAAGCAGAGAAGCTACTAAAGTAGACTCGTAATGCGAATTCGTCTTTATCGCCGCCTGTTTCGTAACCGCATATTTTAGCCGGCATAGTAGAAGCGATCTATGCTGTTAAACAATAATGAATTGATCGACCCCAATTGACTAAGTAGGTCTGCTTACCTTCAGGTAGTATCTACCTGAAGGTAATGCCGTAAAGAAAACAACATATAAAAAAAAGTAAGAAAAAACAAATTTAGGTATGTATTGAAAATATTGGCTATAATTTAGAATAATTTATTAGTTAAAAAAATGAAAAATTATTTATTTTTCATTTACAAGGTACTCGTATGTTAACATGGTTTGGGACTCTCCTGTTAAGTATAAAACACCTGTATTAGGAGAGCCCCGCTCTTCCTATAGATATTACACTTGTAAAATATATTAAAATATATAATTAGTTAGGGCTTAAATACATTAACATTATATTCTTAAGTCCTTTAGTTTGCCGTTTGAAGTTACATTCCACCATTTATTCCTTTACTTAAAGGCTACACTATCAGCTGGTGAATAATACAGGTTAAGTTATTGTTTTTCAAAATTAACCGGTCGATTCCCGGCTAGGAGATTTTTTTTTCAAAAATCAATGACACAGTTTTATTTTTATCAAAATCGGCCCCAAGACTTCTTTAAGCATTTTTCGCTATTCCTTGTAGTTAAGGAATTAGCCTTGAAGACACACTTGAAAAATTCACCCTGTATACTCGTAAAGACGGCCCACCCATGGCAATAAAAATATTAGTACGTTTTTTCTGTACAAATTGTCATGGTCTGGGTGTTTATAAAAATATAATATGTAATTATATCATTTTTTCTGGTACACATAGTACAAGCCTAGAGCTTTATTTGTGGCAGAGCAATATGTGTAAATTGTCCTACATATTATTATTATTATTATTATTATTATTATTATTATTATTATTATTATTATTATTATTATTATTATTATTATTATTATTATTATTATTATTATTATTATTATTATTATTATTATTATTATTATTATTATTATTATTATTATTATTATTATTATTATTATTATTTCACTAGCTGGAAGCAGGTAACCACCTAGTGTTACCTGGTTGGTTATGTGGTTTGCTTGCTATTTATATTTGTATATGTGTTGCCTATCCAAGCACACTCTTACCCCTATACTTAGACCCTATACTTAATATGAGTTTTTTTACTCTTCATAAATGTTATGTCTGTAAAGGTTTAAGTACATGAAATAAATATTATTGACTTGAGCCGGGCACTTGTTCGGTAAAGTCTGAGAATAAAATGTATATGTATTTTTTTCTTAACTGTACAGTGAGTGGCTAGGTAGTAAACAACTTAGCATCTTTCGCAATTATTTTGAGCTTTATAATAAACTCGTCACACAAACGATGCCTCAAGTGAAGGAAAAGTAGTCGATTGATTTATTAGTAAAAATAGACTGAGTTCAGTAGTCATGACAACCGCCGATACTGTATTGAGGAATACTTCGTATTTCTAAGAACACAATTTTATCTTATTCTTTTTATAAATTATTTTAGTTAGACTTAATTATCATTAGCAGTCTAAAGGCTTTAACTATTATATATTATAATTATGTGGGTATGACGAAAGCCGATTATGCAAATAGTGAATATGCCGCCACACTCCACTGATGTAGTCCGCTGCGCTCCGCCTAAAGCCCTGGGCTCTTAGCCGACTTTACAATGAGATGCTTTGAGTCAGACACTTTCCCAGGGCCTGGAAGCAGGGAAAAGTTAATATGATCCCAAAGGGAGGGCCGGCAAAGACAATCGTCAGCTACTGGCCTAAATCGTGCTTCTTCACCTGGCCTAGTTGTTCGAGACATGTTCCACCGGAGACTGGATGGCTACGTCGAAACCAGGCCTGATCAATTTAGTTTCCTTCAGGTGCATGGCACAACGGTCCAGCTCGTCTGGTTTTGTGTCACATGGCGAGCGAGTTAAACGAACGGTTGGGAACTTTCTTGATAAAAAAAACCTTGGCGCTGTTAGCGGATGACAGCGTCTACTAACCCTCACACAGTAACATCCCTTGCTTGCCGCCGAGAAGAAGCAGAGGTTGTGGAGTTCCTTTCGTGGCTTGACAGATAGCCGTCAACGTGGAAAAGCATCCAACATATTGATAACTCGCCGCCCCGCCGCCGCACACCAAAATTAGAACTGTGGGGACAAGATGTCGAATAGGCGAAATACCTGTGATGGCACAACCGAACGTTGAGAATGGCGGACATGGCTTCTCATGCCATAACCAAGACCATGGCCTTAGAGTCTATGCTTCGTCCGTTGACCAAGTCAAGTTATTCGCTCCGGGCCAAGGTATATTCGTCCCTTGCCTATTTGCGCACCATAACTGTCGGCCACGAACAGTATGTCTCCAGTGTCAACAAAATATCTCTGGCGTCACCATACGCAGAGATGTTTTGTTGACTGGCGCATCACGGTTCGTGAGTAACCGTGATGAAATTAAGGTTGAATTTCTTGAACTTGAAATGGAGTTTGTACGAACTGGAATGTACGACTGCGCCGACCAGGGAACACATGAGCACCTTCACGTCATCTTTTTTGGCGCACGCGGGCCTCTCCATGGCTGACTTACACGCCGGGATATCTTCTCAAATAACTATTATAAAAAATAGTCATTTATCATTGATCGAAGGATCAACAATATAACTTTGATCCATAGTTAATTGTACATAAGTGTACATGTCGAACCAGATATTATCCTACTTGTGTAATTTCATACAAAACGTTCAGTTTTTAACTAACCAACACCCAAACATCAAAATTTAACTTTTATAACCTGTGGAACATATTTCGTAACTTTTTTAGCTTTTATGAGAGTAATTAATTACTTACGAGCGTACTATTTTTACGACTTTACTCAAATCTAAACAAAATACTGTAAAATATAAAGCCATAATAAATAAGTACCTACCTATTTTTATCCGTAAGAAAAGCAATTCCTAATTTAATTTAAATTTTGCTATAGACAGCCTAGGGAAGGCGACCCCCTTGTACCAGGCGAGCAGACATGGGGAGAGGCATGATGTTGACACTTAATTGTGTAGAGCCTTTATTGACTGCGTCTGACTGAATGCAGACTCATAACGAGGCTGTCTGGGCGAAATTAATTGAAATATAATGTATTTTGTAACTTTCCTAAGGTTTGATAAAAGTTATTTTACGGTCTCTACATTAAATTAAGTAAAGTTTCCCTACAAAATATTAAAATATATCCCTTCACTTTATATGCAATGCAATAAGTACAGACATACAATACCTACGATTGCTATAGAAGTGCACATTTATTTTCGCTAGACAAATCCGTAAAGTGTACGAGATAGATACACTACAGCCAAACACCTATAGCCCTGGTACCAGACGACCCGGGCCGCTGCAGTCGGAGCTCGTTGTCATGGCAACCGCCGGGATTCTGCATCCATCTACCATCCCCACCATCCTACTTCCCTTTATATAAATTTTCTCAATTTTATTTTAATAAATTTACAGCGTTATTAACTTTATAAAGTTATTTCCTATTTCCTTGTCCTGTGTTTTTCTTTTGCTTATATTTTGTTTTATAAAAGCTGGATAACTAAAGAGAGGCATGCGAATTGGTAGATACCTATTTCTCTTTATACCATAGATATAATATACTAGCGTGTATGCATAAATCAATGTGATATTTAAATTAAATAAAAAACATATTTTTACGCTCTGTAGTCTATTTCGTTATATTTCTAACTACTTTGCGCTAAAATTTGTATGCGAAATAGTAAAGTTCAGCGACCCATTTTGTTGTAGTTCGCCATATTTTAAGAACTAAAAATGCTAGCGTGTGATTGGTGATAATGTTAACGCAGAAGTATAGGTAACTCGAAAGTATGTAAATGTTAAAAAAAACTCACTCTTGGGCTACTGTACTGAAACACCAATTTTTATAATATATCTACCTCAGAATATCTGAAAATTTAAGTTATAAATATAGTATATTTTAACAAGACCACTATATAGTGACTAGGGTGACTAGGAGAGCACGTTAAGCTGTCAGTCCCAGTTTTCCTATACCAACTTATAAAACTGTATAGTGTTTATATAGATGGGTTATTGAGTCTATCTAGCCACTTGTTCGGTGTAGACTCATAACATCGGAAACAACGAGGTGGGATGGGATTAAAAACCCCTCCGCTGAGTACACTTAGGCCGTCTAGCTAGGCGGTCTTAGGCGCCGTCCGTCATGATATTTGTTTTTATAATTTTAATTCATTACTATAAAAAAATAATAATATCAAAACTCTTATTTTGAGGTCTTTATGTCTGGCGCATGAATACTTCTCATATATCACGAATAACTGTTCCGATTTACTTAAAATTCAGATTGGATATTGTCTTGTTGAGAGACATGTGAGCAACATGGTCTAAGCTGAACGTATAAAAAAAAATTCGTCGAGCTGGGATCAAAGCTTTATTTGTTAAATTATGTATATACTTTTATTGGGAACGAAAATATGCAACGATACAAATGTGGAAGAAATATTAGTGAAAACTGAAATTTTGTGAAAATTGTGAACCTTACATTTATGACAGTTAATACCTATAACTATTTCTAATTCCCCCCTAAAACACAGGGGGGCGAGCGAGACTAAGTGCAAGGAGGGGTCTACACGGAAAACGTTAGGGTAGGTCTGGAAACACGCCAATTTGGTGCCCAGACAGACACTTTCATTTCGAAACACATTACAACACTATACAAAAATAAACTTTGCAGTACATTGAAGCGTAACTACGGAATATAATTTTAAAATTTAAAGGTGAAGAAACGTAATGGTTGTCGTTCTTGGGAAATAAGTAAATGTATAGGTTTTCATATGAAGTGAATTATAGAATTTTTAACTAAAACTAGAAACTGCAGTAGACTGGTGATTATTTTTAGTTTTAGTACCTTTTAGTAAAACGATTTTGTTCATATAGGAAGTATATAATTCTATTATGTTTTAGTCAGCATAGTGGGAGCGATCAATGTTGTTAAACAACTATGTATTTACCGACCTCATTCATGGTCTGCTTACCATCAGGTACAAAAAAAGTACAAATAAATTATTATTTATTAATTGTATTTTTTCTTGTGAAAAATTGTGTTGAAATAATAAAAATATTTTAGGGAAAAAATATCTTTTATGAAAATACGAGCGGGGCGTGGAGGAAAAGACATTGTTAAAAAATACATAAAAATTAATGCATTGTAGGAGTTATGAAATTATCTCATGAGAAGCCAAACTGTCACAAACAATTCGACCGCGTCCGTGGACTGTGTGGTTGCGCCTTTGGCGTTGCATCCGGAGGTCGTGGGTTCGATTCCCACCCACAGTAAAAAATATTTGTACGTTTTTATGTACAGTTTGCCATGGTCTGGGTGTTTATAAAATATAATATGTATTATTATCATTGTTTCTGGACATTTCTGGTAAACATAGCACAAACCTAAAGCTTAGTTTATGACGTGGTTTTGCGCATTGTAGCAACGTAACGTAACGGATGTTGCTCACGTTACGTTACGTTGCTACAATGCGCAAACCCATAGTAGAGCCTCAGAGCAATATGTGTAAATTGTCCTAAATATTATTAAATATATAAATATAACAATAAATAAAATCTTTATTTGCCAAAATATGTTACAAATTTAGGTCTTTGATATAGTTTAGTGATCTACATATTCTACCGCTTGCGGTGTGCAAATTACAATTATTTGTTATTGAGTTATTGATTTACATCTTATTTAAAGTCAAAAAAAAATTATAAAAAAATACATAATTATACAACATATTATTATTATTTTATGAAAACATTATAGAGAGGAAAACATTTTTTCAATTACATGTAAATTTTTTCACTTAAAAAGTCCTTTGTGGAATAATAACACTTATATAATAACAGACTAAATATAACCTTTTTTAATTGACTTTAGGGCCGATTTTTCAATCGTCAGATAAAATTATCCGACAGTTAACTTGTATGAAGAACTTTCAAATTTATTTATTCTCTATACAAGTTATCTGTGGAATAACTTTATTTGGCGATTGTAAAATCGGCTCTTAATCTTAAACTAATATATATAAACTTTATAAGATGTTGGTAGTTTATTAAATATACGGACAGAGATACAATAACAACTTCTAGAATGTAATGTTAGTTATATAACTATAATATATATATATATATATATATATATATATATAATTAGTTAATTCTTTTAGATTTAAGGTCATCAAGCGATTAGGACCACATCACTTTTTATGATGAGTCTGGCACCGGATGCTGAAATATAGGTTTTACCTAATTCGGCCAACGGATGCATTATCGTTTCACAAGTTGGTATAGTGAAACCGGGACCGACAGCTTAACGTGCTCTCCGAGGCACTGTAGTGGTGTTGTCAAACAAATGTACATTAAAAAAAATTTTAAACGGGTTTAGCTATCTTATAAAAACATTTAGGATCTTAGGAATTACTGATTATAAAATTGCGAATAAATCCTTCTTTGAATCGTTCATTTCTATTTATAATAATTACTAAGGATTAAAATCTATTTTGGTAATCAAACTTTGGGAACATTATTAACTACTACTACTATTCCAAATTTAAATTTACTACTTAGTTTTCGAGATCTCGATCAGACACATATAGACTAAGTGATCGTAAGAAATTATTTTTTCTTTAAAAGCGTACCTAAGAAAACGTTTTTTTTTTTCATATTTCATAATTCTGTATGAAAATAAAAACAAGTTTTTCATATTTCTATAAAAATAGTATATATTTTATTTTAGTGTATTTTTTTATAGGTTACCTATACAAATTACAATATTAAATATACTTCCTGTTTAAATCCAGTTTATATAAAAAGATGCTAAATAAGCTACGTGGTGGTAGGTAATCCACTATGCAAACTTTCCTAAAGTAAATTATATATTTCATCCCCAACCATTCCTATTTCCCTGGTACCTGCATCGCTAATACCGTCTGCGGATGCGATCCTGTTACCGCAGTATTTATAGGGGTGTAGACAGACAGTCTGGCTGTGCAGTTTCGATCGGGAAGCTTTTTGTTTTTTGTCCTCTCTCTCTCCACTCCATTATTCAGCGGCGCGTCACAGACATGTACGCCTAACTCCTCTTTGTATCACCTACCCTGGTACCTTCAATATAATAAAATTACATTGTGGTTTTCTAACAAAGCAAAGTTAGTAAAAAACTTTTAAAAACAATTTATATGTTTTTGTAACTCGAAAATAAAAAATAAACATTAAATATCCTAAAAAAACATTTACGTTACAGATGACCATGTTAAAATAATATAACTACATAAATTATTACAAGTTTATTCGTTTTGACATATTTTTACGTCAAAGAAGATTATTAATAAATAGTAGTAAAATACATGCTTTTAAATAATAGTGGTAGTTTACTTATAGATACTTTCATTAGTTAAAAAAATATTATATTAGGCAATGTAACCATGCATTTTCGTCTTTGTCGACCCTTTCGTTTTCGCATCATTTAGCCGGCATAATGAAAGCTATCAATGTTGTTAGACAATAATGTATTGATCGCCTCCATTAATGAAGTTTTTACGTCTGCTTACATCAGGTAGATATAAAGCCACATGTTATGTTTCAGTAAAAACAAAAAAAAAACTTACCTAAGAACGTAATAATAAAACTGAAGAAACTGATAAAAAGAAATAAGTTATTCGAAATTTAAAAGCAATCAGATTAGTATAGGCTGCGCGGTACTATCTTGCCGCCTGGTAGGTAGAATGTAAAGTAAAAAAAAAGTTTCCAATCGCACCATAAATAAGTTTTTTACCCAAAACCCTGAAATCAATATAATATTCGATCCTGAAATAGGAATTAAATACCTTTGAAACAACGTCATCCGACCTAAATGAAACCTATATGAAATAAAACTCGCGTTATACAAGTACAAATATGTTTTCCTTTTGACCACTTTACTATCCTAGCAGGAACTAAAAATCCTTTGAAAATTAAGTGAATATTTTGATATCTCTGTTTGTGAACTCTTTGTGCGCAAGCGTTTCCCTTTTTTTACCTTTTGTGTCTGGTGTTCCAATGCGACTGCTGAAAATGTTGGATATTTTCAGTTAGTATTTATTTTTCAAAAATTCCAGTCGTTTCGTGATTGAATTTCATTGGAATTTGGAAATCTCAATTTGTCATGTACGAGTAGGTATATACATACATACATATATTCACGGGTGCCTTACGGCGCCCGGAGACTGCCTAGACGGCCCCAGGGTACCCAGCGGAGGGGTTTTTAATCCCACCTCGTAGTAGCTGATGGTATGAGCCTACACCGAACAAGTGGCTAGCTCGTCGCGATGTTTTGAATATACTCAATAACCCATCTATAAACAGTTTCACAAGTTGGTATAGTGAAACTGGGACCGACAGCTTAACGTGCTCTCCGAGGCATTATAGTGGTGTTGTCAAACAAATGTACATAATTTTTTTAATTAAAAACTCATGGGTACACACCGGGATTCGAACCAGAGACCTAAGTGTTTTTAAGTCCAAGGTCTAACCAACTTTAACCAGAATATGTTTCAGAAGAATGGTAAAATAAAATAAAAACATTGTTACTTCCTGATAATAGAGCTTTCTAATGTTGAAATAATTCTTAAGCGGTTCAATAGTTTTTAAGTTTATCCGAAACAAACAAACAATCTCTTAAAAAACTTGTCTCTTTTATAATAGGTAGGTATAAAAGAATAGATAAATAACATTCATATGAAATTGCGGGCACCAGCAAATAATAAATACATTTTATTTAGAGTGCGTAGTGAATCTGTCTAGTATTTTCTATATTACATTTAAATCGTCGTGGGTTTGACTCCCACCCATGGCAAAAAAATATTAGTACGTTTTTTCTGTTTCGTTCTTACAGTCTGTCATGGTCTGGGTGCTTATAAAATATAATATGTATTATATCGTTGCTTCTGGTATACTACATACAAGCCTAGAGCTTAGTTTGTGGCCAGAGGCTCTACCATGGGTTTGCGCATTGTAGTAACGTAACTTATTTGTATACGTATACGTGAGCAACAACCAATAGGGCCGCTTTATTTTTGGTAACAGGATTGAATAGAGCGATCCTATTGGTTGTTGCTTACGTATACGTATACAATTACGTTACGTTGCTAGAATGCGCAAACCCATGGTATAGCCTCAGAGCAATATGCGTAATTTGTCCTACATATTATTTATCATTCTTTTTTTCAAGTGTGCCTTCAACTTAAACTATAAGGAATAGCGAAAAATGCTCAAAGGAGTCTCGGGACCCATTGTGATAAAAACTAAAACTGCATCAATAGTTTTTTATTTTATTTATCCTTCTAGCCGGAATCGAACCGGTTGCTTATAAGGATCAAATTGTGGAAAGTAACTTCCAACGGCAAACTAAATAAAAAAACACTACTTAAAACGAAACTGTATATTAGACAAATGTTTCTATTCACTTGAAGAATATTTTGATAATAAAAATAAATTGAATAATAGCTGCCCTCAAATATTAGCAATTGTACTGCTGTAATTATAGTAGTATAGGAATTATAATATAATTTAGGCAGGTATCAAATCAAATCAAATCAAATCAAATCATTTATTTCATGTAAATCTTTACAGATATTTATGAATAGTCAAAAAAAAAAAAATTAACAATGAGGTCTTAGAGTGCGTTTGGTTAGGCAGCTATTCATTATTAAAAGAACGACAAATATTTATTATATCTCGATATCAGATTTAGAACTTAAATTTAGAAATCTTAATATGAAAATTACTACCAAACCGAACACACACTACATAACCAACTAGTGTAAGACTAGGTGGTTAGCTGATTCCATTGACCTGTCAATCATTATCTGCCATACAAGGGAGCCACCAAGGCGACCAACTTCACCGACCATATCCACGCCTTAAATATTTATTCTAAATAAAAGGTTAGTAACCAATCACATATAAGTAAACGTATAAGGATCGGTATTTTTAAGGGCAGGTATACTAACTGTAAAGTCGATCCCCTCAGTGACACCCCGGAGAAAAAGAAACCAGCAAGTAAAAAACTCTAGTGCTTCACACAAATTAAAAGAGGAGTACAGCCATTGATTTGCTTATGCTATATAGCATATATATATAGTAGCATACTCAAAATGCACCCCACCGATCAGCATGCGCAAAACACCCTATGGCAGATTATTTATTACTCTACCAATGTACAGAACTACACAGTACTGTAGTATAAATTAAGTATAAATAAGGTAATCATCAGTGATTACCTTATCCAAAGACAAAATTTACATAATGTAATAAAAATAAATTATGTAATATTAAATTATTACAATATCGGACACTACTAAGCTAATGTTTATTCTACAAATATAATTCTAATAAATAAGTAATTTGTTCACTAGTTGCGAGACCTCAATTGCATATCAGGACGGTTCCAGACGTCTTTATCGTTAAAATAGTCTTTTACGCTATAGTAAGCCTTATTGATTAAAATGTGTTTTATACAATTCTTAAACTTTATTTCACTCAGTTCTATAATGCTTTTAGGTAATTTATTAAATAACCTTATACTGTTAATGACGAAACATTTATTCGTTTTTTGCAGTCTAAACTTTGGTATATCGATTTTATCTATGTTTCTTAAGTTTAAATTATGTCTATCGCTATTTTTACTAAACATATTTAAGTTTTTCCTTACGTATAATAAATTCTCATAAATATATTGAGATGGTAGTGTCAATACATCAATCATAGGAAAGATATGTAAAATAACATTAATTTGTAAATATTTGCACTTATTAATTGTGGCAGCTTCTGATGATACTAACATCCTAAAAAGTAACTCTACTCAAAAACTAGGCAAATAAATGACTTCATTTCATTTCAATAATCGTGTGAAAAATGAGCACATTTATAAGAAAACACACTTGAAAAATTTACCCATTATATTATCGCAGGGCTGTACCAATCTACAAAACAAAAGACGAGTTCGTTTTACTATCAATGTTAGAACTGTCTACCCATGAAGGTAAAAACCGTGCCCGTCCGCGCGCCGCTACTGGAGTAAGCATCATTCAATTTGCAGGGTGCCGCGCGAGTGACAAATTTGTCACTCACACACACTTTCACATTTTTTACATCCTCAGTCTGATTTGTGCGTTCGGCGGAGAAGGTGGAAAAGAGCTCCGCTTTTATTGTCGGAAAAATGGTTAATTGTTCATTAAAGCTGTGTAGAAACTACTCTTAAAAAAAACTAACTGTTGTCACGTTTTTCAAGTATGTATTTAACATGTTTTTCTTATATTAAACCTTAATAAAAGATAAAACCCATAATTAAAATATCAAAATCTGACGGTAACTGTCAAACTATGTGCATCAGTTAGAAGTTGAAGAACTAGTGATGTGTTTTTATTTTTAATGAGAATTTCGATACTATAAAATAATTTATAATCATTTAAATTTAATTTAATCAAAAGGTATGGCGTTAAAGGTAGAACCGTCCAACGAGGTTTGTCAGTTACAATTTAGTGATGTGATATTATAGTTGATAAACTCGATTTCTGTAAATACTTTCATGGTTATGAGATTTTATACAATTATTGTTTTTTTTGTATAATACTAATTATATTTTCTATACATACAGTTTCCCGAAAGATCATTAAAACGTAAATGGGTAAAGGCAATTAAAAGAGAAGAAAGAGATGAGATGTTCAGTACATTTTGAGGAATCAAGCTACGATTTAATTGTGTTTCGCCTTTTGTAGTTTGCATCGTTTTATAACTTCCTCTTGGAGGTCGGTCAAAATGTTGAGATTGCGTTTAGTAGGTAACATGTAGTTAGTTGTGCATGTGTTTTAATGTAATAAATAATTTATTTAATAAGGTAGGTATCTTAATTTATTGTAATATATACCTACATATTTTAAATCCACTAGTATTATAAATGCGAAAGTGTCTATCAGGGTAAATTTGAAAGGATGTACTTTGGGCTAATATGAGGTTCTGCTGATAAAATCTAACAACTTTTTCTATAGAACCATATGTCGCAAATGAAAAAAAAAATTACTTCCCCATACAAATTGGTCATTTTAACGTTACTAGTTTGTATGGAGAAGGCCATTTTTTATTCTTTTGCGATACATGGTTCCATGGGAAAGTTGTTTGATTTGATCATATTAGCCCAAAGTATATCCTTTCAAAGTTATGGAGTCTATTCAAAACATTGCGACGAGCTAGCCACTTGTTCGATGTAGACTCATACCATCGGCTACGATGAGGTGGGATTAAAACCCCTCCGCTGGTTACCTTGGGGCCCGTGATGATATGTGTGTGTATTACAATTGTATAACGATAAATAATTATTAATCTTTGATGATCTCTATAAATCCCAAAATATTTGGTTTATATCGATAAGTAATAATATTTGTTGTCGGTGGCAGCACTATCGAAACTATTTATAGTATGCAATTTAATATTTAGCTTTTTATAATAAAAAAAAACACACTTCATAGACACGCGCACACATTCATGTTTGACAATAGCTAACTTGTATCTCTTTTTTTCTCAAGCAGTTTTTTATGTGTCAGACGCGTTGAGCTGCCATTTGAAGCCACACCTTTTTCCCCGTTCTTCATTTGTTCGCCTCAGAAATTGGCGACACCGGTATCGCACTATTATGAAACAATTTATGTATCATGCTTACTCCATTGGCGCGGGGCGCGTTTTTTTAGCTTCATGTGTCTACCCCTATCACAAGACATTACATTGAACATGTAAACTTATAGTGTATACGTATCTACAACAAGTGCAATGTTTTTTTAATAAAGCTCTCATATCATATTGTTGTTTAGAGGCCTGAGACAAAGCTTCTGATCGCACAATCTGCGCTGAGAGGCTGCATGGAGAATGAGACCTTTGTATTACTCGTATGTTTATGGAATATGTTTTTGAACATGAAAGGTCAGTGAACTTTAAGATAATAATTAATTTAAGCAGCCAGTATTAAATTTCCATTTAATAATAATAATATGTAGGACAAACTACACATATTGCTCTGAGGCTCCACTATGGGTTTGCGCATTCTAGCAACGTAACGTAATTGTATACGTATACGTAAGCAACAACCAATAGGATCGCTCTATTCAATCCTGTTACCAAAAATAAAGCGCCCAGTATTCAATTTCCATTTAATAATAATAATATGTAGGACAAATTACACATATTGCTCTGAGGCTCTACCATGGGTTTGCGCATTGTAGTAACGTAACTTATTTGTATACGTATACGTGAGCAACAACCAATAGGGCCGCTTTATTTTTGGTAACAGGATTGAATAGAGCGAGCGAAAAAAACTCATCCTGTATTTTCATTATATTTTTTTATAGGTGCACGGCATTTGACTTAGTATCTACCTAGTGCTGAGCAGACAAAGTCCATGAATGGATTCAATCAATAATTGTTCTTAAACGCTTGGATCGCTTCCACTATGTCGGCTAAACGATGACACTACAAAATGGCCGGAGACAAAGACGAAATGCATTACGAGCAATGATATTTTAATTTTTATATTATATTACGAGTATATTTTAATATACTCATTGCCTTATTGTCAATTCAACCAACCATTTCGTAACGAGACTATCACCTCGACAAGTAATCTCCTGAAAACTGGTGAACCCACAGACTAAAACCGAAACATGACGAACTTTCCGGGATTTCCACATGAAAAACCGATCGCCACGTCGATCGATCGAGAGCGTAAATAAAATGTATGTGATTTGACGTTTCCCGGCGATCGAGTTCTACCCGTAGACAATATTTCCTATACAATTTTATCCATCGACGCGTCGATCGGTTGGTTGATATGTCTTCCCGGTTAGGCCCCAGGTCCTTGACGGTTTTTTCATCTGTAGTTAGATTTGAGGATATTCAATCTAAGTATCACATCTTGAGATAAATAATTGCCAGTATTCAGCATACAATCTAGTATTATAAATGCGTCTGTCGGTCTGTTATCTTTTCACACTGAAAATTAGACTGGTCGCAGTCTGCTCTTAGGGTGCGGTTGCGATACGGGTAGTTGATTTGACAGTAAGGATATTAAAGCAGACTCGTAATGTAAATTCGTCTTTCACCCCGTTCATTTTGTAATCGCATCATTTAGCCGGCATAGTGGGAGCGATCAATGCTGTTAATTAATATACCTATATAATGCAATGTTTTATGTTCTTGATTTCATGGACTATGTAAGTGTATTTACTATAAGGTACATATAAAGCCACATGCCGTGCTCCAATAAAAAAAAAATCTGCTTCTTTCTTACCTTTATATAGGGTTTCGTAATATTTTTTTTTAATTAATTTATTAGAGGATAGTAGGGGAACCTGCCCAAGGATAAATTACGTCTTGAGACCGCGTCTAGACGCACGTGCAGTGTTGCCAGACAGGTCTGCCCAAACCTTACAAGTGATTAAAAAATTACCGTACAAAATTTTCGTAATCTGTTAGTTATTTTCCATATATTAAATAAAATTATCCTGCTTACATTAAAAAAAAAACTCATGACCTAAATAGGTACACATATTATTATAACCAAGTTGATAAAATTATAATAAAATGTCACAAAATTACATTTAGGTACTTTTTAAAATTACCGTATTTTTGCGTACGGTAATGAGTTGCGATAGATTTCCGTACCAGCCCTCATAACACCGTACAAATACGGTATTTACCGTACGTCTGGCAACGCTGCGCACGCGTGAAGTACAGGACGCGCGTCCTATTAATATGTGGAAAATAACTAACAGATTACGAAAATTTTGTACGGTAATAGTGGTAATTTTTGCTAAATATATAAATATTTATTTTTGCTAATGCATTCACAATCGTGAAAACTGCGTACTCCATACAAAATGAGCTTTCGCACTTTCAGAATTAGTCGATTACCTACTGTTTGTCGCAGAATTAAAATAATATTTTTGTCGGTCATTGTATGCACTATTTAATTATTCTGTATTGGGATTTTTTTTAAAACAAAAAAGTAAATAAATATTATTAAACAAAAATGTTTATTATCAACAGACAACAGTTTATTTGACAGCCTCCGTAGACTAGTGGTTGCGCCTTTTGCGTTGTATCCGGAGGTCGTGGGATCGATTCCCCCCCATGGCAAAAAAATTTTAATACGTTTTTTCTGTACAGTTTGTCATGGTCTGGGTGTTTATAAAATATAATATGTATTATATTGTTGTTTCTGGTACACATAGTACAAGCCTAGAGCTTAGTTTGTGACCAGAGCAATATGTGTAAATTGTCCTACATATTATTATTATTTATTTATAACAACCTTTATTCTAATATTGAAAGTACTTTGGCCATCAAGACCACTGCAGAGCCCTTAACAGACTTGTGTGAAATTGCACGCAACCACAGAAGAAACAGTAACGCAACGCAGATACTGCATGCGCAAAACTTAAAATTTTAGGAGAATTGATGGCGTTTTTTAATATACGTGGTGGCCGAGTTGGTTAGACCTTGGACTTAAAGACACTTAGGTCCCTGGTTCGAATCCCGGTGTGTACCAATGAGTTTTTAATTTAAAAAAAAAATGTACATTAGTTTGACAACACCACTATAGTGCCTCGGAGAGCACGTTGAGCTGTCCCGGTTTCACTATACCAACTTGTGAAACTGTTCATTGAGTCTATTCAAAAACATCGCGATGACCTAGCCACTAGTTCGGTGTAGACTCATACCATCGGCTACTACAAGGTGGGATTAAAACCCCTCCGCTGGGTACCCTGGGGCCGTCTAGGCGGTCTCGGGCGCCGTTAGGCACCCGTGATGATATGTATAGTATATATGTATGCAGTAACCATAGTGTACCGCTGCAGTTACTATTGGTCAAAAAACATAGACCGATTATAACAAAACGGCCGATGAAACTCTGAGCACAAAAAAAATATCACCGTCACCAATATCTAACTAATGAATCTAAGTTGGTTTAGTGGAGCCATAGCACAATGCAAATTTATTTTTTTAATTGGAGCACGACATGTGACTTTGGCTTCTACCTGGTGGTGAGCCATGAATGGGGTCAATCAATAACTATTCTTAAACAATATTGATCGCTCCCACTATGCCGGCTAAATGATGCGATTCGAAACGGGGGGCGACAATGACGAATTGCATTACGAGTATATTTTAATATACTCGCTGCCTTATAGTCAATTCAACCATCCATTTCGTAATCGCACCCTGAAAGGAGACTACCACCTCGACAAGATATCGATGCAGTAGTCTCCTGAAAACCGGTGAACCTCAGACTAGGTAACTTGACGGTTTTTGCATCTGCACTGGCGGTGGTAACGAGACCGGTCAGTCGGCCTTACGAAGTTATAGAGACCTTCCTCCCACCACCTACAATTTATAACTAACTTTTCTTGTCCCGGCTTTCGCCCGTCATATTAATTGTACACAAAAAACCGTACCTATAGTTTGCCCTCCCCACCTATCCCTATTGAAATTTAAAAACAAAAGCAAAACACGTGTCTGTTAGTTTTATAGGAAGAAACTATAACTTACAATAAGTTTAATTATTCTCGTAATACCCCAGTTTTACCTTCTACACCTTCCCCTATTCATTAAAAACTAACCAAATCCCTTGTCTATTAGGCGTATAAGTATCCATATAAATTTTCATTATACCCGTTTCTTGAAAAATAAGAAACAACTTTACATATATTGCCTTCCTCCACCTTTCCCTATAAAATTTCAAAAGTATTTTAAATGTGTCTATAAGTTTTATAAGAACTCTTCATAGAAATAATAATTATTCTAGTTATAACACAAAATTACATACATACATACACACATCATCACGGGTGCATTACGCACCCGAGACCGCCTAGACGGCCCCAGGGTACCAGCAGAGGGGTTTTAATCCCACCTCGTCGTAGCCGATGGTATGAGTCTACACCGAGGAAGTGGCTAGCTCGATAAAAAAAAAATACCATGTTTTTAACTCCCCCCCCTCCCTCTATTGAAAAGTCGGAAAAAAATATAACATATAACCCTTAGCTTTATAAAAGGAGTATATATACGAGTACATACAAAGTTGCATGGTTCCTGTAATATAACGAAACAAAGCAGCACTCAACATTTGTTCCCATCTTCCCCAATTCAAAATCTTAAAAAATAACATTTGCCATATTATTTTATATGAAGAGTTTACGTACAAAGTTTCATCGTTTAAGTTCTTAAGATATCACACAGTTATTAAAATCACCCTTTTTTCCCCCTCCCTCAGTCTCAAATGACATTTTTCAAAGTTTACGAAAACAGTTTTTTATTACCAATTAATTAGGTATGGCTTACGTAGTAACTATCTGTGGTAATTAAAAAATATATAATTTTCATATTAACCCACAGTTACCTAAATAATTTGTTGCAAATACAAATACACAAAACTCAGCACTAAAATAACAAAACTTTTCAATTACCTAAACTAAACCAATAGCTAGTCCAGACAAATGCAATGGCAGGTTGCAGCCGCGTTGCCTAGCAACGTCTCTGTTGCAGGAAGAAGAATCGATGGCAGACAGGGAGTCGCCTCACCAGATCAATGTGTCTCTAGTACTACGACTCCACCCTCTCCAGCCGTGGAGTGGGGCTTCAGACTGCCCCCCTGAAACCCGCTGTGTGAGTGACGAACCAGCTGAAAATTTCCCGGGAGTTCCCCTAAGTGTGGGTGTGTTTAAAAGTGTGTGTGAGTTTAAGTAAAAATGTGTGTGTGTGCGTGAGCCGGCCCGGTTTTAGCGCGGAACTCGGCGCGGTTTGTTGCGTTGTGTGTTTGGATATAAATCAAAATGTTTGCGTTTTGATATATCTTATATGTATATTTATGCTATGTAATATGTTTGAGGGATCGGTTTCACATAATAAAATTATATAGAGATTTTTTTAAATTCATTGTATTAATTCTCTTAAATTTTATTTCTTAACTCAAGGGGTAGATGACAGCTAGACGTCATTTATTTTTTGTTAAAACCTTTTTTAAATATAATGTAATAATTAAATTCAACATACACGAACTTTTTAAAGAGAAAACATGCTGAATAGTTTATTCTGGATTTTTTTTTTCTTGATTATTTTAAACTTTATAAATTATAAGTGTGTATATAGATTAATATAACTACATAAAAGCTTTTGTGTTTTTTTCCTTTATTTAATAAAAATAATACGAAGGGCAATTTACACATATTGCTCTCGTCACAAACTAGGCTCTAGGCTTATAATATGTGTACCAAAAACAACGATATAATACATATTATACTTTATAAACACCTAAACCATCACAAACTGAACAGAAAAACGTACAAATATTTTTTTTGCTAATAAATAATTGAGAAAAAATATGGCTACTCTTTAAAATATAACTTTGTATTATCATTGTAACAGATTTAGATTTGCTGAAAAAAAATGGTTTCAGAACAAACACAATGCTCCGTGACTCTACACATCCTACACCAAGTTACTACTCTTTAAACAAGGGGAACTCCCGAAAAGGAAAAATCAACCATAAAAGCTCCAATGTAAAGTTTATTTTACTTATATTAACTTTAGAAAGGCTGCTTAGACTGCCTGAAAATTCTAATATTAATTAGCAAAGGAAATAATACTTTAAATATTTGTTGAATAAGACTGATATTGCCTTGTGGGATTCGTTGGGGGATAGCAGAAAGTTCTGACAAAATTCTCAATGCATATTATACCTTAAACACTTTACAAATAAAGTAGATTTTACTTTTGGAAAATTATTTTCATGGGATGCTTTCACAGCTTGTTTTGATGACTGGCCATTATTAATATTTGCTTCGAAGCCATAATGATGGTGAAAATATTTAAATCGCAGTGTTCTAAAAAACATTATTATAGCTGAACAGATGATGGACCAACATTAAAATAAATAAAAAGTCAAGCGTATGTTGCACTTAGAAAAAAAAGGAATAGGGAAGCTATATATAGAAATTTGGGAGATTTCTACGTAATATGGATCTCTACGTTTCCGTTTTTCTAACCACCAGTCTTTTCATAACGTCCCATTCTTTAGCCGGTATAGTGGTAGCGATCAATATTGTTAGACAACAATTTATTGATCGATCCCATTCATGTACTTTGTAGGTCTGCTTACCATCAGGTAGATGTGAAGTCACATCTGTGCTCTAATAAAAACAAAATATATAATAAAATCGCAGACTTATCTTGTCTGAGCATTAAAGATTTTTGCAAAAAAAATAGTACTGGAAAATAAGTAAAAAAAAACATTTTCTCATTTATTTTTTATTTTTATTTTGTATATTTGTCGGTTTGTTTGTTCGTTTGTACAAGTAAAATACACTTTCAAATGGATTCAAAATCAAATTACTAGAATATTAGGTATATATCGAATGCTGGTGAACGCATACCTCTCAATCGCATAATGTCTAGTTATAATAAAGATCTTCACGATGTGGATCTGTTTCGGCTCACTCGAAGCCTTTACAGAAAGTCAGTCATGGAGGTTCTGTCAAGCTAGATGTCAGGTATTGTGTACATAATTTATATTCTATTCTGTAATATTTTCTTGTTAAATGCTTTTTCTTTTGTGTCCTTTATCTTACATACATAAGTGTGGATAATGAAGCTGTTTACACAATTAGTAACTTAAATACCTATATTTAAATTGTAATAAACATTGTGTAATTGTTTGTTTTCCTGAATAAAGTAAAATAAAATAAAAATATTATATGTATATAGAATATTTAGAAATAATAAGAGCTTTTTTGGGAGTAACATAGCGTTTATTTTATCATATTCGACCTAGAAAGTAAGATTTTAATAAAAAAAAAATGTTAGAGATCTGTGACGCGTGCCCAGTGATAAATGTGGCGCAGTTCTTGTTTATAAACGAAGTTGCGGTCATCAGCAGTTTACAATATGGAAGTTATGTTTCATGTAAATAATAAAGTAATTTGTATGGATAATGTTGGCATGTAGAGGTGTGTAGGACTTCCCGATGCGTCACCACGGCGCCCCCCGCCGGTAATCACGGAAAACACCGATTCTATAAAATTACTACTAATAGGGGCTGGTTTGGTAGTAATAATAATCTATTATTTTCACGATTTATTTTGTTATTTAAACATACATACATATCATCACGGGTGCCTTACGGCGCCCGAGACCGCCTAGACGGCACCAGGGTACCCAGCGGAGGGGTATTTAATCCCACCTCGTCGTAGCCGATGGTATAAGTCTACACCGAACAAGTGGCTAGCTCGTCGCGATGTTTTGAATAGACTCAATAACCCATCTATAAACAGTTTCACAAGTTGGTATAGTGAAACCGGGACCGACAGCTTAACGTGCTCTCCGATGCACTATAGTGGTGACGTCAAACAAATGTACATTTTTTTAAAAATTAAAAACTCATTGGTACACACCGGGATTTGAATCAGGGACCTAAGTGTTTTTAAGTCCAAGGTCTAACCAACTCGCCACCATGTATATAATTTGTTATTTATACTATTAAATTAGTACATTTTACTTACCCATTCAATTATTTAATAATAGGTGGTATTTCGGTAATAGAAAATCTCTCATAACTCCGCTAAACTGACCGACCGGTTTAGCTACGACCGTCCATACAGATGCAAAAACCGCCAAGTGTCAATGTTTTAGAAGATTACTGCTTATATTTTTGGTTGAAATCATAATCTTTCAAGGTACTACGGTTATTTATTGATTTGACGAATGCATATATTCGTCTCGTTCGTCTCGTCGCGATTTTGTAATTGCATAATTTATGATTTCTTGGATTTTGTAGATCCACCGAGTAGATACATACAAGTAAAGGTAAGTAAATTCCAGGTCGGTATCATTTTTAGATACTATGTTATATACTATCTGAAACAAATAAAGTGTGTTAGATGTGTTTCTTACTTGGTAAAATATATAAATTGAAGCTATAAAATTTTATTGCCAAATATTTCGCCTATGGAGCGGCGTCATCAGTGACAGTGACTGAAGGTCTTTGTCATAAATTTTGAAGAAGTAATTTTATGTCTTTTAGCAATGGTAAAGGCAATGCACTATACAGTTTTGTATTTATTTTTTAGAAAAATATCATCACCACCTAGCCCATCATGGAAAACATCATCAGCATGTTATGTCCATTGTTGGTTCGATATTAATAAATTTACAAAACAAGTTAGACAAAACCTAATGCATTACATTCAGACCAGGGCTATAGTATGCACCAACCTGCCATATAAAAGAGCTTTCCCATGTTTTTAAATCAATAGACCGAATAGTTTTAGGAAAACTCTTTAATACTCTTACTGTGAAACAATTGTTAAAGGTAGTGTTATGTATACGCGCATGGGTGGGCACAGGTAAAATATTATTAATTTGAGAATCTACTGAATGTCTGTGTCCATTCATGCGAGTACGAAGGGGTGTCGTAGTTTCTCCCACATAAAAACTGTTACAAAATCTGCACTCCAGCATATATACGCAATGAGAAGTAGTACATTGTGCGAAATTTTGAATTTTGATGACAACAGGGTTATGATGAGTTTGTATATTGATATCGGAATTTATTATGGGACATGTTTTGCAACGAGATTGGTTGCACTTGTGTGTACCTAACAATGTGTTATTGATCCGTGTATTTTTATTTTTTGCCAAAATAGCTTTTAAATTTTGATTTTGTTTATACGTTACACTAGGGCACGTTTCCAAAAGATTTCGTGTAATATTATTATTTTTAAGGATAGAGAAGCTATCCTTTAATAAATTTTGAATTTTGTGTGCCCCGTGGAAGTATGGTATTATAAGCCGAAGGGAATTTTGTTGTTGTGTGTGTATAGCGTTTGGAGTGTTAGAAGGCCTGTTCATGTGTTTGTGTAAAAAGTTTGGGGGATAATCGCGCCTACATAACCCATTGAAGATTTTGCCTTGATATTTAGCCAAAGATGTTGAATTATTACAAATTCTTTTACCGCGGATAGAAAGTGAATGTGGTATAGACCGTTTTGTGTGCGACGGGTGGCAACTACTGTAATGCAGATACTGTAACTTGTTGGTTTCTTTAAAATGAACAGAAGTTGAAATATTATGATTATTATAAGTAATATCTACATCTAAAAATGTTATGTTAGTTTTAGAAATTTCATGAGTGAATCTTAGACTGCTAAATGAATTTAGTTGACTAAGGAATGTATTAAGAGTTTGTAAACTATGAGGCCAAATCATGAAAATATCATCTATGAATCTTAACCATGTTAAAGGTTTGAGAATTTGACTATTTAAAAATTTTGTTTCGAGAGAACCCATATATAAATTTGCATAAGAAGGTGCCATGCGCGTACCCATGGCAGTGCCTTTCTCTTGGTGATAGAATTTATTATCAAAAGTAAAATAGTTATTGGTTAAAACCATTTCTGCTAAATCTAGTAAAAATTTTGAAGAAGGCAGACGCGGGTTTGGGCGGCTATCGAAATACTCTTTTAGGGCATACAAACCTTCGTCATGTGGTATATTAGTATATAAGGACACAACATCTATAGTTACTAAGAAAATATCATTACAATTTGGAATATGAATATTTTTTATAATATTTAAAAAGTGGTAAGTATCTTTAATATGCGAATCTAAATTTTTTACTAAAGGTTGCGCATAAAAGTCTACAAATGATGATATTCTTTCGGTAGGACAATCATAAGAAGCTACAATTGGTCTACCTGGATTACCAGGTTTGTGTACTTTCGGCAACATGTAAAAATGTGGTGTCCTCGGATTAGAAGGAATTAAGGTCGAAATATCATTGTCAGAAAGTCCTTCATCGGACGCATTTATGTAAATATAATTTTGAATTTCAATAACTAACTGTTCACAGGGGTCAGCTGTAACAGTTGTATAAAATGACACGTCATTTAGTTGTCTTAGACCCTCATTAATGTAGTCAGTTTTGTTAAGTATTACTGTAGTAGATCCCTTATCTGCTGGTAAAACCATTATTGATTCATCATTTTTTAATTTTGATAAAGCTATTTTTTCGCTAATGGATAAATTTTGATTACTACTTTGAAGGGAATTTATAAAGTTAGGATCCGAAATTTTATGTAAAATATGATTAATAAATGTATCGATGGGATGACCAGCCGGTAACGGAGGTGGTTCATTTGCCGAAGGTAATTTAAATTTTTGCAATGCCTCATGCAAACCATTACTATTATTGCCAGATGGTACGCGATTATGCCAAAAATATTTCCATTTTAAGTTACGACCAAATGTTAATATATCTTTAGTAATTTCGAAAACATTAATTTTGTTAGTCGGGCAGAATGTCAGTCCCTTAGATAGCACTGACTTTTCTGCGGAGTTAAGAATTTTAGATGATAAATTTATTAAATTACTTTCGTTATTTGTGTTTGTCCGTACTAATCGTTGTTGTTGATTACACGTACGGATAGCTTGAGGCATACAAAATAAACTAGACAAGTTTGTTGGATTAAGATTTAAAAAGGAAGGAGTTGAAATCTGATTATGAAATGGAATCGGAATATTTTCATTTCGATACGATCTGATTAATTTGGAAAATTTTAATAGTAATCTTTGTCTATCTTTGACTTGTATACCTCTAGCTCTATTTAAGATATCACTTATAATTTTATTTAGATGTGGAAAAGCTAGCAACGAAGCCTGTATAGTGTCATCTAAGTTGTTTTTGTGATGTATGGACAGATAGTAGTATTGTGTGTGTAATAATTGTGTGGTTTGTAAAGCATGTATGTATTGTAAGTCAGTAAATGGTTGTCTCACATCAGGAGGTATGGCATCCAGTGGCACACTGTGTATAAGAGTTTTAGGAGCTATGCCATATTTAAGACATTCTCCCAAAAACTCATAATGACCAAAGAATTGCGCCAATTTGTGAGCATGAAAGTCGATTTTTTTAATAATCTCCCTCATGCACAATTCGGATCAATTCCCGTAATGTAAAATAAATTATATATAAATAAGCTAATCTTTGTAAAAAGGAAGGCGCACGGTGTCGGGAACAGCGTAGCCTCCCCGCCCTCGCTTGTGTCGGCTACGTAGCGCAAAGAGCGCGCCGACGACAGGTAGGCGAATCGTATGAACGATAAGAATTATCTGAAACAAATAAAGTGTGTTAGATGTGTTTCTTACTTGGTAAAATATATAAATTGAAGCTATAAAATTTTATTGCCAAATATTTCGCCTCTCTATGGAGCGGCGTCATCAGTGACAGTGACTGAAGGTCTTTGTCATAAATTTTGAAGAAGTAATTTTATGTCTTTTAGCAATGGTAAAGGCAATGCACTATACAGTTTTGTATTTATTTTTTAGAAAAATATCATCACCACCTAGCCCATCATGGAAAACATCATCAGCATGTTATGTCCATTGTTGGTTCGATATTAATAAATTTACAAAACAAGTTAGACAAAACCTAATGCATTACATTCAGACCAGGGCTATAGTATGCACCAAGCTGCCATATAAAAGAGCTTTCCCATGTTTTTAAATCAATAGACCGAATAGTTTTAGGAAAACTCTTTAATACTCTTACTGTGAAACAATTGTTAAAGGTAGTGTTATGTATACGCGCATGGGTGGGCACAGGTAAAATATTATTAATTTGAGAATCTACTGAATGTCTGTGTCCATTCATGCGAGTACGAAGGGGTGTCGTAGTTTCTCCCTAGATTTTGACCTTCAGTCACTGTCACTGATGACGCCGCTCCATAGAGAGGCGAAATATTTGGCAATAAAATTTTATAGCTTCAATTTATATATTTTACCAAGTATGTTATATACTACTATTTTAAAACGGACATCCCCGAAATTTTATTTTTTATTTTATTATTTTGATTGGAGCACGACATGCAGACCTACAAAGTCCATGAATGGAGTCAATCAATAATTGTTGTTAAACAATATTGATCGCTCCCACTATGCCGGGAAAATGATGCAATTACGAAATGGCGGCGACAAAGATGAATTGCATTACGAGTATATTTTTTTAATATACCTACTCGCCTTCCATTTTACTAATATTTGAAGATTCCTACTATTTTAGTATATAACCTTTTATACCTATAATTTTCTGTTAGGGAAATTTTAGCATACCTAAATCAAACCCCTGACAGACCAAACTCATCCTAGACATGGGGTGTTAAATGCAATTACTGCGCAGACGGGGTCGCTGACCTCTCCGCGATGACAGACTACCAGGGGATGATGAAACGGCAGAGGCATTTTTAATATCGTTTTGATCTTCTAATGGATTTTGTGTGATTGGATTTCTTTGACTATGAACGATATTGCAATTGGAATTTTTAAATTATATTTCTGTTTTTTTTTGTCGGATATACAGACTGTATGCGATTATTTTTGTTTTATCAACAGTGACAAATAAGGATTGGTGGAGTAACAAATATATATACAGGTTGTATTTGAAAGGTAGTACTTTGGGCTAATATGTGGCTCTACTGATCAAATCAAACCACTTTTCCCATGGAACCATGTGTTGCAAATGTGTCCTCATATCAACCCAAAGCACAACCTTGGTATATACCAACTGTGCAGGTGTTTCGCGTCCCCTTATTTGTACGATTTCAAACATTTTCTTTCACACAAACCTTGTCCTGAACAAATATATCTGAAAAATGATTAGCCAAATAGGTGCAGCCGTTCTGAAGTGATACGCTTAATTAATTATTGTCTATCTATATACAATATACATATAAGAGCTATTCCAGACTAATTGAACGACTTACTAAATTTGACTTTGACTGGTCTATTCAGCACACAAGATCTTTAACCAATCCAAATTTCAAGTAAAACGGACCAGTAGTTTTCTAGATATTTTATGCAGACAGACAAACAGGCGGACACCAGAGCCTTAATTAAGTTAAGGCCCGGTTAGGTACTTAAAAAATACCCAAAAAATGCCTTTTATTACATATTTATATTAGTCATTATATTCGGTGTCATGCTTTCTGTGTAGGTGTGGGTAGGTTAAGGCCCCACCCTTAACTATGGAAATTCCCTAATTCGACTATTTTTTTTCGATTTTGATTCGTCACGAAGCCTGCTAGTGAACTGTTAGTTTAGGCTAAAAATATAGTCTAAAAAACACGCTTTTATACTAAACTATGACTAAAAGACATTAAATTGTTTTTTTTTCGTGCATTTATAGATATAAGTTTTGTTTTGTGATACGTCTATTAATAAAGTAGTACGGCACGATTTTTGAAATCATTTTGAAAACATTAGGACCATTTTTTTCATCATAGTTGGCATCATCAATGGCACAATTTTAATTAAAAAAAAAACATATTATTCTGCGATAAGTAAATACGGTTACTCGTAGTTATACCTTATAATATCTAAAACATAATGAAAATTCATAATAATAATAATAGGATGTTTTTACACATGCTACCCTGGTCACAAACTAAGCTCTAGGCTTGTACTATATGTACCAGAAGCAATAAAAGTAATATATAATATATTTTAAAAACACCCAGACCATACCTAAAGAAAAATGTACTAATTTTGCCATGAGTGGGAATCGATTCGACGACCTCCGGATACGACGTCAAAGGATACCAGCCAAGGAGGCGGTTACATTGGCTTCCATATAGTACCTATATATAAAGGATGACTTTGAAAGGTTGTACATACATATCATCACGGGTGCCTTACGGTGCCCAAGACCGTCTAGACAGCCCCAGGGTACCCAGCGGAGGGGTTTTAATCCCACCTCGTCGTAGCCGATGGTATGACTCTACACCGAACAAGTGGCTAGCTAGTTGCGATGTTTTAAATAGACTCAATAACCCATCTATAAACTGTTTCACAAGTTGGTTTAGTGAAACCGGGACCGACAGCTTAACGTGCTCTCCGAGGCACTATAGTGGTGACGTCAAACAAATGTACATTTTTTTTTTATTAAAAACTCATTGGTACACACCAGGATTCGAGCCAGGGACCTAAGTGTTTTTAAGTCCAAGGTCTAACCAACTCGGCCACCACGTATATAATGAAAGTATTAAAGGTTGTACTTTGGGCTAATATGAGGTTTTGATCAAATCGAACAAATGGAACCACGTGTGGAAAATTAAAAAACAAATTGCCTCTTCCTTCTCCATACAAACTAATAATGTTTTTTTACTTGCGACACACGGTTCTATGGAAAAGTTGCACTTTGGGCATATTATCAGGGTGAATTTGAAAGGTTGTTTGAATTTGAACAACCTTTCAAATCTGTATATACAAAATTAATTAGTAAATTAAAAAGAAACTAGGAAGTTTGTATTCCTGCCAAAACACTAATTTAGTTGTTAAAACAACTGGAAGTTGTTATAAAAATCAAGTAATAATATAGTTACTGTGGGTCGCAAATTCATTATATAGAGATAATTTATTTGCAAACGTTTAATATTTCATGCAACATCGCCCTGAACAAATATAGAGCTGCCTGTGACGGAGAGGCAAAGGTTACAACAGTATAGACTATAGACTGTTATAATTGATTGAATATAGCACGCGACGCGTTTCCATTGTCATTCGAAATCCCTTCAGTTCATTCTACGTGAGAATTATTCCACTTCTTTTATGCATTTGTTTAACAACACCACTATAGTGCCTCTAATAAAAGCACATTACACTATCGCTCACAGTTTCACTATACAAACTTGTAAAACTACAATAAGTCTATACAAAAACTGCACCCTGAGATCGTCTAGGCGGTCACTTAATTGGTAAAATAGTCCCTGATGGCGCCGTGCTCTTAATAACCCTTCATCTTCGGCTTGTAAAAAGGCAACAGTCATACTGGCAACTGACATCCACGGGAGCTTTAGAGTAGATCAAGTCTACAGGTTGCAATAATTGTGTTAATTTATCGTTAGTGTATTTACTCGCGAAAACCCGCAAGTAAAGTACACGTGATTTTCACATCCCGCTTTGTTCTTATTCTTAACTTACCTTCACCTGCAGCTTGTAAAAAGGCAAAGGATGTTAGATCCACAGGGAGCTTTATAAAATAGTTATTAGTTATTTTATCATATGCCCTTTATTATGTAAACTCGCAAATAAAAATGAAGTCCCAAAGAGTTCTCGTTCTAGCATACCTTCGCTTCCAGTTTATATAAAGTGGCTTTATAATACTTATGGGTTAATTTTTCCCTTTAAGTGCAAAGGACACATACCAACTGACGTCGGCAGGCTCACGCTTCTCAGTGTGAAACTTGAATTCGTTTATTTACTCTCAAAAATATGAGTAGAGAGGGTAGTGAACACAGTGCAGGTGAGAGTTCAAAAGGCCTTTAAACCTACTTCGCGGTCCCAAGTCCGGGAACGCTGCAGTTCATTCCCCTGCCTTCCAACCACGCGATGGACACGGTAAAGCCATGGATAGCTAAGAACATTGTCTCTCTTACTTGCAACAAATTATTATATTTAATAAAATTATATAGAAAACAAAATGGTTTCCACTCAACGTATTATGTCGGATTACAATGCGAATTCACTGTAATTTGCCTCTGATATTTTGTGGAGACACATAATTGTTATTATATTTGATTATAATATATAAAATTAATAGATGACAATTACGTAAATTTAATTATGATTATATTAGGAAAACATTAAAATAGCTATGAAAATAAAATATATATTAGATATAAAAATTTGTACTGCTTGAGAAATGGGGTGAATTTATAAATATACCGTCTCCATGGTCTAGTAGTTGTGCCTTTGGCGGTGTATCCGGAGATTGTGGGTTCGATTCTCTCATGGCAAAACAATATAAGTACCTCCTTGTGTACAGTATGCCATGGTCTGGGTGTTTATAAAATATATTTTGTATTGTAATTGTTGTTTCTCGTACACCTAGTACAAGCTTAGCTTAGTTTGTAAACCATATGTAAAAAAAAATATTCTATATGTTATTTCGGCCGCCTCCGCGCCTTTGGCATTATATCCGGAGGTAATAATGGGTTCGATTCCCACTCATGGCGAAAAAATATTAGTACGTTTTTTCTGTACAGTTTGTCATGGTCTGGGTGTTTATAAAACATAATATGTATTATATCGTTGTTTCTGGTACATATAGTACAATCTTAGTTTATGACCAGAGTAATATGTGTAAATTGCCCTATATATTATTATTTTGATATATATATATATATGTACCTAGTGGACACTGGACTACTGACGTCTGACTGTTCCCATTCTTGACTAGCTTCCACCTACAGCTTGTAAAAAAAGGGTTATATTATTGAATATATAATTTTGTCGTGTTGACCCCAAGTGCAATAGAGACACGCACTCCTGACGTCGCAGGGCTGCCGTTCAGCCTCCGTCTGCAAGAGGGAGGTGTTCTAAAATAAACCCTGAAGCAGCCTCATGCATTTCCGCCGCCCAACTAATAATTCGATTTCAGTTAACTATATATAGGTACTTGTAGACTGGTTCAATTTATAGTTCAACATAATTAATATACCTATATATATATATATAATCACGGGTGCCTTACGGCGACCGAGATCGCCTATACGGCCTCAAACCCAGAGAAGGGGTTTTTAATCCCAAACTCATCGTAGCCGATGGTATGAGTCTACATCGAACAAGTGGCTAGCTCATAACGATGTTTGGATGGTCTCAATAACTTATCTATAAACAGTTTTACAAGTTGGGATAGTGAAACTGGGACCGATAGCTTAATTTATTTTCCTAAGCACTATAGTGGTATTGTTAAACAAATGTACATACAATTTTAGATTTAAAACTCATTGGTGCACACCAAAATTTGAACCAGGGACCTATGTGTTTTTAAGTCTAAGGTCTAACCAACTAGGCCACCACTATAAATATATTTTATAATATATATATATATATGTATCATCACGGGTGCCTTGCGGCGCCCGAGACCGCCTAGAGACGGCCCCAGGGTACCCAGCGGAGGGATTTTAATCCCACCTCGTCGTAGCCGATAGTATGAGTATACACCGAACAAGTGGCTAGCTCGTTGCGATCATTTGAATAGACTCAATAACCCATCTATAAACAGTTTCACAAGTTGCCATAGTGAAACCGGGACCGACAGCTTAACGTGCTGTCCGAGGCACTATAGTGGTGTTGTCAAACAAATGTACATAATTTTTTTAATTAAAAACTCATTGGTACACACCGGGATTCGAACCAGGGACCTAAGTGTTTTTAAGTCTAAGGTCTAACCAACTCGGCCACCACGTATAATTAATATATTTTATGTAAAAAGCAAAATATTGCTGATGCTAAGCAAACCTACAAAGTCTATGAATAGGGTCGATCAATACATTTTGTTTTAATAATATTGACTTCCACTATGCCGGCTAAATAATGCGGTTATGAAATGGGGGCGACAAATACGTAATTGCATTACGAGTCTATATGAATATCCTCGGTGTTTTATCGTCAAATCAATAGCCCGTTCCGTATCCGCACCATGAAAGGAGACTACGAATCTATCAATGCAAACTAGTAGTTCCTGAGATTAGCGCGTTCAAACAAACAAACTATTCAGCGTTATAATATTAGATGTAATGTTGACAGCCTCCGTAGAATAGTGGTTGCGCCTTTGGCGTTGTATCCGGAGGTCGTGGGTTCGATTCCCACCCATGGCAAAAACATGTAGTACGTTTTTTTCTGTACAGTTTGTCATGGTCTGGGTGTTTATAAAATATAATATGTATTATATCGTTGCTTCTGGTACACACGGTATAAGCCTAGAGCTTAGTTTGTGACCAGAGCAATTTGTGTAAATTGTCCTACATAAAAAAAAAATGTGCTCCAGTAAAAAATAACCTTTGGCTTTGGTTTATTTAGAAAAATAAAACCATAAAAAATACGAAGTCATATCCAATTTTCGTACATTTTTACATCTTTTTTTTTAATTAGTTTACGGATATGCAAGAACCTACATTTTTAATAAGAGTTAGCCTTGTTACCTAATTGCTATTTTATTTACAAACGGAATTTTCTAACTAGTTTTACATCTTTATTTTATCTTTGTAAATAAAATGACTTTTTCGATTTCATTCGATTTTTTGTCAAAGAGATTCTTTTAAATTAAATTTATAGTTGGAACTTTATCAAATGCATTTTTTCTTACTATTTCAGTATTAGTTTTTTATCTTTGTAGGTAGTTGTAGGAACCATTTTGTATTGCAACCTGTAATTTTTCCGGAGTCACGCGAACAGAGTATTAGGAGTTAGAAGGGGTATTCAGAAAATAATTTGTTACTTCTGGGGTAACGTTTATAATGCAACTTCGTAGTTAGGTAGGGTCACAAAAAGTTAGATGTCTGGGACGGATATACGTGGTGGTCGAGTTGGTTGGACCTTAGACTTTAAAACATTTAGGTCCCTGGTTCAAACCCCGGTGTGTACCAATGAGTTTTTAACCAAAAAATGTATGTACATTTGTTTAACAACACCACTATAGTGCCTCGGAAAGCACGTTAAGCTGTCGGTCACAGTTTCACTATACCAACTTGTGCAACTGTTTTAGATGGGTTATTGAGTCTATCCAAACATCGTAACGAACTAGCCACTTGTGCAATGTAGACTCATACCATCGGCTACGACGAGGTGGGATTAAAAACCTCTCCGCTGGGTACCCTGAGGCCGTATAGGTGGTCTCGGGCGCCGTAAGGTACCCGTGATTTATTTAATTTTATTCTGGGACGGAAACTACTTAATGTTTTTTTTTATTATTTAAAACAAAAGTACTATCCTGGGTGACTTATTGCCCCCAAGACCGTCTGGACAGCCTCAGGGTACCGAGCGGTGGGGTTTTACTCCCACCTTGTTGTAGCCGATGATATTCTGAGTCTACGCTAGACAGTGATCAGCTTGTCGCAGGGTTTGGATAAAGTTCTAGACCGCCTTCGTAGGCTACCGGTTGAGCATTTGGCAACCTTCTTATACAACTATCAGGAGATCGTGGGTTCGATTCTACATTACGCCACTGCCCATACATATCTAAACTAAAAATAGTCAAGTGACCCAGCCATGAATTAGTTTTAGTGTATGGGTTCACCGGTTTTCGGGGACTACTGCATTGATTTCTTGTGGACTTGGTAGTCTCCTTTCAGGTTGTGTTTACGAAACGGGCGGAATTGACGATAAGGCAGCAAGGATATTAAAATAGATTTATAATGCATATTCGTCTTTGTTATTCTATATTGTCTCGTATTATTCGGCATAATGGGAGCGACCAATATTGTTAACAACAATGTATTGATTGACCCCATTCATGAAGTTTGTAGGTATTTTTATCATCAGGTAGATACAAGTATTTTTTCTCCAATAATAAATAATATATATATTTGGGATTTTTACTTTACAAGGTGTTTACAGCACTTTCTTATTATTACATACCTCCATTTTAGTATAGTACCTAGATGTTAAAAAAATGTTACGAACATGAATTTAATTTATTAAAAAGCAAGTAATTTCATACCTTACTCAATATAGTCGAGATTCCAATCGACCGGATCCGGTAGGCTCATGGGAACAAAAAAAGTTGATGAAATTTGAGAAGGGGCGGAAGTCGCGGCGGATGCAGCTCGCCGCAGCCTCTTATGCACTTCTGTGGCCCTGGTACCTACTTGCTAACCACTTCAGCCTACTTTTATTTAATTATTTATAATGAACTCGATTAAAACTGCAAAATCTCATAAAGGTTTTTTTGGAATGTAAGTAGGTACAGATCCTACCTAACCTTTAACAAGAATAAGAAAACAAATAAATGCAGTAATACGCCCTATACATATAAAATCGCCATTCCAAATATGAGAACAGTGGCTCAACCACAAGTTTTTGGAAACAGTTTCTACTACAGTCGCTAGTAACTATAGATAGGGTTCAACTAATAGGATCGGGCTTTAATTTTCAATATAGCTCTCTTATTAATAGATTCCTATCTACAGTTTATTTATTTATATTAAGGCGAATACAACGGACGACAAGCACGAAAATTACACAAACACACATAAAATATTTTTAAAACCAGCTTGTAACCTTAGAGCGTACTCACACAGCATGGTTGTGGGATACAATATTAATATATTTTATGTTAAACTAATTTCATTACAATTACCTAAATTAATACAATTACTACAATAAAATTAAATTATTACAATTACAATGATTAGAATGAAATTAAATTATTACAATTAAAATATGATATATGAAAATACTACAATTAGAACAATAATTAACAAACAAGTATATAGTATAGTTGCTAACGACTATAGTAAAAATTGTTTGCAAAAACTTGTGGTAGCGGCCGCCATACAATATCAAACACAAAATGAGAAGAAAAAAATATTTAAACCTATCATTGAGCGTTGATTGGTTGAATCCGCAAAAGTCCGCGAATTCAAATGAAGTAAATAGGATATTTAAAATCCTCTCTAATGCTTCATTTGCCAAATGTTTACGTATGGACACAGTATATGAATATACCGCTACAAAGTGGCCAAATGTTAGCATTTAATGTAAGCACGCGTAGAGACGAACGCAGAACGGACGGCCGTTGGGGCATTACATGGGGCTCTAATGCTTCATTTGCCAAATGTTTACGTATGGACACAATATATGAAGATACCGCTACAAAGTGGCCAAATGTTAGCATTTAATGTAAGCACGCGTAGAGACGAACGCAGAACGGACGGCCGTTGGGGCATTACATGGGGCTCTAATGCTTCATTTGCCAAATGTTTACGTATGGACACAATATATGAAGATACCGCTACAAAGTGGCCAAATGTTAGCATTTAATGTAAGCACGCGTAGAGACGAACGCAGAACGGACGGCCGTTGGGGCATTACATGGGGCTCTAATGCTTCATTTGCCAAATGTTTACGTATGGACACAGTATATGAATATACCGCTACAAAGTGGCCAAATGTTAGCATTTAATGTAAGCACGCGTAGAGACGAACGCAGAACGGACGGCCGTTGGGGCATTACATGGGGCTCTAATGCTTCATTTGCCAAATGTTTACGTATGGACACAGTATATTAATATACCGCTACAAAGTGGCCAAATGTTAGCATTTAACGTAAGCACGCGTAGAGACGAACGCAGAACGGACGGCCGTTGGGGCATTAAGGTTCTCGAGTGGCGACCGCGTGCTGGAGGACGCAGCAGAGGCAGGCCCTCCACAAGATGGACCGACGACCTGAAAAAGGTCGCGGGAAGCCGATGGACACAGGCAGCGCAGAACCGGTCGTTGTGGCGATCCTTGGGGGAGGCCTATGTCCAGCAGTGGACGCGCGAAAGGCTGGCATGATGATGATGATGACGCGTAGAGAATTGTGTGTACTACAATATTGAAGTTGTCCCAGGGCAGAAGATGTTCAGTTATGATATCTGTATAGACAGCCTCCGTAGACTAGTGGTTGCGCCTTTGGCGTTGTGTCCGGAGGTCGTGCGTTCGATTCCTACCCATGGCAAAAATATATAAAAACGTTTTTCTAAAAACACTTAGGTCCCTGGTTCGAATCCCGGTGTGTACCAATGAGTTTTTAATTAATAAAAATTTATGTACATTTGTTTGACAACACCACTATAGTGCCTCGGAGAGCACGTTAAGCTGTCGGTCCCGGTTTCGCTATACCAACTTGTGAAACTGTTTATAGATGGGTTATTGAGTCTATTCAAAAACATCGCGACGAGCTAGCCACTTGTTCGGTGTAAACTCATACCATCGGCTACGACGAGGTGGGATTAAAACCCCTCCGCTGGGTACCCTGGGGCCGTCTAGGCGGTCTCGGGCGCCGTAAGGCACCCGTGATGATATGTTATGTTATATGTTATGTTTTTCTGTACAGTTTGTCATGGTCTGGGTGTTTATAAAATATATTATGTATTAATATCGTTGTTCCTGGTACACATAGTATAAGCCTAGAGGTTTATTTGTGACCAGGGCAATATGTGTGCAATGTCCTTCGTATTTGTATTATTATTGTGTACTTAAAAAAATATGAAACTTCTCATAAAAACATATCTAATAAGAAGTAATTTGAGAAAGGACAGAAAACTACCTTCGATTTAAGTGGCCGCCTCCGTGGTCCAGTGATTTCACCTTTGGCGTTGTATCCGGAGGCGTGGGTTCGATTCGAGTTATATTAAATAACATAAGATTGCATTAAAATATTTAGGATTTTTTTTGTAAGCTTATTAAGGGCTCTGTAGTCGGCTTACAGTCGACTAACAGCCATGTTGTAATATTGGAAGTACGTTTGTATGGGCGTCAAGTCGACTACAGACACCTTAAGACCTTAAATTCATTATGGAAAGCAATTTTCCATTATAGCACTAAAGCATGGTAGCCACTTTCAACGTGTTTATTTTACTTTATGAAATATACATTAGGAAATAGTTTTGTTTTGTTCTAAAAAACAACACATCAAAGTTGCGGGAACAGCTCTCCATGGCATAAATATAGCAATCAGATCAAACTGAACAAAATTAGAAACATATATTATGAAGCTATTATTGTTCAGTAAATATAATTTATATTTTATATTCCCGGGCATTTTATATCGTCTGTCCTTCATAATTCGTGATTGGTGGCGGCGAATCTTTGATAAAGTGCGGCAAACCTTTGTAAACCGCATCATTTTCTCGATTTTGTGTAACACAGAAACAAAATATAATTTAATGAGCTAATTAAATGTATTTTCAGCGGACAACTTACGATTCTTATCAACTTATATAGACAACCTACGCCATTTTCCAGTAGGTACCTGCCTGATCTACGTATTGGGAATCATATTTATAAGCAAGTCAACAAAACACTTGACATAAATAAATTTATATATAGACAAGTTGGTGCCCGTAACTTCGTAAGGATTTATATTTTAAAACAAAAAAAAACTATTTTTTAAAGTTTTTTTTAAATCTCTAATTGATGATGTATTAATTGGTATCAAAGTTGGACTTTGAGCCAATATATAAAATTTCCAATCTATACTAATATAATAAAGCTCTGTCGGTCCCAGTTTTACTATACCAACTTATGAAACTGTTTATCAGTGTCATCATTATATAGTGTTGCCCAAGATAAGTCTTGGTCTTGCACCTTTGCAAGAACAAGACCAAGACCAAGACTACTTTTTTGTAGCAATAACAAGATCAACATCAAGACTGACCGCATCTCGCAGTTACCTACGTTAAATCTTAGACTTTTTAATTGAAACAGCTACTTTTGTTTCTGTGTTACATAAAATCGAGAAAATGAGATCTACGTGGACTGCGCTCGTGGACTACACGCGGTTTGCAAAGGTTTGCCGCATTTTATCAAAGATCCGCCGCGACCAATTACGAATTATGAAGGACAGACGATATAAAATGCATGTAAATATAAGATATAAATTAGGTTAACAACGTGTTTTAAGGATATTTCTGTACAATGCCCAGTTACAAAGATATTGACAATTATTTAATTAAACAGTCCCCTAGCCAAGAGCGCAGTCGTAAATAACGCTAACGAAACTTGTATGAAAATGACATTTGATGATGACGTCACTTACGTTTTTATCGTTGCAAAAATAAGCAAAACGAGACAACAATATTGATACACCAATAGCATAATCAATTTGTTATCTCCCTCTCTTTCACGCTTCTGCGACATTCGAGCGTAAAAAGCGACCATGCTTTTGGCTAGGGGGGCTAGTCAGTATTAGGTAAGAGCGGCTTTTAAGAAGCCAGTAAAAGGTTTCGCGATCTCGAACGTCCAATAACGTCTAAATGTTGTTTTCAGTGATATCAAAGTTTATTTTTAATAGAAAAGAACGTAGAGGTGTAAATATTACTTACTCGATCCTAATTAGATAGTATTTTTATAAAAAATATATTAACTTTTGAAAGGACACCCAAAGTTTGATTTATGATTCTAAAAATATTACTTTAGTTCTAATTTTAAAACTTAACAGATTTTTTATAAAGAAATTATGTAATTAGGATCGAGTAAATAAAATCTACACCTCCATGTTCTTTTTTTCCAAAAAAAAAACTTTATTATAACTGAAAACAACATTTAGAAGTTTTTTGACGCTGGAGTTCGCGAATCCTTTTCCTGCCCACTTAAGAAGGCAGCTTAAAGCGAGGGCGCGTTACGCTTCGCCGCGAGCTCTCTTTTAATTTACCGCGTGTGTTAATTGAAATGGACCATCAATTAACACACGATTATTATTATTGCAAGACTGCAAGAATGTCCGAGACTCTTGCAGCAAGACCAAGACTGAGCATGCAAGACCAAGACTAAGAACAAGACTAGGTGTACTAATGCGAGACCAAGACCAAGACTGGGTAAGTCTTGTCTTGTTCTTTCATTTGGACAACACTATTATAGATAGGTTATTGAGTCTATCCAAACATCGCGACGGGCTAGCCACTTATTCGGTGTAGACTCGTTACCATCGGACGTCATTCGACTATAAAAATAAAACTGGTACATTCGACGCCATTTTTAACTTTAATCGTTACATTTACTTTAACGGACACTTTGGTGTAAGTCAGCCTTAGAGCCCATCCGTTATTTTTTTTCACAGATTTTTTTCCATTTACAATAAAATTATATGTATATATAGATAGCCTACCTACCTGCTATCTTGTTTACGTCTACAAGTACAGACTGTTTTCTTAGAAATTGGCCTTTCCGAGGATTTTCACCAAATACTTAGGTACCTAATATATATTGTATTTTTTGTTGTATTAAGTCGCAATATTATTATTTTAGGCTTCTGCCACATTGGTGAAGCCAAGATGCTGCGATAGCGTTTTTCAAAAAAACTGTGGAGAGTTTCAAAACATAAAAGACATTCTCTGTTGGTAACAAACAATTAACATATAAAACAATATTTAAGCTAAACTAAAAAAATAGAAACATTAAGAAATATACCTATACTTAAAAAAAATATAATAGAATAATAACTACACAAAACAAATAAAAACCTACTTAAAAAAATAAAAAATCCCTAACTAAACATACATATCCACTGCATCCAAACTCCTTCCGGGGCTGAACGTACCCATTCAGCTTTCAAATTCTCTGTTGTAATACCTATTTAGGTATAAAGCAAAAGAAATCTGAGAAAATACCAGTTCGATTTTTTTTTTTTTGAGTCATATAGACTTTGAAAAGATGTACTTTGGGCAAATACGAGGTTCTGCTGATCAAATCGAACAACTTTTCCCATGAAAAAAAATTGCCTTCTCCATACAAACTAGTAATATTAAAATGACCAATTTGTATGGGGACGTCAACATTTTGTTTCATTTGCGACATATGGTTCCATGGGAAAAGTTGTTTGATTTGATCAGCAAAACCTCATATTAGCTCAAAGTACAACCTTTAAATTCACTCTGTATAGCCGTGGGATTTTTTCTCCTAGATCAAGTATATTTAGTATTTATAAAGTATATTTTTTCTGCAGTGTAACTAATCGGACAAAATTGTTGAAATCTTTACTAATATTATCGCAAAAAGAGCTATTCTCAAAGTTGCTTATAGCAAACCTAGACGATATTCAACTGAAACCCTTTACCTTGAGTGCAAAGTCTTAAGTGTACGGTAACTACACATATCATCACGGGTGCCGTACAGCGCCAACTTTGCCCAAGGAACCATACATAATAGTCCTACATATAAAAAAAAAAATATCTAGCAATAATAAAAATTGTTCCTGTAAAAAAAAATCTATTGAAGACACAATTCTTTACCGTTATGACCTTCCAGCTCCCCAAAATGGACGTCCCTTCCCCATACATACCTACATCGGTTGCCGTGGGAACAACCTGTCACCTTGAACTAACCGGTTTTCGCACCAAATCTCCCACTTATAAAAACTACAGTTACTGTGACATATTTATCCCATTGTAATTGTTATTTGAATGGATTACGGATGGGGTAACACCCCATTTAAGTGGCCAGGTTGTACTAGATCTCATAGGGGAGCCTATAGCATGGGTTGCTATTAAAAAATATTTATGTTGTTACAGACTGTAGACTAAATTTTAGTGCAAGTTTTTCTGTGACCATATTTGGATGGTCACAGAAAAACTTGATGATGTATATAAATACTCCAAACGATTCGCCTTTATTTATGACCCTTTTTCATCTAAGCCTATATTATAATATCCCTTTTAAAATAAAACAAATATACTAAACTTAAAAATCAGAATAAATAAAAATTATCTTCCAAATCGCTGGAACAGGTAAGGTCCTCAAAAAGCTGCCTCTTGTTGCCTGTCTGCGTTTTCTCTAACTAGGCTGTTTCAGCGAGTAAAGAGGCCAGCTCGTCGGTCATCAAATGCCTAGCAATATACGAGTATTTATATATGATCTGAGCTTATGCTCCTGATGGTCGTATTTGTCACTTTTTCCCCCATATATAATATGGGGGTTGGAAAAACCTATAGGCATTCATAATTCTAAGTAAATTGGAACCAACGAAAGATCTACTTACAGATCGTATATAGAGATCGGTGATTGGAACAGTATATCTCAATATATTTGATGTGAACGAACATACAATCATTACAGAAAAAAAGTGCTAATTTTATGAAAAAAAACACATTAATATTTAGTCTATGTATTTTATTCCAATAGAAGCTAAATAAAAAAAATATAGTACCTAAATCTAAACATACACGTAAAATAACCAATAAAAAAAATGCTTTAGATAAAACTACACAACAATTTAGGAAATGACTTTTAAAATTGCATAAAGACACCGATAATTAGGAAATGAATAGTTTAGGGGAGCATTTGTTGTGTTGTTGCTAGGCTGCACTATACCTGTAGGCAATGAGATCATCCGGGAATTAGGGAACGTGATTTTGTTCACGAAATTTATTAGGTAAGTACCTAGCACCTACTTGCACCAGCGGGGTGATTACGCGCACAACGCTAAGGTAAATAAACTTTACCAAAATAACGTAGTTGTCTGACAATTGTCAATGTCACAACAACAGTAGGACGTAATATGTATCATCAGACCGCCTAGACGGCCCCAGGGTACCCAGCGGAGGGATTTTAATCCCACCTCGTCGTAGCCGATGGTATGAGTCTACACCGAACAAGTGGCTAGCTCGTTGCGATGTTTGGATAGACTAAATAACCCATCTATAAACAGTTTCACAAGTTGGTATAGTGAAACCGGGACCGACAGCTTAATGTGCTCTCCGAGGCACTATAGAGGTGTTGTCAAACAAATGTACATACATTTTTTTAATTAAAAACTCATTGGTACACACCGGGATTCGAACCAGGGACCTAAGTGTTTTTAAGTCCAAGGTTAATTCTAACCAACTAGGCCACCATGTATATTCTAACCAACTAGGCCACCACGTATATACCAGAACGTAATAATAATAATAATATAAATGACAATTTACACATATTGCTCTGGTCACAAACTAAGCTCTAGGCTTGTACTATGTGTACCAGAAGCAACGATATAATACATATTATATTTTTATAAACACCCAGACCATGACGTACAGAAAAACGTACTAATATTTTTTGCCATGGGTGGGAATCGAATCCCGGATACAACGCCAAAGACGCAACCACTAGTCTACGGAGGCTGTCTAACCCGTCCTCATTTCGCCGATGGTATTTGGAGGCAACACCTAACAAGTGGCGAGCTTGTTGCGGTGTTTATGATGGTATAGCCTCGTTGTAAAAAGTGGGCACCCATCCCAGGTCCGGCCTTACATACATACATACATATCAGCACAGCGGAGGGGTTTTAAATCCAACCTCGTCGTAGCCGATGGTACGAATATACACCGAACAAGTGGCTAGCTCGTCGCGATGTTTTGAATAGACTCAATAACCCATCTATAAATAGTTTCACAAGTTGGTATAGTGAAACCGGGACCGACAGCTTAACGTGTTCTCCGAGGCGCTATAGGTCCGGCCTTATTGTTTATTTATCTGGTTAACCTTGTTATCTATTGCACAGTGATTTCACCACTAGGCTGGGGGACTTTTTTTATAGATTGTAACGAGCCCGGTCCGTTGATAATATATAATATTATAATATTTAAAAAAATATATATATTACATGTCTTATGATTTCTGCGCAGACATGCAATCTGAGTATACCTACACCGAATAAGTGGCCAGCTCATTAAGATGTTTGCATCAGAGAGTGAAACTGGGAGCGACAGCTTAATGTGCTGCACTATGTAAATAGTGATATCGTGTCAATGTTAAACAACATATGTTTATAAATGTCCTCATTGCTGTGTACCATATGACCGGGTTTATTATTTTATAAATGTTTAATAATAAACCCGGCCTAAAATATATTTTCCAAGGAGTCAGCGGTTAAATTTTAATTTACCAGAATTTTATTTTGAATTTGTGCTTAGAATTTACTCTAATTTGGCAATTTTACCTCTTTTTCTTCTGTTTTAAAGTGTGTTTACGTATGGGTTTCAGTTAAGGCTTGAACATCAATATGTAATACTATAGCAATCATTGAAGAAATTAATTTAAAAAAGTTCGAAAAATTACGCCTTTTATAACATCATAACCAATATACCTATAAGGTGTAAAGTAAACTAATATTTTGTGAATAATACAAAATACTAGTCATTTCTAATACAGACTTGTGTAAGAATTGATAAACACAGATATTCCGTAATCAAGAAAAAAAACCCTAGATTTTTTCTTTGTTTATTTACAGAAAGGGTGCATATAAGATAATAAATATAAACAACATAGTTTAATAACGACGAGTGTTAATTATTACTTACTACATACTTTTTTATTACATACATATATTCACGGGTGCCTTACGGCGCCCGAGACCGCCTAGACGGCCCTAGAGTACCCAGCGCAGGGATTAACCCGTCCTCATTTCGCCGATGGTATTTGGAGGCAACACCTAACAAGTGGCGAGCTTGTTGCGGTGTTTATGATGGTATAGCCTCGTTGTATAAAGTGGTCACCCATCCCAGGTCCGGCCTTACATACATACATACATATCAGCACGGGTGCCTTACGGCGACCGAGACCGCCAAGACGGCCCCAGGGTAACGTGCTCTCCGAGGCACTATCACTATAGTGCCTCGGAGAGCACGTTAACACCACTGTGTTATACTATTTTTACTATTGGGGTAAAACAAGTAATTTTAAAATATGTTTTGAATTGAGTTATTTGGTATTAGTAGTATTTTTATTATAAACAGTTCGATGGGTTTCATTATCACTTATCATTTATTACATTCCCTAGGGTAGGTCGTAGATAATATTTATGACCAACCATTACATAATTGGTTTACTACTACGTATTCACATTGACTGCACCCTTCTTAGCCCTGTGCTGAAAGGTGGTAGCGGTTAAATTAACCGTCATAGTTAAAATCGGCCAAGTTTATATTAAAAGAAAAATAATTGGGTAGAATAAACTATTTGACTCAAATCCGTGGCAGTAGGTATTTTTTCAGCAATATTAATATACTTAAATTCGTGTAAATATATTTTCTGCAATATTATTATTTATATCCCTTTAAGTATTTTTCTGTAATATTATTACTCAAATCCGTGTAAAGAGGTATTTTTTCTGCAATATTATTATTACTCAAATCCGTGTAAAGAGGTATTTTTTCTGCAATATTATTATTACTCAAATCCGTGTAAAGAGGTATTTTTTCTGCAATATTATTATTACTCAAATCCGTGTAAAGAGGTATTTTTTTTGTAATATTATTATTACTCAAATCCGTGTAAATAGGTATTTTTTCTGCAATATTATTATTACTCAAATCCGTGTAAATAGGTATTTTTTCTGCAATATTATTATTACTCAAATCCGTGTAAATAGGTATTTTTATATAATGTATATAATAAATAAGTTTGTTCGAATGAAAATAGCTCTGAAATTTTGTTTTTTCGGATTTCATGATATTACTAAATACTATAAATATTTAACATAATATTTTTGTTTATAAAAAAGTGTATATGAAAAAAAGAGTTTTTCTTAAATTAATATTTAAACGCATTGTGATTTGTGACGACATTTTGTTTCCGTGCGACTTTTGGTAGTCCACGCTGCTTACTCTCATCAGAAACCGAACTTATAACGCTGAGATAAAACATAAGTAGATACAAATAGGTATTTTCACTGACGAACATACCTCGCCTTAATGTATTTTATTGGGTATCATTATTTTGACAAGCTAATGTTTCCGATATACCAAATGCTAGAAGTCATTTTGCCATAATTTGCTAAAGCATACATTTTTTTTATTGGAGTTCGGCATGTGACTTTGTATCTACCTGGTGGTGAGTAGAGCTACAAAGTCAATGAATGGGGTTAATCAATAATTGTTGTTAAACGACATTGCTTGCACCGAACTATGCCGGCTAAATGATGTGATTACGAAAAGGGCGGCGACAAAGACGAATTGCTACCTTATTCACAATTCAACCACCTAATTCGTAACACTGAAAGGAGACTACCACCTCGACAAGAAATCTATGCAGGAATCTCCTGAAAACCGAATCTTTTAACTTTTAGGTTTATTATTTTATATTGCGTTCCTTAAAAAATATATTTCTACCCACAATAGGTACATTGTAAAATGTTTACTTGTTTATTAACAACACTAGAATTAATTATTTAAAACAACACAATAAAACAATAGACGCTTTCATACTATTGCTTTTAAAGCTTCCTCAAAGCTTATTCGGAACACATATGATATGTAATGCTATGGATATGAATCATTTGTTTTTGTTGTTAATTGTTGACAAAAGTTGAAGGGACATGTTATGAAACCCTGAAAAGTTTAATAATAATATACCATCACGGGTGCCTATTTGGCTACCGAGAACCGTTTAAACGACCTCAGAGTACCCAGCGGAGGGATTAACCCGTCCTCATTTCGCCGATGGTATTCGGAGGCAACACCTAACAAGTGGCAAGGTTGTTGCGGTGTTTATCATGAAATAGTCTCGTTGTATAAAGCGGTCACCTATCCCAGGTCCGGCCTTGTTGATATCGGCTTAACCTTGTTATCAGTTGCGCAGTGACTATACCCCTAAAGTTAACGGTAACCTAAAGTTGTTCTATTGAAAACTTTCCAGGGTCGACCGGACTCGTTACCCACACATACAGATGCAAAAACCGTCAAGTGTCATGTTTCGGTTTTAGTCTGTGGGTTCACCGGCTTCCCGTCTACTGCATCTATTTCTTGTCGAGGTGGTAGTTTCCTTTAACGATAAAGCAGCGAGGATATTAAAATAGATTCGTAATGCAAATACGTCTTTGTCGCCGCCTATTTCGTAACCGCGTCATTTAGCCGGCAATCAATATTGTTAAACAACAATGTTTTGATCGACCCCATTTATGGGTTTTGTAGGTCTGCTTACCATCAGGTAGATACAAAGTGACTATAATATAACGACGTATGGTTTTCCATCCTCAACTCCTTTTCTCAATAATCAAACCGAATTTCGACCGCCTCCGTGGTCTAGTGGTTACGTCGTTGACGTTGTATCAGGAGGTCGTGGTTCGATTCCCACTTAAAACAAAATAATATTAAAATATAATATGAATGTGTATAGTTGTTTCTAGTACCTACATAGTACAAACCTAAAACTTGGTTTATGTATAGTATATTATGATGACCTACCATTCATATTACTATGGAAATAACAATAACGATGGACAGGTCAATGGAACCAGCTAACCACCTAGTCTTACACTGGTTGGTTATGTGGTGTGTGTTCGGTTTGGTTTCTAATTATTTTATGTATGCAAGAGCCTAACCAAGCGCACACTTAGACCTTATACTAAATATTTTTTTTTTTTGACTATGCATAAATACCTGTAAAGGTTTACATGAAATAAATATTTTTGACTTTGGTTATAGCTATACTTATTCAAAACATTTTTTGAATAAGTATAGCCCTTTCTTAATATCAGTATAATTTTCTTAGGGCCGATTCGACCAAAAGTGGGTATAAATTATACCGAGATTAGTAATGTAAAATCACATACAAATAATTATTCTGAGTATTAGTAATTATTCTGAGTAATAATTATTATTCTGAGTATTAATAATTTAATCTACGAATAAATATGGGATTTGGCATTACTATCCGCAGGTCGAATCGGCCCTAAGTTATATAAATTATATTTTCTAAAATAAATTAATTTCCAAGAAATGTATTGTAGCGTTACCTACTCACCGTCATGCGCGGGAGAGGTAATACTTTGCAGTTGAATCAGCATGAGCATCGAAGAGCCTCATCAGTAGGCCTAGTGTGAGTTTTTTTAACGTTTACTTTCGCGTTAACTATACTACCGCGTTAACTTTTTGACCAATCACACGAACGCATTTCTAGTTCTCAAAATTTCCGCTTGGAGCGCTTAACCATTTCCCATACAAATTTTAGTTAACTCAAACGCAAAGTAATAGTTAGAAAACTTACACTAGGGGTACAGACGCTCCCTTACTTACTACACCTACAAACATTCCTTCGCACGACTGCAGCGCCCGTCCAAAGGAATTCTTTCGTGAAACTAACTTAAGGTACATCTTTACGTATCCGGACTATTAAATTGGTCACTTTGATTATGTAGACTTTTTTACACATATTGTCCTGCAGGGTGATTACGCGTTTTAAGTTCGCTCGCACGCCAATCGTTATGACGTAATTTTCTAAGATTTTTTGGAGCCATTGTTAAGAAGCCAAGCCTGATCTACGTCAGAATGACGTCATAACGATTGGCGTGCGAGCGAACTTAAGACGCGTAATAACCCTGCTGGTCACACTGTAATAATAAATACCATCACGGGTGCCTTTTTGGCTCCCGAGATCCGTTTAAACGGCCTCAGGGTACCCAGCAGAGGGGTTAAGCCGATGGTAAGAGTCGGCAACACCTAACAAGTGGCGAGGTTGTTGCGATGTGTATGATGGTATCTATAGCTTCGTTGTATAAATAAAGCTTTCACCCATCCCAGGACCGGCACTGTTGTCATCTGCTTAACCTTATTATCAGTTGCGCAGTGACCTAACCACACTGTGTGTGTATTATGGTGTGTACCAGAAACAACGATTCTAATACACATTATAATGTTGTGAATGACCAGACTATGGCAAAATGTACAGAAAAACATTCTACCTAATATGTTTTTGTCATGAGTGGGAATCCCACACATGACCTCCGGATACAACGCGCAACCATTAGTCTACGGAGAGGCGGATTGTTTTACGATACACAGCACGGAAATTTTGCAGTCAAATACTACATCGGTCGGTTTTCAGGAGACTACTGCATCGATTTCTTGGCGAGATGGTAGTCTCCTTCCAATTACGAAATGGGTGGTTGAACTGACGATAAGGCAGCAAGTATATTAAAATATGTATACTCGTAATGCAATTCGTCTTTGTCGCTCATTTCGTAACCGCATCATTTAGCCGGCATAGTGGGAGCAATCAATGTGTTTTAAGATCAATTATTGATTGACCCTATTCATAGACTTTGTAGGTCTGCTCACCACCAGGTAGATACAAAATCATATGCCGTGCTCCAATAAAAAATAAAAAAATCGGTTACTCGTTTTCGATGTTGTATCTAGAAGTAGTAGGTTTGATTCCCACTCTGAGCAACTAGAAAGACAACGTTGTAAGATATCCATGGAGATTCCGCGCGGGTGCGCCGGGCCCATCACTGGTTGGGAGACAGGGGAGTGAGCTGCAGCGTTCCCGGACTGAGACTGTGAACCAGGGTTAAGAAAGGGCACTGCATTCGTAATCGCGAACTCCGCGTTTTCCATACAAAATTAGCTTTCGCACTACCAATAAAACTCAATTACTGTTTGTCGCAAAATTAAAATAATATTTTTGTCGGTCATTGTATTCATTAATCTTTCTGTGTTGGGTTTTTATTTTTGTTTTTATCGAAATGAGAAAAAAACGTTTTCAATATTATAATACAAAATAAAAATTACCCACAACAGAAAGATGTTTACGAGCATAAAAAAATAATTGAACCAACAGCCAAGTTGTAACATTGGAAGTAAATTTGTATGGGCGTCAAGGCCTTTCCGAATTCAACTCTTCCCTTCCCTGTGTTCACCAACCTCTCTACACAACTAAATACTATATGATACTGTCAGCGCCATCTTGGAAACACGTTCCATAAAATATTCTGTTATGCGAGATGCTTTCTGTAGCTTTACCAGTATATTTTGTTGACTAATATACGAGACAATGTTCTTAGCTATCCATGGCTTCACCGTGCGGGTGCCGGGTCCATCGCGTGGTTGAAAGGCAGGGGAATGAACTGCAGCGTTCCCGGACTTGAGACCGCGAAGTAGGTTTAAAGGCCTTTTGAAATCTCACCTGCACTGTGTTCACTACCCTCTCTACTCAACCAAATACTATAAGATCCTGTTAGCGCCATCTTGGAAACACGTTCCATAAAAGTTCCGACGGCTGTTCTCGTAATTTTAATGACGCGGACGTATCGTAAACGTCGTCACACATTTAGTAAAGTTCCAGTAGGTAGGTACATACATACATATAATCACGGTGCCTTATGGCGCCCGAGACCGCCTAGACGGCCCAGGATACCCTCGGAGGGGTTTTAATCCCACCTCGTCGTAGTCGATGGTATGATATAATGATATGAGGTAGGTATATCATCAGCGAAATAAAATAAGTAATACTTACTCTACCTTTGGGTGAAGCTGGAACTTGGGAGTAAATAACACAAGTCGTAAGTTTTTTTTATATATCTTCAACAACAGCAGACCGGGGCAAATCACAGGTGGATTAGATCGAGGTGGGTATACAAAAAAAAAAGAATTTTTTTTCAATGAAGACTTTGTATCTACCTGATGGTAGGCAGTCCTACAAAGTCCAGGAATGGAGTCAATTAGAAACATGTTTAGCAATATTCCCACTATGCCGGCTAAATGGTGCCGTTACGAAATGGGGGGCGACATCGACGTATTTGCATCATGAGTCTATATTAATATTCGCGCTGCTTTATCGTTTCGTAACCGCATCATCAAAGGAGACTACCCCTTCGACAAGAAATCGATGCCAGTCTCCTGAAATCCCATGAACCCACAGACTAAAACCGAAACATGAATGGGTTACTTGACAATTTTGCATCTGTATGAGCGGTGGTAACGAGTCCAGTCGGTCGGCCTAACAAGTTCTAGAGACCTTTCTCCCACCTAATAAATTACGTATACAGTGCCCCCTAACTTATTTCAATCGTATCATAATCAGCCATAGGTCGTCCACTGCTGGACATAAGCGTCTCCTATGGGTTTCCAAAAAGACCGGTTGGAAGCGGCATCCAGCGAGTTCCTGCGGTCTTAATAAGGTCGTCGATCTACCTTGTTGGACGCTCCTACTCTGCGTGTTGGATAATTATAAAGTAGAATTTTATGAAAAGTAATGATTTATGTCAAATTTAGGTATTGTGTCACTTCGCATTCTGATACCAATATAGAGTTTTTGTTTCGTCTTATTATCTATTTTATTATAGTTAAACTCCTTATTTAAGCAATCTTCATCACCCCTACCTTCCATACTTAGAACCTGCACACAGTTTTTACATATTTTGGCGACCGTTAGCTTATGAAAAATGGAATTGTACGGTAAAGAAAGAGCAATAATAAGGAGATTTTTTACAAGGGCGGAAAATAATTTAGAGGAATTACTTGGTAAGGCAGATGCGTCGTCAATAAGTGAGGTAAGGGCTGCATTTAATTATCTAGAGGAAAAAGCCGTTAGCTTACAGGAAATCGACACAAAAATTAAAGGAGAATGGTTGAATGTCGATATCAAAGAAATTAAAGAAATAGAATTTGACGAAGAGTGTGATAAAGTCGAGGCGTATAGAATAAGGTGGTTAAAAATGAAATCCAAGTATGACAATTATATAGAAACTGTAAGTAATCACAATAATATATTAAATATGAAATCCAATTTAACAATAAAATCAAACAATAAAAATTTTAAACTCCCTAAATTAGAACTCCAAAAGTTTGACGGAGAAATTAAGAACTGGTTAGGATTTTGGGGTCAATTTCAGAAGATTAATGATGACGAAAATATTGATGATGATGATAAGTACCAGTATTTGGTTCAGGCTACAGTACCAGATTCAAAAGCGAGACAGTTAGTTATTAGTTATTCCCCTTCCGGTAGAAATTACTACCATGCAATAGAACAGTTAAAGAACCGTTTCGCACGTGACGAACTGCTCATAGAAAATTACGTCCGACAATTAATTAATATTTTATTGTCTCAAGCTAAAGATGAAGGAAGAATGCCACTAAATAATTTATTTGATCTTCTCAATACTCAGTTACAGGCTTTGGAGACCATGGGTGTGACAAATGATAAATGCGCATGCATCCTGTACCCTCTAGTAGAGTCAAGTCTTCCCGAAGATATAATGTTAGCATGGGAGAGAACAAGACGGAGGGACAGTAGTAATCAACTCTCAGATATTATGAATTTCTTGAGGAGTGAAGTTGAAAGTGAACAGCGGATAAGTTTAGCGAGATCACACAGTACTAATAATGATACTGGTACATCGGGCTTGCTAAACCGTAAGGTACCCACTGCAGCTTGCATATTTAGTAGTAATAAAAAAGTCGTTAGTAAGGTAAGTTGCATTTGGTGTAACAAATCTAACCATAATAGTTCCGAATGCATAAAGAGTAAAGAAATGACATTCGAAGAACGTAAAGATTTTATAAAACATAAAAGATGTTGTTTTATATGTTTAAAAGTAGGACATGGGGCTAGAACGTGTAAATCATTTCCAAAGTGTATTTTATGTACAAGACGTCATTGCGTAAGTATGTGCCCTGATTTAAAACTAAGTATTGTTAAGGATAGTGTAGATAGCGAGGATATTAGGAGTAACGCTAATAAAGAAAATACGCAGACAGCATTATTATCTAATAAAAATGTGACTACTCTTCTACAAACAATTTTAGTATCAGTTACGAACGGTAATAAGAAATTGGTAATACGAGCGTTATTCGATTCTGGGGCACAACGTAGTTATATAAAGAAGAGTATTGCAAAGTCACTCAATTTAGAAATAGTAGGAGAGGAATCATTGAATCACTGTTTATTTGGCGCAATAAAAACTAATATAGAGTCTCACAACATATACAATTTTATTTTACAAAGTTTAGATGGTAGTTTTGGTATTAATATGACAGCTTTGGATAAGAATGAACTTTGTGGTTTTGTGCCAAGCTTAAGTATAGAAGATTTTTCAAAATTATTATCACAACAACAAATAAATATAAATGATATTGGAAATGAAAATATGGAAATCGGTTTATTGATAGGCGCAGATTATTTTGGTTTATTAATGACAGGTAATATTTTAAATTTAAATAACAATTTGGTTGCTATGGAAACGAAGTTTGGTTGGACGATTATGGGTTCTCATGTAGGTGTTTATTCGAGTATTTGCACATCGAATAGTATTATTCAAAATAGTATTAGCAATTTGCAGATTTCAAAACATATAGAAATTAGGGATCCGTATGAATCAAAAGTTAATGAAAATGTAAAAATATTTTTTAAACAAAGTGTAAATATAAATAAAGATAAAAAGCAGTTACAATCAAAAATAGACTTAGATTATATTCATAAAATTAATACTAAAAATAGGTTACACAAATTAAATAAGTTTAGTAATAGAGTAATAAAGAAAGTAGAGTGTAATAAAGAAGTATATTTTAAAGAATTAAACAATATACAATATTTAGGAAATTATTGCCTTGATAAAGGAGTCAGTTTTATAAAATATATACCCAATTTAACAAATATATTTAGAAAATATAATATGGGTATTACGACAGAGATTAAATAGAGTTTTTAAAAAGTTAGTAGAAAGAAGGGAAATTAGGTAATGAATATGTTATTATTTAGTCATTGCCATGTTGTCTTGGAGCAACTTGTAGTTATTTTAATTTATTTAAGTTTTACAACAGTCTTCAAAAAAGAAAAAAAAAAACTAAATCAAAACGCAGCACGCAATAATTAAATGATAAGGTCTGAGTAGACAATTGTGTGTTGATATAAGAAGTTGAAGTGAGAGTTTTGTTCAAGAATTTACAGAAGTGAAGGCTATTGGTAAACTTAATTGAAGGATGTAAAAAAAATTATTACATACTGATTATAAAGAATATCGGGTGTAGAATAGTAGATAGGTTTACAGACCACATTTGTATAAAGAAAGTATTTTAGAATGTTAGTAGAGTTAGGAAAGAGTTTATAAATAAAGGAAGAAGTTGACAATATAGTTATTATTAGAATAGTTAATATAATTAATGTTTAATTAAAAATTGTTGAAAAAAGTTAAGGATGCGTTACACCATTTGCACATGTATCTCGTGTTAAGAACGCGGTCGTTAGTATTCTGGTGCTGTTTTAGCAGGCCCGTTAATGTTAAATACTGGGAGAAATGTTGGTTCGTACTGTGCAGCTAGTTTTACAAATTTTATGATGGAGTTGAGAAACCTTATTGCACACAATGGTCGAATTGAATTTATTTATACGAAGAAGATTTAGTTCTCATGGCACTCCTTGGTGGGGAGGATTTATGGAGAGGAAAATAAGTTAATGAAGCTTATTCGAAGAAATCTTATAAAAGTCTGTTTAACTAAAGCTATGAAGACTGCAGACGTTAATGTATAACTTAAGCGGTATTAAATACTAGCCCTCTTACATCGATATTATAAATAATTAAAATCATTGACGACTGCCTGTATTCTACAAATATTCTAAATACAAATTTCGATGAAGTTGGCGGTTCAATATTAAAATATTAGTAATATAGAAAGATTATAAAAGAAAGATTATCAAGTTTAGGAGTAACATTATTTAAAGGAAAGAATTTCGCAAGGACGACTTGACAGAAGAAGTACACGGTCAAGGAGAGTGACTACAGTTCCAACAAGACTATGATTTATTTATTGCAAATTATTTAGGATTTGCAACGGCCGCAGTATGTTGGATAATTATAAAGTAGAATTTTATGAAAAGTAATGATTTATGTCAAATTTAGGTATTGTGTCACTTCGCATTCTGATACCAATATAGAGTTTTTGTTTCGTCTTATTATCTATTTTATTATAGTTAAACTCCTTATTTAAGCAATCTTCATCACCCCTACCTTCCATACTTAGAACCTGCACACAGTTTTTACACTGCGCTTGCCGGCGCGTGGTCTCCATTCCAGAACTTTACAGTCCCATCGGCCATCAGTTCTGCGTGCTATGTGGACTCCTTTTAGGGTGCGGTTACGAAATGGGATAAAGCATCGAAGCTACTAATGTACTCGTAATGCAAATTCGTCTTTGACTCAGTCCATTTCGTGACCGCATCATTTAGTGGGAGTGATCAGTGCTGTTAAACAATGTATTGATCGACCCCATTCATGGATTTCGTAGGGCTGCCTATCACCAGGTAGATATAAAGTCACATTCCGTGCTTCAGTATAAAAAATAAAAATAAAACGCGAATTCTGCGTTCTCCATACAAAATGAGCTTCATTCTTCCAGTATTACCACAGGAGAAATAATAGTACAAGTAGTATTACTAGACTACTGTTTGTCGCAGAATTAAAATCATATTTTTGTCGGTCATTGTATTTATTGTTCTGTGTTTAGGTGGTTTTTTTTCGAAATCAGAAAAAAAACTTTTTTAATAATATAACACAAAACATATTTATACCCACAACAAAAAGATTTTTGCGTACAATTACCAACATAAAAATAATAATTGAAATTTGACTAACAGCAAAGTTGTAATATTGGAAGTTTGTGTGTATAGGCGTCGGCTGCAGAGCCCTTAAGAGAAACGAGTGTGCGAGTGTATAAGAGGGAAGGTGTGGGGCTGGTCAATGAAAGATGTCCTCCAAAGTTATAGTTTATATTAGTTTTATAATAGGATATGTAGTCTACAAAATTTCACAAATTTTCACAACTTTATTCGAACCTAAAGCGTTCTACCCATTTTAATATGAAAATAAAAATATAGAAAATACAAAATCCTACAACGACGAGGGCTGACTTTACGTAACCATTTTAAAAATATAATCTAATAGGCAGTAATATTAATTTCGCATAATTTACACGAGAAGTCAAATAATAACGGTAAAAAAATAAAAAAATATCAGTCATAAAACCAGCCCCCGAAATGAAACAACAACCTTCTTACTGTACATTAATTATATTTATTATTGTTATATTTAACTAGATTATACAGAATAATGATTCCTATGAAATATAATTCTTTAAATTTATTCAATAATAATAATACTTAAGAAGTATAATAGGTATAATAATAAATGGTTAGTCAATGTGTTCTAACACTACTGTATTATATTATGAATGAAGTCGTATCATATAGATAACACTAACCGAATACTCAGCCTCGTCCCACCGGTCCCACCGTCCCAGTGGTCCCCCGTCCCAGTGGGAGCACATCACAAAAACATAGTCAACACGTAAAATAATATCAATTAAAATAATAATCATAATCATCCATCAAAACATTATAATAAAAATCTAAACATTAAACACTCACTTAAAACAAATTTATATTAATATTATAATCATAAAGTGTACGTATGTATAACCATTTAAGCGAATAATCAAAATAAGTATAGGGTCGCGGCGAGCGGAGCGGCGAGCGCAGCGGGGCGCGGCGGAGCGTAGCGGTCCGGAATTCTCTAGCATTGGCTAGTATTGTCTAGCATTGGCTAGTATTGTCTAGCATTAGCTAGCATTGGCTATGTGCGCGCGCGCCGCCTCTCCGCGCGGCGACCCACAATATATTAATACTTTAGGCTATTACGTTAGGTAAGCTTTATAAATTTTCGATTTCTCATTACACTAGAATAATAATAATAATAATATTAATAATTATACAACTTTTTTAAATTTTTTATGGGTTTTTTTATCGAAAAACTATCGTAACGTAGTTTCGACTCTCTTCGCGACGGCCGGACGCCACACGCGGCGGCCGGCCGTCGAATAAAAAACATTCATAATAAGAAAATATATCGTTAATAATCTACCGCCTCGAGCGTAACGCGCCGCGAGCGGACGGGCCGCACCGCCCGGCGCCGACTTTGGCACCAGATTTCGATTACGCTTTAATTTTTTTTTTATAATTTTTATAACGATTTAAGTAAAAAAGGTCGATTCGGTATAAAAAACGCGGGTCGGCTGTCCGTCCCGGGCCGGGTCGGGGCGCGCCGTCTACGAGAAGATGCGCATGAACGCCTGCGCCGGCTTGGAGCAGGCCGGACACTGCGCCGCGCCCGCCGCCAGCCGCCGCGCGCACTCCAGGCAGAACAGGTTGTGGCCGCACGGCACCAGCGCCGCCGCCACGCCGCGCTCGCCGCACGCCGCGCATGCGCGCGCCGGGGATTGCGCCGGCGACGGCCGCGACCAACCCCACACGCCCGCCGAGCCCGTCTCGAACGACGGCGACTCGCCCAGCCCCTCGTCGCGCTCCGTGGACGACCAGATGCCGAGCAGGTCGCCCAGCCGCGTGGACGAGCCGCCCGACGAGCACGAGCCGGCCGAGGAGAAGGCGGCCTCCTGCAGCGAGGCAGCGCGGTAGGCCGGGTCGTCGGGGCCGGCGGCGGCGCCGGTGCGCAGCGCGATGTGCGCCTCGATCTCCTTGCGCGCCGCCTCCACGCTCTCGGGCAGCCCGGTCACCTCGAACACGGGGTCGCGCTCTCGGGACGGCGTCACGATGTAGGTATGCGTGGTGTGCTGGATGCGCTTGATGGTGGCGCCCTTGGGCCCCACCACGAGCCCCACCACGCGGTAGGGCACGCGCACCTGCGCCGTCACGTGGCCGGGCGCGCCGGCGGGCGGCGGGGGCGCGGCGCCGCACTTGCGCGAGGCTCGGATCTGGGAGAAGTGCTCGGCGGCGGAGAGGATCTCCCGCTTGGCGCGCGCCACGTCCTCCTTGCGGCCCGTCACCACGAACACGGGCTCCTCCCCGCGGACCGGGGTCTTGATGTACGTGTTGGTCTTCGCGCGAAGAGCCTTGATCTTGCAGCCTGCAACAAACGGAACACGCTCGTTAGCTCATCATGTTCATGGATTCAAATAAGATTATTGGAGGCTCTTTTAACGCTACATATGCCTAATACAAGACCACTAATTAATCAGCCTTTCAAAAAAAACTTTATAATTTATTTATTTAAACATAATATATTACGCAATAATTAATTATACAGATTACATATTACATAGTAATACATAATACATTAGGATAGAATATATCGAAACTATTTCGGACATTCCCGACAAGCGTTGGCTACATATCTGATAGAACAATACAGCGACAGTGGATAGTTACAAGGACGCCGCTATATCACTTATACGCAGATAGCTATGAACGGAATCACACAAACGTCACAAATTTCCTGTCTAGTTTCAGTAGATATTTAGTAAATACAGAATTAAAAATTCAAATTAAAACAAGATGTTACTCTTTATTATCTATGTTTATGACGAAAAAATATATTAAACAAGTAAAATATATATATTAAACAAGTATTTATCAAATAAACAATAAATGTTTATTTTATTAATTAAAATGTATAAGAAACACGAACAGATTAAAGCTACATTAGCAGACTCAGTGCTGACTTTACAAAACAGTAACTCTGGCCGGCTTCTATATATCAGTTCTCATAAGACGAAGCCATAAGACTGTACATTTAGTCCACAAGATGGAATAGTGGAATCGGGACCAACGGCTAATCTCCTTGTAAGTTCGAGGCAAACTTATTGGTACCAGGATCGTAGCATGACCTTTAGTTCTGCAGTAATAAACTCACATTATTAGTTGAAACCTGTTTAAATTTTAAAGCAAAAGGACGAAAAAATTCGTTGGCCTTTTCTGTATGTAAAGCGTAAGGATCGTTGATCTCGTTCTCTTACGGTGTTTCCCTAATCACACCCTCTCGTTTTCCCGAAGCTCACTGCGGCAAAAACGCGGCAAGTTCGGTCGGCATCCTAGCGGCCTAAGTTCAAGAATGCAGACCAGAGGGCGGCGTAGCACTGACGTAGCATCGCCACTGCTACGAAGTATTATTATGAGCTAAAATGCGATAACTTTTTGTAACCTTTTGTATTGAAACCTTGTGAAAAGAATCATTTAGCGTAGTAAACGCGTAGCACTGTCTGCTACGAATTTATGGTGGTTAATCAAATGGCTGTTCTTATTATGGAATAAATAATGCTAGTAATATTATAAATTTTAATTATTTCGAAAATAATATGTTACTTAAATTGGTGTATTAATCAAACAACTCAATTTTATATTATTAAATAATTTATTAATTTTAAATTTTGATTTGGAAAATATAGATTTAACTTTGTTTATAGTCCTAGTTAATTTTCGACTACCGAAATTTGCTAAGCTAACGGGCAGGAGAATGTTGAATGATTTTACTAATAATATTTCAGTGGAATTGGGACTAATAAAATTTTACTAATCGCTCCTGTTTAATATTATATATTTTAAACAAGATTAATGTGGCATAACCTTTAACTAATTACACCATAAAAAAGACAATACATATACAACATATAAAAGAAGCCGACAAGTGCTTAACATCGTAGGAAATTACGTCTCCATAGAATAAAAACCTGGTATTAAATCGAAACTGACTGAACTAAAATAAAAAATAGCACACTATAAGATCAAGTATATAACTTAAAAACTAAACCAAGTATTTCAAAAAAAAAACTTAGATATTATTGCATTCTAGAAACTAACTTGGGAGATTTTTTTATATGAATCTTTGGGCACTAAAAAAGAAATTTTCATTACGACGTGACGGCAAACCGACCGACTGATCGCATAAGGCTACAGTAAAAACGTACAGAACCTTAAAAAAGCAGAAATAAAAATCGCAATACAAAAACAGTACTAGGAGCACAGAAGGTGAGTGCAATCACCTCAGATTGGCCATAGAACTCGGAAGCGGGTCACTACGTCACTGTACTACGGGCGCTACGACCGGGACGTAGCACCGGCGTAGTAAGTAGAACCACAGACCTAGTTGTATTAGTAGAAGGATGAAATGTATTGTTTTACTTTAAAATCTTACGTGTTTCTTTTTTGCTAGCCATCACTATAGATTACCTACCATTATTATATTACTAAGTATAAGAATACTTGTGTTAGGAATCTTTCTTATCTAAAAAAATATAAGTAAAACAATTTGTACATTGAAACATTTTTTTTTTTAATATATACTTTATATCAGGTATATATGAATACAGTGTATTGTTTAATAATAATAAGTAATAGTTTTTTTATTATTTGTTGATATTTAAATTGCAAAGGAATTGTTGAATAATATCACGAAATATTTTGTATTTGTCGTCCTTTTAGACTTTGCAGGTCTGCCAACCACCTACAACAATAGCAATAACAATAAACAATAGCTTTTTTGTCTTCCTTTATTTAATTTTTTATTTGTATTCACAGAAGACTGTTAAAGCTAATATAATTAACCATTTATTTTAATAAGTAGTAAAACCTAAAAGTTAAATAACATAATTTTGTTAAATGTACGATGAATCAGTCGTAGTTCATCCACGGTCGTATAGTCTCGCCGGTCCTGTAACCTCTGTAGTTCTGTAGTTTTAACGCGGTATGAACTATGACAATTCAATGCGGGTATTGAATGGACAGTACTCTTTGAAGGTAAAACCTGCATAAATGACACGAGTATTCTTATAAATTATAACTTGTAGGTGAAAATTAACTGATATTAGCAGGAAAGTTTGTAAGTTTAGGATTTAAGATATGCCTTAGTCCGAGTTTATTTATGTTAACGTTTACTATCGAGTTAATCAAGAAGTCTTGTATAGAATAAGATTTATTTCTTTATAAAAACTTTTTAACAAAAATACAAAGTTTACTTACATAGTATATAGACCTACTAAACTCCACTTTATGAAGTCGGCACCAAGTTATCAATAATTGGTGCGGTCTTAAGAAGTTTGTTTATTACCTACATTTAGTGTCATCCTAGTTATTTTAATGACAATTATTATTATTAGCCGTGCCAACTTCAAAAGTAGAATCCAGTAGAACTAAATAACACTTGTAAATATCTATTATTTTATACTCTTTAGTGTTTTTGAAGTCGGTTTATTGGTTTTTATTTAAAATGTTTAGTGTGATAGAACGACACGATTTTTATAAAATAAGGTAAATCATAAGTTTTAGCCACCATTCTATACTTGAAATGTAAGTAGTAATGTATGTAAGCCAGATATTATGGCAAACAAATTGAAATTTGAAATATGACTTTAATTGTGATTACTATCTACCAAATACATTCCATGTTTGTAATGAATTATTAATCTATAAATGTATGATTTGGTAGGGTATATTCGATTTAAGCTAACTATCGTTAACGTGAAGTGAAATATGGGACAAATTTTATTTTAAACTTTATATATTATGATATTTTATTATGCAGATTTAATAGTTTTTATTAAATATATTTATAAAATTTAACTCCATTCACTGCAATAATGATCCGAATTTATTAAATATGTATTAATGAGTGCCAAACCTTGTTAAAAGCTAGTGATAAATAAGATGTACATAAATACTGCACTGTTTAAAACTGCTACGGCGTAGTCATTTCCCACAGTGCTACGCGTGAGACTACGAGGGTAACGACCGAGCTATCTCGGTCAACCGATTCATAAACGTACCAACTTCACAACTACGAGTGTTTTAATGATTCATTAGGGAGATTTAATTAATTATAATATTTGAATAAAATCGATAGTGTAGAAATCAATATTGAAACGCCTGATTTTTTAAATTGTATTTTAAAGTCTAATTTATGTTTTTTTTTAATGGAGTGCGGCATGTGACTTTGTTACTGCCTGATGTTAAGCAGACCTACAAAGTCCTTAAATCGCTTCAATTATCGTTGTTAATGAACATAATGAAATAGTAATTATTCTAGATGTAATTGTAGTTGTAATTTAACTCCTTGTAATGTTACTAGATTAAGTTTATGGAAATAAATAAATCATTCATTCATTCATTAAATTTTCAAGCAACTTTTATAATGTTTAAACAATTATAAGAAACTTCCCTTTTAAAAATATTTAAACCACGTTTTTAACATTTATTTTAAACTCTATATTGCACACAATTATAGACAGGCGAGCTAAAACTAAATGCCTTAGGCATTTTGTATTAAACCTTTGAGAGTAAAATTTGCTTAAGGTGATTAATGTTTTATCTAATTTATTCTGTTTACAAACGTCATGCGAGTGACAGTGACACAAAAATAATTAGATTTACCTCTCCTTTTCTAATAACGAAAAAGCAACGTTTTTCTATGTGCTAGTCTGTTGTGTGCTTATAACTCGAGAACCACTTAACCGATTTTCGTGGATCTTATAAAATTAGCAGTGTCTATAACCGTAGAGCTTGTATGAAGAGTTGTGGATGTGAAGGAAGCGAGAGTTGTGCCAGGGTCGTTGTAGGTGGCGCTCCCTTGTCTCTGCCTACCCCCGTGGAAAAAAGACGTGACTATTTTAGTTAGTTTATAAAATTATTGTTAACACTGTATCTATAACTTAAACGAGTTTCAGATATATGTACCTACTCTCAACATCTTTAGAGACCGTCTAGACGACCTCAGGGTACCCAATGGAGGGATTTTTATTCCCAACTTGTCGTAAACGATGGTATTTGGTTTTGTCAAACAAATGAACATACATTTTGAAATAAAAAACTCATTGGTACCCATTGGGGTTTAAACCGGGGATCTAAAAACGTATTTCGGAAATCATATTTTATTTTATTAGGGAATGTCAGCAAGGAAGTTGCACTTTACCCAGAATCATTATAATAAATAATTGAAGATATGCCTCAAATATATCGTTGCTAAAAAAACATAAATTGAGTAAAATATCACACAATATAGAATAACGACTTTTTCCTTATTCTTATTTTCTTTATAGAAAAAAGATAAAAGTCATCGTTAACAATGCTGAATAAAACATATATTCTATTTAGTTTGTAATATATATTTATTTATTATTATGTTTAAATATAATTACTTACAGAATAAAATATATAATCTTCTATATGAAAGTGGTAACGACATATGTACATATACAATTAATATATTACTTGAATATAATTTCGTGTGTTCGTCACGCTTGAGTCCCAACACCAGGCAACCATGAAGGGAAGGAGATCGATAAAGGCCTCTTTCAAATTCTAAACATGTTTAGTTAATTCAATAAATCACATCTCTAATTCGTTTTCTTTTGTCATTAATTTCATTTCTTGAAAATGTTGCTATTATGAAAAAAACTATAATAATATTTTACCGTACACCGCCTTGAAATATTTTGTAGCCCTCTAAACCTCCTCGGCCTATTCAAAGCTAGGATATTTATCATAATAGTAGGATCTCCACAAAACTAACCAGGGTTGCATAAATCAGTAAGAGTCCAACGACACACAACATAGGGCGCGTTCCATCCAACCTCGGCCGCTTATTTCTATGCGCCCTCTTTCCCTTCCCGTCTCTCGCATTTCCCTCATACAGCTGTTTCCTACGCTATCCCTAGCCATATTTCCTGGCTTAAATGAAAATGGAATAATAAGAAACAGTATTTATCAAAAAAAAACTTTGGGTCATATGAACGAATGAACTTGGGTGAACTCGGCAAACGTTTAATATTGACAAAATATTTTGGGCGAAGGAAGTTAAACACGAATTATTGTATTTGTTTGTATTACTAAATTGACTTTGTTAGAAAGCTGTTTTGAGGCGCTAAAATCGAAGTCAGTTAATTATTCAAATACTCCAAGATTGGTGAAGAATGGGCAGATTTGACACTTTAGATTTATTCTAATAAAAATAATAATAAACGAAAAACTTTTCAATGTCGGAATTAAAAATATTTTTAATTCAAAACTATCCCTATGTAAGAAATACATATACGGAGAAAACAAAATTAAACATATTCATAGAATATAATAAATATTATATGGTATTATAAAGAAATTTAGTAGTAAAATTAACCTTATACCAAAATAACTAAATTTATATCGTAATATTGAAATAATGGTATCGCACTTGAATTAATTTAATTTAGTTTATAAAGATTTAAAATCCGTAATATAGGTATATTTTTAATTTTAAGCTTGGCAGTTTGCTTCATACATAGAAAGTAAGCTACGAGTACTTTATCATACAGATATCAGTTTTAGCTGATTAAAAAATCTACCCCTACAAATAATTATTATCCATACAGTTATCTTCCAAGATCAGCTGTTGTTAAAGATTTTGTGCGTAAGTAAACATAGGGCGTAGTGTCGCATGCGGCACCGGGAAGACTGACTGCCGAGCCTCCCCGAGTTCCCCCGAGCCTCCCCGAGCCACCCCGAGCCTCCCCGAGCGATCGATACGCCGGGCGACGACCCCGGGCCCGCGTCCGCTGCATTGGCGATCCCGACGCGACCCATATTCGCACACGCGTTCGCTAATTATGCCTGAACAAGGCGCAATTATGCAATGTCCGTGGGGAACCCTATACATATAAGTGGGTCAAATTTTGAGGAAGGCCTTTTTTAGAAAATCGATTATGTTTTTAGCAACGTATGGGACGTAACTTAAATAACGTAATTTATGGAACGTGTTTCCAAGATGGCGTTAACAGGATCATATAGTGTTTGGTTGAGTAGAGAGGGTAGTGAACACAGTGCAGGTGAGAGTTAAAAGGCCTTTAAACCTACTTCGCGGTTTCTAGTCCAGTAACGCTGCAGTTCATTCCCCTGCCATTCAATCACGCGATGGATCTGCCACCCGCACGGAGAATTCATGGATAGCTAATATATAACATAACATTGTCTCTTTCTCTCTTACAACTTATTTTATTACTACATTTATGTTATATATATTATACATGGTGACTTTGATCAGTAGAACCTCATATTAGCCTAGTACAACCTACTAGGCAAATATGAGGTTCTACTGATCAAATCAAACAACTTTTCCTATGGAACCATGTATCGCAAACGAAAACAAAAATTGCCTTCTCCACTAACCGCAAACTAGTAATGTTAAAATGATCAGTTTGTATGGTGAAGCCAAATTTTGCGACGCATGGTTCCATGGGAAAAGTTGTTCGATTTGATCATTAGAGCCTCATAATAGCCCAAAGTAAAACCTTTCAAATTCATCCAGTATAATTAAAACTGTTAAGATTAATTAGGTTTATTTTAGTTAAAATTATCATCACCTAAAATTCATAGAAGTAATAAAAATGTATCATACACAATATTTCATTACAAATGTCTGAAATTAAGGCCACAGCAGACATTTAGGGCGGGCAGAAGAAAATAGCTTTCCTGGTGTTTTCCAGCGGCCATTGCACTCGCCTTACATAATACCAGGGCAAGAGAGGTAACGAAGAGGTAGGCCGATTTAGCGGCGAGCTCGGTGGCGAAAACGACGCGAATTAAACAGAAATCACAAGGGGAAAAGAGCCCTAATCCGTCAACAATAAAGTCTGGATTTAAATAGAGTTTTGCTGTGAAGTGTATGTTTGTGGAATGATTAATGGCGCGTCTTAGCGGATGTAGGCTTGCGGGCGGCGCTAGGGGTGGGGGTTGATCGAACTGAAGTTGGGTGCGAAGCCGTTGAACTTTTGTACCCGATTTCTGTGGACCTAACCTGACAGCTGATAGATTCAACTATTTACGAATAGAACCGGATTTTAGCTCTAAAAATAATGTTTAAAATTGTTTCACGAATAAAATGTTTTAAGACGTTGATGATTAATAGAAACGAAAAAATATGGTAACGAGCAATTAGAAACTTTGCTACGTAGGAAATAAAAGTTATATTTGGAGATAGACATAAAGTTACTTATTTCGTTCAAGTGTCAGAGATGGACGCGTTTTGGATGTTTGGAGCTTACGGGAGCTTCCGTGCGAGTGAGAGGGTCAGAAGACGTGCTGTCTCGCTCTAATTGCCTAAGATAGTCGTGGACTGAACGAAAGCGAAATGTATCCAAGATGTTATTTTGGTAAAATGTTACATTCAGTAGGACTTTTTGAAATTTGTGTTTTTCCCATTTTATTTTGTTTAACATGTATTATATTAGTTTATATTTAATTTAAGGTTTACTGTGATGATTTATATTGGAAATTATACTTAGCCATATGCAAAATAAAATTTTGATCTTTGGGCACTTGGTCACCAGATGCGAAAGACTTGGTATAAAACTCTGGTCACTCTGTGCAAAGAGTTATTTAATTCGCCACATACCGCTAGGGATTCCACGTGGTGCAGCGAATATTTGCAAGGATTTTCAGAACTAATTAAACGAAATATTTTATCTGTAATTTGTCCTCTGCTTAATTTTTTTTTAATAGTTCTATGTTTAATAAATTAGTACCTATGTTAAAACCGATTTAATATTTATTTATAGATTTTTTTATTTTTAGGGAGGTATTGAGGTGATTTTTTTAAATAGTTATTTTTATATTATATTAAATCAAATTTATTTGTAAATATTGTTAATATTAAAGTGAATAATAATTTGGAACCCCACTAAGTTCTATTTATAGTAAAGCAAACATTTTAACTTTAAAAATAATTAAGTAGGGAAACTTTTATTAATATTCGTGTATTTTTTTAAAACGTTTTCGTATTTCCTATCAAACCTTAAACAGCTGTTGTCTATCCCATTTAATTACCTGCAACAATAAAATACAAAAGATTAATAATAAATATTTACAAAATAATCATATAAAGAATACGGACTCTAAAAACTTCGAATTAAAGTTTAAATTGTCTTACAAAAGTTGTAAAGTGTACTATAAGAACCACAAAATTGATGTAAACTTGAAATTTAAATCTTAAAAGTAAGAGATTAAAATTGGATATTGAAAAACAGTTAAGTTTATAAATAAGAATGTCACAAAATCAAGGTTGTGTGGGCAAAAAATAGACCCCACACGGGTCCCGTAGTATTGAGACATCATTCCTCTCCACTTCAGCGACCTGTCACATGGTATTAAAAAACTTTTTGCAATACAATTTATTCATTGTTTATTTATTTATATTTGCATTCATTTGCATATGAGGCAGTTGTTTTTTTTTGTTGCTGCTGGGTTTGGTAAAAAATAACTCGTAAATCCTACCTATCTAATTAACTGTTTAAAACTTTATTTAAATATTTCTGTTCTTTCAGGGATACGTTTTTATATGATATACTTTACTTATAATAAATTATAGGTACATTTAAATTCTGTTATGCGAAATTGAAAGTACAAACTGTTTATTGAAATAAAAAGTACTCGACGTGCCAATATATTAAAAAATATAATTTAAAACCCAAATTTCATCTAAATGGGAACCATTTTGGAAAAGATTCCAAAAATTTCGTTGAAACTTTTTTTAAAATAAAAAAAATCATATATAAATATTTTTGAATGGAATTATTAATAAAATTTACAAGAGTAAAAGGAAGAAGGTGAAGGTCGTATAAAGGTTTTTAATTGTAAACTTAAGATGATTCAAAATTGCCAAAACTCGAGGGTTCCGGTTTTGAAACCACTCCGACTAGATTAACCGCATGATAAACTTATGATGTATTTCGGAAATAAAAATAGATTCTTACTTAGTTACATAATTTAAAAAAAACTATTAATTCCATTATTTTTTTTAAGGATCAAGAAGTATTCAATTACAAACTACCAGGGACCCAGAAGTTGCAGAAAGTGAGACGAATAAAAACAGTAATTAATATAATTTGTGGATAATAAACAGTGTTGGGATCGGTATGCTGCGGACGTGTAGGTGAACGCACCGGGACGGCCTGGTTGGCGACTCGCCAGGTCTCACGGTAACGTACTTCTAATCGCTGTTGATGACTTCACACTCCTATGCTCCTGGTACTCGATGGTGCATGTAATCATGATGATTCATATAATGATACTATCAACATTGGAATCGAAACCTAACCTACTGCTGGAATATGTTGGCCTACATTTATACGGTTTCAATATACTAAATCTACCTGGAGTTAAATAAATAAATAACATCACGGGTGCCTTTTTGGCTACCGAGAACCGTTTAAACGGCCTCAGGATACCCAGCGGAGGGATTAATTAACCCGTCCTCATTTCGCCGATGGCATTCAAATCAAATCAAATCATTTATTTCATGTAAATCTTTACAGATATTTATGAATAGTCAAAAAAAAAAAAAAAATTTAACAATGAGGTCTTAGAGTGCGTTTGGTTAGACAGCTATTCATTATTAAAAGAATGACAAATATTTATTATACCTTGATATCAGATTTAGAACTTAAATTTAGAAATCTTAATATGAAAATTACTACCAAACCGAACACACACTACATAACCAACTAGTGTAAGACTAGGTGGTTAGCTGATTCCATTGACCTGTCAATCATTATCTGCCATACAAGGGAGCCACCAAGGCGACCAACTTCACCGACCATATCCACGCCATCGGAGGCAACACCTAACAAATGGCTTGCTGCGTTGTTTATATTGGTATAGGCCTCGTTGTATAAAGCGGTCCCCCATCCCAGATTCGGTCTTGTTGTCACCTGCTTAACTTTGTTATTAGTTGCGCAATGACTTACCACTAGGCTGGGGCCGCTTTTTTTTATCTACCTGGTGTTAAGCAGATATTGTCCATGAATGGAAACGATGTGACGACCAATAACCTACGTACTTCGGTAAGGGGAGGGGTTGTTTTTTGAACGAACTATATTAAAATATCGTTTTGATGTAAGCAAAGTTGTAGCTTTCTTTAGACACCCCACTTGACCTATTTTAATGAAACTTTTTTCACCTGAGCCTATAAATCATGATTGACTTGCATCCTTATAAATTTCAGGTAAATCGGATTAGTTTTCGAGATATTTGAAGCGGACAGACATTCTAATACAGATAGATAGGCACCCGAGTATCACCATAAAAGGAATCCATTTTTTTAATAATCTCTAGGACTATGGAATTGGAATTCTAAAAAGTATCTTGACGACACATCCCATAATTGTAGGTATTTAGGAGTACACATCACGTGCCTCATTAAGGTGTTCTAAAGTCATGCCTACCAGGCCACCATGAATCTGAACCGGTCGTGATGCTGATAAAGTCTATGTGCCTACGACCTGGTTCATTGCCGAATCGACTAGATTTCCGCTTAACGACATGCAAATAGACGAAACAACGTTGTGAGACATAGGTTAACGTGGCCGCCCGGAAAACGTCCGCATATTTCTACCTTGAGTCTCTCTTACATTGATCGTTTTGCGTTTACTGGAGCGAGCCAGTGCCGTATAAGATGAGATCCTGGGCTAACATCAACTCCTGGTAATAATATTGCGAAAATATTTTATTAATGAAAAGAGTAAACAAATAAATAGTCTGTATGTATAGCTAATAGACAGGATGTAGGTACACAAATTTATTAACGCATTGATACAAAAAAAAAACTCGAACCTAGTTAACTTAAATACTTTGTCCACCAGACCATTCTAAACTTAATGTTACTATGAACTATTTGCAAGATAAAATCACGACCTTGGGAGTTATATGCGTGGATTTGGTAATGACCCTGAGCAGGCCAATGTCTTCAACTGACGGATACGACAATATACCTACCTACTACCACTTTATATACATACATTACATACAAATATTGTATATTTAATGATAAGATTTCGCAATGATTGATATTATGGTGAAAATCGAATACTATTTGTACTTCCTATATTACTGAAAATTTCCATAAAAATACCATAAATGTCTGTTACTTATAATATATTTAACACTAAATGCTAATTTAGTTGCAGTAATTCATCATCGACGTCATAATAACGTCATAGCGTCCCAACTAAATCCATTGTCACCGAGATCCCGTTGAGAGTTCAGTCGCCCGGTCACTCCCATGCCACTCCTCGACGGGGCGGACGATGGATAATTTGCAAGAATTATACGCAGAAACAAAAGACTGCCCCCGCAAAGAAATATCACCTCGCACACGTGCGACCCACTAAATTAGGCACTCGAGAATACTCGTCCCACTCCACTAATCCCGACAATTTTCGTTCTGTCCGAATATTTGGGAAAGGTAATGAACGTTTTAATTTGCCAAATTTTTATTTTTAATATATATTATGAACTAGCTGACCCGCGCAACTTTGTCTGCGCGTTTAAATTTAACCGTTTACGCAGCGTACGCTCTTAAGAGGAATAATTTTTCCCCGTTTTTGCAACATTTTTCTTTGTTACTCCGCTCCTATTAGTCGTAGCGTGATGTTATATAGCCTATAGCCTTTCTCGATAAATGGATTATCCAACACGAAAATATTTTTTCAATTCGAATCAGTAGTTCCTGAGATTAGCGCGTTCAAACAAACAAACAAACAAACAAACTCTTCAGCTTTATAATATTAGTAGTATAGATGAAAAAAATACTATCCCATAATAAACATTATTCTGTTTTTTTTAATACAGCAGACATGTGACTCTTCGTCCACCTGATGGTAAGTGACAGTGTAACGTCCAAGAATGTTCTCAACCAATAGTAGTAATAATGCTTGCTTCAATTGGTTGATTCCGATATGTTATTATGTTAATTCGTTAATGAAAGCTTGCGTAATACCTTGTTTAAAATCTAATCAAAAAAAATATGTTTTCAAAAAATTATGGACTTAATATTACAAAAGATTGACACAAAATAAAATGATTAAAGTAAATTACAGAGAAACGTGTCGTACGAGTGTGACCCTGATCAACCGCGGACAACGGCGGTCATTAACAGTAAGTAACGTGCAATTTTATACCATCATTAACTTTTTATTCCTTACAATGACCCACAAAACCAAAGCACAACTTTCCGCCATTTAAACATGACCGAGGATTTTTCAAATTATAAATGTGAAGTCCTCCGCGCTCCAGGAGGCGCCACCGATACTCTTCATTATCTACACAATCGGAAAGTCGCAACCAACAACGGGCTAATAAATAAAATCGATTTCATAAACAAGCTCATTAAATACCTTGTCAAAACCGGCAGCACGATCGATCGATAAGAATTGTATGAAAAATTCACAATAATCATTTTAAAGGTTGGTTATTTGAGACGAGTTCTGTGTGTCGTTCTGAATCCGTAATCCACAGAACGTCGACCGCACTCCCAAAGGATCTCAATGAAGGATAACATTATTAAGCTCCACAAATAACGCTTGTGAATGCAGATGAGCTCTGTATCTAATCTAAAGTTGGCGCCGTTGACGAAGCCACAAATAACAGTAGGAAGAAACGGATTAATGTCAAATCTCTAGCTATTGGATTTGATATTGCATTTGTACGAGTGGACCGAGGCGCACGTGCTATCAGAACTAAACACATTGGAATAAGTGGTATGATGAAAATAAACTAACAATAGTTAGTAACAAATATAATATGCCGAGTGAAATACAAGCTCGCATAGAATCTTATCCTATTAAATGTATAATTTATAGTGCGAAACACAACTTTTATGAGCAATTTTGTAAATCTCTCTCTCCTAAAGTATGCGCACGACTATGAATGACTCGTGTGAATCTCTTCCCGCATTTTATAAAGATGACGTGTTCGCGTAGGCGTCTAATAAAGCTACGAGAGACTATTGCGCAATAAAAAACAGCTGATTGCAAAACAGTCACACAAAAATCGACTACACCGGGAAAGTCTGAAGTGTTGTTTACAAACATTCAGCAGAGTTTCGACGAGACGTGAACTAAGTTGCGAGAATCTTTTCAGTAGTTATGGGATCCTTGACTCCTCTACGGTCATACGATCTTGGTACCCAACAATGGACCGATCATAGTCTGTTTGAACTTTTCTAAATTACTTTCATCTGAATAACTTTGAGATTTTCTTATATAAAATTTGTTATCTTGGATAGTTTAGTCTCGTTAACGCGAAAGCTTTAAAGGAAAAGAACTTATAAAATTTACATTTTATTTCTTGGTTACATAGAACGAGTAGATTGCAAAATCTGATGAATTCTATGGAGCGGATAATTCCATATTCTAAAGAATTAATAATAATGCAGTTCGGCAAATGTTTGCAAGTGTCATGTTTTTTGCACTCTGCAAGCCTCTGCCTGTCCTAATGACTTCACATCTCGCGTCATAAGCACCGACCCCGATTATCAAATCAATCATTTGTAATGGACACTCAATTAAATTGGGATTCGCACCGTGTTGTATCTTAAATTAAATTAATACTGAAATTATATGACAATCATGCATTCAAATCGACCTTTTTTGATTGATAAAATTGATTTGGTATTTTTTATAACGTAAGCACTTTGTTATAACTAAGTGAGGATCGTAGATCATAACAAAATTAATTACAATAATGTTATTACAAAAACAAACCGATCGAGATCGTGTACATCAAGAGCTCGTTGACCACACACCGAGCGTTCGTCACTTCGCCGCGCGCGCTGTTCATCATCTCATTAGTTAAGCTGGATTGAGAGCCTCTTATGTTAATACCGCAATGGATTGCACTATTAGGCATGCGGGTGCAACATTAGCAGTCTTATGACGAATGTAAGAGGTTGACGAACGCTGACGGTCTATTTCGGAGCGGCTAAATACGTCCGACGCAGGCGCACAGGGCCTCGTGACATTTAGTCGCGCGACTAGGTGCATCCTCGCGCATGCTCACTATGAATAGATAATTCTTATCTGGATCCGATACTGTCATCCTAAATCAATATTAACATTTATGTTCTGGAGCAAGTTGGAGGGATAGAAGGTTTTCTGGGTATAAAAGCTATGAATGTAATTATGTATGAAAGAATTTTACTGTTTGGGAACTTTCTTTCTACTTTTAATACAGTTGATTTGATTATAGAAACCAAATTTGAAATTTAAACACCAGCTTTCAATTTTATTTACGCTCTTGTGGCCCTAGTGGGAGTTATATAACTTTCTCATCATAGTAAGTAAGTATCATCTGCCAATCGGATTAGCTTATTTTGACAGGTTTATAAAATTAAGCGATCCTACTGCGTGGTACTCACTTAGCGCAGTGAGAACGTTAAGACAAACTCGCACTAGAACCTTTGATTACATTTTACTAGGAATTCATGCGTTAACTTAGTAACCTGCTGTCAAATTATCATCATAAAGTTCCCGATGTAGTGGCGCATTGATGTTCTCCTGGTGATCAGTAGACCGCATTCGTAATTTGTTACATGGCACGCCCAACCGTAGCGAACTGATTTAGGCTCTAAACGAATTAGAGAACCATTACAACGCTCAATCGTTCCCAAACACGGATATTCTATTTAATAGAACAATAAAGCGTTTTAGACAAACTAAAATGAGCGATTTAACACATTAAAGTAGTCGGATTTAAAAACAAGTGGTTTGATAAAAATTGCCAACGTATAATCATTATACCCTCGAGGTGTTCGTAATACCCTGCAGTCGACAGCGGTCCGAATAACCCATTAAACAAAAACGATCCATATCGTAAACATAACCGCAACAGATCCAATTCGGAACATTTTAATTAGAATGCGGCTCTGGCTTGAACAAAACACGATACAATTTCGTTAAGACAAAGACTTGGAGTCAGAAAAAAAAGTATCGTCGCAAACGCAGAGCGACCGGTCGTCGTCAGAAAATGCACTTCGCAGAACTTAGTTTTTTATGAATCGCGATACAATTCCCTTTACACTCGGCCGCGTTTGCGACTAGGGAGACTTCCCAAATTATGAAATTCTATATCGTTGTGATATTGTTTTCCGACCGGAGCGTTTCCTCGAAGCTTACGCAACAATTTTCGGCAAACACATCAAGTAGATTAAGATCGGTGAGTTAAGAAGCAAAAATAAAGACGTTTAATTTAGTTCGTTGACCGTCGGCGGTGACCCGACGCGAGGATATCGCTAGACTTGTTTATCGAGATCCGTCCAAGGCCGAGAGCATTATACATTCGCGAGGATTCCTTGTCAATTTCTCAGCGCTTTCGTTTTTACTCGTCCTCGTGGTCTATCTGTATTCGGCTGTCACTTTTTGTTTCGTTGTGGCAGACCTTGACCTTCGCCGGGCGCGCGAGCATCGACCCGGTCGCCGGCCACGCACGGGACTCGGGACACTCCTGGATGAATACTCCACAACCTTTTAATTTCTGTCATTCATGTATTACTATAAACTACTTAGTAGCAATAATTAACACTAAATGCTGCAATCATTTTGTTTTTATTTTTATATGAACAAAAAGTTGGGAGTTTCAAAATTGGATAAAATGGAAATGAGCAGGAGCTCAAGGGAATAAAATGAATTATATTCCCTTGATGGATTGACCAAATAGGATTTAAAAATTACAATATAATGTACACTTCAAAAACCATCCTAAAGTAGTGTTTCAACTTAGCCCTTTTGTTTAAATTTAGATTGAATGCTAGGAAAATTAAGAGGAGAAATGATACACGAGCTGCTGCAGAAGATAAAATACGGAAAACCGATACAAACAAATGTCCCTAAATCAATTTCAATTGTAGTTAAAACAAAGTGTGCAGAGGAAAAAACAGATGCAAACAACATATTCGGTAGTCCTAGCCCGATGAGAGAATCTGACATGATGTTAAATAAATAAAGTACAAAGAATATCCATCCTGTCACTTCAGTTAATACAGGGATGTTTACGCACAGGTTTCGTCTTACAAAGCGCTGGCCTCGAATACCGACTGTTTGCTGGATCCCCAGAGGATGCTCGAGTAGTGCGCGCACATTAGCAGGCAGCGCCGCACACATCAATGGTTCCGTACGCGCCGCGATTCATTCAATTTGTTTACCGCGGCCGAACTCCATCGGGTATGCGACCCTGGTGCTACGGTCAAGGCTACGAACGGCGCCGTACACACCCTCTTGACGTGATGGCGCCGTGAACGTTCAACTTATAATCAAGGAATTTGCTTACTATTTAAAGATCTTACTAGAGAAGAGCTGGTGAAATTTGGTTGTTTCGAATAACCCCTAAAGTTTAGTAATTCATGTGAGTAATTCGTAATCTATCTATAACATGCAGGCCATAATCAATTCTTCTTCAACGATAGTGCGAATAAAACTATATTTTCTAATATAAAATTATATTAGGTTATTATAATTAATACATGTGGTAACGATATAGAGTTCAAAAATATTTGTGGAATATTCCGCTCGCTAGATCAACGAAGTAAAACAATAAATGATGGAAATAACACAGATCTGGAATGTTAACAGCAAACAGACATTTTGAGCTATAAACATTAAACATGATTTGCACGAGGATTGAATCCAACGCAGACATCACCAGGTCGTTAGCAAGTTCCAGCACTCCAGTAAGTTGGGCCATGCTGAGCACACGTGCGGGACCTTCCGGTCGAGGGTCGTTTACTCCAATTACGCAACAAACCGTACTCGTAGGCATAAACATAATAGGCGGAATTTTTATTGACTAATTATTAGGCATTTTTTATAACCGGTGAAGTCAGCGCGCGAACGGATATCGCTGAATATTCAACCAGTGTATCATTCGAGGCTAACAATAACGATTCTAGAATAAAAAACGGACACTTTATCGTCGCTGGGATCTGCAGTAGGGGTCTGTTTTGAAAGCGAATGTGTTATACGCGATAGGTTCAACGCTGGTTTATAGGTATGCAGCAAGAGAGGCTGCCCGCTGTCCGCGAGACCACATTCCTCGCCGGTGACTCGTCCGAGTTGTTAACCTGTGCATTGTCATCTCGACGCACTCTTGGTCTCGTTTCTGTCGCACTACCGAAGCTACTTTAGTTCCAATTACGAGTGAAGCATATTCACCAGCAACGAAGCGACTCGTTCGAGGTCTTTGCGATATGTCAACGTACGAATGCAGGGCTACGATTAACGACACAACTTTTAATTTATAACCGGAATATAAAAGCCCTCTGCGACTCTGCACGACGCACTAACACACATCCTTCACAATGAAATGTCAACAAAACCTCTCGACTACTCCGAAATTCAAATCACAAAGTAACTAATTTTAATTTTCCAGTTTATGTGACTAGCAAATAGAGTTGAAATTTCTCCGACGACAAAACATTAAGACTGTAATGAATAATGATGTTCGTTTCATCTTTCCACATAAAAGCTAAGTTGTTGATTCACTTTCGGTTTCGCAAAATGCTAACATTGATTTAGAGCAGAAGATTAAGTAAAAAGTACAAAAGAGTTGCCGAACAAAACGAACCGGTTCCGAAGCCGCCGAAATCTCCTCCGTAATTATGTTAACGAGACTTCGGGACCTATACACGTGGCGCTCCCGAACAGCTTGTTCATCTGTTCGTTAGAAAAACTAACAATCATGAACTGTATAGGTACAATAGGAAATGATGTACAAAAGAAAGTGATGGCTCTAGAAGTGACTCGCTTGCCGAGTGGATTAGCGTAGATAACTCGACGTACGCATGTATACACATCTGCGCAATTCTGTCGTCGATAATACTTATCGAGACCGGAAAACTAACTAGGTAGTCAGATTTCCCTAAGCGGTGTTCGGGCGCCAAGTAGAAGGCGGGAATTGACTGATAAGGCAATTACACAACGGGCTCGAGGTACCAAGGTCGCAGCAGATGTGGGAAGCACAGGCATAGCGTTCACGCCTTATCTTGAGCATATTTACTCGGCCGACATGTGAGCACAAATAAACACCTCACCTCCGATCGTCGCTCCAAAATTAAGCCCTATCGACAGCTCACGGGTGTGAACACGCGAGCCCCGTGAACAGATCGAACGGCCCAACTGACTACTATAAGCGCGCGATAACACCACGTGCGCTGTTGAAATTTTCCTGTAAGATCAATTGTAGTTACCTAGAAAGAAAATGGGCTATTCAGAGTTTATTTAACCCATGTGACATAATGTAATCTGTTAGGATTAAGCGCTGCGGTGTCCCGACGGGCGACCGATACAAGAGTTCACGCGATCTCGGCGGGAGGTCGACATCGCGGGCACCGGTCGTGGGGCAAATTCCTAATTTGAAATTATTTATTTTTCATGAAGGCAATGAACGCGAATAGTGATTCACGGGTCTGGGTATTCATCCGGAGGCTCTTCCGAGGTCTGCGCGGAGCCGGCGGAGCGCGGCCTGACGCAGCACTTCTCAGGAATCCGGTCGGCGCAGTGGGTCACTAAGCTCCCGCGACATATGCGGGAACATGCGACCGTCCTCAGTATGGGACTGAGCTCGTTTATTAATTAAAATGACATCAGCGGGCGTGGGAACCGCGCGAATCATACGCTAATTGAATAAAGACGACTGACCGGTTCTGCGACCGTGATTTCAAATCTTAAACCGAACAATATCGTTTTAAAACTAGCAGACTTGTTTATGTTGTTAAACGAAACTGAAAGGTGCTTATCGGAAGCGTTGTTAATAAAAGTTACAAAAAGAAAGCACGCAGACGAATCGTGATGCGTCAGCGCAATGCTCTTTCGCCGTCCTTGTCGTCTTCGTAAGTGCTTCTCGGCCAGGCTATCGTCGTCCCCTTTTCGCTCACGAGCGTTCCCTAGATCACCTGTCTTGTTCACTCCGAGCTTTGTTTAAGGAAGTGCGCCTCATCGCTTACGGGATAACTCTACGGGCGGCCGCTTTGCATCCAAACACCTCAGGAGTGTGAGAGGAATTAATTATAATCTCGACTCGAATTTAGAGCGAAGGAGTGTATGGCAAATTTTAAATGAGGAGCTGTAATGAGTGATTATATTCCCTCTCTCTCGCGGCGAAGGACCTTGGTTATTGCACTGCGCAGCAAGTTCAATACCCAGACCTTGGTCCGATCGAGAGAGCAATGGGTAGTAAAAACGAGTTAGGTATACACCTGTAATAAGTTATAATTTCGATTCTATTTTTAGTGTATTATAAAGCCGAGAAAACTAGTTAAGTAGCTTTGTGTGCGACGGACGGAAAAAACGTGGAAAGATTCAGAGGGACGAAAATTCTTAGTAATCTTGTTCTAGATTTGGAAGTCTGGCCTTCGGGTTAGATACCAGGAGAGTAATAAAATCGCGGAGGTGGTCGGGTGGAGCGGCGCGATGTCGAACCTACATCAAAAATTACGAGCGCCCAATTAGATGTCGGGCGCATTGCGAAAATATAAATATTAGTAGAACCGACAAAGCTTTTTAATCACCGATCTCGATGCATTTTGTTCCTTTTGCGGTCCAAAATTACAGGTTGCGAGTTCGCTCACCCCGGTCAGACCGCGCTTAGGGCAACTATGCCTTACGGATCGGATCGTGTGAAAAATTACCGACGATTTTGTTCTTATTTAGTATTATAAGTGGCATTCGATATATGTAATTTTTGCATCCGGCCGAATATATTAAGGTGCCTTTGACGCACGCACACGCCATATCGCCTTAGATCGATTTACAAATTACATTACATTATGGAAATGTAAGATTTTAATAAAATCTTGTTTTGCGAAACTGTCCAAGTAGTGCATAGAAGGTTATATTGCCTCCTTCACCGTCGTCAACAATATTCATTTAAGTACGTTTTTCCTCTAAGTTTAGTTATGTATCTTCGTAAACAAGCTGTCAGGCCCAATACCCAAAAAGAATACTAGTACCTAGGTAGATCACTAATTAACTACATACAATGCAAATTAATTTTAGTTGTGTACCTACACAATAAACCTAAAGAAAAAATCCCTTATTACTTACCTACTACACAGTTAAATTAATTTAAACAAAATAAAATAACAACAAAAGTACCAAGGCGCCATAAGTTGTACGTAGATTATTAACTCAAATGTGTGGCTACAATACGACAACTTTCATTGAAGTGTTGAACGCGATGCAATTGAAGCGTGCAGCTTGTGCATCATGAATCTTCAAGGTTATAAGGTAGGGCGAGAGCGGCGACCGGCGAGACGGTGACGTCATCCGCCGGAAACGGCCGGTTCATAGTTACGGTAAGATTTTCGAGTTAGAAGAAAGTGTTTCGATGCAATAGATAGAGCGTGGGTTAGGTCAGTGTCTGGCTCATGTAACTTCTATAGGACAATGTGACCAGGAAACTAGAATGTCTATCAAATATCACAGATTCTTATTAGAAAATTATAGAGATGGAAAAGAAAAAGGATATCATCATAAAATATGCATGTTCATTATTTGGTAGCGTTGCTAAATAAACGTGGACGAAATAAAGAAAAGCTTTTGAAACATTAATTGGGGAAATACAAATTATAAATTAAGGGGAACTTTGTTCGGAGAATGAAAAAGGGGAAAAAATTATAGATAAAAGATGCAACTTTGCTGGTACATAGGTTAGGACATCTTATTCAAAATTACACTAATATTAAGGAAAAATTAAGACACACAGAAGAAGAGCCTCGGTGGGTTCTGAATTCCCAAATCCTATTTTTTTATAGTTGGCATTTTATTGGATACAATTAATTTTAAATTGTTTTATAGGTAGTGTCGCTTGTTTATTTGTGCCGAACGAAGCCAGTTACCAGGACAGCAGGTAACCTCGGCGATAGCTACAAGTGCTAAATTAATTGCAGATCGCCATAAAACTCAAGGAACAACATGTTCTACACGAAACTTGTAAATTAATAAGTTTAAAATTATTTATGTAATGTCATTAAAGCACTTTATGTAATACATATTTTTTATCGTACACGCTCACCTTGCCAAATTAAGATGTAACTACAGTTGGTTGCTTAATTTTTCACTAACTCTTCCAAAAATGTAAGAATTATTAACTCACCCTAATAAATAAGATCTTATTCAGCCAAAAGAGATAATAATTACCTGAAACATAACAAAAGGTAACTTTATAAAATTATCAAAAAACATGCCGACAAGACGAAGTAAGCTGCAGCAAGTAACATTTACGTGGAGTTATAAAATGTATTTCCAAGTATTAAAACATAAACTTATCAAGCTTCGACAATAACATCGACTTTAAATTAAAACTTATAAAAGCTATTGAATTATAAATATCAATGTTCGTCGCGTTTACCGTCCATTTTCATAATATACAAGATATTTAATAATAATAAGATAGCTTCGCAGTTGTTACATACAATAAGATATATTCATGTAGGTACTAGGATCCCAGACAAGACAACGTAGTGAATATTTAAATGTGCTCCCATGTCGTTAGCGTTTCCGATGGACGCGTGACACAGCCTTACTACAAGGGAATATCAATAGAATAGGTAATTGTTGTTTGACCTCTTACTAGCTACATGTACTCCTGGTAAATATCACTTAAAATACTATTTAAAAAACTTATCAATGTGAAATATTGTTTATGTATAAAAGCTGTAATTGGATCCGACGTTTTACAATACCTACATACAATTAATATCAACTGAAAGATTTGTTAAAAGGTGATCAGAATAAATGATAAATTAGTGTCAAAATCATTGGAGGTTTTCAATAAAACAAATTAAACCCTATTAAGTACGCCTAAAGGCATTAAATAAGTCATTAATCTAGAGACAGCAAACGTTGACAAACCACTTGTTAAGAGACGCTTAAGTCGAAAACCAACACTGGCACTGCAAGTTTTAATATAAATGAGGCAATTACAGAAAAAAAAATACCAATAAGTGGGTTGATTGACCAAGCAATTGTGGACAGCTGCTGTCAAACAGGATATGCTAGTAGCCTAACTGTCAATATAAGTATAGTATAGGATACCTTGAAAGTTATTTTAAAAATAGAAGTTTGTTTCAGTACTGGAAAAGCAGGCTTTATTGTCGGCCAATATGTACCGCTTATGCCGGCTGCAGGATCTAGGCGTACTTATCAATTTGTGATAGACGAAGCAAATTTAAATCGACAAGTGTCGCTATAATAGGTATAGCCTAATCTGGGTTTAAGTTATTCTGTTTCAGAGCAAGCTGCGGCTAGCATTTACTGAATCTCCCAAAGAATCGAATAAAATATATCATCGTGTGAGTCAAAAATCGATTTATGTTGTCGTGACATAATTCAAAATTACTGAAGCCGTAAAATTAAAAAAAACACTTTAAAAGCTCACGCGAAAGTCGAACTTCAATTAGATTTCGAAAAACCGAACAATAAGAAATAAAATGTGATCCTTTACGATCGCCTTGTCCGTCGTAAACCTGGCGGATGCAACTATCGCATTTAACACGCTGTTAACAGTTCATTGCGTTTTACACATACGTACTTCGAAATAAGTTCCAAAATGCCACGTAATGTACGTTGTACAATATCGGTTGTCTCCCACAAGAGTGAGCCTAAATGATGTGTTGCTAAAAATCAGAACTCAAAAATAGCAGTCGTGAACTTTCGGTAAAAAAAACAATAAACGGTCGTTCATTTGACGAAAAGCTTTACGACATGCGAAAGTAGGTCATCGGTGACCGACCGAACACCTTTGTTCAACGACGGTTAAATTACGTACTTACTCGCCAAACAATATTGCAAAAACCACCTAAAATAGTTGTTATGTCTCAAAAAATCATGAACAATACATAACACATACCGTTCCCGCATAGAACTACCTACACTAAGGGCGGATTAGACCAAAGTTCTAAGGTAGCACATAGGTATAAAGTATGCATTAGTATCATTATTTTTGGAAAATATACTAGGTACAAGTCTAGTATTTAGTTTGTTGCTAGGGCAAAAACTGCGAAATGTCTAACATATAATTATTATCAATAGTTCTTTTTAATATGCTAAGCATAAACATCAAGGATTACATAAAATAGTTAATCTATAAATAAATGAAGAAAATCTTAATGTTATATAAATATTCCTGGAAATACTCTAAAACCTTCATTAAGAAAATCAAACATTATTTATTTATTTATTTTAAGTAAATATTTTTATATACCTATTTAAATTCTGAAACTAATGTACAACAAATCGCAATTTAAACAAAACAATGGGACTGTCAAAATGGGTCAAATGGCCTAAAAGCTTAACAAGGAAATACGATTCCCTGGATTCCCAAAACTGACTAAGGTAACAATTATTGATTTAAAGCGAACAATAACGATTAAACAATTCGTTGACCATATCATGTAAAAGACACAAAATGTTTCTCGGATCGAGCTCCAAGAATTCAAAGCGAAATTCTTCGTGGGCTTTGTTTCAGATTCCCAGACGTCGGCAAAGGCCGGTAAAAAGCAGTCGTATGTGAATCGCCTTATAAATTATGAGAGCCTGGTACCTTTGGCATTATTAGTTGCCGAAATCTGGACCTAAATCGCTGGTTACCGTTAGGGTCCTACTGAGGCCTAAAAAAGGGCGAAGAGAATAAGAAAACCTGTTTCTTCTACGCTTTATAAAATAAATAATAATGCTGTTAGTGGGGTTGAGAGGTAGGCCCCTTCGTTTTATTGTGTTGTTGTATAGAAACCCACTTTAACTGGTTGTAACGTATTTCTTGTATTGTTATTTTAATAGGTGTACCTATAAGTATAACGAACACCTATTGGTAATATTTGGCTTAGTAACAGAAATCGTACAAGGAAACATAGTGGTCGGCCAGTGACCATGTATTATTTTTATTTACACTTTAACATTGCGTGTGATTTAATATCAGATAGGTATAATAATATTTCTTGATGATTGATTTATAAATTAAATTTAATATACCAGATAACACGGGTTATTTATAAACAAATAACTACTTAGATAAGTACTAAACTATTTATAAATGTTGATATGCCATAAGAGGATAATTGTTCTTATTTCTGTACCATCACGGTTGCTTTACGGTACGATAGTATTTTTTATTCCCACCTCGACATGTGATAGTATTTCAATCTACACAGAACAAGCGGCAAACTTGTCGCAATAACCTATCTATTATCATTCCACAAGTTGGTATAGTTAAAAGACCTATAGCTCACTGTGCGATCTGAGGCACATTGGTACGTACAGGTAAGTAATAGCAAACTATAGTACTGCTGTCCCTAAAAATGAGATTGTGTGTCTTTTTTGATATTAAGGCATAAAAAAAACAAGAACAAAGGAAGAAATTGACCACAAGATCCTCGTCGATGCGCGCGCGCACAACCACACCGGATGCACGTAACATGCAAGCAAATTGTGCAAGTTTGAGACTTTGCATGTACTCGTACCTACCAGCCTACTAGGTACGGTGGGACGGGTAGCGTACTATAAATAAACTAGAATTAAACATAAACTTTTGTCGTTTGTGACACATTTATTTAAGTGACGAGGTCTAGCTTGAGAGTGAAACCTTAGAAAATTAAAATCCCTGAAATAGAAAGCTTTTAAGCGCGCTTTAAAAGTTTTTTCCCTGTGCGAATAAACTAAAAGATGATATTTTACAATTTTTTTTTTCTACAGAATATTATCTTAGAGATACAAAGGGGTAACGCAACGAGCATACTCGGTACTATTGGTAACACTGCAGGGTTAGAAGAATTTATAATATATATTTTTTCTGTATCTTCTCGTTTTATTTATTTATTAAATATAATCAATGTGTAAACAATAAAAAAAAAACTTGAAATACAATAAAATTAAATAAAAAAACTAGCAATGTCATTATTAGTTTTCCAAAAACTTTTACTTTTTGAAAGTTCAAGCTGACAGGAAAAGAAACCGCAAGGAAGTGGATTCAGAACGATTGTAATTTACCCTCCACATTTGTCCAAAATTACAGGAAACAACTTTTTAATAAAGCGAAATTACCGTTATAAAATTAAGTCTACCAGGACAGCACGTCATTATATATAGTATCTATTTAGTGTAAGTAGTATCAGATAAACGATCTTCGTTACCGCAGACTCGTCTAGGGAAGCCTCAGATGTGTGAGAAGCTTCTGCTATATTGAAAGGTCTTTGTTATTTCATGCTACCCTATTACTTTTAAAAATAAAAGGCGACAAACAAAGGCTTTTTTATATGCAATGTAAAACGTATTCGCATAATATTAAGCACGAAATGCTTATTACATTTATGCGTTTCATGTAAAACGATGCCGCTTCTCTTATATCGGTACATAATCTTATACATTCCTATGAAATTGGTGTTCGCATTAAAGCCGCCAAAAGCTGTCAAAACACGAGTTACGTTTACGGAATAAGAAAGAAGCTTTTGTTCGGCGACCACTTAAAAAGAGAAGAAAAGAAAACTGGGAAAATGGCAAAAGCAAAGAACGGATCCAATCACGCGATGCTCGAAGGGGCTCGATGGATAGGCAATAACTATAAACAAGGCATAATTAATTATTATTATAGCTTTTATTAACAAGTATAGGAACAAATTCTGGGGTGGAAGGCTTTTCTAATTGTATAAAAGTGACTTAGAATATAAAAAAGTAGTGTTCTATTTTATAATTTTCAATTATAAAACCTCACAAAACTTCGGTAAACTGGTATTCCCAAAATGTGTTCAGTTTTCCTGTAGTTTAGAATATTTATTACCAGGCAAACATATGTTGTTAGGAGACTATTGTTTTTCAGTCGGTAAAATCTTAAACATCTTTAGAAAAAAAAATAGGTTGAAGATAATGACTTTATTAGAAAATTAAGTAGTGGAATAAAACATGAACCAGTTCGCTAATTTTAATTTGATATCAAATGTTTAGAATTCTATAGGTGTAGTCTCAATTATGTTTTTTTATTTAACCAGGCTATGATCTATAAGAAAATCTTATAATACATTCGGCGCCTACAACTGGCCTTCATCGCTAAACAAGCTGATAGTATAATTGCTATGACCATAATCATGATATATATTTTTTGGCAGTTTTTTTACTTCGGCTAAACTGCTGAACCTCTTTTGTTTATTATTCATAATTACAATCCGATGCCGAAGCAATCGCGCAACCTGTCATTATAGCTACAAATAACCGCTTATTTATGTATTCTGTTAACTGACATGCAAGTTTATATAACTTTAAAATGTACGTTTTATTATTTATTTATTATTTACAACACCACTATATTGCCTCGGAGAGCACGTTAAGCTGTCGGCCCCGGTTTCACTATACCAACTTGTGAACGACGCGACGAGCTAGCCTCTTGTTCGGTGTAGACTCATACCATCGGCTACGACGAGGTGGGATTAAACACCGCGCCGCTGGGTACCGTTTAGGCGGTCTCGGCGCCGTAAGGCACCCGTGATGATAGATACTTTTATCATTTCATAATTTACCTGCTGGAAATTTAAAACAAAAACGGTTGTCTATGGTCAGGATTATAATAATACTTGTACCCATAAACAAAACCATGATATCATATCATTTACCCGTCCTCACGGATTTGATTTAATAGTATCCTTGCATGTGACCCGAATCGCATGCATTCGGTGCTCACTGACGCAATTAGAAAAAAAAAATTACAGTTAAACGGTTAGGTTAACAAAAACTTAACAGACTATAAAATTTATCGCCTCGATTATAAAGTTCAAAATAATAAAACCATCAAACGAGGATCATATACATATAAAATTTAATAATTAGATAATAATACGTCTGGGCTAAAGAGGCCGACAAATGGCGAGGTTTGGACGGCCGCTGTCTGTCTTCGGAGATTTATTCCTGCCCGTTAAACTAGTTCAAGGTTGTCTATGATCGTGAATGGGCGGCTTTATAGTGATAGGTCGCGCTCAGGTCGGCGGGACCCGGAATCAGCACCGGAGGAATCAAAAGAACACAGAAATGTTAACAAATATATTGAGATGCGTAAATACAAAAGCCAGTTGATTTCAGACAAGAGCTTTTGTAGTTTCAAGCTCTTTGGTCCCATCGCCGAGCAGATGGCTGATCATTGTGCAATGGGCTATTGTGATAGTTACTTCAAAACACCGACCGTTTCTCGACTATAATACAACTTTGATACGAAGAAAAGGACTTTCCATTCAATCTTAATTCAATACAATTTTGAAAATTACTTTATAGAAATCATGATAAATAATCTAACTATAACAGTTTGTACCTGCAAAAACAGTATAAAATATTGACTGATATTGACAGTAAAGTTTGTAGATACAAAAGTCAAAGTACGAGTAGTTGCTAACCAAAATCAAGAAGCTTTTGTAAAGTCGCAGCTCTCCGTTTAGTAGGTACCTAATAAAAACATATTAATTCTTCGTAAACACTAACATAAATTAAAACACCTAAATTGTAACAAGACATTTACAGTTTTCCACACTCAACTATACAGACATTTAAATAACTCGTTCCGAAATTAATTAACTCTCATGGCAATATAAGTTAGGGTCCGATTGAAAAATGCACATTTAATTTTGCAAAACACAAAAAGAGACATTAAATTATTTTGTAACGGAGTGCAACGCTCTGGGAATTGACCATTTTAGATACTAGAAGGGCGCGACAAAGACATATCCGAACCAATACGATATAGGACCTCGCCACGCGACCCCGAAACCAATGTAAATGCTCAATTAATACCGCCATCTTGAAATATTTTGAGCATGACATTGGCTACCTACCAGGGCATCAGAATCCGTGAGAAACAAATCCTAATTTTGGTCGATAAATCTTTAATGCGGGCATGTTGAAATTGTAATACTTAATAATAGATTGAGTTAGGTATCGGTTTGACATTGTTGGGAAGAACGTTTGATAGGACCACCGTGCGAGATCGACCGATACAAAGTCATATTTATAAGCTAATGCAAAAAACGCAGACAGTAAGTCATCCGAACGTAACGCATACATTAAGGGGCTAACATCGCCCAATCTTGTTATTGCGATCAGGGGTATGAACATTTTAAATGACACATTGCAGGCTGTTGTAATGAAGATTTATACAACTATAGTAACTATCACGGATGCCTTATGGCAGATGGTTCCTCGTACGGCCCACTTATTCGTCTCCTTTTTATATTTACCTAATTTCCTCCCTCTTTCTGCATTTACCTATTCCTCGTACGTTCCACATTTTTGTTTTAATAAAGTACAGACGATAGCAAAAGTTATAATTTTGAGTAGATATTCATTTTAAACTTGTAGATATTAAATTAAGACCACCGAGATGCCTTTGTTTGAATCTGACCGATAATCAATAATTTTTAATAACTATAACCTGCGGATACCTGCAAGGTATCCTTGCGGGGTCCAATCCTTAGATTAGTCGTTATTTCATTTGAAACAGGTCAATTACAAAGTTACAAGAAATCAATTTAGGTTCAATGTCCATTCTATGAAGCCAACTTGTGGAGTTTTTAATGGCTATATTACTCGCTAGATTCGGGCTACCTCAGAATATGGAATATCATAATATAGGGCCTGTAGGCAGTGTTTGAAGGCTACACCAAACTAGCATCGACATCATTATCTCCTCCACTGGGCATAGGCCAACCAAGGGGCGCCAATGAGATCAAAAACCACAATATATAGGCCTAATATGGGCGTATTCGGTTGTGGTTTTTGATGACGGCCAAGGTTACTAACGTATATTAGAGCCTTAACGTAATCTGCATACGTCCTATCAAAATATCTGTCAACTCGCGGCGCTTTGATCTTGCTATGGCCACAAAGTTGCTTCGACATAATTGGTTGTTAAAATTGTATTCGTTATTTTTTTAATACCTACATTGATTATCTTGAATAAGACGTGATTAATCGGTGACTGGACGCGAGATTTTTTCGGGGGCGAATTACTGACTTGACTAGTTCAGTGAGCGTGCAAATTAAACGCAACCACTGCATTTAATTCCGACATTGTTATATTATTGATAAATATTATTATAAAAGAATTATGGTCTTAAATATCTTAATGTAATGAAGTTACAGTTTTGCATTTATTTTAAAGAAATAAAAAAGGAACAACGGAGACCGGCTGAAGTTTATTTTTTAAATAAGAAAACACGTACACAGACCGTGTTTGACCTTATATTTAAATTATGGTAAGTAGACCTAAGTCCATGAATTGGGAAGAATAACAATAATATTTAGGACAATTTACACATATTGCTCTGGTCACAAACTAAGCTCTAGGCTTGTACTATGTGTACCAGAAACAACGATATAATACATAAACACCCAGACCATGATAAACTGTACAGAAAAAACGTACTAATATTTTTTTTTGCCATGGGTGGGAAACGAACCCACGACCTCCGCATATAATAACTTCCCGACATAAATCTCATTATTTAAAAAATTCCGACAAAACTTATTAGTTTTTCATCTTAAAAGATAACGATCTAAATGAATTGTGAAACTGGAGAAGTTTATTGCAAATAAATCGCGCGTCGACACGCTGCGGCTTCAAAAGGCCCGCCTTTGACGAAACCCGAAATCCTCGAACGACTTCTCGACATACATGCTACCCTGGTAGCCACAATCATAGCAACTAAAAAACATTATGTTTTTCCTATTAAAAACGATATTAAGGTCAAATAAATTGCATTCTTTAAAATCGATTGTCCATTTGATAAATTTTAATTGCCTAATTTATCACAGTTAATTTGTTTTTTATGATAATTTTCTTAAAAATATTAGGTTCAATACAAATTTGTATGAAAACAAGACGCTAATTGACAATGTTAAAATTTTTCTTGTCAAATTTATTATTAAATGTTAATAAAAAAACATATTAATTTAAATATGGCAATAATTTAGAAAATTAAATTAAAATATAAATAACATTTTAAACTATGGCGCAGTTATCAATATAATAAGAGTAAATGACTGAGGATGAAGCCAACTTGATGGCAATTACTCGAGACAGTGGTAATTCCTGCTTGACTATGCGTCTATCATATAAATTCAATGGGAAATAAAAATGGACTACAACTTGACGACAAATTCATTTATTTGAAATTCATAGGCGTCATCTTTATCATCTCATTATCGACAAAATATCTTGTTTATTTCCCGTATATACATATAATCACGGGTGCCTTACGGCGCCCGAGACCGTCTAGACGGCCCCAGGGTACCCAGCGGAGGGATTTTTAATCCCACCTCGTCGTAGCCGATGAGTCTACACCGAACAAGTGGCTAGCTCGTCGCGATGTTTTGAATAGACTCAATATCCCATCTATAAACAGTTTCACAAGTTGGTATAGTGAAACCGGGACCGACAGCTTAACGTGCTCTCCCAAGGCACTATAGTGGTGTTGTCAAACAAATATACTTTTTTTTTTTTAATTAAAAACTCATTGGTACACGCCGGGATTCGAACCAAGGACCTGAGTGTTTTTAAGTCCAAGGTCTAACCAACCTGGCCTCCACGTATAATTTCATTTCCCATGTGGGATTGAAATATGTTTTTATTGTAATATAATAAATTACCTACGTAGAAACTCTAGAACCATTTAGTCAAAATACTTTATAAAACGGGCAAGAAGTCTAGTCGTGTAATGTACTAAGGCTTGTACGAACATCTCTGCAATTATTTTCTAATCGATAGAATAGATCATAAGGGCAATTCACACTTTCTCCTACCTTCGTGGCAACGTTTTCTATAAATACAGACCTACAAGGATTTAAAACAAAGGTTCATTCAAATATGAGACGCCGCTCGACCGAGACTGAATCCAGTGCAAAATGTACGGTGCCTGCTCCAACAATAAATATTACGTAGAGAGGGACGTTTTAAACGGTGTAAGAATACATGACATAAAATGTCGTTAAAAGTACATCATCGCAGTATTTATAAATGAGAGTGAATAAAAAAAAAGTGCAAATAGACTGAAACTTATATTATAGAAAAAAAAACACATAGCCACCAAAATAACATAGTAGGTACTGGACGCTACTTTTAAAGAGACTATTGGCCTTATTCATAAAAATTTGAGTCCTTCAAGAACACTTTAGTTATAGAAAGCTTTCGTCTCTTTTATTTAGCAACAAAAATTAATATGTGTAAAAGAGACAAAACATTCCATAACTAAAGTGTTCTTCAAGGCTTCTATAAGTTTTTATGAATAACGCCATAGGGCTAGAGAGATACCTAATGATAATTTTCTATATTAGTTTTACAATAGGTTTAAGTAATTTTTGTCATTAGAAGAAACTCTTATTAAAAGTACAATTACATACCTACATAATATTTCCAAAACTAATATCTGTCTCAGTTCTATAGCTTATTATCGCCGGTTCATCTGCCCGGTAGAAAATTCAACGATAAAATTATTATAATAATTATTTTAGAGCAATTCAATATATATTTTAGAGTTTAGAGCATATGTTACTGCGCTCTCTAAACCCCTATATTAATGCAAAAGTTGGTTGTTAAAGGCGAACAAGAGAAAAAAGGCAAAATTCCGAGAAACGTTGACCGCGTCGCCAATTATAATAAAATTGTTGTTCAATACAGTGACCGGCGTAGATGAAGTCATGCTTTGGGTTACAAGAACAACGTTACGTTTTCAGATTTATATTTTTATAATTTATATTGCGATAAATATATTTTTTAATGACTTTGTTTATAATTTAGTCTATAAGTGACGCAGTGTTCAGTGTTCTTTGTTGATTAAATTATTGCTTTTTTCAGTCGTAAGGAAGTGGGAAAGTTCTTAGAGCTTACAATTAGATGAAAAGTATATTTTAAGTTCTGTTTAAGAAATACCTATAAGTTCCCCATTGAAAATTTACAATTTGCACTTAAAGTTAATGAATATTTTATTGCATAGCATTCAATTCGGAATCGATAAATAAAAATTGGGGTTTTAAATTGTCATAAAAGAGTGGAGGAGTTGTTCGGAGAGCGATTACCGAGGAATGCTGCCCAGCGGCTCTCGCTTTCAAACCGAGATCCCTGCAGACATTTTTATAGTTTATTTAATACGCTCATTACTCTGCAGCCCCAACGATCACGCTCAATTAATATGTATTGTCTCCATTTAGTAAGTGTCCAATTATTCGAGAAATGCACGTTCTAAATAAAATAAATGACACGTCCTCTCCGAACGCGGGTCCACACTCGACTGACGGCCGGAATGCATTACATTCAACAATCATCGGCGACATTTTTTCAATTACCCGCAAAAGTAGAAATTACAGGTCGGCCGAGTACGTGTGACCGCCTCGAGCTTTTTACAGGACCTTATTTTGAAGGCATTAAGAGTGGAAATACAGCCTCGGGTGGCGCAAGCGGTGTAAATGGTCACGCGTATATGTATTATTCGTAGTTTCAAGTTGGTAGGTAATTCGTGTAATTTGTAAATTATGTTATTGAAAAATTCTGCTCTGATACGTATTACTCTTATTTTCGAATGTATAAATGTTAATTTGGTTGACACGGAACCTGAAAAGGTGCGGTTTATAAATAGAATTAACAATTTATTTTTGGACTACTTTTGTTTATGTCAGCTTTATAGTGTTGAGGCGAGCCTTATCAAAGAAATATTGTGGGCACAATGTTGGTGTTGCTAGGAATTTTACTATATGTACCTCTGTCTGTCTGTTTGTACAGACTAATAAAATGTTAAACATTGAGTCTAAAATGTTTTGTTATATTATATAGAGTAGGTAACAGAAAAAACACAGATATTGCGTTGATAAAACCGTTTTTATAAAAGAAATTGACTGTTTTAAGGCAACCATGAAAAATATTTTCTTAATCCGGAGGATATTAGTAATAAATTGCTTTGGTCACAAACTAAGCTCTAGGCTTGTACTATGTGTACGATATAACACCCAGAGGTGTTTATAAAATATAATATGCCATGACAAACTTTACAGAAAAAACGTACTAATATTTTTTGCCATTAGTGGGAATCGAACCCACGACCTCCGGATACAACGCCAAAGGCGCAACCATTAGTCTACGGAGGCTGTGATTTAAAAGTAGAACGTCCTGTGTGTCACACCCATTATCAGTAGGTATATTAAATAAATTTAGCGTTATAAATTAATTTCTATTTGTTCCTTAATTATTCGCCATGTGTTTGTCGTAGTGTAATTATTGTCGTACATGAACCGAAGAGGTAACGTACTTGGCAGACCAACTGTCATGGCCGATGGAAAAACAAAACGTTCTCGTATCCGCCCTGGCAGATGGCGCCTCTGCAGCTGTCGGCCGTTGACGGACTCCAGTTTAGTGCCGCCTTCAGCGTGCTAGCTTTATCTAAGTGCTTGCCACTTTACGTGAAAAGTCGAGAAAAGTTACAAACAAAAGTTTTTTTTTTTTTTTTTGTAAAAATTTACAAATCTACCATATACTTGTATTATCAATATCCGACTAAAACTTTTTTTAAATAGCACGAACCCACTCTGTAACAAACATATTTTGTTATGTTTGCAAATGTGTGCGCAAACATACCCCCGCTACGACCGACTCTGCGTAAGTTGTTTGCCACTCTATATCGGGAGTTTGATACCGAAGTTAGCAATTATTTTAAAATAAAATGAATCTAAAAAAGAAGTAGCTACATTTAATTTATTACAGAAGTTTTTATAGCTTAAAAATATTATATTAATGATTTTTTGATTTATCGGGGAATATTACACCGAGTTTCTGGGAACTCAAATTTATTTATTTTAAGTTTGTTTTTTAGTGTAAATTATAAACTTTTTTAGTAAATTAAATATTGTAAGCAATAATATAAAACTATTATAAATAATATTTCTATTAGGTATTTAATTTTTATTGTTAGGTACCTGTATATTTTAGTTATTTTTAGTATATTATTTAACATGTATTTTATGTTATTCTAAATATGTAGATATTATTGAATAATACCTACATAGGTACCTATATATTAAATATGACTACTAGTAATTATTATAGTAGGTACCTATTGTATATTATATTTATAGTAGATATCCATATTAATAATTATAAATGCGAAAGTAACGGTAAGCTGCAAGCGAAAGATTCACACATGAACCGATTTCGATGAAATTTGACGGAGAATCCGAATTAATGAAATGGAATCCTGTCGGTCAACATATTAAATTATTTTCTTTTCAAATAGAGACAAGAATAAGAAGATTAAGCTTTAATAGAATAAATATAGACTCTTGAAAATAAGCAATGGCGTGGACAAAAGCGAGTCGGTATAATCTCCTTTATTTTAAAATAGTAAAGTAATTATTAACCATTCATATGATCGGTGCAGGTTCGAGCAGTTAAATGAGAAGCCAGTTTACATAAAAATAAAGTACTAGAGTGAAGGTGAACAGGTCTTTGTCAGAATGCAATCTTTAATTACACTTCTCAGTCGACAGGTGGTGTATGAGACTCGACAAAAAACACGATAATTAATGACGCGAAATAATGTGCCAGCATCCGATGCATCTTACGCTGCTACCCGACACCGCACTGTGGAGTAAAGTACCAGGGCGGTATCACCTTACAGGAGATCGAACACCACCCACAAAGCAGAACCTAGCTTGAAAATTCAGCATTAAAGAACAAACTACCTACTTGCACTTAACTACTTACACATTCAGTGCGATATCGAATATCAATTTAACTAAAAAGATTTGTTTTCAAAATAAAACTACCAGGATCCCATGTCACGAGAGCGGTTCACCAACCCACAGGACCGCCCGAAACGTTCCGATCGCCAAACGGAAAAATAATGAACTCATTCGCCCATAAATCCTAATTTAAATGTGGATTTAATTTATCGCCAATAGAATAAAGCTGATTAGGCGACGCATGCGCACGGGCGCAGGTAGAGTTACCGAAATCGAGCAGGTAGACTCCTTTCACGGGAATCCTCCCGAAGCAAAAGGCCGGGTGTTTTTTGTTCGCGGTCAGTTCTCGGGTACAGTTACGTTCGTATTGTAATAAGTGTTAACGCCGAAAAGAATTTCACAATTAGCAAACTTAAGGACGATAAGATTTCTTTGTGATTCTTGAGTGTTTGAGATAATGGTTTACGAGAATATTCATTATACACAAGCGTGTCGTCGGAAGTACTCGGAAGCTGGCGTTAAGTTCATTCATACAGAAAAATAGTACATTAGACAGTTGGCCACGTGGGGCATTCAAGGTTTACTTAGTAATAAGTAATTTACATATCTATAATAATAATATCCGCTTATTGTTGTAGCAAGAGCGATAACCTCTCGTCCGCGCGGCGAATCATTACGTCAAATATGATTTGTATGGGCGCCAGGAAGGACCCGGTCGCGCCGGAACAAGCTACTATATGTGTTACTATGTTATTGGGGTGAGAACATTGCACAAATTGGAAACGCACAAATATGAAAGTCGTGTATCGTTAAAGAATCGACAAAAACAATGTGTTTTGTTGTCCCCATGGACGTCACCTCGAGCCGAGTCGGCGCGAACGTTCGCCCAACGGAAAGAGCAGCTGGCAGCTGTCGCAACGAACTGCCGACCGTTTTGTTGTGCCCTTTCAAATTTCATTGAATAACGAACGACAACGTCTTTTAAGACGGTTACAATAAAAATTGCCTGTGGACCGAGAGACAATAATTGAAGTAGCAATATTCATAATTCATATCACCAGGAGACCATGAATGGCGCAGCGGTCGGCTTTATTTCGCAAAGTTGTAATCGTAAACATTCGGGTACACCTGCCCGATCCTCGCAGCGGCCAACCAGTGCCGAACTTACGCCAGGGAAATCTTTTAAAATGGCTAAACCAAAGGACGCTCGTAAGAAAATTTTCAGTCGAAGCTTTTATACAAAATACCTATAGATAAACAGCTCGGTAGTTACCTGAAACAATACATATCAATAATTAATATTAGTATATAGAACATCTACAAATAAAGTCTCAATGATTATATAACTAGTCATTTGATGATAATAATAACGTTTACAGAGGACGGGTGTTTAATAGGGCAGGTGTTTTCGCAGTCGGTTCTTATAAAACCCCTCGTAAAGCAGATGCAGCACATCCATCCGTCTCTCCAAAACGATAACCGAGCTAATGACTTATACCCATCGACGAAAATGTTCGAATGAAACTTGTTCGATGTTGAACGAAACCCTCGGCCAAACTTTGGGACGACTAAACTTTTATTTCAAAGTATTATATACCTAAACATAAACGTAAGTTGCTGTACATTCTTAGTGATATTATAAACCTGGTTGGCGACAAGTTTTTATGTTCAATTACAAGGTGTTGACGGTGGACACACAATATGTTAATGACTCCATGTTGTACGACACATGTGTCCCGACGACAACGAGTAACTACCACGTTTTTTTCTCGCGTAACCTTCAAAGTTTGATAGAGATCCCGACGTTTGTTGTGATCTTAAAAAAACTATTGTCAACTAAATGCGAAACCGAGAAGTAATCAGATAGTAATGGATCTCGGGCTGACGGATTATTATGTTGCAGGCAGAGTAAATCGAAATGGGAGTGTATCTAATTCGCGGCCGCCGAGTCACACGAGATGGATGGTCGTCAGCTCGCAGCGGTCAACGCAAACCGAATCAGGATTAATTCTCCCGGAATAAGACTCCATTTGTTTCTGCGGTCCTAGGTGCTTGTGCCCCTACCGACGGCAACGCGAGCGCGAGGCGCAAACTACGCCAGGACCGACATTCAATTTAAACTCACATACGATTCGTTGCAAGGTTTAAAATTAATCGAAGCGAATCTTTCCAGACGATTTACGCGTTCATTTGTGCCACCGCGGCAATTAGGAAGTCGTTCATTAGGGTCCCTAAGTTTCGCAGACGTGGGGTTGCTCGCAGGGTGACGTCACAATATTTCTCTTTTACGAGATCTCGGAGGCTTCCTTGTGTAAACGAAAAGGGGTAAGATTTTGTTTGCGCTTCACGTTTACTGAAGGTGCACGCATTCTTCCGACACGACGCGTTAGAATGCTGCTACATCCACGCATAATAACAAACAGAGCAGTTGACTCCGGCCGTATTCTTCGCACTGGCGCCTCTCGAGGGAAAGAGATGGGAAATCGAACACTAAAATAACCCTCAAATACTCCGAAGAAATATACGTTTTCGGGAGCGCGAGCGAGATGCGTGATGCAGTCGCGGCGTTCCAAAATGCATCTGTCAAAAGTTATACAAAAGCACAGACAAAAAATGAAGCCCGGAATTTTGGGACGTCTCGAAACATCGGGACATATGCTCGTTTTATTTTTTTATAGTCAGATTCGATTCATTCAAGAAATTGTCATCGGCCTAAAAGATTTGTGTAATCTTGTTAAGTAATAGGAGTGGCTGGTTAACGGCCCGTTGTGACATTTATTACTTATGGAGCCAATAATTTGTTTGTACGAATCAATCGACGGCGTCTGCGTGTGTCGGTGTGTGGCCATCGGTGAATCGAGCTCGATCGAGACGTTACTGTCTGCTAGATCGATCATCAGTAAACGAGCATAATACTACCTAGATGCGGTGCATAATTTTCTAGCGTGGGAATGTATAACCGCCTATCAATTTCGCTTTTAACACTGTGCGATGAAAGAGAAAGAAGGTATTTTGCGAGAGCACCAAGCGTGCAGGAGAAGGTAGGAGGTTGGTGAAGCCTTGACCCTGGTGCGGTGGCGACGACCGGAACGAGCCCGCCTGCGTTCCGACAGACCGCCGCGGTGTGCGAATCCTCGTAGACGATGCAATCATGTTTACTTTTCTCTCGCACTCGTGGAAAACGCGAGTGCTTTCTCTTTCATTGCGTGTAACTGTCAATTAAAGCGATTGCTCGTTGTACTTTAAGTAATTTTATTCTTGTGTTTAGGTGCATTTGTACTCCTTAGTTGTTTTGATAAGATTTTGACCTGCAAAATTAACATTTGGACATGCTTATGGTCGTATTCGTAAACCGCACTGAAGTGTAACATAGCTCGTAAGATTATTTAAAAACGTAATTCCTGAATCATCGATTTTTGCTAATGAATTCGCATTTATTATTATGGAATGAAAGAACGAAAGCAAGTTATTTTAAAATCGAGAGTGACAGACAACCAAAACATGGTAAATACAAAACCAGTACCAGGATCACAGTAGTAAATAGAGAGGGAGAGTGGGGGGTTATTGAATCATTGAAGCTAAAACCGGTTAGATGAGAGTCTACACGACCACTCGGGTCTTCGCATCATTTGATCCATTCCATTGAAATAGTGACTAGACAAGAAATTTCATCGGAAATCATAAAATTAACAAAGTTCTACTTGTACTGAATAACTTATTTTTTATTGTAGGTACTTTGTTCAAAGTTTATTGGAATGAAACACAACGTTTTATTTATTTCTGTCAAACACATGTTAAGAAGACACAAATAAAATTAAATAGGTACCTACCTACTATGATGCGATGAACCTGTTCCAACTATGTTTAAAAAACAATAAAAATACTCCTTACTCTTATTTAATAACTTCTCATGGATTTAGTTCCAATGAAAAAAAAAACAAGGTTAAAAGGAAGTTAAAAAAAAAAATAAGCCGCAGATTTAAATAAAGAACAATAGTTATAAAATACTTGTAGCATTAATAATGTATTTTTATTAAGAATTCTGCGATCGACAGCTCTATGTACGTGAGTTTTGGCATTAAACAATCAATAAACAAAAGTGCCGCATAACCAGGGGTACATAAAATATGAAGCAGTAATCTTTAGTTTGGAGACGAATGGCAGTCCGTATGGCGGATGTGACGTCACGCACAAACGGCGACAATGTGTCGTACGCAGAACGTTCAAGTATTTTAAACAAGTATTTTTGTGTAAATGTCGTCGGTACATAGATCAATGGAAACGACTTCAATGAATATGATTTGTGTGATAACCGGAGACCATTAAAATCAGCAAACTTTATTTTGAATTAATATCTAACGAAGTAGGTATAATATAGATAAATTAACATAGATACTTTTTGGGTATCTTACTTGTGCTAAATACACTTTCTTGGCGCTTTTCTAAAAACCTAATCACCCGAAAATAAAAATAATTAGTCGCAAGACTAGATTTGCGAAAAACCTAAAATAAATATTTTAATTTTATTTAAGAAGAATAATTTACCTACATAGTTGTGCGAAACCCCCAAATTAAGTATTTATTTCTTGGTCGTTGAATTGGTTATTTTATTCTTAATGAACCCCAAAAAAAAATTAGTTTATAACTCTCAAAATTCGGTTCACTGTTAACTTTTATAGGAGCAGAACAACGTACCTAATCGTGCGAAACCCCTTGGAGGTAGTTATTATAGCCGTGCGAAACCCCTAAAATTATGTAAATAAATTGTTTACTTTTTGGCCATTGATTGTTTATTATTTCAATCTCGTAAATCCCGAAATAAAAAATCAAGTTTAAAACTAAACTAATTTCATAATATAACCGCGACAAGCTGACCAATTGTTCGGTGTATACTCAGAATACCATCAGTTACGATGAGGTGAAAATAAACCCCTCCACTGGGTACCCCGAGGCCGTCTAGGCGGTCTTGGGTCGTATAGCACCTGTGATGGTACGTACGAGTACGTACATAGAATATATATTTATATTTATTTAGATACATTCGACATATATTAATAATCAATTTTATTTGCCAATTCATTATACCATTCCACAAAACGTTTTCATTAAATGTAAATTCTAAAACTAAACTGAATAAGACTCAATTTGCTCCGTAAGAGATACAGTATTTGTAACAGATACTAGTGAGAAAAATTAAAATAATTAATGCGATATAATTTCAAATTGTTTTAACCTAGGTGATATTAGACACCTTTGTGATATACTTAAGTTATTCTAAGAACTTAGTAAGTATTGCAAAATATCATTTAGAAGAAATGTTTAAGAAATCTGAACCCATGAGTTATATTTTATTTTGGAAACTTCAACAAGACCCATGGTGATAAATCAGACCATTAGTTTTACTGACTAAAGTGTTTAAAAGTTTGAAGTAAAAAAATATATCTAACCAAAACCCTACAATTTAATTTAAATTCCAGCAGTTTAAATTTTGGTTTTATTACAAATAATAAAAACCACAAAAGTACCCGTGCGAAATATTGTGCGATACCCGATAACAAATCAGGAACTTTACCAAGAATATTTTTTTTCGCCTAAAAATATATTATAAGCAACTGTTTTACAATAGGTGTCGCTATATTAAATATTTAATTTTCTTGTCGTATGAATAGTAGTAATAGAATAAATAGTTATAATAGAAAACGATTTATATAGACGGATGTGTCGTTGTCTCTTGGAGGGTCACCCTTCCAACTAGATCCCAATCGTAAACTAAATCAAAGTTTCAATTTCTATTCAGTAGCAATTTAGTTTAACTTACAATAGATATAGATATTATACGTACGATATTATTAGATAATCGCTTAATATAAAGTTCATACGTTATCGTTATTTATTTAAAGCGATATCTTATCCATCTATTCCTCGTAATTTAACCGGTGCATCCGACTTGGTAATCAAATGATTTTGATAAAACCAAAATAAATTGTTAACTTACCTACCCAAATTAAAAGCTTATGTACCTAAAAGTAGAAGATAGAAAAAACAGAATTATGGTATAATAATATATCCAGGAAAACCTAGCATTTAGTTTTTATACAGCGCACCATTTGCCTTTGATAGTATGTTTGGCAAGCTACAAAGTCCAGGAATGAGGATGACCAATACAATGTTTAACAGCATTATTAGTTTATACTAAGCCGGCTAAATTATACGTTTACGAATAAGTTTTCTATCAAGCCTAATTTATATTATGAGTCTATATTAATATCCCCACTGTTTAATTACCAAATTAATTAACTTATTACAAAAAATAATTGTTAAGATTTTCTCAATCGTAATTCGTTATTGTAACGGATTGGTTTCAAGAGTATCCGCTCCAATTGCAGGTAAAATCATAAGTACAGTGGGCAAAAAATCTCTTTGTACATTCGGTTCCTTACAGATGAACAATTTACCAATGCGATCTCTTCGAGTATTGAATTTCTGTCCATTGTAAGGAAGGGCTTTATGCAAAAAAAGCGCCTTCAAGTTTATTTCAACTTTTTCTCAGAAACTGGTGAAGGGATTTTTTTTTCTTCTGTTTTGAATTCTGTTTGTACAGACCTACCTTTTCTTATTTGGATTTAATTTATTTTTTTAATATTCTTACCTACCTACTTACATTACGTATTTATCATACCTACTATATATTATAGCAAAATTGTTCAAATAGGTGTTTTTTTTTGTATAATTTCATTTATTTATTTCTATACTAGCGACTCGTCCTGGCTTAGGATGGATTACTACTAATTATATGTATCACAAGCACTATGTATTATACATATAAACCTTCTGGAAGAAATTAACTAAATTATGACCGCTTCAAAAACAGTTGCGTAATTTAAAAGTAAGCCTACAGGCAGGGGGACTGACAGACGCGAGAGCGACATTATTTTATACTATATATACATAGTATATATATATCTATACTACAGATAGATATATCTAGAAGTAATCAAATGTAAAAGTATATTATTACATTCTGTAGTTTAATATCTACTAATTTAGATTTAGCACGTTAAGCTGTCGGTCCCGGTTTCACTGTACCAACTTGTGAAACTGTTTATAGATGGGTTATTGAGTCTATTCAAAACATCGCGACGAGCTAGCCACTTGTTCGGTGTAGACTCATACCATCGGCTACGACGAGGTGGGATTAAAAACCCCTCCGCTGGGTACCCTGAGGCCATCTAGGCGCCGTAAGGCACCCGTGATGATATGTAGTTTTAATAAGTATATGTTCAAATTGGTTCGACTAATTAGGCATCTTCTTACAACTTATGTTTACCTGGTACCTACTCGTACCTATCTTATATCCAATTCGTGGTATACGAGTAGGTATAGTAGATGAGTTCTCATAGGTATCAAATTATGGTACCTACAAGTATCAAATAAAAAAAAATCCCATAAACTTTATCAAAACCGAAAAGGCCTAAGTAAACGAAACAAAGCAAACTAAATATAAACCTATAGGTAGTCATCCAAAATTCTTTGTCGATGGAACCCTTTTATATTCATATCAAGTCAGTTTTTGATACAAACGGTATGAAAGTGTTTTGTATTGTCAGAGTGACAAGGTTGTAATCTCTACCAGCAGCTGCAACTTTTTTAACTTATGTTTAACAAGATCGGGTGGTCTATAACGGATGTACATATCTATACCACTTGTAGGTAGGTAGTTTTTTTTTTCAAAAAAAGCACGGCATGTGATTTTGTATCTACCTGGTGGTGAGCAGACCTACAAAGTCCAAGAATGGGGTGGATCAATAATTGTTCTTAAACAACTTTAATCGCTCCCACTATGTCGGCTAAATGATGCGATTACGAAATGGGCGGCGACAAAGACGACATTACGAGTATATTAAAATATACTCGTAATGCCTTATCGTCAATTCAACTACCCATTTCGTAACCCCCCCCTAAAACGACACTAACACCTCGACAATAAATTTATGTAGTAATCTCCTAAAAACCGGTGAAACCCACAGACTTAAACCGAAACATGACTAGGTCACTTGACGGTTTTTATTTTATATTTTGATATTTACCATACATACCGACTATCTCCTTAATTTATTTTTAAAGTTTCCAAAAGGACAGGTTTCAAACTATGAGCTAGCTGTAAAAACTACTATAGGCGTACAATTGTACCGAGATGGCGTATAAAGCCGTGTGGGTGGATTCAGTGACAGCTACCAAATTATTTTATTTTGGTATTTTTATTGAAGTACGGCATGTGCCTTTGCATCTGATGGTAAGCAGATTTCAAGTCCAAAAATATTGTTTCCACTGTGCCAGCTAAGAGGTACGATTACGAAATGGTGGCGACAATCACGAATTTGTATTATGAGTCTACTTCACTGCTCAGCTGCCCGTTTCGTAACCGCACACTGAAAGTAGACTAGCACGTCGACAAAAATCGAGTAAGAACCTAGAAACTGCAGGGTAACCACCGATACCGTGAGATCTCGTTCGAGTTGACATCGAGAACGATGTTTATGGTACCACGAAAAGTTAAACATCGTTATTGGAATTGCCCAATGCATAACTAGTTCGAGTACCTAATTAATTACAAAAAAATATATATAATATTATGAATTTTGTAAATATGATTTGTATGAAACGACGTCATTTTTGATTTCAACTCGACGAAGAACTCACGGTATCGGAGTCGGTAATTACCCTACTGGTAAGCTCAAAGACTAAAACTGAACCATGACTAGGTCACTTGACGGTTGTGCATCCGCATGGGCCCACGTGATAACGTGACGTTCGGAGAGTTACAGATTAATTGTCTTTTTCATCATAATAATATTATAATTTAAATTAGCTATATAAATATATTATTGCCCTTACATACGTTGTCTCGCATGTCTAAGCATATTTATTTTTGATACTAAAAACAGAGAAAAACCTACTTTAATCAAAGTGTTCTCCAAGGATTCATTAGTAACGGTATAAATATGTATACACATCCAGACAGTGGCATATTGTACAGAAAAACATACTTATGCCTACTGTTCCCCGAGCGGGAATCGAACTTACGATCTCAGGATACAGCGCCACTAGACCATGGGGGCGTGCATGTATAAAAACATACGAACAACGTATTACACGCTAAACGGCTAGCTGTCACTGATTTCCCCGTGGCTAGCTGTCACTCCTTTCCCGTGGCTAGCTGTCACTCCTTTCCCGTGGCTAGCTGTCAATCCTTTCCCGTGGCTAGCTGTCACTCCTTTCCCGTGCGTCACGAGGATCTTTGCTTAGTTGTAAGCCTATACCTAGACAGGTGTTAGATTTTTTTTTGGTGTGACAAAGTTCTAAGTAGGGTCAGCAAATATACATGCCAACTTAATTGAGATGTTATCTTGACAGGATTTATTTAGCAAGGAAAGATTTTAATAAATAGACCAATACTTTTTTTTTCTAGGTGGGGGATTAGGGTGATGAGGATTTGAAGTTTAAATTGAACTTTAATACAAAGGGCATAGAGTAGAAAATATATTCACAAATATGTGTCCAATCATATTCTGTATCTAGGTACTTACTACGTGGGGCCTTTTTCTACTAAATCAATTGTGTACAATCGTATGAAAAGTAAAATTTGACATATTTTGTATGGGAAATATTTTAAATTTTAATTTTGACGTGCAGTTAGTTGATAGGGATCAAATTCATTTAGTAGAATAGGCCCCTTGGTGATAAAAAAACCTACAAAGTGTTGTTTAATAAGACTAGTGGTCGTTTCCACTGTGCCGGCTAAATGTAATTATGAAACAGGGAAGGACCTTCCTTTAAGAGAGGTGGGATTAAAAACCCCCTACGCTGGACAGGCACCTCAAGGCCGTGTAGGCGGTCTCGGGCGCCGTAAGACACCCGTGATGATATATTTATTTATTTTACGATCCCTAAAATAAAATCATTCTGGTAACAAATTACCTACCTATAATAAATAAAAATGTATATCATCTAGATAGCCTCCGTGGTCTAGTGGTTACGCGGAGGTCGTGGGCTCGATTCCCACTCATGGCAAATAATATTAGTACGTTTTTCTCATTTGCCATGGTCTGTTCAGTATCGTTGTTTATGGTACACATAGTAGGTACCTACAAGCCTAGAGCTTAGTTTGTGACCATGACAAATAGACACGTAGAATGATAGTAGGTATACCTACTGGCATGAATCAAATAGGTGATTGTAATACCTTGGTATACCATAGACAATTTTCATAACAAGTTATCCCTAACCTGACAAGTCAGTTTGAAAATGGAACGACTAGGTATAAGGGAAGTTGGGGTAGATACGTCCCTTTAAGTTAACTTAACTGTACCTATGTATCTAATTTACTATCCCTACCTATTATAAAATTGTTTACGTATCATTCCATTTCACGTAAGAAGATAGTATAATTTAGAATCTTCTGTAACTATGCAATAAAGTTCAAATAGCCTCAACAAAGTGTATTCCGTCTCGCCGTCCACCTTACCTCGCACAATTTTTCAAATCGCATGAGATATCTGTAACACTTTGTCGGCATTTTTTTTTTCGTACCCTTCGGGAAAAAACCAACATCCCGGGGTGCTTTAATGTCCTCTTTTTTTCTATGCCTCGTCTAATTAAATCGAAAAACTTTTTTACTCAAAAAGAAACCTCTCGGGAATTGGTTTTTGTTAATATACACAGTTAGTCTGAATCTACCCTACAATTTTACAAAATCATATCATTAAATAAAAATTAAACAAATTACATTAAAAATACCTTTATAAATACTATCAAATAAAAATGAACTTAAATACAATGCAATAACGTTTAAGCTTCAACTACATGCCTACATCGAATAAAATAAGTTGTCTAGGTAGATTCACGTGAGAAAAACCGTTAAAATACGTTACACGATAAGAAACAGTTAATACCTATGCTGCTTCTGTTTTACGTAAATAATTAGAACTAATTTATAAAATTACTTTACTTATCTTAAAAAAGATTTTAATTAAATGTTATAAATAATATTTAGTCTAACTGCTACGAAAATATATTTTGTAGGTAAATAGTAAATGTCTCGTAGCGCGATCGAACATAACCTCGCGAACTAAGCCGGCCGGTACACGTGCGCCTGAATGCGAATACTTTGCACATATTTTCACTGAAACCATGAGATTCGAATACTTTGCACATATTTTCACTGAAACCAACAGCTGATTTGTGTCAGATTGCTTAAATTATATTAGATCGACATTAAGCAAAGAGTGAGTTTAAAGTTCTAGTTAGTGAAAAAAAATTACCTAGTTAGAAAAAAATTAAGAACATACCTTGTCGTCCAACGATTTCAGCGACATGTTCTGAAGACGGCACTGGCACACACTCGGTCATGTTCTGCGATTTCTTGGAGCGATCATCTGGAGGAGCGAATCCCATAGGGCTTCCTAGAGGGTTGGTGGGCACCACATTATCGCCCAGGCTCAGCATTGACAACTCCAAAGCCAGCCTGAAGGCGCTCTGGTCTTCCACTAGGCTGGTAGCGCCTCCGGTCATGTCAAATAAGTTCGTCTGCATGGCTTCGACTTGCACGGTCATCTTGTCCGGTAGGAGAGGCTCGAAGCTCTCGAATGAGACGGGGGTTTCTATGGTGGAAGCCGTTTTGATGTTTTATAGGACCGCGTTTTTAAGTGAGGTGTCGCGGGTACGCGGTGACGTGCGTTCGGTTCGCGTTGCGGAGCGGGACTGACTCGCCGGCCGGCGGGCGCACGCGCGTTGAAGCGGGCGCGGGGGATTGCACCGCGCGGGATGCGCCACAGATTCCCGACGCACACACTCTCACAGCGCGTAGTACAACCACTTGCGGATATTTACGTACCTATACCTATGTCAACTTTTCCTATAGGCTATAGAGCTATACCTATAAGGGACCTATCCTGTAGGATCTGTTTCCATTGGTTACTAGGTATTTATATTAGGTAGGTAGGGGGTAAAGTAGGAGAGAACTTATCTTACCTACCTCTCTAAATTAATTGTTTAATTTGTGAAAAGAACTTAATTAATTATAATCTGATCCTTGTAGATTTGTAGGTATTTTGATAGTCAAATTTACTTATTCTGAAAATGGGAAATCGAGGATGTTTTCAGTAAGTTGGTTGTTACTTAAATTGGTAGTAACATCATCAGCCTTTTATACTTCAAAAATCTTACAAAGGCGTCTCCAAAAAGCTATTAAAATTCCTATTAATTGAGATAAATCTTTTATAATTAGTGAATCGATTTTTTTTATGGAGCACGTGGTGGCATGGACTTTGTATCTACCTGATGTTAAGCAGACCTACAAAGTCCATGAATGGGGTCGAACAATATTGATCGCTGTCAGTAAGCCTGCAAAATGACCAAGCCAGCCCATTATCATTTAGGGAGTATCTTTGTCTTGCATGTTTTCCTGGTAACTACTCAACGTAAAATGAGAGGGCTAGACCCTAGAAGGGTGTTATCAGAGGAGTCCTTCCTCTTTTTTTTACGGGGTTCATAATGCAGGCAAACAAAAACATTATGATTTAGTGGTATCTTTGTCCTTTATGTTTTCCTGGTAGCTATTGAAGATAAAATAAAAGAGGTGTTATTAGGAAATAACTTTTTCTTTTTAAAGAGGATTCAATATAAATCAATTTTACCTACCCCTAAATCTAAAAAAAAACCTTTAGTCTTTTTTCCGTAAAACGACGACAAACACTTTCCAATTTTTTTTTGGATAACTCCAGACTAAGGTAGTCTACAGGAAATAACCAACGTGGGAATCAAACC